>JAHLJT010008446.1:103776286-103887958 GCA_031308135.1 Acheta domesticus
TAGGAACGACAGGTACAATTAGAAAACGACGTCGTATTGCAATGCTCCAAGCTCCTGTTGCGGCGCAGAGCTGTTCGCCAATCCCGGCATGCAGCGATGCTCGGCGGGAAGGGCCTAACCCCCGGCACATGATTTTTTGTGAGATTTATCTACTATTTTTTAGCGGTCTTGACTGCATTTGTGGTTTAAGTGCTTTCATTACTTGTTGCAGGGTAGCTGGGAAATATTAATTTTGGCTGGTTTTTTTGTGCTCTAACCAAGACGAACCAACAGCTAACGAATTTTAAAGTTACTGAACCTTAACGAACTTAGAATTACGAGTTGTGTGATCAAGTGTTCAAAATCTATAAAACAGATCAGTTTATTTTCGATTTTATATCACTGTTTTAACTTAATTACTGAAATATTTATTCTATTTTTGTGGACGAGTGAATATTCAGTTATTTTTATTTTTGTGGGCGAGTGATTATCAGTTAATTTGAACTTTACGGAGGACGGTTTAAGCGGAGTTGTTTTGAATTTATTTCAAATCTTATTCAATATTTGAGAAATTTTATCTAATATTTATCTATTACGGTAACGTATAGGTCGACATTGTATTAAACAGTTGCAGCTTAACGTGAACGAAAATACGTAACCGCATTGCCAAATTGTAGTAAAGTACTAGTTTTCAATAGATTTTGTAGTTAGCCATACCTTGCTCTTTCTTGTATTCGAATCTTAATTTAAGTTATCGAATACACCATAAATCTTACACTTTTAAAATATTAAGCTAGGTGACTGTTGCTTTTATCTGAGTTTTCTTGTATTGTATTCCAATTTTATCACGTACTTTAACACGCCATTCGTGACATGGCTACTGTTAGTTCTACTCTTTTTACTCTCTACCCCTCCAAAGCCGACCTTCTGAAAGCCCTTCACACACGTAACAGTAATTAGATAAACATATCCGAAGGCTGGAAGGGTCGTTCTCTACAATGACGGTTGGGCACAAGTAGGCAACACTGCGAATTTTCCCAAACCGTGCACCCGTGACTGCACATAAGACACAGACACCACATCCAGTCGCCAATTCAAAACAGATTTAGTGTTTTAGATTATGAAACAGATTTTCCTCGCCTTCCTGATCCTCACAACCCTTCCCTCCATCGGACAAATACATGCACAAAACCAACGCAAACAGGCTAGGAAGCGTGTCAAAAACCAAAACACGTAAAGCTTCGCACTAGCCCCTTGAAAACAAAGCCATTCCTACTGAGCCTAAAAAACAGGTACTTATTTTAGCTGACAGCCATGGTCGCCATCTTTCCTCCATTCTCAGTAGGAAGTTACCCCCCAACTACTCAGTCTCGTCTATTTTTAAACCTAACGGGAGGTTTGCAGACGTGACTGCAGAGTTGGACACTCACACGAAGACAATGACAATCAGGACACAGTCTTTATCATCGGAGGGCAGAATGACATTAATTTGGGCGGTAACTTTACACCTGAGCAACATGTAAACAAATTTACAATGTGCCGCCCAAAATACTAACATTGTAGTCTCGACTCTGCCCTTCTGGTACAACAGGCCAACACTCTGCAGCGAGATTAAGCACGCAAACCAACAACTAAAACTGCAACTGAGAGAAACAGATGTAACACTTTTTGAAATGAATTTCCTCTCAGTAAAACACTTCACCCGGCACGGTCTCCACATGAACCTTGCTGGAAAACATGCAGTCGGTGAAAAGCTTGCACAATACATCATCAACTCCAGTCCTACGCAGCCTCCTGCCAAAAATCCATCCCTTTCACCTTCCTTACGTCCCCACCCCCCACCCTTATTCTGAACCCTCTTACCCCCTCCTGTGAACCTACTCCCGTTTCTTCCATTCCCACTACCAATGACGCCTCTATTTTCCTCACAACCTGTGACTGCTGGGACACATTTACAACCTTCGACCACGCACTCGAGGTAGAAATGGAGTAAATATATAGCAACTACAGTCAGATTGCAGCAGAAAAACATTCGTGTAGGTACTTGCAAAAAATAAAGATATTGCACCATAATGTTCAATCCCTTTCAAATAAAACTGAGTTTATCGAGGCAGCTCTTACAGAGCGATTTAAATCAAATGGATGTTCTTTGCTTTACAGAACACTGGTTATCTCCTAATGAACTTAGCATTTTCCAAATTCCAAACTTTTACCTCGCAGGCTATTATTGTAGAAAAAGAGAATCTCATAAAAGTCCGGCATATGGAGGTTCTTGTATTTACGTTAAAAATAATATTGATTCTATCTCCTTGACGGAATTCAATGAGTATGCCGTTGAAAATGTTTTTGAAATTTCTGTTGTACATCTTCCTGTGCTAAGAATGATATTGCTTTGCATCTACAGGCCTCCAACAAAGAGAGCTGCAGATTACATTTGTTCTTAGAAAAACTAGAGATAACACTAATCAAAGTCATCAATCGCTCTTTTGAATCCATTGTTGTATGTGGAGATTTTAACATTGATTTTCTGGTCGAATCTTGCGAGAAAGAGAAGTTTCTTAACTTAATTAATTCCTCAATTTAGATATTACAATAAAAGTACCTACACGGATCACAGTAAATTCAAAGAAGGCAATCGATCAAATTATAATTAACAAAACCACGACTCGACATGAAATTGAAACAAAAGATTTAGGATACAGT
Source organism: Acheta domesticus (assembly GCA_031308135.1). NCBI lineage: Eukaryota > Metazoa > Arthropoda > Insecta > Orthoptera > Gryllidae > Acheta > Acheta domesticus. Next base: position 103,778,969 of record JAHLJT010008446.1, read on the forward strand.
GACCACGATGCACAAATTCTTACCATTATACGAAATGCGAACAATGACACAATAAATAATACACGTATGAGTAGAGTGTTTTCTAAAAGTAAAATAAAATTATTCATTGATTACTTGCTGCAGGAGTCATGGGACGCAGTTTATAATACTATTGATACAAACGATGAATATTATTCTTTTTTTTCAACGCTTTCATTTCATTTAACACTTGCTTTCCTCTTCAGAAAAGAAAATTAAATATTTCACGCAAAAACAATTCTTGGATAACACAAGGGATTAGAACATCATGTAAAAACAAACGAGTTCTTTCTTTCATTTCTAAGCATCATAACGTATCTCAAGATTTCCTCCTGTACTTTAAAAAAAATACAAATCATTGTTAAGAAAAGTCATAAGGCAGGCTAAAATCATGAAACACGATCAGGATATTTTGAACTCAAATAACAAAACAAAGTCAATGTGGGGATATAGTAAAAAAATGCGACCAAACCAACTAGAAACCTTGTAGAGAATGTTGTTTTAAAAGATAACGATAGAGATGTGAACGATCCGGCAACAGTGGCTAGTCTCTTTAAACCAATACTTTTCGAGAATTGCTGTCGATCTCACTAAGGTTTTTCAGCCACAAAATTCAACATCTGACGTTTCCCTAAAAGTCTTAGACACTATGTTCGTTTCCGAAACCTCTTCCTATGAAATTCTCAAAATAATCGGTAAATTAAAAAATAAATATTCGGCCGGTTTAGATGAATTTCCGGATTGTTTGTTAAAGACGTGCGCGCCAGCCATTATACACCCGTTAACTCACATATTTAATGCATCCTATGCACCGGAATTTTTCCAGATATTTTTAAAACAGCTAAGATTAAGCCGCTCTTCAAAAAAGGCAACAAAAATGAAGTTCAAAATTATCGACCAATTTCTGTTTTGTCAGTTTTTTTCAAAAATATTAGAGAGACTTTTTTATGTGCGAATGGAAACCTTTCTCAATAAACACGACGCGTTTTCAAAATTGCCAACATGGATTCCGGAAATCAAAATCTACGGAAACAGCCATTTTTTTCTTTTCTTAATAGGATGTTGCCTCATCATTGGATCAAAACGAAGCAACTATTGGAATATTTTAGATCTTTCAAAAGCTTTTGACGTCATTGATCATAACATTTTACTTTCAAAATTACCTTCGTATGGAATCCGTGGTATTGCTCTAGATTGGCTATGTTCGTACCTTAAACAACGATCTCAGAGAGTAGAAATAACCTTACTGGAATGATGGAACCTTATGTACACACCTTTCCGATTCTTTGCCAATTGCTCGTGGAGTCCCGCAAGGATCGATTTTAGCCCTATTCTCTTCCTATTATACGTAAATGACATGCCCTTAGCGATTCGAAACGGAAGAACAGTTCTCTTTGCGGATGATACAAATATTCTTTGCAACAAAGAAACCGTAAATGGTACAATATCAGACGTTTCAAATTGGTTCCGTAATAACAAATTAAAAGTAAAATGAAAATAAAACAGTTTCAATGCAGTTTTCCATATCAAATAAAAATTCTGTACTCCATTGAAAATGAACGGTGTGCCATTGACTGATGTTAATGTAACAAAATTTTTAGGTCTATCAATTCAGTCAAACCTCAAATGGAATGCCCACTTAAATGAATTGAACACAAAATTAAGCTCATTATGCTACGCGTTCAGAATTCTTTCAAATTCCGTCAGCCTTCATACAGCTCGTTGTGTATATTTTGCCAATGTTCACTCCCGCCTGAGATATGGCATAATAATTTTGGGGAAACACATCTTATAGTTCACAGACTTTCAGATTACAAAAAAGAATTGTACGAATAATAAGCAAATCCAACCCACGTGATTCTTGTAAGTCACTCTTTATTAATCTAGGAATTTTACCATTACCTTGTCTCCTGATTTACGAATCAGTAGTTTTTGTCAAAAATGACTTACTTAAGGACGGGAATATATTTTCAGCAAACGCCGATGTCTATAAGTATAACACACGACGTAGTAATCATATTCACCAGGTGGCAGTATCAACAGCTCACTACAAAAAATTCACATACAATTCATGTACATTACTCTACAACACTTTGCCAGAAGACATTAAACGATTAAATTCAATAGAAAAGTTTAAGTCCCAAGTAAAATCTTTTCTGCTGCATAACTGTTTCTATACAATTCGAGACTATACCGAGCATCAAAAAGGAAAGTAGAATTAATTTTAACAATGATAGTTAATGTAATTATTTATCATTTGGACTGTATAATTCTAAAGAACCTGTAACAAGTATTGTACCACAGTTTCTGGGTTGATGGCCCCCATCTCGATCAGGTTTTTCGTCCAGTTTCCCTGATCCTTGAGCAAATGCTGAGATGGTCCCTTGTTTTGCTTCTGGACATAAATGTAACTTCATTATTTGTGCACGTCTTCTGAATTTCAGTGGGAAATATAGTTATTCAAATTATCGTTTTTCATATTATTGCGGCAAAAAGTATTATTCTTTCATGAAGAACATGAGGGTTCAGGGCAGGAATTTATAGCTAATTTACCTTTGAAAATATATTTTTATTATATAGGAGCGAATATTTTGTCAACAAAACTCGAAAAAAACCCTCTCTTTTCTGTATTCAAAATTCGACTAGAATATGGTTTAGGATAGAGACCACAGAATTATGAAAACGTGCACAAAATTCACTTCTCCCCATAGCTCGTCATACGCAGTTTTTAACTGTTTTTGACGTAAATAAATAAATAAAAAAAAGTCGCAATGCAGCATGGTCCGCAATGAAAAATTCATTAAAATATTTTTAGAGTAACTGTATATTTGCGAGAAAAAACAGTAAATAGTTTTTGTTTTTATCTATTTACGAACTCATCGGAGGAGTGTTTTTTGTGGGTGAACTGAATCTCCCGTGCATTATGGGCATTCATTTGGTAAAGTAGGATTTTTTTCGATCTCTCGTTCTCAATATTTTTAAAATGCGGAAGGAAGGGAGAGATACGTTTTCAGATTCATTAAACAATTTTAACATGTGCCACTGAGCATTTCCCTTTTTTAAAAGAACGTTTTCGATTCTTACTTGTTTTAAATGGGAATAAAGACTGTATAGGTCTGAAATAAAGTCTGTATGTGTATGAAAAAGCTTACCTTTGATTCTAATTGATACTTTTTTCACGCGTAAATGACGATTTTTATTAAAAAAGTTTTATCGGCTGACCGGCGTTGATACTCGGTTGATGATTATAGGTGATTTGTGCATCAAAGGCATTCACGTCTAATTTAGACAGCATTTTTACTAACAAATTATTAGCTTTAAATAACGTAAAAAGCACAAAATTTTATTAATTAATGTTATTTGTCCCTCAAATTATCTCTATTTATTCAGACAAGTTAAACTGCAAATTAAAAACGCCTAGTTTTTTGTCTTTGTAAAAGTAATACAATGTAGCAAGTACCTCATTTGGTAAATTGTGGTTTTGGTGGCATTCTTAGCATCTGAAATTCTGTATTACATTAGTATTCCATTTTTTCAATTAGTAGTATAAGCCTTCTGAGTCGGACTCTTTGTAAGAGAAGCTCAATTTAAGAGTGATGTGCTTTCGTTCAGTGCCACCCGTGAGGTCGAACGAAGTCAGAGGGTGTAAAAGAGAATGATTTTTGTTTACTGGTTCAATTGATGTTTCCCGCCAAATTATTTTAGTCTGGTACTAGAGAAGTATCTTCACAGTGGTGTTCACATAGAACTAAATCTTCGTATCTATAACTCCGTTCCCTCTTTCCATACCCTAGGGAGGACAGTAGGTAATTAGCCCTACACAAAAGTGCTTTTCCTGCCATCCTGAACAGAATATCTCGCTAAATACTGGTGTGCGCAGAAATCCCATTTCCTATAAAACGCATTGAATGAATAATGTCTCGCAACTTAGAAAATGCACAGCAACCATGAAGTTATCATTTCAATTTTTAAATGTTTAGTAATATTGTATCACTATAAAAATACAATTCCAATTCAAAGATTTGTTAAAATAAGATGTTTGAGGTGTGTCCAATACTTTCTGGAAATCGGTGCAGTTATTTGTTCTTCATTAGTTTTGTGAAGATAAGAACAACAATTTTCCATTCCAAGTAAATGCATAGCCACAATCAAAACAATTGTTTTTAAATTCCGTGGTGGTAGCAGATATCGCGTGGTAATCCATAATGGTAATGGAAGGTAAGGGATAATCAACTACAATAAGTATATAATATTTATTTATATCATATCACATGCACCTAGCACCTTCCTCTCATCCAGTCCCCCTCTCTCCTGGGTGCACTTCCACCTCACTATTCAACAAGATGGCGGCCACCTAGCCGTTCCCGTTTGTTTTTTTGTTTTTTTTTCCTTTCTTATATTTATAGACATATATCCGGTTTCAAAAATGTTTGGTGTGATCCACGTTGCTTGGGCAATAAGTAATTTTTAATTTTATTTATGTATTATTTATCTCATTTAATTTGTCTGTTTTGATTCTTAATTTTGCTTCTTTTATTTTGATCTCTCATTTTTTCTTTTTCTTTGCTAGAGACCCACTGAAGATGGGAAATTTTGATTCCGAAAGTTGACTTTGGGCATGATGTGATATAAATAAATATTATATACTTATTGTTACCCTTACCTCCCATTACCAACAGTTGTTTTTGTTTTACTGTGATATTACTAAACATTTGGTGGCAGTAGCTTTAAGTAAATAAGTCTGAGGCATTCAAATGGAAGCACGAACAAGCACTGGGACACTTTCACGACGGCATGAGAACGGCAGTAAATTGTGATAACAAATGTCCATCGGAGCTCATTCCATTTCTGTGACCACCATTCGAGCTTCGGCCCCCGCATCTGTTATGACTTTGCCCTACCTGTCTCAACCCAGCTATTCGTCTCATTCTCTGTCTCCGTTTTCACATCATCTCTCTTGCAGTTACCGACTCCATTCCATTTCCATCCCTTCGTTACATACTACATTATCATCCTCCCGCGTCAGTGGGACTAGCACATCTGTTCCCCGCCTTATCATAGCTTCCTCAGATACATACATCACCGCTTTACTCATCGATTTGGCGCCAGCCTTTCGTACCTGCCTCATGCGCCCCTAGAGACTCTAGCTTCGTTTCCACTCTCATTTCTTGCTTCGATCATTACTTACGTCGTCCCGCGTCCCTTGAGTAGCCTCGCTCACCCGCCCCTTTCCGAGTACAGTTTCTCGGACTGCATCTGTCCCCATCCCTCCCCTGGATTCACCTTCTGCCTTCTCCGGCACCGTCCTCTTCCGACTTGGGTCCTCGCTCCTGTCCTCGTGCCATACGTTACCTCACCTGGCACATTCGTCTTCTTCCCTCCCCTCGCTCGGGTCCAAGCTCGGTTCCGGCTCCGCTCCCGCAGCCGCCGCTCGGCCCCGCTCTGGCTCGCACCTCGCCGGCCGCCCCGCCCCTCCGCCCCGCGCCCGTGCCCGGCTCACGCCCCGCCCCTCCGCCCCCTGTGGGCCGCGGCCGAGAGATTGGAGGCGTAGGAGGGGCCGACGCCCGGAAACCAGACGCCGCTTCCCGAGCTGCCGGAATGATATCGTTAAATTTTACTTGGCCATAAACGAGAAGGACTACTTCGCGCGCCCGTAATACCGGAAAGGGTATTGCACGTTTTATGCTCCTCGTGTAGGTGCATAGGTATAAATTGTGCTTCCGTTCATGTCGTCAAAAGAGCTGTTTTCGATGACTAAATATGCAGGGGAGGGGCGCGGGGGTGAGGTCGTCGGCGAGAGACAGCGCGCGCGCGCAAGCGTGTGGGCGGAGGGGGCGGAGGGGCGGGGCGCGGCGAAGAGCGCGGGGAAAGTGCGGAGGGAGGGGAGGGGAGGCGCGAGAGCGGCACGCGGCGTCGAAACCGGCCGCTCCCTCGGGACGCAAAGGCCACCGGGGGCGGGAGAGGGAGAAGCGGGGAGAGGTGGGGCAAGCGGGGAAGCGCTCGGGCGGGGCGTGCGACGGACACGGGCGCCGGGCGCGCGCTGGCTCGGAACGGGGAGAATGTCGTTGGCGGAGGGGCCGGGGGAGCTAAATGGAGGCCGGCCGGGCGACCCGCCGCCCGCCGCCTGCCGCACGCCCAGCCTTCGACCGCTCGTTCCAGTCGCCGGGGCGGTGCGGGCGGAGAGGCAGGGCTAACGCGATACGCCGAGGGCAACGGGCTAACAGGTTAGGCTGGATCGGGAGAGAATGAGAGCCATCGGGCGCTCGCGTGCAGATGAGAGGGATTCCGGCGACCAGGTGTTACAGAGCCGAAAGGAGCGCTGGGCTGAATACTCGCTGCATCAAGTTCTGTACGAGATGAACTGCTGCGGAGTACCTGTGAGCGGCCGAAGGATTAGTCACTAGATTTCATGGTCAGTAAACGCAAAGCGCAAACGAGTTAAGAAATGAAATGATGTAATCTAAAAGCGGCTTTTGAAAAACGTCGCGGGAAGTTGTGAATTGTTACATTACATTCAGAAATGACAAACACATCCGGACTGGGATGTTAGCGTTCCGCATAAAACGGAATGGATCTTCGAGGTTTTATGGAGGGTACTGTAAAAGAAGCCTTCACTTGTAAACCAAGTCTTCGTGGTCTACATTTCCCTGATATTCGATTACTTCCAGTTCAGAGCGCATACAATTACAAGGAACATGCAAATTCTGCCCGCTGGGGATGCTTCCTATGAACTTAGAATCCATCGCATTAATGTGTACTGTACTCGCGATTGTTGTCGTCGTTAATCGAATAGCGTTGCAACGACCGAGTACTCCCGAGATAAAAGAGCATGGGGTTGTAAAGTGCAAATAGTATTTTGGAAGCTGCTCGAAAAAAGGCAGGTTAAAACAATGCCTTGGCGGTGGCGTGCCCGCCGCTCCTAGGCGCGCTGCACGCAGACTGGGGGGTTGTAAATCCGCCTATTAGCAGGTGTTCCGCGGGAGGGCTGCAGAAGCGGGGGCGGGGCGTGGAGTAACAAGGGAAACGGTGCGCATGGAGGGGGGCGGAAACGCCAACGCGGAGCGAATGTGGATGCAGATGTGGACCTGGAGGTAGATGGGAGTGCGGTTGCGTTCGAATTTTCGCTCGGGCGGACGTCAGTGCGCGTTCTTACATTCACTCAGATGGATACTTCATTTAGGAGGGCATACGGTCCTGTCAAATTAAATCCCTTCGACAATATCCTGCCCTAATGAGATCTCACTTTTTCCCAAACAGTTCGGATATAGTTAACTGAGACCGACATCTGGCGGAGAGTCACACCCCAGGCGTATCAGTGGACCACCCGCGAAGCGCGCCTGCTTGAAAGGTCCCTAGACTCGCTTCGGAGGTATGCTGCCAAAGAAGTCTGGGTCAACAAAGAGGCTGGCATCCAACTTCTTAGAACATGCTCTTAGGGGAATCACTAAGGATCGCACGCGATCTATGTAATACTATTACTATGCACTCGTCACAAGCTATGCATTTGCTTGTGATACACTCGCTTTGCAATACAAATGATTGCGGATTTAAATATAGGCTAAGACGTGGGTGGTGGAATGATACCACAGTGGATATGATGTGCAAGAAAATCCATGTTTGGTTCCGGCTAATATCCGAATCCGGCTAATTGACTATTTAGCCGGTTATGTTCTCATTATCCAAAATATGAGAGTAACGTTCGAAGTAGGAATAGGTTCTAAGCATACATCAAACTTTCAGTGATTAAAAAGCACATTATCGAACACGAGGTGGCTAGGAAAGTCGAAGTGCGTTACGGTGACGATGACAGTAACAGCAGATAATGTGTGATAAAAGAAATCAGAGAACTGGTAGGAATTTTTTTCTAGTGCCAAGTGAGAGACAAGGACTATATCAGTTCAACTGCGTCAGTCATGAACTCTTACTTACGTGATACAACCTAACCTAACTTCATTATTCACCTCACTTGATGCTTTGCTACGCTCTTCCGAGTTAGGGCGATGAGGCTCTGAACTTTGGTCTTTGCGATTTAAATAAAACAATCTTGAGTCCGTACAACGCGTAATTTCCAATGGATTTTTATACCAAAATATTACTACTTACTATTTTTATACATAAATATTACTACCCTCTAGTTATGACAACATTAGCCATTTAAAATCTAAAAGGCCCCTTTTATCGGACCGCTTTATCCAAACCATCTGCCTATGAGCGAATTAACCGACCACTTTTAACATTAGCGATACTTTAAAATGTGACCTTAACATATATATGATCAGTTCATACTAATCATCTTTCTATCATTTCATTGTTGTAAAGTTAATGCCTCGTTTTCGTTCACTCAAATGTTTACTTAAATTTGAAATTGTTAAACAGTACGAACGTTCTCAGTAAAATGTCATCGTTGCATTATTGGCATTTTACCCTAGTGAAATAATCGTGGTCTCGAGGACTAGATCACTTATATCGCCATAAAAAATATACAATTCTGAACTTGGAATTCATTGTAAAATTCGAAATCAACAAACTTTTCGGAAAATTAGCGTCATGAAAACTTGATATTGGTTTTATTCAGAGTGTATTTTAAACATTGCAGTGGCTCAAAGTGAATAAGGATCCGAACGGTATGAAAAGATTCTAAGTCATTCTGAATCTTTGAATCTGGATTCACGTTTGCAAGGCTATTCATTATTTCAGATTACATTAGTCATAATATTATACAGCCAATTTTGTTGTAGTTTTTTTCGTACTCTTTCATAATTATTTCTTACATTAACATTTTCAATTAAATCTTCCACGTGCTCCGTACTCAAAATCGCTGGGATGAAAACCCGTCATAAGTTCATAACCTCTCCACCGTAACAGGGTTGGGCTTCGCCCGAGCGCCACTCTGCGCCGTGCTGATAGCCTTGGAGTTTAATATGGATTCTTTTAAAACGGACATTGCTTTTTACTTCCATTTTGAAGCTGAATAACGACATCAGCTATTCGGGACATATATACAACACACATGGACGTTACTATTTAACATGGTAAAACGTTCGCTTTAGTTTTGTATATAATCTATTTCAATCAGTGCCGAATTTAAACATTAAAAGTACACTCAAAGCATTTCCCTTTCTTCCATTGAAATGACAAGGTACAATGATAACTAACTATCACTCGTTCATGAGGTCCAGTCTTTAGATTTTTTCTGAAAGGCCATTGAAGGTAAATGAGACTGTCTCAGACCATGAAAGGAACTGGTGGCTTTTATGTACGCCCAGCGCCTCAATACGGGAATCAATATTCGAACCTATGAAGAATGGGAATTGATTCGAATACGGTAGGGAACATTGTTGCCAACTGAGGCCGTAACTTCAACGTTATTAGTTTTTGGTCTGGAATGTAAAGAGCGTATTTTTGTTGAAAGTAGAAATACATCTTTCCTCCATTGATAATAACTTGAAATCATTGATATTGTGCCGCAGATTGTAAGCATAAAAAACTAAGGCATTTGCTTCATAAAAATCTTAACACTCAATCAATATACGCAAATGTTTATCTTCATGGATTATCATATTATTATATATTTGATAGAAGACAATAAATATAACGTTGTACGAGAAAATACTACTTCGCGCGTTTTACTTTAGAAATGAGAGCGTAATTAAGGGAAAATTCTCTATTTTAATATCGCCATTCTAAAAAGTGATCCCTGGGTTATTTTATTTTGAAGAAAAATACACTTTAACAGGATCAATCACAGGAGTGGCCATCGTAATGTGTATTCATCATTGTGTGCATAAAATGAGATCATTGTATTATAATGACTTATTTCAAATATGTACTTTTCGAGAAAAAGCTCATCAAAATGCATGAAATACAAAGGAATTATAAACTTAGCTTGACATTTAATTAACTCGAAACTTTATAGACTTTATTTAAATAGAAATAATTGAAAAATGAGGTATAAGTTTCCTTTTCGATACCACATTAAGTCGTAAATTGCCTGGTAACAGACAATACACTTAGCTGAGATCATATCCACTCCAAACTCCAACTATATCCATCCAATTACTAAAAATACTTCGTTTAAAACAGTTAATTTCAAATAAACAAAATGTATACATTCTGATGTAAATATTCTATTACTGCAGACTTCATAAATACTAGCATAAACAAAAATCAAAACAATTAAGAATTCAAGACGACCATTTTATTGTTGAAGTTTGTTACATGATAAAATGTATAATTTTATTTTCACATTCGTTTGACTGTAAATTACTAAATAGCAACTAAACTGTATTTTAAAAGGTTTAATATTTGAATGATTCATTGGTCGAATAATGAAAATAAATAATTATTCGAAAAACTATTTCAGTTAAAAATATAAAATAAGAATGGTTTCAATCTTAATGTTTCATTCTTCATTTCAAATAACTAACATTGTATATATCTTTTCTCAATTGTAGTGCCTGCTGGAATTCCGAATGGAACAGTCTCCGAAACATTGTGATGAACGTAATCTTCTCGACTTTTATAAATTGTATTTGTTAATTTCAATACATTTTCTGACATGACATAATCTTGACAATATTAATTATTGTTGACCACAATTAAATAGGGGCAGGGAAAGTACAATGACATAAAGACAGTCAAAATCAAAATTTATATTACTATAAAAGATTAACTCCAGTAGAGCATGTTCCCGTGAACGAATGTTTATAAAACTATTGATGTTTGCAATGACATACAACTGATTTTTTTGTCTACTGAGACTCATCAATTCTTCATTTACTGGATCTGCAATGGAATATAAATCGTTCTTAGATTTTAATGGCAACAACTAACCAATCAGATACCTTGAACCACTTTACCACTGAACAGATATTGCGTTAAGAGAATGAATATTTTTCTACAACTAAAATTCTGTGTTGCACATCCGCAAATTCGTAGTACTTCTGAGGCCCTCAAGATTATACAGTGAGTTAATGTGTATTTGTTGGTTCAAGTCACGTCAACTACTGCCGTGTTAAGCACTAAGGTCGCGTTTGCATATTTTCGCACAATTGGGTTATTGTTAGTATGTGTCTCTCTTTATACATAAAGAAACTTTGTATTATTGTGTGTAAATTTCGTCACCAAGGAAATGAAATTTTTTTATAGCCGTGAGAAAGACCTAATAAAACTGAAACATTGGCAATTTAAAAAATAAACTCAAGAAAACATCCCCTGCTTATGCCTAATGCTAATATATAGGGCAGGAAGTATTTGGAGTATTAAAAAGGACTGAATAAATTAGTATCTGTTGTTTTTATGTACATTACTGAGGTTGTTTTGTCGTTAAGTGACAAATAGTAAGCAATGAAAGCGGTATGTACAGCAGTTATTTACCAAGCAATAGTAATTATTTGAGCATTTCGACAAATTAGGTATCAACTAAGTCACGGAATTAAACTCTAAACTTTGAATTCTCATTTTGAGTTCAGTAGCAGTTACAATCTTTGCGCGTAGCACGGCAGTTATGTCATCAGTCACATTAGTGACATTAGTCTCGAAAATAAAGCCCCAGTGACGATGAAGAGATGATATTTCTCTCCAGCTGGAACGCGAGATTCGGCGTCACTCTACACATTAACGTACAAAGTTCTTCTCCTCCATGTATTTACCCAGTAACGACATCCCCTCAGCTTAAACAAGCTCTAAATTTAAGACTGGAGGTTCGACATGTGTAATCTCGACTGGCGGTCCGACATGTGTAATAGTCTATTGCACGTAAACATGTCTCGTGTCTGTGTGTGTGTGTGTGTGTGTGTGTGTGTGCATCATGGAAGAGAAGACAAGGGTGCGGAAGTAAACATCGCGCGCAAACCGTAGCCCATTTGTTAGGATACTTCTCCGGTATTCACGTGATACTGTTCGGAGAAGTACGGAAAACTACCGATCAGAGCAACCTGCCGCTAGAATTCTCCTTCAGACAATGGTTGAATTCGACCCAGCTATGATGCTAGGTAAAAAATCCGATACCTTCAGCACTCGAATCGTAAAAACTCCCGGTTCCACGATAGTGCAGATCAAGGAATTTACCTTAGAAGGATCTCATCCGATCGATATAATGTAGGATTTATCATGTTAGAATAAGAAATCATCCCATCGCCGAGCCCTAATGATCGAAGTGTGAACGGAATCATCCGGTCGATATAATCCAAGATTCATTATATTAGAATGGGGGATAACCCCATCGCCCAGTCCTAAGTTTCGAAGTGTGAACTGGATGGGGAAGGAAATATTGCGCATGGTTCGTGAACAGTTTTTAAGATAACCTGCGTCTGGAGTTGATCGGAGCAAACCATGAAAACGACTGATCGGAGCAAACTTCAACACTCTCATTAGGCTGAGGGCGGCTTGGACTCAGCGACTCTACTGGTGATGTAAATCCGGAGTCGATGTCCCCCTCAATAGAACAGTTGCGGGCTCACATATAAATACACTACCGCATGCATTATTATCCATGATTATATAATTTGTTTGTAATAAAGATATATTATTTACAATTAGTGTTTGGGTATTGTTCATAATACTTTCTACTTTCTTGGGTGTCATTGTGCAGAGCCAATCTCTAAGTAATATCAGTACTACGCTGGGTGCACTGGATCGATTGTATACATTGGTTCGTTCCTGAGTGCAAACGGACTAGCAATCACTTCACCGCAATGTCCACACACAAAGCACAGAGTGTTCTATTTGATGCGAGGAAACAACTCAGCGAAGTACGAAAAAACAACTACGTACGCAAATCCGAACTGATGGCGTGAACACCGAAGTATTACTCCTGTGAGTTACTGTGAGTGATGCCTGTTTTGTCTACCGTGGCACCCAACGTCAGAACCTGTAGCTTAACAAGGCGCCTATTAACAACTACAATTATTCTAAATTCGTGGATTGTGTTCTTGTAATATAATATAATAATAATAAAAATATATACACATCAGTATCATTTCCTTTTACATTTATAAATTGTGTGGAAAAATGGATCAGGCTTCACTCAGAGATTTATCAGTAGGACTACTTTTAGACATTATCTTATCAAAACTAAATTTGACTAACAAAACGTAGTTAACGACAGGCTGAGACATGACAAGACTGGACATGACTGAAAAGTTGAGTTGCTAATAAAACATAATAATGAAAGGAAGTCATTTACATAATTATTCAAAATTTAAAAAAAAAAATAAATATGAAAAATTTAATTTATATAATTTTACATGTTTTGCAACCGAAGATATGATTCAATATAATGAATGGAATATTCTGTTGTAATGTAATGAGTGTATTAAATGTATTTTATTAATTCTTAAGGCTCTTCTGTGTTTTCATTACATCCAAGATTCTATAACATCAACCGGTCAATTGCAAATTCTTTCACGGTCAATATTATGAGAATGCAACTTTGTTCTTTTCTATAAGTACTAACTTATATCTATATAAGATTTTTTAGTATTACTTTTCAGTTTAAAACTATTAACGATTTAAATGAAAAATCTGAAAGAGAATTTTTTTAAAAATTTTGGTCCTCAAGAAAATGTGCGCATATAATTTCTTCCCCATATGTCGTATACCGTTATTAATGTTTTTTTACCAAATAAATATATAAATAGATAAACACACAATTTTAAACTTACGTGTTTTTGTTATATTATTTCTTCCATCTCATTCGCATTCTCGTTCTACTTTATGACGAATAATTAAATATTTCTATTTTATGTAACAATCCATTTGTTCCGCGAATATAAAGGATGACATATTTCATAACTGATTGTTAGGAAATTTCATATCTTCAGTATCCCTTAGCAACCTTGTCAACTAAGCACTGTGGATATGGGTAAAAGACTAAGGTAGTAATTTTATTTTGTATTTTTCATGTTCAGTCTCTTAATGTCTACGTTTTAACAAAGATCTGTTTTAACGTTCACACTCATTCTTATAATATAATTTGTGTGTACTATTTCCTTGGTTCGGTACACTGCTTATGAAATTTTACAACACATTCTTTTGAGGTTTAAAATATGCACTTTACACACTGTTAGATAATTTTCTGTTACTCAATAGAACTAACCAAATGCTTTGAGGTTAATTTCATGTCATGGAATGAATAAACCTATTTGTGCTAGCAAACGTGTCCATGACAAAACAAGTTGCGTGTAACAATCTTTACCAGTCACACGATTATGTATGCGGTTTGCATAACTGGCCTGACATTTGGATAAACGCAAAATATTTGCAAGACTTTATTACCATGGATAATCGTAATGTGTGTAATACCTCTACAAACTAACAACATGACTTTTTTACGAGAAATATCGCGCTGTTCATTAAAAAATACAAGTAGAGGAACAAATCAATATAACTTTTAGGACTACCAAATGGATGTACGAAAAAACTTGTAGACAATTTCATTTGTATAATAGTTAATCAATGGAGAACAAATATTTACTTTCAATTCACGAAAATTCAGACAGTTTTCAATAACAATTTACGGATTTTTTAATCGCTGATATCACTTAGACATGCATTTGAATTTAATCGACAAATTAACTTAATTCTTACACTATTTTGTCAACAATTTTTTTATATCTTTCATTAGAGTTTACCAATTTATTCGCAAAATAGTGACATTCATATCCACTCGACGCATTGAGTGTTTTAGATAAACTCAGACTCGCTTTCGTAGGTTGTAAATTTATCAATGATTTCATCGATAATCGAACCCGTCACGGAAATACATATGCCATTTTTCTAGGAGCAACTCACCGGCGGCGGACTGCCGTGTGCGGAGCACAGCACGCTGGTGCCGGTGCTGTTGGAGAAGGTCGGCGCGGTGCGGCGGCTCCTGGATGAAGACCGGGCCCTGGTTCTGCTCGCCCCAGCTGCGAGCTGCAACACAAGAGCGACGCGCCTGTCACTCGCTTGTTGGATGGGCGTGTAACTCACTCGACCGTGACTCGCCCCATTTATTCTGGACCTCGCGATCGAGGGATAACGATTGGAGAAAGGGTCGTAGTTATCACGACAAGGCCCTGTATAAGCTCCGAAGTCAGCAGATTTGACAAATGATTTAATAGTGCCCCTCATTATTTCACAGAAATGATGGGATAATTTTCTGGTTTTATGGGGCTCACCACTATTTGAGCCAATGGCTATTAGGATATGAAACACTCAAAGTCTGTGAAATGAGATCCGGGAGATAATTGAGGGACATTACGAATTATATATCCATATTGTACATTTAAGTGAGAAGAAGAAAAATGGCTCGGGTGCAGGAGAGATTCGACAATGCGTAGTATACAGTATACATGTGTATACAGTGGAGTATCCTAGACCAGATGGACATTGAATTGATTTCCACACTAAAAAACAATAAATACAACTAATGGTGCTACAAAAGCCATACTTTCTTACATCATTTGTAACATTTCGAATTTCCGAAAATTCAGTGAGTTCGACGAAAATAAGACCTGCGCCATTTTAAGCCTCCTTTTTGATGAAATACGATAAAAAAATGTAAAGAAAGTATTGGAGCCTTTTATACAATATTATTCCCTTCCTTTACTAAAAAGGTGAAAACTTACCGCATTTCAAAAAATTTCTACATGACTTTATTTAAATGTCTAATTAAAAAATATTACATTAAGAACAAATCTCTATCATTAATATTGTACGTCTTTAATGTTATTTTTTTGTAGTTTCCGAAATTACATAAATTGCCGAAAATGGAACCTGAGCAAATCTGAAGAGTCCTTTGCTCCATCACTCATATTTTCGAAAAAATGACTTTATTTCAAATTCTCTCTTTAAAAAACAGATTACGCAAAAGAAAATATATCTTCAATGTTGGAGTTGTTGGACAATGTCGAAAGAAATTTGGATTTTAGCAAATTTCGAAAATTCAGGAGAATTCAACGAAAAATGACATTTCTAGGAATTATAACGAGAAAGTAAAAAGAAACTGTATGAAACGTTTGTACACAAAAAGTGGAGAAGAAGAAGGAATGCAAAGTTCAATGATTTGGTTATAGATAATACACAAAAATAGATTCCATAATTATGAGAGTGTGATGAGTTATGAAAATGTCAAGAAGTAGAAATGCGTATAGAACAAAAATAATTGAACCAAGGAAGTTTGCAAAACATTCCCTAAAATGGAAAAAGTCCACTTCACACTTGGAATGTTCCTGAGGATTCATATTAATAACTCTAAAGTTCAAAAATTTTCAAATTCGCATGGCTTTTGACTTTGTGCAGGTGCATCAGGGAATATACACTTCGGGTAAAATTGTCCACAGACAGATGGACGAACAGACAAATACAAGAACGAGTAGATTACATAGGGATCGAGAAGTGAAAATTACTACAGGGAAGAATAAAGATGACTGGAAAAACTAGGAGCCACAACACTGAAATAGAGGGTTATATATCAGCAAATAGAAGCAAAATATGAACAATGTTACATGAAAGCGTCGTAGCCACATCTTTTCGGAAACAAATTAAACTTTAATTTTATGTACACGTTTTCTTCCATTAACAGTGTCTGCTTAGATTCATTTACATCTCATTAGTATTTTGGAGAAGTGGTTTTTCAATGGGCGTTCTACATACGAGTCCAGTTTGATGAATATATTGAAAGACACATGATTAAAGCCATCTATATGCAACATTTTTATCTCATCTCTGAGCACAAGTTTGAAAATGATAATTGTGTTTTAGTCTCAAAAACAAATGCGTTCATTTTCCAGCCTAATCTTGAAGCAATTATTCTATTAAATACATGTCCTCTATCTAATCATATTAAATATTATATAATTTCAAAAACATTTTACATTATTGCATTCTACAAACTCAATAATATGGGATAATATTCCTATAAATAGAAAAATGTATTAATGGAAAAAATATTCAAATGAATGCATTTTAGTTTCATAAAATTTAGACTAATTCTGCACTCTGTTAAAAACTTTCTAATAATATGTCCCATTTCTCAGATTTTCATCACACACAATTTACATTATTACATTTACATCGTCTACATCAGTGAGGGAAGTGACTACCTACAGCTATTTCTGTGGCCAATCAAGTGGATGAGATCCGTCCTTCAGAGAAATTTAGATAATAATTATTCTCGTAACTAAACACCAGATTTAAAATGATTACAATTAACGCATGCAAATCTCAAACAAATCACATGAAACGAACTTAGAATTTCCATCTACGGCATAGGCAATTTCCCGTATGAGACAACACGTTCTAAATACTATTTAAAACTTTTTCATGATCAATAGTTTAAAAGGAAGCCCTAATTTTGAGGCAAGCAGAAGCTTTGACTATTACTACATTAAAAACTCACTATTTTCAGCACGTCTACACACCTCTTGTTGCGGCTGTAAACACCCGATTCCAAAGCGCGCCAACCAGCAGCGCTCGACAGCGGGCAAGACATCTAGAGAGGGCAACGAACCATGGAAGACGCTGGCGAATAGGCAGCAAGCAGACGTTCGGCGAGCCTTCACCCCAGGTGCGAGTCTGCGGCGCCGGGGACGTTATAAGCGGCGCCGCCACCGCCGAAGCAGCTCAGATATTATTGAAGTGCCCGTGTAAAGACTGTGATATTGTAATAGTGTGTACGACCCGGCTAGTAATTTGGTATTCTGTTTTACGGTATTTTTGGTGACTGTGCAAGTATTTGGGACATCTCGGGGCATAAATCGGTAACTTGGCTTGTTTAAACGGTACTTTCTCTCTGGGTTACCGATCGATACGTTTGTTGTATGAAAACTGTGCGATTGTGTAATAAAAAACCTGTTTTACGAAGTCTGCTTGTTTTTCTGAACATAAACACATCTCATATGCCCCACCACAACGATCCCGATGCAGTTATGGACTCTGCGACCGGAGAATGAACGCCACTTTCCTTGTGTGGATTTCTGCGAACGCAAGATTCTACGAACGATGAATACAATCGGTATAGATTTGCTAATTAGGTCTCAGAACCCTTTTCATATTGATAGCTCGCAATAGTCTACACGCGAAAGAATTCAAAAGCTTTAGAACACAAAAAGGATACTTTTTGTAGGGCGACACAAATGAGGTTTCCAACTATTTTTCATCCAAGTAGACTCTCTTTTCTTTCCCCTCTCGCCTTCTCTTCTTCTCTCTCCCTCTCTCTCGTCGTCCTGTTTACAGGATTCTCGATTTCTATCTTCCCTTTATTCTCTTGTATAACAGGATGAGTCACGTAACATTAGCACTCCTGTAATTTTTGAACGGGTTGAAGTTATTGCAATGCAGTTTTTTACGGAAGTGCATGTGGGAATAGGGCTAATTGATGCATGTATTCATTTCTATTTGATCACTTGTAATTTTACAAGATATTGAGCGTTATTTTGTGTTTTTTCAAATTGAACTATACATATTTTTTAGTCTATCCTGACAAGCAGAAAACGACGAACACAAATGATATACATATTGTCTTATTTTAGATAAGGCATTTTTGAGTAAATTTGATTTTTTGTGACTCATGTTTAACGGATATTTTGAATGTGACAGTCCATCACTCAAGATCACGCAGCTCTCCACCTACTAACAGCGCTATCGGGCTGTTAAAACACGAGTCGCAAACAATTTTTAATTACTGAAAAAAATGCCTCTCTAACATATAACAATATGTATTTCATTGAATTGGTTTTTTTTGCTCGTCATGATAGACTAAAGAATATGTATAGTTCCATTTGAAAACAACAAAGTCATCTCAGTATCCCGTAAAATACAAATAATAAAATTGAAATAAATACATGTAAAAATTAGCCCCATTCTATGCGCTTCCGTGAAAACTGCATTGCAATAACTTCAATCGTTCTAAAATTGCAGTAGGTGCTAAAATTACGTGACTCACTCTGTATATAGTTATGACTTAATTTTTTTTCCTCATCGCCCATCATTAATTGCTTTTGAATGATAACCAAAAAACATCATTATTTTTTGGTTATCGTTCTTCCATATAAAGAAAATTTTTCGTTCCTGATATCTGTTGTTTCTCTTTCATCTCCCGCTATATCCTCTAGAAATGTAGCTTTATCTGTGCACGTCTTTTGAGTTCAGTAGGAAATATAGATTTTAAAATTATCGTTCTCCATGTTGTCACGGCAGGAAGTATATTCCTTTACGAAGAATATGAGGAACAAGAGCCGAAATCTATAGCCGATTTGCCTTTGAAAATATATTTGATTACATCGGAGAGAATATTTTGTATCAATTCTTGGCAAAAACGCTCATTTATTTCTATATTCAGAATTCAACTTGAATATGGCTTACGGCAGGGATCCCAAAATTAAGAAAACGTGCATATAATACACTCCCCACAGCACGTTACACAATTTTTAACTTTTATTTCAAATAAATAATAAATCTGTACTACTAATTTGGAATATTCGCATAAATTGACAGCATTCTCTGCAGCCACTGGCCATGTAAGAGGTGTCAATGGTTTTGTTAGATATATACGAAGGTTATAAAAGTAGTAAGTTGTGGCAGCAATCGACAACAAAATGCCCAATCTGGTGTAGAGTGATCGGGAGATAGTTGTAGGCTACGCTGAACAAAAACTTCCAAATTCAAAACAATGAGTTTCGATTTTGATTGAAAAATGTCAACAGAGTCAAAATCGTTTACAACGGCACCTGCTCAAGGAAAAAGGCATTAAAATTGCTTTCAACGAACACAGCAGTGAAAGCTACTACATTTCTAGGAAGAGTGTCTGGGTTCAGAATGTTTCGTTCCCGACCAGCTTCCGTTCTACAAAAAGGCTTTTTTCATATTAGCAGTCCAACTTTGAAAAATAGCTAGAATATGTATGCGCGAAAATTTACGAAGTTGTTTTTGTGTGACCCAACTTTGCCTCAACAGCACCACACACCTCCACCACAAAAGTCGAATCGAAAAGGGGGAGAATAGCGGTTAAGTCTGACCCTGTTCAAGGCTACTAAATCTTTATTTATTCTGCAAACCAAAATTACTTCTATTTTTTGTGTGAGAATCGCCGTGATAAGTGAAATTACCTTTCGACACTTCCTTTCACGTTCATTTGATTTTACAAGGAATCTTTATTCGTATTCTGTCTTTTACACCCGAAAAGATGTCGCAGCCACAGTTCATTAATGAGCAGCTTGAACAATTTGTCGGGTCGATTGAGTGAATTCGCGAGCTCGATCGCCCACAAATTCCACACATCGCAGTCAACATTGAGGCATGCAGTGAGAAAGATGGAATTAACCCACAAAATTGAAAATATCGATTTATTAACAAATTCAATGTGTTCATAATCGAACACGTTCATAAATCGATATTTTAATTTTGCGGCTAGCTCTCTCTCACTGGATGCCTCATTGCAGGAGTGATGAAGAGACGGAAGAATATTATAGCCCAATTTATTAAGTGCAATAAGGAAATACAGCTATGCTTTGCTACATTGTGACGCTTCAGGTAAACGCTGAACAGTTGGGGGTACTTTAAAGAACGAATCGTTTAAGAGCATGGCATCCTGGATTCAACGCTTTCAACACCGTCATAATATTCTTAATGGAAACAGTTGTTGTGAGACAGCACTGTTTTGTTGTAATGAGGGTAGTAGTACACCATGTAAAGCGAACTGCAGTAAACTATAATACCCCTTAAAGAGAACACTAGCTACAACCTACAAAAGCACCAGTCTCTTGGATTTCTTTATGAACCCTATTGATTGTATTTGAGTAAGTTAATCCAAAATTTCCAATATGCGATATTACGATAAATTCTCATACTAAGTGTGTCAACACTTACAACACAGCTAACCACATGCAACGAGGGAAGAAAGAAGCTTCAGTTTTCACGTGTGCCGTTTCAGAACAGTCAATTTCTGCTGCTCCAAGACCTCATTTACTGCACACTTGACATCAGCGTAGCTGCTGCTTCAATATTATAATTTACTTCTAATTATGCCTTAATGTTCTTCACCATCTCTCGCTTTTCTTTCAAATTTGTTCCTATATTTTTCTTTTCTACGAAGAATTATCGTTTCATTTGTTAAAACGATTCAACCTACAACTAATGTCACATTAACACGCACAGCCAATGCGACACATATTTTCTTTAAATTACACTTTTAGCCTCAAGTAATACATCTGCTTTTATATTTCTTTTGCGATCAGACAGAAATATAATAGCAGAATGATCTCATGACAGTCTTTCATTATCATGCGAGATGGTACGTTGAGAACCTTTATTTATTCAGTAGAAAAGGAATAACTTAAATGGCTTAATAAAATTTAATGTAATTCAACTGTCTATATTCTCAAAGCCTGAACCTCTAAATTGCAATCCATCTTCATATAATCTGGAGTTCGAAAACTTTAGAATCTGACGTGTTTGTGTTCCTGTCAGCTCCAATTAACTTAAGGTCAGTTGTGTAATCAACGTATTTTGAAGTCGCCTTTGCTGCTTTTCGTATTGTGTAGTTTTTTTCTGTTTTATTTCTCCCTCCATTTCTCTTTTCATGTATGTTATTAGTCACTCCAGAAATATTTTATTTAAAATGAAAAACATCATGTGTCTTTTAGAACGACTCGGCACTTGAGACGAAATGTGTTACATGATAATAATCCAGCGTGCACACATATGCTCAAATACTTTTAGTATACTCTCTTGTTGGTATTCTGAAATTGATAATGAGAGAGAATACATGGGTCTGATGTATGGAATATTTTAAGAAGAAATAATAACATATTTGTTGTCTTACGAATAAATAAATATATTATACACGAGTGCAAGGTTCACTTGTTGGGTTAATATAGTAATCGGGGGAACGCGGAAAACTATAATGTGCAAGTTAAACAAGCAGATATACAATATTTCTGTGATTGCTTGCACGTTCGACAAAACCATAAAACCGCCAGCCACTAATCACCAAGCTCGTATCAGCATCGGAAATCAAGATTCAACCCAGAGACCGCGCGATCTCGCAAATCTGAGACAATCGCGCCAACCGCGCATCTATCACAGTCAGAATGCAATTGCGGTTATGCAATTAGCGCGCCCTCGGCGCCCGAAAAGAAGCACCGGAGGGGTGCGGATGCAGACGCAGTACCAGTGCTACCACCATCACCATCGACACTGTCGCCCCCTGCCGCCATCGTCGCTACCGATCCATACCACCGCATCCCTCTGTCGCAGTGAACCGTCACCACAGCCACTACCACTTCTGTTCCCCATCTACCATCACCATCACTGCCAACACCATAACCATCTTCACCATCACCACTGCCACTACCACCATTGCCCCATCACCTTTGCCACCATCACCAACGCCGCATCACCAACCGCCGTCCCTAGTTTCCGCCACCGCCACCATCATCACTACCACCATCACTATTCCGCCGAAAACATCACCATCACCACCACTATAACCACTGACATCACCATTGGCCCTATCACCATTGAAATCAATCACCAACGCCACCGCTTCCGTTTGCGACACTGCCACCATCGTCACCACCACCACCACCACAACCACCGCCATCACCACCGCCACTGTAACCATCCTCACCATCGCTACCGCCGCCACCACTAACGCTACGCCTCTATCACCATCTCCACCGCCACCTTCACATCGCCACCGCCGTCGCCACCACCGTCGCCACCACCGCGTCACGGCGCGTTCGCCAGGCGACGCGCACCCGCACGGGTGGTGCGGCCGACGGGGCGGATAAGCTGATTTCAATCAAATGTGATTGCAGCTATAAATTTTATTCGACCCTCCCCCGCCTCCCGCGCTGCAACGGAGAGGAGCGGCGGGCCAAACACAGTTTTGGGAGGTGCGGTCGACTAGCGGAGAGCGCAGTGTTTATTTTTTAATTGTTTTATTGACGTGCCGCCGATCCTGTTTTATTTCGATGCTCCTTTATGAGAGGGGTCAGCGGGGCGGGTCGCGTGAGTGTGAGTCTGCACAGCGCAAAGGAGCGGTGTGGATGAGAGTGTCTTGACGAATCGACTTGGGTGATGGGAAGTGTGAGCGTGTGAACGTTAGTAAGCGATATAGTGTAAAAAATTGTACTTGAGTTTGGTTGTGGAATGTTAGGAAGCAAGTAAAATAGGCCATACGCAAATGAGATAGTGTGATGATAAAGGAAAACAATTACAATATAAGTAAGGGATGTGGCATAATAGCAGATAGGGATGCAAAACAGGTTTGTTGTCCAAGGAAGAGGTGGCAATGATGGATAAGTGCAATGAGTGACAGGTTCCTTTAAGGAATTTGTGTAAGGAATTTCAGAAATGCAATCTATAGACTGAGAACGAGAACTTATTTCAGAATGTGAAGTCCTAAGTGGAGAAGTAAAAGAAAATGAGATGCTAATGTCGGTTAGGAATAGCGGACGTGAGTGTAGACTGCAATTGGCGACCTAATGTGAGACGAAGCACATATGTGCGGATATGGTGATCCAACGACAAACAATGCAGGCAAAAGAAGTGAGGGAGCGACGTGGGTCTAGCGTAGACTCCGTGGCGTATCCAGAGGCTCTGCCGACAAAGGGGGGAAACATGTGGAGCGGAACGAAGGCAGGATAAGATTTAAGGTTTATTAACGTCATAAACAGCTGTCAGTAGGCGATGTTAGAAGGGAAGAAGGCGCTTTACTACCCAGATGCAAGCAAAGTTCGCCTGCCATTTGCTGTAAATATAAAGGCGAAACGAGCAGAAGATACGAATCAGAGTAGTGTAGATGGAATTCAATATCTCTACGAAAGGTCAACCAACGTTGTACTTTTGAATTGTAGTCTTATTATCACTCCATGTTTTTTGACAGTGCTAATTTTCGTATAACAATTACTTTTACTAAAGTTTCAAAGGTTTGAATTTAAAATCGAGAAAGTTTGTTTGAACAAGTTATCCTTTTTCATTGAGCATTTGCCTAATTTTAAAATAATTTGGTTTGGAATAAAAGAGTGAAAGCAAACAATGTTTGAATATATGGCATTTGACAATATTTCAAGCTCGAGTAATTTAAATACGTGTTCTTTATTTATTGAAAAATAGATGTCTCTGAATGAAAAATATTCTTAACATTTATAAATTACATAGCACAACACTGAACGAAGTGCTGAATTAATTTTTTTTGTCGAAAGCAATTCAATTATTAAGTAGTAACAAATACCAGTAAAAATGATTTTTTCGAATCATTAGACCGATAATAATGTGCCTACGAAGGAACAATGGTTTTAGATCAGAGGATCTGCATGGAATTCGAATAAAAAACAGACGAGACCGGCCAGTGACGAGGGATTTTTCTATCGCTTTGCCTCATGAATGAACGGACACAAATGTTTTCCCCCGTCGTGAAATACATCCCATTTCACAAATACGTCAATTTCATATAGGAAAGTGCCGTCCGAAGAAAGGACGGCGAAGCCGAAGAATAGTAGCGCCCATGAATGTTGGAAGCGGCGCGATGCGTCGCCGGCGCTGCCGCCCGCTTCTTATTCGCATCGCGGGCGATCGGAGGGAGGCTGAGAAAGGCTTCGCGCCGCCCCCGCTCCCGGCTCCGCCCCCGGCCTCCGCCCCTGGCCCTGCCCCCGGCCCCACCCCCGGCCCCGGCCCGCCTCGGCCTGCTCCGGTACCTGTCCTAGCCCGGGCCCCAGTCCCTCGCCTAGCCCCGGCCACGGCCCGGGCCCCAGCCTTGAGACGCCGGCTCCGAGGCCAGTGTCGCCAGCGCAGACTCGGCCCTCGCTTCAAGCGAAGTGGGCGCGAACGATTCCTGAAGTGAGCGGAGCGTATTTTTTTATATTTAGAAGGAAAGACATCAGTCGATTGAAAATTCGAATGTGGAAATTTTAGAAATATTCAAAAATAAATTAATGTGTTCCGCTATCTAATAATGTCTTCCGATTTCCTTTCAATGCTTTTTTCCTTTACAGAAGATATCTGAGTGTCATTTGTACGGAACTCTTTTCGATCAAAACGGGGATGGAGCCGGTTCGCTTATCAAGAAATTAGAATGATTGGACAAGCGCTCAGGAATGAATTAAAATGACGTCAGATAAATACTAAAACTCTTTAAAATGAAAAAGTAAACTAAAACTAATGAAATTTTAACAAACAAAAGTGTAGAACACTGTAATATATACATAAAAAAAGGATTCACAATTTTAATCATGTAATTATGGTTTAATCGTGTAATGCATGTAATTATTTTTTTTCAAAAGCTGGTTCGGATAACTGGAGTTGTATCTTTTTTACAAACATAAATACATTGCACCAACGCTTAAATCTCTTTTTCATGTCTTCTTTTATTAAGAAATGCAACTTTTCCTTCTGGGCAGCTTTGTGGCTGTGTTGAATTTGAATTTGTCATCTAAAGTGCTGATGATCCCTTTAGACAAAAACATTCGATTATTTATTGCCCACTATTACAACTCCGTCTCAAAAGTAAATACAGAATCTCCGTTTTCAAGTAAGTTTCTTATTTTGATGGAAAGCTGTTTTAGTCGCACATTGTTGCTCGTGTTCACCATCGGCAGTGTGCGGGCGAGGCGACGGGCATTTCGGGCGGTACGCGGTGGCGGAGGGCAAACAGGGACTAGAGGGCAGCGCGACGGAGCGCCACAAAAAGGAAGGGGAGGTAGCGAGAAGCGCGGGGACAACGTGGGTAAAAAAGTGGGAAGCGTAGGAGTGGCGGGCCATAGGAGCCATTGGCAAAGCAATGGGCCACCTAGAGGCGGCGCGGATACGTTGGATGCGGTAATCGGATCTAGGTGAAGGGCGGCCGAAGATCGTGCAGGGGTCAGGGATGAGTACTTCGTGTTTCCGGGCGCGCCAACTCTAGGACAACAGTCCCGATAAGTATCGTGCATGCTACATCCCAAGCGATGGTGGTGGTCTTTCCTCTTCCAGGTATCTCCTTCATCGGGGCACTGCCCAGAAAAGTTCTCAGGTTTCCGACAGGGCCCACCTATATGTGGTGGTAGTGTAGTACATGCAAGTGTAAGCGTGTGTGGGTTACGGGATGAGGAACCACATATCGCACGTGGTATTTGGCATGCCTGTTAAGATACTGTTAGCCTATTCACCTGATATTGATGGCAGAAATCACGAAAAACTACAGATCAGGGCAGCGTGGCTGCTAGAATTTTCCTCCAGAGAGTGTGAGTGACTGAATTCAACCTAGCTACGTAGCTAGTGTCAAAAATCCGCAACCGCCAAGACTCGAATCCCATGATACCCTGCAGGAGGAAAGTGGGGCGACAGGAGGAGGAGACATCAAGAGCAATAGAAATCGAGGGCGCCGAGGAAGAGCAGCGCAGTTGGAGTGGGCGGGGAGCTGTGACGTTGGCGAGGAGTGCAGGGGAGGTGAGAAAGGTAGCGTGCAAAGGGCAGGCGGACGTGAGCGGCGCGGGGAGCTGGAGGGGGGGGGTCCGGGCGCGGGCGCGGGCGGGCGCGGGTGGGCCATCGGGAGGCGATCCGGCGCCGGCGGGGCTCTTCGTTCCGGACGCGCCGCCAGCCGCTGCCATTGTGCCAGGCACGTCGTAACGCCCTTGTCGGGTCGTGCGCGCGGCAAGCAGCGGCGGCGGCGGCGGCTCCGGCCTGGGGCAACCATAAAACGAAATAAAATCGACATTCTATTCATTTCCGAACGACAAACGCGCGTTCCTAACCCCGACGACGGCTCGTTGCAGCGTGGACGGGGGCGTCGGAACGATGTCGCGGAGGCCCGAGCTGTTCGGATTGTCCTCAGTCCTCGTTTAGCACTGGGGCCGGGGGGGGGAGGGGACAGCGGCGATTAGAAGAGAATCCCGTAGCTAGAAAAACAGCCCGTGGAGACCGGCGCCGGGCCCCGCGCAGCCGGCTTCAAAGGCTGGGGGCGGCGCGGAACAAAGGTAGGCTCGTTTTAAGGAGCGGCGCCGTCTATTGGTGTCGCTCGGGAGGGCGCAATTTATGATAGCATGAAATGCCGCAAACATCGCGTCTCTTTTGCCCGCACGGCGCAACAGCAGAGGGCGCGTTGGGGATGCTCCTGCACCAGGCGGCCACTGTCCGCCGTACCGTTGGAGAACAGTCACATTCTGCGCCGTGGTCGCCCACTTTCCTGAGAGGAAAGCGACTATTCATTGCTCTCCCGGCGCAACAACTACTTGGTCGTTAGTCCCGTCAATGTTGTGCATGACATGTGGGGGCGGTGATATGTGGCTCCCGCTGGAAGTGAGATCCTGCGTCAAATTGCTCGTCATTTGTATTAATTGATTATTTCGTGTTTCCTCCGGGAGAGGCAACTGTTATGGTCATAGGTCCCGTAACTGAAGTGCAGGTTTTTAACAAGAGAGGTTTCGGTGATCTTCCGCACTGGATGATGAAATCCGGCGCCGACCTAAAGGTCGTCTTGCGAGTCTTCCTCATCCAGGTATCTCTCACCAGCGAGGCAGCGTAACAGCCGGTTCTGAAGTTCACGATGGGTCTCGACGTGTGTAGTTGTAGAGTGCATGTAAGTGTGTGTTTAAGTAAGGGGTCAGGATAGAACAAGGAAAAGGAGGAATGATCGGGCAGGGAGAGTGGATTGTTCGATAGAATACTGCTCTGACCATCGCCTGATTCTGATCGTAAAAACCACGGAAAACTACCGATCCGTGCAGCCGGTCGCTAGAATACTCCCCAGAGAGGATATGAATTCGATCTGCAGCTAGTGTCAGAATCCTGCTACCGCAGGGATTCGAACCCTTGGACCTCTCAGTCAGAGCACTGCAGTTGACGACCTGAGTCAGCTCAGCCGGTCTATTCGCCGCCTGCAATGTTCTCCCTCTAAGTACCTCCCCAGCGGGGACCGCCCCACCCCCGCCCAGCAGTTACTGCCCCAGACGTGACAAACTCCCGACTGGTCTCCTGACATTGTAGTGCCCTTCGCTTTAGCAAGATGAGCCTTCCGCGCGTTTATCCCTTTGTGGGGGGACCTTTGGGCTAAGCACTGCCTGTGCAAGTTACACTAGTCGCCTTGCCAATCTGCTTTATTCCGTTGAATAAACATTATGTCCATTCCGCAAGACATCCTGCTTCTGAAATAATTTATCACTTTCCGTTTACTTCCATTAATAATTCATGGTAATATGCGATGATAAGTAGATTATATTAATGAGATACGTTAAATTGTAATAGTGCGCGTAAAAAATAAATTTCAATTATCGCTGAGAACTGGGTTTGAATACATTTTCACATAATCATTGAATTTGTCCATGCACTTGTTCCACCCGATAATCAAAAGCCTCCCTAAATTCCTCGAATAAACCCTTTGAATAATTCAGTTAATGATATATTGATCACAATATTCAATTCTTCTCAGCAACACTGTAAATTATAAACAGAAAACCGATTCTATAGTAAACCAATGTATATTACGTATATGGGATTTTTGTGCCAACTGTTTATTTAGACTACCTTCGTCGTGATCAAGTCTCATTGCAATTACAAGATTATTTAATTTAGCACTCTTCCTTTGTTATCGTAATCTAAACTCACCATACGTGGTTTTGATTATAAAAATAATGTTTCATTTATAAGTTCAATTGCCAGTTTATGTTATCCAACATCTGCTGCAAATTTACTTAAGCGCTCTGTTAAGAATATAATCTCAAGAAGGGGTGTAACCAACCTATTATTAGGAGTTTCTGGAATTTGGCAAACACGGTGATTTGTTGATGGGGTTCTAGTGTTCAACATTCCTTTTTACTCGTCACTTATTGCGAACAATATATCAGAAATCAAATGCATTCTTCGACTTCCTATTTCCGAAGAAACTCAAATGCTTGTGCCATCCTTGTGGAATTACGCATTGTGTGTATTCCCATTATATTACTAATATTTGCGAGTTAAAGCTACACCTTCCACAATTTTCTTCCATTTCTAATGCTTACAAAAACTGGCTACATTCATTATTTCTTCAGAAACGTCTTCGGAGTCCACGGGTCTTGCAAGGGGCGTGACCCTTTCGCTTTCTTCCCCCTGCAAAGGGAGTGACGGCAAAGGGGGCGGGGCCCTGGCGGCGGGGGCGGGGCGGCGGGGGCGCGGCTCCGAGGCGCGGCGCCTCGCAACGCCTCGTGCCACCTCGTCTCCCCGGGCCACACCCACAGCGCGGCGCGGCCTCGAATCGGAATTTACGACCTGTTTTGTGAGCAGCGACATCAAAATAATATATACATATATTTACTGGCATAAATGTTGATTAGGGAACGGCGAGCTACCGCGGTCGGGACGAGATTTCGATGCGAGCGACGGGTGAGTGGATGGGATCGGACGCTGGGCAGTGGGAGGCGGCGGGGGGCGGGGGTGGGCGGGGCGCGGGGAAATGACGGGAGGGGAGGGGAGGGGTGGGGTGGGGCTTTCGGGCGACGGAGCAGAGCGACCGGCAGGGCCCCGGCCGGGGGCGGTCGGCCCCTGCCACTGATGCCGCCGCCCCCGCCCCCGCCCGGTGCACAGCCGCACACGCTCTGCGCTAATGGCTTTAGCTCAGGCACGAAATCTAAAGGCTAACTTGCTTTTCGAGCCGATTTAAACAGATTAATGAATGCTAATTAGGCTCCGGCCGATGGGCGCGCTAAATCAACACGTGCAAATGGAAAGTAGAAAACAGGTCGCGCCGCTCGGTTGGCGGGCCGCCCTCCCGCCCGCGCGGCGGCGCCGACCGACATGCTGCCATCTGCCCCCGGCGCCGTACATTCCACTGACGCCCGTCCTTCCCGCGCTCAAGCCCGCAATCCCTTGACCTCTCCACCTTCCCGCTTCATCATCACGCCCCAGATCCTTCTCGCGTACGCCCTCGTCAGTTCAAGCCAGTTCGTTTCATGTAGTCTCTCCCCGCCCCCCATCATCTCGAGTCTCTATTGCACACAGCTTTGCACTTCCCTTGTTCCCGAAAAGCTCGTCCTTTCTGATGCAGCGTCTCCCTTTCACCCGCTCACCGACACACCTACCTACTTCCAACCTCGCCTGCACCCTTACCATCAATCGTGTTCTCGTAGCATCCACCAAATTTAACAACCAGCAGCCACTATAGGCCACACTCGCCAACCTTACTTCTGAAACGATCGCCTCCCAATTCAATTTGTTCCCACTCTTCTCCCTCACTTACACCTCCGCAGCCAACCGTTCGTTACGTCCTCAGTCGTTGTGACCGGAGAAAGCAGCCAAGCCCTGCTACCGAGATTTTCCGAGAATTATCAATTTGCGTCTGAGGCTGTATCAATTTTAATTGGCTCTCTCAGAGACAATCCAGAGCGTCCAGCACTTGAGGGGCTCTCGACTGAGGGAACTCAAGGAGCAGAGATGCCCGCGGCGGAGGTTGAAGAGGGTACGAGCGGTGGGAAATTTGCGGAGGGCGTGGGCCTGGCCCGATGAAGGGGCGGTGATGGTGGCGGGGGTGGCGGCGGCGGCGGCGGCGCCCGCCGTCTGGGCAGCGGGCCCTGAGCGCCTCTATTGTGGCGGGGCAGGCCGGCGTCGGGCGGCGTCGAGACGCTGGGGTGGGGGAGGCCGCGGAGAGGGGAGGGAGGGTGGAGAAGCGGGACGTCGCGTCGGGACCTGCTGCGGCGGGCGCGCGCCGCGGACTCTCCCGCGCCGCAGCGCCCACCGCAACCGCCGCCCCCGCCGCCGCCACCAACGCCGTCGGCGGCACACCGCATTACGCCCGATTGTCTCCGTAAAATATCGCCGCCATTTCGCACGGGGGGATGAAAGGCGGATGAAATAGGGCGGGGCTGAAGGAAGATTATAACCGAGCGAGTGCAGCCGCGGGGCAGCCAGGGGGGGAGTTTTATGAATGTCCATTAACCTGGTCGCGGCGACGAAACGACAGACCGGCGCGAGTCCCGCGTCGCCACCGCCGCCCTTCCGTTGCCGCCGCTGCCAAACGCCGGAGTTGTCGCGCCGGCACGAACGCCGCCGTACCTCGGTCACGCCGCGACGCGCGTGCTGTCGGGGCGCAGGGTGCAGCCACCCCACCCCCCGCGACCCCACAGCCCTCGATTCTTTTCCGCCTCCACACCTGGCGCCGCTCCCTCGCGGGTAAAAAGAGCCTCGGCTCGTCCTCCCGCCCGCCCACGGCCGTGAACTCGGTCGCGGGGGCGGGTTGCGCACACACGTGGCTATGCATCATTTTATCGCGTTTGCATATTTATAGCGACAGCCATCGTGAAAGGGCACCGTGCAACAGAAATCTCTACAGGCGCCACCTTGTTAGGGCGCGATGCCGGCGCGGCCCGAGGAAGGGCTGTGATGCATGCGCCACGGGTGGGTGCCATACATCAGCGCACGCGGGCGGGTGGGCGGGCTGGAGGGCGGGCGGGCGGGCGGGCTGGAGGGCGGGCGGGCGGGCGGGCGGAACGGGCGGACAGGCGGGCGGGCGGACGGACGGACGGACGGACGGGCGGAAGCACGGGCGGAAGCACGGGCGGAAGCACGGGCGGAAGCACGGGCGGAAGCACGGGCGGGCAGTCTCACTCTGCGACTCACACGGCTTCGACGCTCTGCTCCGCTCTGTCCGGTGAACCTGCTTTCGCTCCGCTCCGCTTATCGCGCTCCACCCACTTCTTCAGCGCCACTGGTCGGCATCGTCGACGCCGTTTAACCCACGACTGATCTGTATTATTTTATGCACTAAGCGTGAATATGTCTTCAATTTGCACCTCTGCAACATGCGAATTCGTCAACTCGCAATATCCAAACTCGTTCCATCTATCATTCTCTCTGTTCTTTTCATATAGATATGTATTTTTTTGAATTTTAAAATACTCATCGATATAAAAGTGTATTACAAAAATAAATGGATGATATTTTTCAAACAGCTCATGCAACTGTTTTTTTAACAACAAGTTACAGGAACAAATTAAGAGAGTGAACGTACTTTATTATTTGTGACAAAAAGCCCGCCTATTACGACTATATGTCACAAACACTGTCAACGTTTTTAGATCATTCCTTGCTTGGCTTACTTTTATTTGCTTGACTTATGTGCGATCTGACGAAACTTTAACATACAAATACCTGTACATAGAATGGGACAGTAGTAAGTAGTCAAAATAGCAACAAAAAGTACTACGATTTTCTGAAATAAACCCTTAATTTATTCCGCATATTAGATATTCCCAGTTATTCGCTGTTCACATGGACACACGGTTATATGCAGGAGCTTATACATAGAGAGAAAAAACGTAACTCACCAAAATCAGTGTTGCTGCTTGATAGTGCTTTCATGCAGAGCTGGACGGATCCAACATGTCGCACTGGCCGTTTCTTTCCACACGATGTAACTGATGGACGAAATGTCTGATTTAGACGAGTGGGGACGGCGTTTTTATCGCTACGAATTGGCGCGAAGATTGACAGTTTAAAAGCACGTCCCTTTCTTTCATGGGCACGGTGCCAATTCGGGAAAAAAATTTGTTTGGGACGCACTAGTGACACGATTTTGACTTTTGCTATTATTGCTAAAAAATTAAACGACGATATTTCATTTTAGATCCTGTGTGCACCTCTTAAAGCTCAATTCTCTTTGTCCCTCTCTCGTCTTACAGATGCTTTTATTCTACGTCCTGCTTTGTAGTAGCTGTTCTCGTGATGTAGATGTAAACAAGGTATGTATAACAGTTCGCCAACGGGTTACGCGTTACGTGCAACATTTATCGAGTGCGATGCTTGTAAACCTCTGGCAATTCCAGTGACATTTTAGTCCCGTTACTGTGTCTCTCCAGAGGCTAAATTTTTATTACCCCAGTTGCGTAACAATTAGGCATAAAACTATACTTGCACGGCTGAAAAGAAAAATCTTGTTTGACATGTTGTAAGAATGTTCAAACATCATTCAAAATTCCGGATGTGAAATAGTATTTCTTTTGTGTCGCGTTATTCGTTTCCCAAGCTGGAGCGACCATTAACGAGTTCAGAATTGCCACAGCCTTCACGGCGGGTGGCGGCAGGCGCTGCGCGAACGCCGCGTTGCGGGTGCGCACTGGGCGGAACGAGTGACCCAAAATCGCCTAAATCGTGGCGAGTTATAAAAAAGAGCTATGGCGAAGCCTCAGTCCGGAGAGCAGGGGCGTTATGGACCAGATGGAAGGGTACCTGGTGCGCAACTGCGATTTGCGAGTTATCGCCCAGCGTCGTAAAGCAGTGGCCGATCGCCCGCCCGCACCGCCACCCACGCTCGCGTAGTCCCTCGGTGCCTGCTGCCCGCCCCCCCCCCCCGCCCTCGCTGCGGCGGCCGGCGTCATACGCCCCACCGCACACGCCTCCACTCTGCCCGCCGCCCCGCCCCCGCTCTCCATCGACGCCTCGCGCGCCCAACTTCCCTCCGCTTTATATTTTTGTTGCTTTCCTGGACTTGGCTACTGCGCGTCATTTCCACCTGGCCCGTTACACCACTTACCTACCTTCACTGCTAATGGCCGAATTGGCTCTAGTTGAACCCTGTATGCCCTTCCAACGGACATCATCGTTCGTGTCATTCCGTTCCTTTCTTCTTCCCTTCCTACTCTCCCTCGCAGTTAGAATCTTTGGCCACCCCGCTACACACTGTCACAAAGAATTCAACTTCAGGAAAGAACTTTTTAGACATTCTTGCTAGAGCCACGCTGTAAGTTCACTTCTTTTCACAAACGATACTAATGCAGTACTGTCGTTCGCAACACAGAAACTGACGTTGGTGTCTTGAACCCCTTTTGTTCATCTGTTCTGACAGTCGCCGATCTTAAGACTCAGCTGATGGGTGCCCCAGCTGATAAGTCTACACCCCACTTCCATACTTCTAACACCGTTTCCTACGTTACTAGCGTCCCCGTCTCCGCCGCCGTCCCTGTCGGCCCCGCCATTCCCGCCGTCCCGCCCTTACGCCAGCGCGCGCCTCTGCCGTCCTTTAGCGCCCGTAAAACCGGCCGGTGAAGTCCGCCGAGCGTTGCAGAGAGCCACCCCTGCTCCTCTCCCCCCACCCGTCACGTCTCTCCCCGCCACTCCTCCCCCCACCCCTCGTCGACGTCCTTCCTTCTCCCTCCCCCTCGCCCTTGGCGGCCGCCCACCGTTCTTTTTACTGCCCCTCTAAATGCACTGCAAGGTTTATTTCGACCGTATTTTGATATGTTGACTCCGTCCCGCGAGAATTCTCAAAAGAGAGGGCCGAAATTTTTTCTACCATATCTAAACCTGTCCGCTAAATCATATACGGAGCAAATTGGCAATGAAATGGAAAGAAACTGGCAAGTGATTGCTTTTGAGATCTGTCGTAATTTTCACTCGTACGGTCTTAAAAGTTAAGTATATCTATCTATAGAGTCTAAAGGTTGTTGCCTTGTCGCTGAAGCCATATATCTCCACTTTCTGAACCAGTTTTCATCTTTTGACAATAAAAAAATTAAGGGTCTTCCATGAAATATATGATGTAATCGTCTAGGTTTATTTGGTAATAGCTGTACACACTCATGTGCACAGGGAATGACTGATTACACGAGGCGACAAGTAGTCATTTACGACTGATGATTATAACTGAATTGTAGCTCGACATTTTCGCGGAACAGTCTACAAATATTACTTCAAAGGTAGTTTTTAAGCTTTGAATCTAATCCGGTTATTCACTGAAAAAACGAAAAGCAATTTTTCAACGAAATAAAAGCGGTTCTTTAAATCCTTTTCAGTGCAATTACTGAATTCGACTCCAACAAAATACCTAAAATTACCAACCGTAAAATTTTTACCCTCCTGATTACATGAGTGATTGAACTCGAAAAATAAAAAGATTGGATTTTTCATGGAGGTAAAATTAGAAACCTATAACTGGAGAGAAACTCATTTGCCTTGCGTGTTGATGTAATATGCCATTTTGCAGTCATTGCTTGTCTTTTTTAAAACACAATTCCTAGCGTGAAATTCACTTAATCTTCATAATATTGTAGTGGACAATGTAAATTGTAGATTTTTATTTTCAGCGTATTCTTCGACTTTCTCTCTTCAGCTATTTATTCCATAGTAATTACACTAGTTATCCGCACGAACAACTCATAACGTATCTCATATCATAAATGTTTGTACTGCACAATTTTGTCTTATAATAGTTAAATTTATTTAAAAATAAAGGAAACACAAAAAAGCGAAAATATGAAACAAAATTCCCTGAATGTGGCCTTGATATAAGACGCAAGATTTTGTAATAAACATTCTTCGTGAATTTAATTCCGTCAGATATTACCCGCTGATATTCTATCCCCTTTAAAGCAGAATAAGATCACGTGTGTACAAAGAATTTGTTTTGATAGTAGTATAATGCAATGCTTGAACATTTCTGGACTACCGAATCAATGATCAATGATTTGCAATTTCGCATATTGCCAACAAAATTAATATTTTTGCCTTGTCTTTTGAGCGTTTTGTGTACGGGATTCCTGTGTACCGCATATTCCTTCAAGCGAGGACCCCGTTGTGTTTAGGCAACAAGCCCATGATTCGAGAAACATTTCTTCACGAGTAATGGTTTAAAGGATCTGGCTTAGCTGTCAAATAGACAAAACTCATTAAAATTATATACAATTTGAATTTCATGATATTAAAAGAAAATAAAGCAATTGGTTAACGTACCTATACTTGACTGAATCATCTGATTTAAAAAATGATACATTTTAATCTTGGTGGTTTTATTAGAATTCATACACAATAGTTGTTATCATAAAACCTGTGCATATGCTCATAACCAGTAGTATACATATTAGTAAATTGCTATGCCACAAAATGTTCTGCTTGGTATTATCTCCTAAAATACCATATAATTTCACAATAAACTGAGCACATTATACAATAAAAAGGTCTTTTCTGACTTTTTCGATAATGTTGATATTTACTGAGACGTGAATTCTTAATTTTCGTTAATATCTTTAAAACTCTACAATCATTAAAACAGTAAATAGTGAGAATGGCTTCAACTGGAAAAGGACTCATGCACCTTGAATATTCATTCTAGATTAAACTTGCAGATGATAGTATAACTTTTCTCCGGGTACGCCCTAACCTGACGTAGGAGATGAGCTGGCGGTCGGGCGAACTCCTGCAGGAGCGTCGGCAAGAAAGAGGTGCCATGTCAATAAAGTGAAAACAACTTACGAAGGACACAAAAGTTCCACAAAATGTGGAACAGACAATAGATGATCTTTAAAAATCATGTTTTATATTTGAAATAGAGATAAAAAGATACAACATATGTAAGAAAGTAAATTGCTTTATGCTAAGACAACATGGATATTCTGACATTTCCATACTTCAAAATTAAGTTAAACGGAACCGTTATTTTATTCGAAAGGTTAAATACGTTTCTTAATGGTCAAAGATTTGATGTTATAGTATGCCTTTATCATAAACGGGTGTTTAAAAAATGTTTTATCTACTTTCTTTTGCGCATGCGCATCTTGCCGGCAATAGGCATGTGATCCACTACTACCAGTAGAAATAGTTTATTATACAGCTTAAAGAATGCGCTGTTATAAACATTTAAAAACTAGCTGTTTGCATATTTTCAAATTAGAACGTGCTATTTTGCAGATATTTCGAGTCGTTTAAGCAAGTGACATCGATCCGTTTTTGTTCCGTGCAAACAATTCTATATTTCTTCAATAAATGGAGACATCCCAAATGTATAAGCAAGTATTTTCATTCCTGATGCCAGATGTCGATTTAGTAATGGATCGCTAAAGTAATGTATGGGTGGCACTTCTGGCCAGGGTGTATTAATGACTTGCGTCGTATTTTTTAAATATCATCCAACACCGAAACTGACGGAGGCATATGCTGCTAAGCTCTAACGGTTTTACTACTTCTACAAAACTATTGGTGCTAAAACAGCACCTACTTTCGCGCCCGTGCTTTCACGCAAAAGTACGCGAAAAGTATTCAAATTTTCGAAAAATTGTACATTACCTATATCAAAATCAATCTTTAATAAACAGATTTCATCAAGGGAAAAATCTTTACCTTCATAATTGTAGTTGTAGGAAGACGCCGAAATTTTTTTGAATTTTTTCAATACTTGAAAAATCAGTGCTTTCAAGAAGCATGAGACCTGCACCATTCTCTTAAACATCCTTGACACTATCCAACAACAAAACTAAATCAAAAACGATCGACTTATTTTTTTCAAAATTTTGAAAATGTCCCAAGGGTTTCATGTCAAATACTCCCCAAAATTAAAATATCGGTTTCAAATCAAGGGACCGCAACATTAGCCAGATTAATTAGGGAATATCAGTTTTGGAGAAAATCGACTGAACGGTTTAGCTGCTAGTGTTTTTCACAGACGGACGGACGGAAGTTTTTATACAAAATTAATATACTGTCATATTGTGATAGTATTACTGAATTTAGAAACATTACTTTAAGAGTAGAAAGACATTCGTGATACATTGTTTTGTAATACGAACACATCTTAACACTTACCAATACAGTTGTTCACAGACCTTTGAATGTACAAAACTGATATAGAAAAACGCTTATATTATGTGAAATATAACATTTACTGGGAAATGCCTCTCATAACATATTTTGCTATTCAATATAACAAATGGCCATTTTTCGTAAAATACCAAGCAGTAACATAACTGTTTTGATTCTGTTAACCCACGAAATACACTTCTTGATAGCTGGAGACATTTCATTTGGCAGCCGTCCGCAAGCAAGCCGCTTCTAAAATACTTCCTCGAGACGGCGAGCACAAAAGGAGCAGCGCAACGGCCCCGAGGAAACTCTTGGGCGCTTTCCGGCGCAGAAGCTGGCACTTCCGCCCCCGCCGCGCCTGTCTGGCTCGTGTCAGCGCCCGCCCGCCTGCACTTCGGCTTGGGAGCGTGGACATCTTCAGACAAGCACGTCAAACTGCCCCGCGGGGCGCATTCGCCAGCCAGATTCTTGTGCCCAGTGCCCGCTTCCTAATAGGTTAGGCTTCGAAATGGATATTGTAGGTATGCAAATAATAACATGAATATGCATTTCTTGAAATTCGATTTTGAACCAAAATTTCAATTGTTATTATCAACAATAAAGCACTAACGAAAAAAGAAAATTAGAATTTTCAACATGATTTGGTTCATTGTTTCTAATTACAAATCGGTTACATAATTTTATTAATTATAGATTTTCCATAATAACTTCGTGTTTTCAAATTAATGAGACAACATTGTATAATGATTTCCAAATGTCATTTAGAAATTTGAGAGGGACATTTAAATACCTCCAACTGGAAATTAATGGAAATTACAATCAAGTTCGTTCTTGAATATCACCCAAATTATTGAATTTAATTTTTTTGTTTCGATGTTCGAAGATAAAATAGTAACAAATGGAATTGTACCTCAATCTACATTTTAATCTACGTTTGGCACACACCTTTATGTCAGTAAAAATAATGACCCTCGCCCGACGATGCGCAGTAGAAGACAGATTGGAGCGAATCCTCAAGCTTAAATGGCAGGCATACGAATAATTTTTCGTTAAGACTGAAAGATCGTCAACATCATCCGGAAGGAGCACTCGTTCTATGTTGGAATTGCATCTCGTCTGTGTCGTACAAAAGGATTGTGGTGATTGTTAACAATAACAAAGGCCAACGACCAAAAAACTTTTTGTGTGTGTTCACCTAATTCTTATCATTTTAAGTGTGCTGATTCCAAAACTAACATTAAAATGCCATATCACCCACCATTTGTTCACATTTTAACATTTTCTCTGTATAGCTAGGCAAATGCTGCTCTGAGTATCTAGAAATGTATGAGATGCAGGAAGTTATAAATTCCCATATTTACTATGTGAAAGGGATAGTAAGGCACGTGATTAGCATTAGTCTAGAAAGAATTGGCCTGTAAGAAAATCTTTAAATACAGGGGAAAAGAACATTCTACGGGAACATCTAGTAGATCAACAAGATTCTGCTGCCTCCATTGCACATAAAATTAGGTCTCATGGAACTATTGCCTTACCTAAAGATTAGCAGTGCTTCCAGTACCTTTGTGAAACGTTTACGCAATTGTCTGCAGCAAAATTATTAAAAAAGGGTATCTTCATTGAGACTGATATTAGAAAAGTGATGTTTGATCCCCTATATCAACTACATATGACAGAAAATGAAAATGAAGCGGAGTGCTTTTAATCACGTTGTTAATAAGTTCCCAGCCAACAAAAAAGACCCAGAATATCAAATATATAATTGTTGCCAATATGCTGACTGCCTTCAAGAAATTGAGATGTTTAATGAGCCTCAAGGTTTACTTTTTAAACACTAATTTACAATTCTTTCCGAACGATTAAGTGATGTAAGTGAAGAACAAGGTGCGCGTTTTCATTAAAATCTGAAAGTGATGAAAAAACGTTATCAGGGACGCTGGAACATCAATATGATGGGATATTACTATTGGCCACTTCACCGAGAGAGTCAGCAAACGGCGCAGAGGAGAAAAAGCTATATCAGAGGCTTTAATAAAAAAAGAGACAAAGAAAATATACATCAATGAACACGTAAAGACTTTGTAGAATGTAATGTTAAGGATATAAAGCAATTTCTATGTTTAAATAAAGTTCTTTTGGTATTTTAGAGGTCGTTATTTTCATTTTATTTGCGTATATAGCATATTTTCCCATAGATCAAATTCTGATTAAACTGTGGGTGATGGAAAGAAATAGAGTTTAGATGTAGATTCAGCACCCAAAAACCTATAAAAATAAGCTATTAAGATTTACAATGTTATTTGAAACCCATTTTTTTGTTAGTCAGTGTAATTTATGAATATCATATATTATATAATTATGTAATTCATATGCATGGGTCAATTTATTTAGATAACGTATTCTTCACAATATTTGGATACAACCCAGTTAAACATTTCTGTTTATATATACACTATTTACGTATATATACACACAGCTTTTTATTATCTAAGAATAATTATAAATAGATGCTCTCCACGAGAACATTCAAAGAAAAATAAGAGAAAATATATGGAACCGTGGAATGTACTGGAGACTAAACTGAAGAGAATAACATGGAACTTTATTTAAATAAAACATTTTTATTCACTTTCTAGTTGTTACAGAAGATGTGGCTCTAATTTCCCGAATATATTTAATCTCTGATATGTTCGAGCTGTAAGCCGTTGCATTTACTCTCACCGCTACCGGTATTGAGATTACTGACATGTAATTACGATACGATAATTAAATAGATCCACCACAAATGCTTTGCAAATGGTTAGTGTAAATATGTCTCTTTCTACAAAAATGAGTTTAAGAGAAGTCAATAGGTGCTTTTTAGTGGAACCGGAGACTACGGGTGAAACAAACTGACGTTCGCGCATTCAATAATCATCAAAAGTACAGCTATAACTCTGTCCTTTTCTGACCTCATCCAAATTAGTAATCGGTTTTGCGATAACATAGTAACATTGTATATTGACAACCACCGGATGCGCTTCCTAGCGACCAAACAATGGATTATTGTGATGTGAATTTTGAAGCATTGTATTATAATATGAGAATGCAAAGTAATGGAAAAAATTATCAGAACTTTCAAATATGTATTCATCTGTTCATTTTCAGGTAAATGTCAATGAAAAACGACTAGTGATGGACTCAATATCCGTATTTCACACGAGATTTGATAAATGTATTTATTTTATTACATGCATGACACCACTAATTCTACACATTAGGGACATAATAGTATAAAAATGTTAAGTACACAGAACTGCATTTTCAGGCAAACTGTTTCAAACTATTGCTACAGAATATCACAGTGTGTTCACAGAAGTTTAAAGGCTCTGAATTCCAAAATAGGCAATAGGTCAGAAATAAAAAAAACCTGATTTGATGACTTCCTTGGAATGACTGGCTGAGTTAGCTCAGAGCAACGACTGTTCTCGTGAAAGGCTGCTTTGATCGGTAATTTTTCGGGGTTTCTCCGATCAATACCAGGCGAGTGCCAGAGCACTATCCAAACAAAAAGAGCCACTGACCGCGCGCGATCTTCCCTTCCTCACCCGTGCCCTCACCTCCCCTCTTATACAAACAGACATATGCACTACCCCACAACTCGTGACGAAAAACTTGTCGGAACTTACATCATCGCCTAGCTAGGCGGTGCCCCGGTGGGGAATAAACCTTACATAATACGTACGGGACTAATGAGCACAGCAGTTGACGAGCCAGAAACATCAATCAATCAATAATGGCATCGTTTGGAATGCTGTAAATACTCGATGCATATTGTTTTAAATGAAATATTCGAATTAATTAAGACACCTCAGATAACCAGATTACAATAAAAAACAATGCGCACTACTAATTTACGTCTTTATACAAGTTTTTGTTTCTTAATTTTCATTAATTTGCTTCAGAAAGTGGACGAGTAAGGGTATCTTTGTGGAATACGTTGATCATATTGCATGAAATATAGCTGTGTTAAGTTACAGTACAATAAACCAGTAAAGCATTAAAATGCGATTATAACTATTTTTTGTACCTTTACTCGACAGTTTGAATATCGTCTGGCGTGTAAATACTCGTATATCTGGCAAGAGCGCTACTAGTACAGATTGCCGTCAACGTAGGAGAGCCCCGCATAGTTCTCCAGAGAATAGGCACGGCGGCGTGGGCTGTGGCGCGGGTAACCGGTCATCGTCACACACTGTCCCCCTTCTTCCACCTCGTCCTCACTTCTCTCAGCCCCAAGCAAGTTTCCTCGCGACGCCCGGCACTCCGTCGCCTTCGCCTTCGACACAGTGGCTGCCTGCGTCAACTTCACTCCGCCACTCGTGCCGCTACCAAACCGCTCTTCGTCGGAGCATTCCCATTTGTTCTGCAACACGTCAACACTGCTGTCTGGCATTCTGCTGCCGTCTTGGCGCCACCGGCCAGAGTCCCCACCTCCGCTCTCGACGCCACCCACGCGGCAAGAGCCACCGCCGTCGCCACCGCCTCCAACTTCTTGGCGCCGTACCCATCGCCTCTCCCCACCCGCATGTCCACATTACTCCTCATTCGTCAACACTGCTGACGTCGCCAATGTCCTCACTATCCGTCAGCGTCATCAGTCTCCGAAGGCTCACTCGCCGGAGCTCCGTCGTCACTTCCGCAGCAATCCGCGCCCAACCCATCATCCGCGTCGTTATCGTCAATGCCTCCGCCGCGGCCATCGGTCGCCCGGTCCGCCACGTCGCCACGGGCGCCGTCACTGCCACCGCAGACGCCGCCGCCGCCGCCTCCGTCTTCGTCGCCGGCTCGGCCGCCGTCGTCGCCGCCGCTGCGGGGCAAAAACACGCTGGGCTTCCGGCTTCAGCGGGCGACAGCCAGGCGCCGCTTCCGGCGTCCCGCTCCGGGGTGCTTTAGCATCTTTTATTTCCCGGTCGCGAGGCGAAAAAGCCCCCTCCTTCCCACCCCTCCCCTCCCTCGCCCTCCTCTCCACCCACGCCGCTTCCTCCGCCCGCTTTCCTTCTCCCGTCTAACGCGACTCAAGATGGCGAACACAGCCCCTCGGATCAATGGCGCCATTGTGATGGTGACACTGTGTTGTTCGGGTGGCGGGGTGAGAAATGTCCGACTGTCACTAATTTGTTCCGAGTAGTTCTCTATGCTTTATTAGGCGGCGAAGCCGTGCTTAGAGAATACGTCCCCTGTTTCAATGCTAGATTTGGATGGTGACAGCAAACGCTATTCTTCGCCGCAGAAGAATACGGATTCCTTTTTTATTCAAAACATTCATTTTACTGGTACAAGAATGAAAACGGACTGAAAGAAGATTTGTTAAATGTCGCCACCACGCAGAAAATATGTAAATCTGCGCCCACAAGTCAATACTGGATAAACGATAAATTCAAATATTTTCATTTTCTCATTGATGTTTATCCACTAAGAAATCGATCTTCCATGATTTCACAAAATGCTTTTCTTTAAAGTTTAATTTTAATTTTATTTAATGTCAAAACACAGTTCTGTGTAACGTAGTATGAAGAGAAGTTTGCTCGTTTTATTGAGTCCTGGAATCCCTATCATAATATAAAAATTGAATTAATTTTACAAGTGGAAACGACGGCTTTTGCCAAAAATTGAGGATTCTTATTTTGCAAGTAATACAAATGTCTTGAAAAGGCAAATCAGCTACAAATTTTGGCTATTATTTTTTATTTATTTATTTACGTCAAAAACAGTTTAAACTGTGTGTGACGAGCTATGGGGAGAAGTGAAATTTGTGCACGTTTTCATAATTCTGTGATATCTATCCTAAACCATATTCTAGTCGAATTTTGAATACAGAAAAAAGCGTTTTTTTTTCAAGTTTTGTTGACAAAATATTCGCTCCTATATCATAAAATATATTTTCAAAGGTAAATTACCTATAAATTTCTGCCCATAACCCTCATCATTTTCTTCATGAAAGAATAATACTTTTTGCCGCGACAGTAGGGACAACGATAATTTGAATAACTATATTTCCCACTGAAATTCAGAAGACGTAAACAATTAATGAAGTTACATTTATGTCCAGAAGCAAAACAAGGGACCATCTCAGCATTTGCTCAAAGGATCAGGGAAACTGGACGAAAAATCTGATCGAGATGGGG
Organism: Acheta domesticus; assembly: GCA_031308135.1. Lineage (NCBI taxonomy): Eukaryota > Metazoa > Arthropoda > Insecta > Orthoptera > Gryllidae > Acheta > Acheta domesticus. The sequence continues at coordinate 103,822,654 of JAHLJT010008446.1, forward strand.
GCCATCAACCCAGAAGCTGTGGTACAGTACTTGTTACAGGTTCTTTAGAATTATACCGACCAAATGGTAAATAATTACATTGACTATCATTGTTAAACGTAATGTTACATTCCTTTTGATGCTCAGTATAATCTCGAACTGTATAGAAACAGTTATGCAGCAGAAAAGATTTTACTTGGGACTTAAACTTTTCTATCGAATTTAATCGTTTAATTTCATCTGGCAAAGTGTTGTAAAGTGATGTACATGAATTGTATGTGAAATTTTGTAGTGAGCTGTTGATACTGCCACCTGATGAATATGATTACTACGTCGTGTGTTGTACTTATAGTCATCGGCGTTTGCTGAAATATATTCCCGTCTTTAAGTAAGTCATTTTTGACAAACACTGATTCGTAAATCAGGAGACAACGTAATGGTAAAATTCCTAGATTAATAGAGACTTATAAGAATCATGTGGGTGGGATTTGCGTGTTATTCGTACAATTCTTTTTTGTAATCTGAAAGTCTGGGAGCTATAAGATGTGTTTCCCCAGACTATTATTCCATATCTCAAGCGGTAATGAACATTCGCAAAATATACACAACGAGGAGTATGAAGGCTGAAGGAATTTGAAAGAATTCTGAACGCGTAACATAATGAACTTAATTTTGTATTCAATTCATTTAAATGGGCATTCCATTTGAGGTATGACTGAATTGATAAACCCAAAAATTTTGTTACTTTAACATCAGTCAATGGCACACCGTTCATTTTCCATGGAGTATAGAATTGTTTATTTTAAATTGAAAAATTCATTGAAACAGTTTACTGCATTGCGTAAAGGAATTTACCTCCTGCTGCGAGAAAATGGAAGACTATTATTTAAATATCAATATTCCTAACAGACCTTAAGAATGCGTGAAAAGATAGTGATGATGTATTCATGTTCAGTAGCAAAATGAGGGTCCACCTCAACTTTTGCTCAAATGATCAGGGAATCTGGACGAGAAACGTGATCGAAATAGAGGTCTTTGAGCCAGAAACTGAGGTACTCCAATGCTTATTACTTATTTAGTCTTTTAGAATTAAACAGTCGAAATAGCAAATAAAATATTAAATGCCATAGTTAAAGTTAATATTTTCCTCTTTGATGTTCAGTATAATCTCAAAAAACAGCCATAGAAACAATTATGCAGCAGAAAAGATTTTACCAGGAAATTCAAATTTGCGTACCAATTTTATCATTACTGCCATGTGGCAATGTGTTGTATAACGAAATGGTGAATGCGTTGCACGTGATCTTTTTTAGTGGTCTGTTGATATTGATATCTGATGAATGTGATTACTACGACGAGTTTAGTAGTTATAGATATCTGTATTGGTTGAAAACATGTTCCCACCCTTAAATAAGTCACAAACACATAAGACGAAAAACGATATGAGTTGTGCTTTGACCTTAATTCACGTTCACTCTGTTACAACTTTCTTCTTTCTCTGAAGCAAAACCATCATACGATTTACCCACAGATCTGCTTACTCCTAGTATTGCTGCAGCCTTTTGAAATTATGGAGAATTCATCCTTAGAAACCGGCAGAGTCGCACCCAGAATATTTCTCGGTTGTGTGTGTGTGTGTGTGTGTGTGTGTGTGTGCGTGGGGGGGGAGGGGGGCTCAGGCACAGTCACCGGCCAACTTTACGTTTTTTATTAAAAATCACAGTTATACTGAATATAAAATGCATTTTTATGATAAAATGCATTATTATTTATCTATCTATATTATATTTTGACTTATAGTTACTATTAATGTCAATATGATATACTGAATGACAATCATTTGTATACAAAATCATTAACGGCTACATTTTTTAATATGTATCGTCTGCTGTGGTGGGATTGATATCAATGAGACTCCCATGCCCTAGGGATAGATTGATTATTTCATGTTTTCGGGCGCGTCAATTGCTAAGGTCATGTTATGTAAGTATAGAGCATGTTTTCCTCAGGAATTGGTAGTGATGTTCTCCTACTTGATGATAACATTCGGCGACGACCTGCAGGCCGACTGATGGGATATTTTCCCAACCAGGTATCTCCCACTAGCGGCGCATCGCCCCAGCCGGGGCAAACTATAAGATCCTGACATGTGTGGTAGTGTTGTGCATGTAAGAGTGTGTGTGTGCGCGCGCGTGTGAGTGAGTAAGAGGTGAAAAATCGCGCGTGGTCCGTGGACCGTTTGTTATTGTGATACTTCGGCTTTCGTCTCGTGTTGATCGGAGAAACCACGGAAAATTACCTATCAGAGCAACTGGCCGCTACAATTCTCCTTCTGACAGCAGCTAAATTCGACCTAACTCTCTACAGAGTGTCGAAAGTTCTGCCACCGTCGCGACAGTCGGAACTCGAATCCCCGGGCCTCCCGGTCACAGGTGCTGCAGTGACATCAACTGATGTCCTGAGTCATCTAAGCCGGTCCCACACAAGGGTGTGGCGTTGAAATGTGGATAAGCATGACACCCGATCCGAAGGATGAGAGTGGAAACAGCGTAATTGGAAGGATTGCACAGTTGGTTGCACGTTGGCACAGTTGGTTGCTCGTTCTTGAAGCTACTGCTCCCTCATCCCCCAGCAGTTGATTGGAAGTAACGGCGATTCCACCGAACAGGTTTGTAGGACATCACATGGTTTGTAGGACTCCCTTCTAGCCAATGGTCGGCTTCGATTCAACCCTTAGTGTGGAAAATCAGTCATCCTCAGGAGTCGAATCTGGGACTTCTCGCTCTACAAATCTGTCGAGGACTCGCAATTATACGCGATATCACACCCCTCTTGGCTTTCGTAAAAATAACGGTATAATATATTAAGATATCTGAATTATTTTTACTTTACTTTCTACAATGAAGTTCTTTATATAATGTTGTAGACAATCACAGTCATACGAAACCGCATTTTCAATGAATGTATAAATAATTAAAATCCATGACATTTCTTCTTGCATTAGTTGAAATCACTTTTCACTTGTACCTTGACAGTGGTCTAGCAAGTGTGCATCGAAGGGAGATGTGATTTATGAATAACTAATGTGCTGCAACAGCAAAAATGCTGCTCAAGAAAACCATATAAATACTTTCCCAAAATGTTGCACGTACAATGTTCAAGAAAAACAAATAAAATACTCTCGTATAACAGTGCGACAAGTGAAATATTTTAGCAAATACAGTCATCACAAATACTGCATTAACATATTACAGTATTTATAGGCGAGTATCCGGAACTGGTTGGCACCAGTTGGTAGTATTTTACACAACTCAGATTTAGTTTTAATAATTTTAAGTATATCAATGAAAACTTCATTTATTTTGCTACCATATCGTATCATAAATGTTTATGATTTATGATACGATAAATGATTATTCATAAATGTTTGACTGCCTACCTTTTAGTATCGTTAAAATTACACAAGGTGTGCCAATCTTGAGTGATTGGTTGGCATAGGTCATTGGTTAGATTGACAATTGTGTGGAATAGGAGGGTACACCAATTCCCTGACAATGTGGAAAATAAATCAATGAAAAAACTATTAGTTTTTCAATGGTTTATTTACATAAATAAATAGAAACCAATTTATAACCATTTGGTCTTGCAGAACTCACACAACAGAATCTTCAGAAGTCTTGGTAATTTCAAAATTAAGTATTTAAAAACAAGCCTTCAATTTGAGTTAAACAGTCTTTACGTCTTTATAATGAGTTTTTAAAGATGTTCCTGTTTTTGAAAAAAAATAGCAGAAATGACACAAAACTTAATGTTATCAAAATGGTAGGTTGTTGGATAAACACAACGGAAGTGTCCATTGCGTCATCAGTAACCACGTCAAGAAAAAATTTGTAAAACAATTAAACGCTTCCCGCTGGCTTCAAAATTGCTGTGTGCAGCATAAGACTACTATTAATGAGGACTTGAACTAATATAATTTATGTTCCCTTCTATTATACTCAGGGAAAAGGCGGAAAACGTCTTATTAAAATAGTGAAATGGCAAAATTCTAGCATAAAGTGTACTTTTTGTTCCAGACACATTCCAGGGGTGACATTTCTATTGGGCAAGTAACTGACCATTAAAAAGTGCATTTACGTGGCCACCTCTGGAATAAAATCGAGTTGTGGAAATAAATTAAGTAAAAATACAACAAATTAAAAAAATGGCCATTTGTAATGAAGGGATCTATTCCGAAAGAACTGTGAACCATTAAGTTTCACATAGCAAATTTAGTGTTGCAGTTGTAGAATATTGAGAAAACTGCGAAATTGTTATTAACTGAAGTCACTCCTGGTGCTTTTACCCTAGGCGTGAATGAAAATACCAGAAACATATTTTTATTGTGTGGATTAATTAATTCGTGATTTCGGGCGCGTCAACCATTGTCATTGGAAGTAATTCCGGGTGAGTTCACTGCTAAGATCATTAGTCCCCTAAGAGCAGTGCATGTTTCCTCGGTAGATGGCGATGATTTGCCCTTTTTGAATGACGAGATCCGGCGCCGACATCGCCGGCAAGCGGGGTTTTCCCCGACCTGGTATCTCCCACTAGTTGGCCACCGCCCCAGACGAGACAAGCTCTACGCTACCGTCCGGTCTCCCGGCATGTGTGATAATGTAGTGCATGTTACTGCATGTGTGTAGTAAGGGGTGAGGATAGGACGACGAAGAGGAAGGAAATATCGCGCACGGTCCGAGACCCGTTTGTTACGGTATTACATTCGCCTGGTGTTGATCGGAGAAACATTGAATTGAATTGAATTGCCTTACTTTACGTGGCGAAACAATGGAAAACTACCCATCAGTGCAGCCGGTCGCTAGAATTCTCCTCCAGAATGCGACGGAACTCGACCTAGCCTACAAGCTAGTGAAAATCCTGCCACCGTCGAGACTCGAACCTAGGACCTGCCGGACAGAGGCACTGTAGTGACATCAGTTGATGTCCTGAGCCACCTCTCCCGGTCCGAATCACGAGATCCGGCGCCGACCTACAAGGCGTCTTGCTGGTTTATCTCCAACCAGGTATATCCCACCAGCGGGCCACCGCTCCAGACGGGACAAGCTGTAAGATTCCGACATGTGTACTGCAGATAGTGCGTGCATGTGTAAGTGTAATAAGGGATGAGGATATAAGAATAAAGGGGAAAGAAATATCGCGCGTGGTCCGAGGCCCGTTTGTTAGGGTACTGCTCCAGCATTCGCGTAGTTTTGATAGGAGAAACAACGGAAAACTGCAGATCAGAACAGCTGGGCGCTAGAATTCTCCGTTAGACAGAGGCTGATTTCGACTTACGTAGCTAGTGTCGGTCAGAGGCACTGCAGTGATATCAATCGATGCCCTGAACTAAGTTGTATTGTGTGGAGGTGGTTAGAAGACAGTGGATGGAACTGGCTGATTTTGTGTCAACCAGCCCCAATTCAGTTATGTCAACCAGTTTCAAAAAGGATTTTTTTATTAAAGATGGCTATAGAGAGTTCATGAAGACTCAAAACTAAAAAAAAACTTACACGACAATCAAGAGATTGGTTGAATATTTCAGCCGAAAATATGAGAGATTCAAAGTACACTTTTCCCAATATTACAGAAGATAACCAATGAACTACGAAAATACTCCTCTCCAAGATCTAAAAGCTCTAAAACACAATTGTGATAATGGTTCTACCGTAGTTTCACTAATGATACTGACACTTTGAGAAGATTGTTAGGTTGTGAAGGACACACGACACAATGCTAGGGTTAATGGAAGCTACATGATCATATCGGAACCTAAGTCCAATGAACCTTGTGTGCTAATCTGCCTGGTCATCCTCTACAACAGTTTTTTTACACGCGAATAGAAAATACCTCTACCTTGGGCTTTTGCTGTCGCATGACGTCAGCTGTATGTTAAGCTGTGACACAATGAGTATGAAAAAATGAGTAGTCTGTACGCGCGGTGTGAGAATAGGCAGATTTACACAATGAAATATTTGTATGTTTCAGACGTATTTGACACGATTTCATTGTTTTTGTTTTTTTCCCGAGCTCCTGGGAACTAAACTAAATTATAGACAGTTCTCATACGGCCGGAAGCTCAATAATTTTCTTTCAATTTCTGCGCGCTATGAAAATTAATAATATAGATACAAATATATTCTTATTCAAAAATTAAGTGCGTTTTATGCCTGATTGCCTATAATACAATATAAAGAAATAAATACAAGAAAGTAATGGTAAAAAAAGTAGAGATAAAAGTACATTTAAAGTGGACGAACGTTTTCTGTTACAAAGAGATACAATCCGTTTTAAATTGTTACCTATTTTTAATATTATCATCATATGAAGTCATCAACAGTAATGGACAGAACCGAATTTGAAAACTGCATATTCGGTGGGGAAGAGTTTCTTCTGTATCTGCCTTATACGCTATACGTTCATCGTAATTGGACGATTATAAAATAATATTCCTCCGTATTTTGAAACAGATGGTGCGATATTGTAACAACGTATTTTACTGTATAATTTTCCGAGATTCATTTGATGATAGATACTTCAAAGTTTAGAGGATTGAATTTCATTCCTAACCACATACATACTGTTTCGTAAAATCCATTGAGTTAATATGATGGATTCTATTACATCCCTCCACATTGGGTTCATCCATAAACATAGAATCTGTAATTAAGTGTTCTATGTGGTTTTGAAATTGGTGTTATTTCCATAACATAAACGTTTTGTATATACGATATCTAGCACAGAATAGAGATCTATTACAATGAGAAACAAAAGGTAAACAATATGACAACGTTTATCAAAGCAATTCATCATATAAAAGAGGTTTTATAAAAGCTGCAGTATGTTTTGTGAAGTTTTTACACTTAATTGTTAAATAGGGATCTGTAGATAGCGATATTAATCCTTAAGCAAAGATGCAGCATAATAACGGAAGCTAGAAACAAATAACAGTTTTTTTCTATTTTACAGTGTCCTTTATTCACAATGCTAAAGAATATCACTGTATAGTGAAAAAAATGGTCAGTGTAAATTCATTATTGTTTCTTTCAAGCATACTACTTTAATTTCCTCAGAAATTTTAGTATTCTGAGCATAATGCGATTCACATACTCACTTTTTTGGGAGTCTTTTCATTAACCCATATGGTAAAATATATTTACAGATAGTTTTAATATATTTGTCATTGCAGTATGGAATATTACCGTCATACAATGAATCAATAAATAAAAATCAGAAATAGCATATCTGTTCTCAATAAAATTATTTATGTATTATTTACTACTTATTTAAAAGAACTGATAAATGTTGAAAGAATGAAAGGTGAACAAGAGGAATGTTACCCAAAATATGCCTATTTGGGAACTTAAAATAATCGTCATCATAGATTTGGTTATTTAATATATTTCGTTTTACTTTACTGTAAAAAATAAGCTCTTTTCGGCGCTTTCTGAGGAATACCATATCGCATCAATTGTAATGTCTGTAATGAAGTGTTTTATACGGTTTTCTTCCTTCTTCTACTTCCATTACGTGTTCACACCATGCTTCTGTGTATTTTATTATTTCATGTGTGCGTCATGCGTTTTGATGTGTCAGTAGTCAGATAGTACATCTCGTACTTTATAATAATTTCGTGGTTGGTCAACGCTGATTCTAAATTTGAATTACTGTTTCAATTTTTATGCAAGGTAATTTCACCTATTTACACCTTCTCGATAAGAAATTCTAAATAATTTCAGTTGAAAACATGAAGAATATATCTTTAATTTTATTTATTTACTTTTTACTTGTTAAGTTTGAATTCTGGGAGTACAACCTTAACAGACGTAAACTGTTGAAACACTTGCGGGCGTTCGCTTGTGGGGTATGGACAATGGGAGCTATGGACAGGGTCATGGTAACAGCATAATGTAGTGATGAACGAGAAGCTTTAAGGAAGAATAATAAGAGTACCTCCAGAACACCCCGAATAAATAACAAATTCTAATAGTAACAAATTCAAACTTAACAAATTCTTCAGATTTGAACCCAAATACCAATTGAAATGAAGAAAACATTCTTGCCAGCTGGACTATGAGTCGCACGAGTTCAAATATTAATCCTATTCTACTCAAAGAACATCACGAAGGATAATAATAGGCATTTCTCTCGTTTTTCTGCCAATAATCGAATGAAATAAAAATCTAAAATAAAAATAACCCAACTTCAGCAGAGGCAACTTTGTGCAATCCACGCAGAAACGAAACAATTGTTGTACCTCCCGATGGAATGTAAATAAAACGCATTTTATGCTGGTAACCTTATAACAAATGAAAGAAAACCGCTTGTTGTGCAATGCAGGATACAAATATTAAGCATTTACTAGGCGAAAGCATGCGGTTTTCGGATTTTAAAAAATGCGCAACGGATCGGCGTACCCCGAGACCGAGTGCGGGGAGGGTGCTGCGTTTATTTGACGGCGTCTCTTGCCCGCTACACCACAGGATCGCCGTTAGGAATGTGGGAATTTGATTTGTGCAACCGCGATGTCCGTTATCCCACTCCTCGCACCCTGACACCCCCGCGTTTGTCCGCCGCGCTCGTGTGGAGTTTTACCAATTATTCACTGATAAAACCCGAGAGTCGATGTGGATCGATTCTGAATTCTGCTACCTACAGCTATGACCGCAATATGTGGAGGCCACCTTGATTATTTGCGTCGTCATACATCAAGAGAATCCTTCATCCTTTCCTTGAGAGAGGAGAGGAGAGAGGAAAGTGAGAGAGAGAGAGATTTCACGCGCATTAATTAACAATTAATGCGCGTGAAGCCTCATGAGAACAGCTTACTTCATGTATATCTTGATGACACTTTATGTTTGTGGTACGTCTTCCTATCTAATTTTCCTAATAGCAGTCCACACATGCATTATATTGTATAAAGTTGAATTAGTGAAATCACGGTACAATTATTGGTGTATGCTAATGCAAAGTCATTAAAGACAGATTTAGTTTATATAAGCTCTGCCAGAATCCGATCGCATATGGTAAATATCTCTCAGGCAGGGATTATTAGCGGATCATTCTAAGCCTAGGTTCATGGTTTGTTTGGTGCTGGCAAGTACCTTTGAAGCGTCGGCACTTGCATATTAGTAATATTATTTCATACCAAACTGTATGACAATTTCGTCCAAAGGACTAGGGGCTGAATTATGTTCTTTACTCAGTCATTAGTCAGGCCTTAGGGTGGTGACAGTAATGTATATTTCTCAACTTCGCGCTTTTTTGTTAAGGGAACAGAAATTTAAATGAACCGAGACTTGAGCGCAACGCTCGTCTCTGAATATTTTAGTGGTGCGGCATTTATCTGGACCAGCGGAACTAGTGTTTACATAAGCGCATCATTCAAAAGGGTTGCTTCAGGTTTATAACATTTTTGTTATATGCTGCAGCGTGATTCGGACGTTCTACGACTAATACAGAGGTGTCCTGGAGAAAATGGGATTCATATCGAGCACTCTAGTAGCCCGAAATCGGAGATCGTAAACTTCTTTGATATTTCTAGTATGCTTGCATTATTGCAATGTTAATATTGATTAATTATATTGTAGTGCTGAAACAGTAGTTAACACAATATGGAATGTCAAATTATTTCACTTCGAGTAACTTTGAGTGTATATTTACTTAAATACGAAAGATCGTTTTTAGATCCTACAAGATCTGTGCTTCTGCTTATTTCTTAAAGTAATTCATGAAGTACAGAACCAGAGAAATGTCAGAGCATCAAAAACTGATGATGTCATTATCAATCACTGAATTATTGAAATACTACCAAGAATGTGAATGAATAAACTGTACAAATTTTACAGAAGCTTGGTTTGTCCTTTTAAGTAATATACACTAATCGTAAATGGAAAATAATTGTTCTAGACATCATAGTTCATGTGAACTTAGTTGAAGTTAATACAATTATGTTACAAATCACCCCTGAAAATCACCTAAAATTCATGGGATGTCAGTCGAAGTACACAATTGAGTTACAAATGCATGATGCATAATAAACGTATTATTAATTATAGTGAGCATTAGTATTGAGAAAGAAATCATCTCCAACCGCAGATCAGAGAAACAGTTTCCAAGAACTTAAGTATATTGATCATTTCCAATCATAATTAGTTCACTTTCAAGAATCCACTTAATCTTCTTTTGTGAGTATAACTTGTAATGTCTTCCAATTTGCCATTCCCTGTACGTTTAACGCCCTGTAAATACGTGCTATTTGTAAAGACCATTCCCTATTTTTAATAAAACAAAATCAAAAGTTTGATGAAATCTATTCTCTCTACTTTTATAGAAGGTACTGAGAGGGAAGAATCTTTACTACAAACACAAGAACAAAAAACATTAAATGAAAGTGCTAAATCGTGAGTCTACTAAAGCCTCCAAAAAGTCTCATTGAGCTTAGAGACAGAGGAGGTACTGAAGTATTATACAGGAATCATTCAAAAGATAACAAAACTGTAACGGTAGTCAGCCATTACGCGGGCGTCTTTGTATTATGATTAATTCTATAACTCACTGAGAACACACACAAACAGCTCTTGTATGACACACACAACTCAATTTAACTCTTGAATCATTACTTGGTCAGAAAATCAGCTTCGAACCTAAACTCAAGTTTCCAACCTCTAGCTTCGAGCATCAAGTCAGCGGATATCTCACTCTGTGAAGTCGATCGATAATGGCTGAATTACGAATAAAGCAGCCACTTCTGAAACACTCACCCAAAGGAGGTTAAGTTTCACCCTCAGCCAGTGCATTCATGCCTATCAGCATTCAAGTAGAAGCTATTCACAATTTCGAACATCCATTATATTACCCTTGCACATGTAACCCGATAAAATTCACTTATTCATGTATTACGTGTAATGCTGACCCGTTCATAAAATATAAATGAGAGCTGAACAAAAAGGTTTAGAGTCGCTGAAGAATTATTTGGTCATTAGAATTATTCGGTCAAATATCAATAATTCGTAATTGGTAACATTTTATATATTTCTTTATCTTCTCATGACAAAAGTCAAATCAAATGAATAGAATGAGGTAATCTCATTCAAAGTAGAGTTTAATAAATTTAACCAAATCGTATCTATTTGTCCCTTCGATTCGAGGGTTCCCTGAGTTCTCCACGTCCTTTCCCGCTCCTCAGCACTTAGTAGCGGAGCAACACGATTGACGAGCACAGAGAAGTGCTAATCGCAAGGGCGAGGGGCTTGCAACGTGCGCCGCCGCCTGCCGAGAGATTGCTCGGGGAGCGTGAAGATAGAATCAGTGAAGAGGCCTGCAAGCCTGCCACTGGACGGCTGGGGCGCGCACTGCATCCGCTGCCATCCCTTTGTCGTTCGCCCGTCCCCCTCCACCGCCCCCGCCGCCCGCGCCGCCCCCGCCCCCCTGCCGCCCCTGTCAGCTCGTCCGCGCATCCGCCTGTCGCCCGAGGGACGAAAATAACTCCGGATGGATATTCATGGAATTTAAAATGGTAGCTCTTGTTAAAATGCGTTTACCAAATTCAATTTTGGTCGGTACTGAACAACGTGAAATACCACTTTGCTGTGAAGCACAAATACATTTTTAAACGTGTGTCACTAACCTTTACGCACCCGAAAAGGTTTGCCGTAGTTTATGAAATTAACATACAATGACCGGGTCCCATTTTAACGAGCACGACTCAGATAATGTAAGTTTGAACTCATGCTAACTGACCGTAAGATGCATTGTCGGTTAGTTCTGAAACTGGTATTTGGTCTCAAATGGAGGACCCAACAAGCCAGATAATTCATTGAATGCTATGGCCTACTCGAGGCCCACTTCTCTGATAATTTCCTCAACGTTGTCAAACACTTAAGTTCACAGAAAATGTATGACTTGTTTCCCCTGTCCTAAGTCTATGTTCTTTGAAGAAAAAAACATCACAATTCCTTTGCTGTATGTCTGCGGCTTAATGCATTTCGCAAGGTACCTTATCCAACCTACGTCAGAAAGGCCTCACTTCGTTATAAAAGAATGAAATAAAACGACGACAAGCTGTTTCATGTGCTATGACGGCCTTGAGAGGATGCTTTGAACGTGGCGCCTTACGACAGAAACGATCCTTTCAGGGATTCACCTTAGATCGTCCGGTAGAAGCCAATAACGAGCAACATGTTTGCTCGCGCAGAAAGGAAGTCCATTTCTTAATGCCTTTGGTATAGGGACGTCGTCTATGCTGTTTGCCTGCCAAGAAATGCTTTGCACGTGCTCCGCCTCGTACGCTGCTTGAAAAGGCCAAAAGTCCATTTGTTCGGTTTTCTCGGAATGAATAAGAGGTTCGATAAAATATTCCGGGGCAGGATTCGGAACGGGATGTTGCGCGGGGCGCGAGGAGGGAGGAGGGAGGAGGGAGGGAGGAGAGAGGCCGGAGGAGGACGTCGGAGAGGGAGAGCGCGGGCAGCCTGGCGCAGAGTGCGGCTCTGAGGAAAGAGGCAAAGCGCGGGAGGGTGCCGGAGGGCGCAGGGGCGGGAGGGCGGGCCGGGAGGTGCAAACGCGCTGGCGGAGCGCGGGGGGAGAGGGCGGGGGTGGGGAGGGCGCGCTCGTGGCGGGGATGCGCGCGTCAGCGGGAGTGGCGGGAGGAAGTTATGGACGAGCGCGACGCGGCGCAGATGCGGAGTGAGGAGCCTGCGCGGAGGATATGAGGCGTCTGCCAAACCGGGCGCGGGGTGCCGGGACGGAGCGTGGGGTGCCGGGGCGGAGAGGAAAGTGCCGAGTGAGGTTCGCGACAAATGCGATGAACACGGCATTGATACAATTAGTTTCCTGGCAAGTCAACCATTGTGACCATTAGTCCTATCCTATAAGTGTAGTGCAAGTTATATCCCATAAGGGGGTGATATACTTGCCCTTCAAAACTTGAGATCCATCGCCGACCAACACGTCAGTTTGCTGGGTTTTCCCCTCCTGGTATCTCCTCTGGCGGGGAACCGCTCCTTCTGGGCCAAGCACTACGCTCCCGACTGCTCTCCCGAATGTGTAATAGTGTAGTGCAGGGAAATGTGTGTGTTTGTGTAGGGAGACAGAATGAGACAACGATGAGGAAGGAAAGATCGCGCGTGGCTCTTTTGTTAAAGTACTCCTGACATTAGTCTGGCACAGAACGAAAAAACCACGGTCGCCAAGAACTGCCAGTCGCTTGTAGCAAAAGTTGAAAATATGCCACAATCGAGAATGACCATCCAGGATCTTCCAGTGTAGAGGGAACGGCGATGATGTTACTTAGACGTCCTAGCCGGCATGGGTAGCAGATCAGCGCATCGGCCACAGACCAAGTGGAGAATGTTCCCTGAACGCCAGCAAGACAAGAGTACGCAATAGTCATATGCCCCTAACGACTGTCAAAAATGTGCCAAGCTAAGGGGGCGTGGTGTACCGGAGAGAAAGATACCGTTTTGGAGACCCTCCATCCCTAGACTCAATGTAGAATTTGTGGTGGACTGCGGGTTTTCATTGGGCTCTCATGTTTCTTTTGCTACTCATTCAAGCATTTCTTCATCATCGTTTAAATCACATCAACGTCTTAATGACATTCTCGTCAATTATATTCCCATCACGGGTAAGGTCACTAGGCTCATAAATTGGGATCATAATCTTAATCATAATGAAGTGTTAAAGAATTAAGGATATTATTGTACAAAGTTAAGGATTATCCACAAGAATGCTACGTAGTCCCCACGACTATTCTTGAGCAGGAACAATCGAGGAATTAGTGCAGGATACCCCGTGTGAGTAATGGCTTTGAGCGTGGTGGTCACGAGATAACTGACACAGGTAGGTGCGTGGAGAAGGGCGGTGTTTGGTGGGTGCAGAAAGTTTTGCCCAATGATTCAGTGCAGCAGGACGGGTGAGGATTGGGTGAAGGGTGAGTGCGGAGTGGCGGCATGAGGAGACGGGGATGAAAGCTAGATGGAAGGGGTGAAAGATAATGAGGTAACGAAATATAAATGCGGAGAAAGAGAGGACAAATTAGTGAGATCGATTGCAGCGATTCGAGGGAGCTTACGACGAGGGTTAAATATCTCTGCTCAGAGATGTAGGCAAGAGAAACGTGAAGAAACTCGGTTGAAGACCTTAAAGGGTAGCATTAGTAGATGTGTCGTGAATAGAAGAAACATATTTTTATTATTTAATGACTACTAAATCTATGTTAATATTCATTCATATGGAAAATTAACTACAATTGAACTGAATTTTAAAATACCCTTGTCTAGTAGAAAGCAAAACAAGAGCGATTTGGTGAATATCGTGGAAGATTTTTCGTGTGGAAAAGATTGAAGTAGAAATTGCGGGTTGTATCTTCTTATTATGACAAATGTGTGGTAGGTTATGAACGCGAGTTCACCAAAACGATGTGGTCTACAGAACTAACATGACGGGGGAGACAAAAACGGAATACTTACAGGAAACCACGGTAGGCGTTGGTGCGGAGCACGGACGTGAAGAGGAAGACACAGACGCAGAGACGCACTGCGAACCAGTGCATTGCAATGCAGGTATTACAAGGACCCTCACGCGGGCGCGGCCAAATTGAGGGCGAGGGTGAGCGCTAGCGCTAGAGTGAGGGCGAACGCGAGGGCGAGGGCGAGTGTGTTCGCAAGGGCGAGGGCGAGCGAAAGAGCGAGGGCAAAGGCGAGCTATAGAGCGAGGGCAAGCGCGAGGCCGAGGGCGAGGGTGAGCGCAACGGTGAGGGCAAAGGCGAGCGCTAGAGCGAGGGCGAGCGCGAGGCCGCGGGCGAGGGCGAGCGTGAGCGCAAGGGTGAGGGCGAGCGGAAGGGCGAGGGCAAAGGCGAGCGCTAGAGCGAGGGCGAGCGCGAGGCTGAGGGCGAGGGCGAGCGTGAGCGCAAGGGCGAGGGCGAGGCGCGAGAGCGGGCGCGAGGGCGAGCGCGAAGGCGAGTGCGAGCCCGAAAGCGAGGGCGAGGGCTGCTGTGCACTGAAACGCGTGGGCGTGGCACATCGGCGTATGCTCGGTGGTGCGCGAGGGGTTAAGCCTGTTGGGGGAAGCTGTGGATGGACCGCGCCTTCGAATGACTTCCCCTGCACTGGATAAATTGTGTCGAAATTTAATTGAACTCTGGTGAAAATTGAATTTCAAACTGTCATGGCCCACTTACGCATAAAGTAGATGGCCCATCACATGTCGTGGTTTGTTTCACGGAACATTTCTCTCGTTAAACAATAGAGAAACGTTGTGGAAAATAGCAATACATGTTTTTCCTAAAATATGTTTTCTTCTACATAACTGAGTAAGTAAGATAAATAATTCCGTAGGTATGAGTTTTGTTATATCCATCTAAAAGTACAGAAGATGGTTAAAATGGCAAAAGACCATCTCAGGAACTTCCTCGGGGCATTTGAATGTATGCCATTGATTTATGATCAATCATGTTTCCGGAAATTGGCTGACTAAAATAATGAATGTTGTTATAAATAAGTGATAATGGCGACAAAGCAACGATAGAGGCATCGAGGACACAGCCGATTCGTAAGCAAACCTGTCCCACACCTGTTCTATTCACAGCAAGTTCCATCTGCATTGAGCGAGATTCGAAACGCCAGAAAGGCAGCTCGCCGCCCACTGCGCCGCGAGTGGGCCCACAATGGAGGCGGCGCGGGGCGCAGGCACGCGCGAGGGCCCCGCAAGGCAAGGCAATGAGGCGGGCCAGGGCACAAGTGCAGTGACGCGTGCGGCGAGCGCGTGGGCGCGCGAGGGGCGAGGGGGGCGGCGGGAAGGGGGCATTGCCGAGAGGTCGGCGCGCGGCTGGAGTTAAGCTCAGGGGCGGCTGGAGGAGCGTGCAGATGGAAGTGCGCCTACGTGAAAGTGGTCGTACGCACGTACGTGGCTGCGTGCGGCCGCGCCCGAGAGAGTGCGAACGCAGGGGCGCGGAAGGTGCCGAGGCGAGCACGGGGGCGGCGGTGGGGGCGGGGCGAGTGCGGGGGCGGGCGGAGGCCATCCCGCAACCTCGCCTCGGCCCCACTTCCCTTCGATCCCCCTCTGCTCCTCACCGCTCCGTTCCGCGAAGTCGGGACAATTATGTTCTGTAATTGCTGGATCCCGTGACCGTACATTCTCACGCTAAATTTTATGTTTTCATGACGGAATAATTCAATCGTCGAATCCAGGATGATTTATAGCGCTGGTGAGAAATCGTGACTGAGGATACTCCTTTGAGTTTAGATCCGAGAAAATTACTCCGGTCTCGTCGTACGCTTTTTGCAGACGTTTTTCATACAAAGTGGTGTCACATTCGTGTGAATTTGGCCTTATGGCCGTAGAGATGACGAATCACTTTTAGTTGCAGGTCGCCATTCTCCACTGTTTTGTGGCTGGCACGGACGGAAGAATATTTGTCCGCTGAGTCAGATCCGTGCAGTAATTGGAGGGTCAAAATCGCATGAGTGATAACATAATGATTTAGGTTATCATGAATAGGAATTGGTGAAGCATCAAAACCAGAGTTCAGATTTAATTCTCTTGCTTGTACGACAGGGTGGGTAGAATAGGAAATTTCAACATCACCGTTTCTGAGCTTATAATTTACTAGGCACGATAAAAGCGAGTTAACACCAAATTATAAGATAGTGTATCACTGTATTTTCTTTGCAACGTCAGGTTAAAATTTTACAGAGTTAATTCGATTTTGTGCATTAATGCGATATTTACTTGTCTTGGTATTGAATAATTTTCTTGTTCTTGTTTTTACCATTAGCTCTCAGTCATTCTGAATATAAATGTTCCATAATAATTACGGGTATGAGTATCAAATGAAGTAGCATCAAATGAACTGTGACTAAGAAAAGAACACCTGTTACCGAGAAAATGTCATAGCGTGCTTAAACACCAGGTCGACGAGATCGAGGTGCTCCATCACATTGTCAAGGGGGAAAATGTATTCGAAAAACAATATTTGCGCCCCATATTCATATCATTTGATGTAATTATTCCAGAGACGTATTTTATCAACTCCTGATCGAGTATTTAAGCCCCTAGAGAAGTGGAAAGATTTGGTAATGCGCAGTGGACGTTTTATATCTTTTTCACAATTACGTCTTCCAATACAGACGCCATAACGCCAATTTGAATTGATCTGGAGGGACATTAAGAGTGAAAAGCTGAACGCTCCCGCCAAGTGTGAGATGCGTGGTACTGTTCGCTTTCTTCCAGAATAAGGGAACAGTGCATCATAAATTCACAAAATAATGTGCCGAGTATACGGTGTCAACTCTCAAAACAGGAATGTCCTCCCCTCTGGAGATACTCTCATTCGTGATAACGTCGACCCTCACAGTTCTGCTGAAGCCAAACAATATCAGGGGCAGGTGGGTCGTACTAGATCAATCGGCGTAAAGCCGGCTTAACGGCGAGTGGTTTCATCATCTCTTCGTAGAATTGAAGAATTGGTTAGGAGGCTACATCTTTCAGACCAATGACGAACTTCAAAGTAAAGTTCAGGCCAGTCTTACATCAGTAGTGGCAATACTCGACGAAGAGGGAAATGAAAAGATTGTTCACAGATAAGGCATATGCGTAAATCTTCACTGTGATTATATAGAAAAGTAACTACGGGTGTAGATGACTTCTGGTAATAAATTCGTATTTTATTTACTTTTGTCTATATGTTATAGTTCATGGGATGTTGAAAACAAACGGACCTCGTATATAACGACACAAAAAGTATTTCTTTAACATTATTACTAGAATTTAAAAAATAAAGAAGACGTGAGAAGTTATAAGGGAAATCCAAAAGTAAGGAAACAAAACGTATCAAACATTGAACCCGATAAAACGCTCAACACAATTAGAAACAGAGAATTCTCACTAGAGAATCTACGACTGCAGTTTCGAGCTTCACTGGAAACAGTAGTTCGTCTGAAGATGTCGCAGCCAGGCGGAGGAGCGCCCAGAGGCAAAGAACGTCCGCGGAACCGCATCGCAAATGAGTGAGGCGCGCGCCCGAAGGTCCAATAATCACACAAAGGGCTCCGCGAGGAATGCGAGCGCTCCCGCGGCGGCCGGCGGCCCCGAGGGAAGCCGGGGCAGCGGGGCGTCCTCCTCGCGGCCCCTCGCGCCCCCCGACCCCTTCCTCAGCCCGCCCGCGCGGCGCCCGCGCGGCGCCCCCACTCGTTAAACAACGGGATTCGCAGCCGGCGGCGCTGTTTGTGTTTAGACGCAAGGAGCTGGCGTTGCGCATTGTTTACAAAGCGAGCGATATTAAACGCATCTGTCTGCTCTGTGTGACACAAGATTAAGTCAAAAATGGCTGTGCGCGCTCAGCCCACACTGCATGGTTTCACGAAACGAGCATTAAAATTAAAATATTCTGTTTGAGTAGCTCTTCATACAAATATTCCTATTCACGTTTCGTGCACGATTTTATGTTCGAGTGGTTGTTTAAGGATTGTTAGGACAAAAGGCACTTCAAAGGTCAGTGGATCCTTCACAATTTTATACACTATCGGACAATTTGTAACTTCAATAGAAAGAGTAGGGTGGAAAATATATCCTAAATATACACCGTGAACTGTTCTCAAATAAATTTAATTTTTATATTTAAAAAATAAATATTAAATCAAGTAATTTTTGTGTATATTTCTGTGCGTAACCCGTTAAAAATGACAGAACGAAATTAAATACTCAAATTAATAATGAATAAAGAGAATACCAATTTCTATAACAGATTTAAGAAACCTATGGCTACAAATTCCAATATTTCAGAAACTAAAAGTTAATTTTTCTGAAACTGTTGTAGAGTTAGTGAAGAAAGAGGTAAAAAGAATGAAATATAGACACGATTTTACAGGGTATGAACAGATTTTGAATGAACATAAAAAGGAATATTTATTATTAGTATTATTGTATGTTTTGTCCCCAGCCGCCACAGCAAATCAAGAGAGCCACCAATCGAAATTAATTTAGGGAAGCCTCTCTGGTGTTACTATATTTTCAAACCCCAAACTCACTCCAACTTCCCGCCCCTAACCGCAAACACACTCCAACTACCGAATTGTGCGCCGCGAAAACTATCGAATTTTACCGGCAGATGTTTTAATAACAGTAATAACATCTGTGATTTCATAGTAATCCGGTAGATTTTTAATTTTTTATTGCTTAATGGGATCTTCTGTTCGAAAAATCTTTTTTAGAAGCATATCATTAAACAATAAGTAATAATGTGCAAAAATCTTCAAGTTTCTATCCTGCTTAAGTAGCTCAAACTGCGATTGCGTGGGCGAAATAAACTGGTATGTGTATAAATATATATATATCATGTATTAGATTTCAAACATAAGATATTATATATTATGTATGTTCATGTTATATTTGTGTAAAAAAATGTACACTGTTGTGCTGTAATATACTAATGTAATATAATACATTTTACAATTAACTTTGCATTATTAATTTTCCTAAGACTTCTAGAACAAGTGTTTTGTTTATATCTGAATAATACTTGAGTTTGATTTAATATGAACATGCATACTAGAAATGTTATAGATAAAAAATATTTGAACTTTAACACAATTGTTATAAATATTGTGTGACTTCTCCAATGTCCTACTGAAAGTCAAATAGTATCACATTTCTTGAAGAAATATCTGATCTTTCCAACGGGTGGAAAAACACCGCCAAACGCAGGCAGAAACATGGCGATTAATTTATAATCGTGTTGTGAGTTACGAGATGGTCTGATACATAAATGCATGAGACAATGCTTCATGAGTCAGCAGTGTGTGCGACTTTTCAGTAGATGTAAGATGAAGATAAAGTCTTTGATGATCCACGCTCTGAAAAATGATGTGATACTTTCACGAGTACATTGAAAAGTCCCTGCAATTTATTTGGTCATTCTCAAAACTCATTACGTCACACATCCATTTACCTTCCATGCGCATAGCTTAGCAGAGAGATCGTTATTATGGTGTGATCGTAGGATAAACGCGGACGCGAATTCTTGTCCGTCCTGAATATATGACAATATTTCACTGTCGCTGTGTTAGGTTAGGCAGAAGCCATTACATAATTTAGTCCGTTTTACAAAAAAGCATTTTACAGTAACAAACTTGTGGTGCTACTGAATAACACAGTTTTTCATTTTTTAATGTATTTAGTCTACGCTATTTGTCGGTATTACCCCACCCTCTTCAGAGCTGATACGTATCGGCATCTAAAACACTTTTTCAAATTTTCTCATTCATTCGATACCCTATTAGTACAACTGACATCTGAACATCATCATAGAACAGTGAAACCTGTTTTTAATATGCAAGACTGGTTCTAGGCATGGGCAGACCGGGCGAACACCCAGGACCCCGCAAGATGGGCCCGATGATGGGACTGATGGGAAAAATTAGTAAAACATTGAAAAAAATAGAACTCGAAAAAAATTGTTACCGTCATTTTTCATATATGATCAGTACATGAGCGTACACATATTATCAATTGATCAAAGTACGTTAATTAGTAGCAATGAAATTCAAGATCCACGATGAGTTAACAACGATTAATTTAATATAATATTTATTATTACGAGCAATATATGTAAACGGATTCGTAATTTTAGTTTCAATTGCAATATTGCAGATGTTGAAAATATAGTAACTAGTAAAATGATTGCAAATCGTTGACAAAAGTAACATGACTAAATAATAGTCATATTCCAATAAAGGTATGAATATTACATTTACTCTACGTGTCTATGAAATGGAAAAATGTATGTAATGAAGTGATGCTAACATTAAAATAAGTTATACTGAAATTCATATTTATTATTTTATGTATTTAACAAGTGATATTACTCAACGCTAACTAAACACTACAAAAATTTTTAGCGTACTAAGCTCACCATGGAAATAATATTTTTTGCTCACTAAATACTTTTACTTAAAACTATTATTTAAAATACACTTCCAAAAACATTTTCTAGCTTAGACGTTCTGTTATTTGTTGAAACAAAATGAACAGCGTAATTTTTTGAACGCAGGTTTTTGAACAGCGTAATTTGAGCGTTTCGGAAAATGCGCATTTTGAGTTCATGTTCACAAAAAAGGATTGAGTTTAAGAGAAAATTCATACGAAATTATTTGAAACATTTATGCTCACAAATGCAATGATGTATAAAAATACCATTAATGTTATAATTACCTACGTGAGAAATATTTCAATAACCTACATTAATGTAATGTTCGAAAGAAAAAACAAAAGAATACATCAAAATGGCTATTATGTCTCACTAATGACCGCATTCAGCGATATTCCTGCACAAAATTTAAAAAAACCACTTGGAATCTTTTTGAGAAAATAATGTTTCCAGAACTGACTATTTCACGCAAAATTACGCGAAAAAATACTCATATTTTGAAAAAAATTGCACATGATCTCATTTTAGGATCTAATTTAGAAAAACAGATTAAGTTCAGAAGAAAAATCTCGGTCTTCATTATTGTAGTTATAGGAAGACGCCGAAAAAAATAAACTTTTCCAATTTCGCAAAATCAGAGAATTCATTGAAAATCGAATACGCTCCATTTTTACAAGTGTACTTTGCTTTATTCGAAAAAAAAACTTAATTAAAAAATTTGAAGCTGTTCTTGACAAAAAAAATTAAAATGTCCTGGAAGCTTCGTGTAAAGTACCCCTCAAAATCAAAATATCGGTTTCAGATTCGAAGGGCTATGACATCAGATAGCTTGATCAAGAAATATCAATTTTGGTAATAATTCTGCCTATGGTTTAGCCACTAGCGTTGTTCACTAGTATTGTCCGACTGTCATAGGCAGACGAAAAATCGCCATTTTTGCTGCAGCATTACATAACTTTCTCTGTACTACGTATGTAGTATGCAAAAAAAGTAAAAATGAAACGAAATACGAATACAAAATTACTAAATGAACGACTTTACTGCAGCGTTTTAATTGTGGTTTTTGTATGCAAATGGAACGAGAAGATCATTTGAACGCTTTTTAGTCAATTTAGCGTTCAAGTAAGCTCCATGTGAATTACATATTGGTACCACACTTTCAATTTATTTTAGATAAACATAATTATTTTCAACTCCATGTCGAAAAAAAAACACTTTTAAATGTTTTCAAGTTGACTACAGAGTTCAAATTTACACCGGTGGAAAACAGATCACACCATGTAAATGCTTAGTCTCTTATGACATTCAAAATGTGTATTGATAATTGTATTATATTGTATATGAGAATAAAATATGAATGCTTCTTATGATTCTTTTAAATATAGATAATCATAAATTAAGATGTCGCACAGTTTTGTTGGTGTGTAGTAGATGATTAAAAATATGATGCGTATTATCACATAACACTATATTGTAATTTACTGCATAAGAATGACTAAGAATACAAATAAAAAGATTCAAGAAATAAATCGAAGTGACGTCTGAAGACTACAGCCGTAGGAAAACAACACTCTTTGTCATTATCTCTCACTCCAGTTCTCATCGCGCGTTCTCTTATGTTTATTTCTATATTTATTATTCTTTGATTACCTCTTTCCCTTCGTTCCATTATTTTGTTTTTCTTACAATTCCCTTCGTCTAATGAACTTCCTCTCTCTCCTCTCTCTCTCTCTCTCTCTCTCTCTCTCCCTCTCTCTCTCTCTCTCGCTGTCTCTCTCTCTATGGTTTCTGATTACGTGTTCCTCTTATACTGAGCCGGCCGCCAAGTCAACCGCACACAAGCGCTCTATCTTCTGTTCTTCACTCCATTCCCCTCTGGCTGACAGCGGTCAGTGTACATACCGTAAGCAAACAATGGCCACCGCCACGCTACTTCCTCAACTTAATTCTAGAGGGAGACGGATGCAACGGAAGGTTCGTCAAAAGGGCCTCCAGAGTACGAGTCACAACTTCTCAACAGTGAAGAAAATGTGGATACAGTGAAAGGCTTATGGAACACTCAAAAGGTTTCTTGCAGCTAAATTGGCCCGTTTTGTGCTGAATTACAGCTCTGATCTCTCAGTATAACATTTCGTATCCATTCATTTAGTGCAGGGATATGGAACAAATTTACATTGATTTGGAAAAACTTTTTTATAATAATGTAAAATGTTTTTTATTCAGTACAATACGATATTTTTGATTTTCTCAAAAAGTTAGTGCATACCTTCCTCAGAATAAACGCTAGTATAGACTCTTACTCTCATCTGCACAACGAAACAACTTTCCCTTCATGTTCCCTATGCAACAGAAGAGACTTTATTACTTTAATAAAATCCAATCTCATAATAAAAACACGATTTTATGACCCACAGGCTATACGAGTGTACAGAGCCGAAAGTATTTTACTTGTTCCTCTCATTAGATCAGATGCATTCGTCCCAATTCCGCGCGATTATCCGCATCGTGTTTGCGGCAGCGTGTTTTCATCGCGCGGGCGGAGCATTTATATCGCACGCGCGCTCGCGCTTATCCGGGCACGTCGCGACACGACGCGGCGCGGCGCGGCGGGGGCGGGGCGGGGAGGGGCAGAGGGCGACGCGGATCCCGTTTCCCGCCCCGCCCCCCCACCCTCCGCGCCACCGAGCGGCGGGGGCCGCGTCGCGTCGCGCGGCCGGCGTCGCGTCGAGTGGAATCTTCGGTAATGATTACACCGCGTACCCCCAATCTTCTCGAAGTGGAGATTAAAATGTTATTTTCAGAGTCAATTAAGCAGTGCGATTCTCCCCTCTCCGTCGCTCGGCGGCGCGGGGCGCGGGGGGGGGGCGGGGGCGCGGCACCACGCGGCGCGCCCCGGGACCGCGCCCCGCCCTGCGCCGCCCCACCACCGCTGCAGCCCGCGCCCCGCCCCGCTCCGCCCTACCCCGCTCCGCTCCGCGGCGCCCCGCCTCTAATCTTGGAGCCTCGGGCGCAATTTACCCGCGGCTGTGTGGGCCTCCCGCTCTCTTCCGTTTCGCCACCCCCGCCCCTCGCACCCCCGCGCCGTTCGCAACGCGCGCAGCTCCCCCGCGCCTTCGCCCGCTCCTTTCCACTTTCGAGCGGCCTCACCGCGATCGCTGTCTGCGTTGCCGCCGCGGTCCGCCTCCCTACCGTCTCCCTCTCTTCCCCGCCTCTGTGCCTCAGACATCCATCCCCGCCGTTCACGCCCCCACCCCCACCCACGACATCGCCACATATCCGTCCAGAAACATCATCCTCACCACTCACGCCTGCTCGCGAAGACGGGTGGAAACGAGCCGCCCCACGAGATCCTCACTTCACACACCTCATGCGAAATGCCCCTTCTACTTCCCACTCATCCTTCTTCTCCTCCTCGTTCCCTTCCTCCAGACTGCCTCCTCTACTCTTGCCAGCGCCAGCGCTCCGCCGCTCATCTCCGCATTGCTGACAAAGAGCCCGACTCCCTCTCCCGTCCTTGCGCCGCACGCCTCGCACACAGTGGCGTCGGCGTCGGCACCGCGTCCGGATTCCTTCTTCTTATGAGAGGTTCTTTACGAGCGCAGAAAAATCCCGGTGCCCTCCGCGCAGGGGGTCTTGTCCTTTCGCATGTTCCGCCTCCAAAGGCATTCGACGTATTGAGATGAGAGTTGGCTGCAAAACTTTCACGTAATAAGAAGTCACGAGTGGAACTTCATTTCGGCTCCAGCGCCTCCCGGGGCGAACAGCTTGACAAGGAATGCCCTTTCTCCGTCGACTTGCGGAAATTACTGCACCCGTATACGCTATCAAACACAACTCTCGTGGGTAGTTACACGTATATACTAGCCTCTTCCGTCTCATCAATAATTTTTCAGCCTGGCAGATAAGTTTAGGAGGGAAAACAACAACAAAATAAAATGGGTTTTCGTAACTCAGGAAATATGCGGCGGCATTTTTTCAAAAATTAAAGTGAAGAAGAAAATATAATTTGTAAAGCAAATTATGAAATATCGTGTTACGAAGTTCGTACAACACTCCCTCCTCTTCGCTCTCTCTTTCGCGGCGCTCGTGCATTTCGTGTTCCTAGGGTCCAGTCGCTCGGCGCGCATTTAGTAGAGAAACGACCCGATCGGTCGTGAGATTTTGTAGCGTAATTTGCCGAGCTGACGGGGCCACTTGATGCATTTCTGCCGTTCCATCGCGTCCTGCCTCGATGCAACGGGTGGAAGAGCCGGGCTGCGCGTCGAGCAGGCTTGTGCTGAGCGGCGTGTAGGGAGGGCCGAATAAGGTGGCAAGGGCAATGAGACTGATAGCGGAAGTGGAGGGAGAGGTGACGGTAATACTCTGGGTGCCAGGCGCGGTGGCGGAAGAGGCAGAGGTAGCACAAGTTGTGGCCGCTGGGTTGGTGGGGTATTGGTGATATGGAGGATGAACATTGTGGCGGAAGGGGTACGGTGGCAGAGAAAGAGATTAATGAGGCGACAGAGTCGTTGGAAGTAGTGACGGTGGTGGCAGGAAGGGGTTCCAGGAGAGAGACCATGGAGGCTGAGCTGAAGGGGATGGTAGGAAAAACGCCGTGGAGACGGAAGGGGCGATAGGCAAAGGGTGAGAAGGAAATGGAGGGGTGTTAGGACAGAGGTGGAAAGGAAGGGGACGGTAGGACAAATGCAGAGAGGGCGATGGTACAGGTGGAGGTGGGTGGTTGGTCGTAGGCAGAGGCGGAAGAGGCAGTAGAACAAATGCGAAAGAAGAGGTGGAGGGGCGCTAGGACAGAGGTGGGTAATGAGGGTTCTGTGGGGCAGAGGCGGAGGGGGCGATGGAACAGAGACGGAGAAGCAAGGGACGGTAGGGAAGAGGTGAAGATGGAAGGAGTGGTACGACAAATGTGGAGGAGAGGCGGAAGGCCAACGGTGGATCTGGAGAGGCGGCAGGCCTGAGGTGGAGAGAGCGATGGAACAGAACCGGAAGCGGGGGAGCCTCCGCTTCACGTGCAGCCTGAGGCTGAACTCGATTGGCTGCTCGCTCGGGGGCCGGTTTCGGGATCGGGTTCGACGGCGGACTTCCCGGATGCGAGGGCGGCGGCGGCGGCGGCGGAGGCGGCGGCGGCTGCGCCGGGTGCGGAGGCGTGCGCTCGGCTGATTTTCAGAGACACTGTGCGCGCGAGGGGGTGAGGGGTGGGACTGCGGGCGGAGGGCGGGAGGCCCAAGGGCGCGGGTCGGGAAATGCGCTGGAGGGATCCCACAGAGACGCGTGAATCGCGGAATGCGTGAGCGGAGTGGATATGCAGGCCGAAGCGATTCTACAGTCAAGATCTTTTCGTTTGGCTACGATCAATTGCTAAATAATGCAATCATGTAATTTACTGTAGTTTGCCTCATTGAGAAGTGCAATGTTTTTGCTGTTTTACTTTTTCGCTACCGCTTACGTAGTAGAGAGAAGTTATGCAATGCTGCGCGAAAAATACGGCGAATTATCGGCAGAAAAAACTCGTATTATAGAGCCCTGGTAACGAACAAGTGGATAAATCCAGTTACTAGACTTAGAAGAAAGTCTTCTAACACGTGGAGTACCCAGAATCCATGTTTTGTGGGTTCTTGATACCGAAAAAATCCAATGCCGGCAAAATGACTGTTCCTCTGTGAACAACACTAGTGGCTAAACCGTTCAGCCCGATTTTCTCCAAAAATTGATATACCGCAATCGATCTGACTAATGTCGCGGCCCCTTAAATTTGAAACCGACATTTCAATTTTGGGGGGTACTTTACATGAAGTTCCTGAGGCATTTTCAAAATTTTCTAAAAAATTGCTCCATCATTTTTGATTAAATGTTTTTGGATAGTGTGAAGATGTTTAAGAAAATATTGCAGATCTTATTTTCGTAGAAAGTTCCTTCAACTACAATTATAAAGATACAAATTTTTCTCCTTAATGAAATCTGTTTCTTAAAGATAGAGTTTGAAATAATATCATGTACAGTGTTTCGAACTTTTAATACTTTTCAAGTAATTTGCGTGAAAATACGGGCGAGAAAGTACGTGCTGTTTTAGCCCCACTAGTTTTCTGAGTAGAAATGCAACTAATACTTTATTTTACCGAATGATGTAGTTAGGTCCAGTTCGCTGCAATACAATTAGAACCCATCACTTTTTATTTATTTACTTATTTGGTCAAGAAAACAGTAAGAAACTGTATATGACGTATTGTAACCGCTCATCGTCGGTTACATTCAAACCAACGAGAGAATAGAAGCGAAAAGCCCGACACCATAACCACCGACAAGTAGTTTCTCTTGTGGCGAAGAGATGGCGACAGCCAGAAAAATTATTCGGAACGCACTCAGACGTCAGCCAATCAGAAACTTTTGTGAATGGACGGACGCGGCATGAACTTGTGTCGAAAGAATTTTTTTTCTCGTTCAAGTCGCCGAGGTGAGCAGTCGACCATTGGTGCACTGCGCAGACGACGAGGGGCACGTGGAGGAGTACGACATATGAGAGAGCTTTAATAAGTTTTTATTATTTTCCGGAATTTCATTCGTGAAATCCACTTATAGAATCTTAAGAATTCTAAAAATTCTGATCGACACCACAACTAGCTTGACTTTTTGCTATCATAAAGTCATAATTGGAGGTTCCGAACTCGCATTCTGATGCGACCATCGCCTTTGAGTGAGCAGTGGTAAAGCGTCGCTGAGCAAGGAGAGACGGCGCTCGGAGGCATTCCAATTTCGACGCGACGGACAGCACACGGAGTGTTGCAGCAATCCAACGACCCCTGGAGGCGTGAACACCGTTCGGCAGCCGACTACGCAGCGCGGAACGTTCTTCGGGAGTTCGCCGGCCGTGAGTCAAACAAAACTGAAAGAACATTCACTAAATTTCAATCTAGAAGACCGCGGAAACAGTAGTCTTGCTAGCTAGTCAAGTCATTTCTTTTTGTATAGTCGTAATTAGAATCAGATCAGAATATTCCTTGTGGTTAATGTAAAATTGATCTTGTATATAATTATTTGACTGGATTCATATGTAATTGATTCAAGGGTGTTAAAACCATTTAACAAAATTTATTTGTGTGAAATTCTGAACGGGAGGGAAAGCCGTCCAATTATTTCTTTCACAATATTATTTGAAGGACAGGCCAAAGGCGTTGTTAAACGCAATTTTATACTGAAAGGCTACGTAGAAGCCAAATTTCAACTGTGAACATTAAGTGTAATATTGTTAATGGTTACAAGGTGTTAGAGAACTTGGAGCATTGTGTGTATGTATGTTTTTCCAGGACAATTACTTGAACTGCATTTTATGTGTTTCATCAGTGATTTTTTTTGTGTGAAGATGTATATATGTATTTGTAGGTTGTTACTACGCAAATAGGGATCGAAGTTAAGATCGTATTAGAAAAACTGCAGTTTAGGTAGGGAAATTAGCTACCATAATTTAATATAAAAGACTGAAAACAGAGGAGAATTTGTAAATTCAGTTGTACAAGAATTTCACTCGTCAGAATATATGTTAACTGTTATTTCAAACTACTAAATTGTGTTTGCCTGTTAATTAGCAATTAGTAATTAGTTTGACAAAGACGAAACCCACCACCGACAGGGAATTTTATCCTTTAATTGAGATATTCCCAGGTTTGCGTGACGGTGCAGCCACACGTCACGAAATAAGTGAATTAAAGATTTACTTTCGTAATTCGGCGTACTACCAGTCAGCGGGTAGGTACGTGACGGTTACAGTATACATGATATATATGACGAACTTATTTCTGTTAAAATAATTTAGAGAATAAGGAAAACATTCTTCTCGAAAAATATGTATGTGAATAATATCTCCCTGTTGAAACAAGACGGCCACTCGCCACGTTTGGAAATGCATTAATAAGAAATTATGAACTGAGAGGAACAGGACAATCAGGAGCCACTGCACACCACAGCCACTGTAGGAGAAGAACCGCTGAATTTCTAAATGCGCTGAATACCTGGAAGCGATTTTGCTATATACTTCACGCAAGATATTGTTTCATCGGTTTAGTATATTGAAATAGTAGACTGTGCTATAAAATGTTTCTTTCCAAGGCAGCTTAACTAAACAACTTGAAGTCATTTCTCTGGCATCCAAATTTTTTAGCACAACTAAACATTCGGGGAGATTTTCACGTAGATTTGTAATGAAGAGGAATTTTATTGCTGTTCTAATGAGATTAAATATGTTTCAAGAATGAGAGGGGCGTTAAAATGTTTTGACTACATTACATTTACATTTTCCAAATTGTCAATATACTGCGCATGATGCCAAATTTGGGCCGTCACTCAAATTGGGGCCGCATCCGTATTTCTAAACATGTGACTATATTATAATACAAGTTGGCTCTAATGCATGACAGCACTGTCATGAGATTGTTAGTCAACTTTCAGCGAGTTTCAGTAATCTAAATGAGCAAAATTAGAGTTATCAGTATTTTGGTAGTGACTTACAATTTTTGTGCCATATATCGTAAGCCATTAAATCGTAAAGAGTAAAGCCGTAAAGAGGCCAATTGGTACTTTCATGCCATTCCTTACAAATATACTTTACAAGCTTTCGAATGTAAGTGGTAAGACTAAAATTGCCCTTTAAGTAATTGAATAGCACTATTTATTTCTTACAGTTGGAAGAGTTGCAGAAATAGGACCACAGATGATGGTCTTCATTGAAGTAGTCCACCTTAGAAGGCAGGTATGAATTATTTTTACGTAAACAGAAAGCAATAGCAAACGCATGTGAACAGGAAGAAGTTTAC
Organism: Acheta domesticus; assembly: GCA_031308135.1. Classification (NCBI taxonomy): domain Eukaryota; kingdom Metazoa; phylum Arthropoda; class Insecta; order Orthoptera; family Gryllidae; genus Acheta; species Acheta domesticus. The sequence goes on from JAHLJT010008446.1 coordinate 103,852,393, forward strand.
CTATTATATATAATATTATGTATAATGTATTACCTATTATGTTTAATATAAATATCACATTATATAAATATAATGTGATATTGCGCGCAAACTGTCTCCATGGCAGTGGAGGTAGACACGTTAACTTAATTCTTGCACCGTTGGGCAAAATGGTAAAGAAAAATTCTCTTCAAATTATCCTATTCAAGAAGACAGGAAAACAATGGAACTAAAAGATTTAACAAGACGGTTGATAAGTTTTCTTAAGGTGTCAAAGAGATATATTCGAAGTCGCAGAAAACCATTAACGACATTATAATGAGCAGCGCACCCCAAAAAGAACTAAGACAATCGAAGAGGCAAAGCAAAATATTTCCAGAGAATAAGAATATACTAGTGAGACTAACAGAGCACAACCTTTCTCACATTATTCGAAAATTTTTCCACGATAAAATTCGAACTCTGGTTAGCACACCATGCTTAGCACACCATTCACGTTAACCTTACACCACCAGTCTCACAACTGAACTACTGAATCCATATTCCCGACGCTTGAAAATAAAGTTGAACATTTACATTTGTAATTCTTATTCAACAGTTCAACAATTCAGAGATTTTCATTGGCTTTATTTTAAGATCTAGTTTTACAAAAATGGATTTCATTAAGGAAAAAATATTTCGAAAAAATATTTATCATCAATATTGGTACTTTGACAAAGTTAAATGTTTGCAATTTTATAAAATGCAGAGTTCGTCGGAAATGGCATCTGGCACCATTTTTATGAGAGTGCTTTTCTCTATTCAAGAAAAAAATAGAAAAATTCAAGCGACTTTTGAGAAAATTGTGTTTTAAAATCGTCTGTTATTCAACTACAATTACTGGAAAACTGCCATATTTCCGAAAACTTGTACATGATATTAATGGAAGATTTGTTTGGGGAGAATAGATTTTATTCGGAGAAAAACTCCATCTTGAATACTGTAATTGCAGAAAGACGCCAACTAATGTTGAGCCTTTGCAATTTTTGAGAAATAAAAGTCTAAAGAAAATGAGACGTGCTTTTTAAGGCGAAAAAAATTAATCCAAAAAATGTAAACCATTGTGGTAAAGGCTTTATGTAAAGTACCTCCCAAAATCCAAAACATCCGTTTAAATTTTGCAGGGCCTGGAATTCGGCCAGCACGATTAATGAATGCCAAGTTTGGAAAAACATTTGAACAATTCAGGCGCTAGTGTTGTCCACAGGGAGGCGGACGGACGGGCAGTCACAGGCGTTTTGTCGTAAACCAAGTTTCCGTATCAAGCTCCACAAAACGTGAATTCTGAGTACACGTGTTAGAGCAAATACTTTTCAATGAATAGGAGGAATATTACTCTACTTTTTCGATAACAGGGACTCGCAATACAAGTTTTTCTGTCATAAAATTGCCAGTTTTCGCAGCAGCATTACAACAGTTTAGGTTTACTACGTAAGTATGTAGTAGGTGAGAAAAATAATAAAGTTTCCGAAAACTAAAAAGACAAGTTTACAAAGATTAATAATATAGCAATTATGTTGAATGTTATCTTCTTCTTTGTGATATGTTGTAAGGGAAAGGAAGAAGATATGATAATGTGTCTGGGATGTGGATTGTATGTCCACATACTGTTTGTTAAATGCTGAGATAAAAGATACATTTAGTAGTCACCGTGTAGTTGCTCACTTTTTTCTCATAGCGTACATTTTGAAGGATTTTGTTGACTGCAAACGTTAAGTGCAGTATTTAATGTTTCTTTTACATGGTACTACACTACAGTGTTTCTATTAATTTTGTAGATATTAACCCTAGACGGGTAAGATCAGTTTCAAATATTGGAATGATTGCCTCTATATAGGATCATGATCATTCTAATTAGGTGTGAAAATGATAAATTCATTATATTGATTATCGGCGATATTTTTTAACACATTTTTCATTACTTTTAACGAATTAAACTCTATAACTTTTTTCTTTACTGCCCGGTCTATTATTTTATTAATGTTATTTTCAACAAATATTATTGTTCTCTCATTTTTTATAATCGCTTGTGCATTTCTGTGAGATTCGCCTTGGGTTGTGAGTTCAAATTAGACAATCTGAATCTCAATTTAAACCGATTGCACGCTTTCATTTTTCTACATTTCTCTTACTACAATATAATTAAAATATTATCTTTTATAATGAATGTACTACATAGAGTAGCGTAGATTGTTTTTATAAATATTTTGCGTAATTAAATCTTGAAAGCATGGAAATAAAGCAAAAACTTTTAAAATGGTTCTATTCAGCCCACTTTCCTTATTCTCACAAGTATCCAATCCTATATCCATTTGAAAACGCACTAACTGGCCATGTTATGAAATGTTTTCAAAATACAATCAGTTGATTTTGATTAAGGTTTCTCGGGAACTCTGGCTTCCAAAGCAAACAGAAAAAGTTTTGCCTGCATGATTTATAGGTATGAGTCAAATATATGTACACCAAGGGAGAGAAACACACGATATTTCCCTATATGAATGTTTGAAAACAGTGTTAATCACAATGATAGAAATTCAGGGAAGGATTTATCTCTTGGAGTAACAATAAAGTTTGTTATCTATCTCTTTAGCGATTGTGTTACAGCATTGACCGTTTTCCCGGTCCCAATTTCCATGCTTGTTTATCCCACACGTCTTTTTCCTCCATTTCTCTTTTTTCCATGGCTTATGTTTCTTGTCCTCGGTCTTCTCCTGTATCTTCTTCAATTGGTTATCCATTACCAAACTTTTTGTGGAAGGTCCATTTGATTTCATGATTCTCACATGTCTATTTTACTTTGTTCACATTCTTTATAATTTCGCTCATTTATTTTTTAAACCAATTACTAATATTTTGTATTAAAATTCTCTGAAGCCCCTTCAATGATCGCATTGTATCATAAATAAAGAAGTCTTTTAGAGACTCGGTTGCTTTTACATTTCCTATTATTTTTTTAGTTGTACAAAAAATGAAAGGAGGTTAATAAATTAGTTTCAAAATATACATAGATATCTGAAGATGCAGTAGAAATATTATGGAATTCAATTTTGGTAATACAATCTCCAGAATAAGATGAAATACTTTCTACGATTGCAAATAATTTGATTAACCGGACAGCATTCAGAGTATTCACTCTATCATCAAGACCAAGTGACATGGCCATGAAGACATTACTTATCCACTAAATTTCGTTACATGGCCATGGATGGAACAACACATCTTTTTACAGGTCTACCCAACACTCGACGGCGAAAGTATTGTTTACATGGCGATCAAGCCTATACTTGAGCAAATGTGATTTTTATCATCCAAATATTTATCCATTAAGATAGAGAAAACAATTTAATTTGCTCAAGTAGAAAAGCAATTAGGCAACATACTGTAGTCAGCCATTCAATATTTCTGATTTATTTTTGCATTGTATTACTAATTTCGTAAGCACACATAAATTGAAAGAAAACTAAATAGACTACGATGATGTGAGATGATTCAATGGTTTATTTAGATACCACCACGATCTCGAAAAACAATGCAACGAAACAGTTTCGATTTTCACCGAAAATTGCAAATTAATGATATACCGTTCAGGATACTGTACGGCGCCAGGCTACACTGCTGTGGCCGGCGGGATTGTAGCTGATTGTCCCGAGTAGAATCTATTTACTAATTTACAATTTGCACAGAAATTGAAATAAAACTACTGCCTTCGGCCATGTGAGAGGTTTCTATCGTTTCATTAGATACCCAGAAACTCGGGAAAAGTCCTAAAACATCAATAAGGCTCAGATTTTGTGTGAACAATGCAAATATTTTATTGTGTTCTTTCACATTTTCTCACACTGCGCGGCCCGACTGGATTATCACACTCATTGAATCACTGCCTACGACACAGCTGACGTCATGCGATACCAAAGCTCCAAAGAAGAAGCTGCAAACAACTTTTTGATGTGATGGTATGTAAAGAACTGTTGTACTGCGTATATGTAGTATTCAGTATTCGTGAAGACTGATATTGCAGTATTCGTGAAGACAGTTTTTATGAAAATATTCAATCTATTGCTGTCTTTTAGAAGAGTACGTTTCTATTTCCTGAGCAGTGTGCGAGTTACTTTTTGAAAAAAACGATTTTGTGTGATTTTGTTGACCAGCACTTTTTGCACTAGTCTTAGCAATCTCGCTTATCGGATTCGCATCATTTTCATTATTATTATTATTATTATTATTATTATTATTATTATTATTATTATTATAATCTGTATTATTATATAATTCCAATTCTTTTGAAAATCATGTAATTATCGTAATATACATGCGTAGATGAGAATGCTACTGGCAGAAATTTGAAATCAAGATTAAAGATATTTATAACTGCATCAACAATACCATTCTTCTTTTGATAAAAAGTTAACATTTGCTTGTAAAAACCATTGAATTATTTCTGCCAAAACCTAAATCACATTGTCTTTTGTTGTATTGTATAGTATGTTCACTGCATTAAAGGTAAATACCTATTACAATATTAATTATCTATACATTAATGGCCTAAGTTATATCACATTTTTCTTACTGTCATATTTTAAGGCTTAAATTAGCTTGATAGAAGTTACAAATTTATTTTATGAGACTAATGTGATATCTTAACAGTAGATACTCTTAGATCAATTGAAGAGAACTTATTTCATATATTTCAGGAACAATCTTTTAGTAATTATTACAGAATTCATTCTTACATTAATAATGTGGATATCGTTGGGTACTTGCTGGAATAAGCATTGATCATTACAAATATATCATCGTAATTTTAAACATTGTTAAACATAAAAGTAAACATTTTTAATTTGCCCAACAGTATTTGACATTAGAACTCGTCTTATATTCTTCTTCTCTATGCACTAACCACGTATCGGAATATACAGTTTACACTCTTCTGTGATATGTTTGAGTGATTCATCTTTATCTAAATTACACTGTACATGTTTTGCATACATCAATTTGCTACCTAACACTTTTGGATTTATGTGTGTCATTCGTCCTATCATTCTTAGTCTCGCTAAGGTGCTAATGCATGTAAGATGCATGGAAGAAGTCTTTTGTTATAATAGTGACAACTTTTACATTAACTTGAAAGACCGAGTTATTTACAATTGCATAAGTATAAATGTAGGGGAAACACTAACATCAGAGCACACATCCTGTTATTTCTGCTTGTTAGGTTTGTCTCAATTTCACTTTATAAAAATCAAACCAAGTTTCTTGGAAATAAAAATTCGTTTTCAAATATTGACTAGTGAAATTGAAGAATATTTATAAAATATAATACTACCATTCCTGAAATATTGGGGATTTTCACAACTGTTCAACAAGGAGAAAAATAATTTTCATTAAAAAACCCTGCGAATCAAATATTGTATATGACAATTAGGAAAACCCGGCAGACGTTGTTCTGCCCTTCATCTCCCTCTTTCCACTCCCATCACCCTTTCTCACTGTATCTCCCTCCTTCTCCCACCCCGCCCCTGTCTATGTCTGTGTGTCTCTGTCTCTGCCGCTCTCTATCCCTCTCATTGACAATTACTCTCAGATTCTGCTCGTCTCAGAGCAGGTGAGGGAATTTCGGGAAGCGCCGGACCAGCAAAAATGTAATAGAATTTTCGAGAAGTTTTAGTTTTTAAGGCCCTATAACGCATCGTTTAGGAGTTATTTAACGCTATACATTAAAAGAATTGCTGCCGAGTGTGTTGCGGGTTGCATTTGACGTGAATATTTAGTTTTGTTGTATACGCCGTGTAGTGGAGTTACAACAGAAATCACAGCACATAAACCTTCTGGGTGAAAAAAACACGTAGAAGTGACAACTTTCATGGAGATCGGTCCAACGGTGACGGAGCGTAGCTCTTATATATAAGATATTTTCATGACTTTATTTATCGTCAAAAAAGTAAAAAAAAGCTGTTCATGATACATGGCTTAGCCTTGCATGAAAACTATGCTCCTTGTTTGTAGAATAGTTGTGACATGTCTCTACAATTTGTGATTGTCTTCCTATCACAAACAATATTTCATATTTCTTGTGATGAAAAAGAATAAACAAAATGACTTTATAACTGTTATTCTGTTATTGTCAAGAGAAAGGAAAATATTTCTCATAAATTCTTCAGTAGATGAAGGATTACACAAAATGAATTAGCCAAACTTAGTCTTGTTGAAAAAGTTGCTATACAATTAATCATTATCAGAATTTCTTACGGAACAATTGCAGAAAATAATTGTATCGAAATATTGTCCTCCTTTTTTCAAGGAAACAAGGAAAACTGTGAAATTAATGCTTTTCAATTATTGGATAATTATTGCAGTCTGTTAGTATTGTGAAAGGAGGTTTCTTTAGTCTTTAGTTTAAGTACGTGCCAAACAGATGTTTTCTAGATAGTTACTGTAATCTAAGGAGAAGTGTCATTTTGTCAGGCCACTCATAAGTGTCCGTTCGATATGATATAACTGCAAAGAGATATTAAAAAATGAAATAATTGGGTGTAAATTGTAAGCTAGGTAGGTATTCGAAAAATTTTATTAATTTTTCCGCAATATTATGGGACATACTTAATATATTCATTCAGTCCTCATGGTGTAAAAACTTGCCATCTTCAAATAATCCGTTTTGTTGTTTCGCTGTCCATTTCGGCAGCTTCTAATACATTTCCAAATTGGTTTAATGTCTTTCTTTTCATCCAGTGTTCTTAGAATTGTTTTACCCAAATTACTCTTTTTGTCTATGCTCATTATCCTAGTCAAGCGCCAGTCCATTGAAACATTTTTTTTCATTTTCTTTCCCACTTTCAAATATAAAAATTTAGTGCGTTTAAAAATTTACCACATTCCTTAATTTTATTTTCTTGAAAATGAAATTTAATGCATTCGGGTGATTAATATTCCCTCTGATTCAGAATCCTTCGTAGTAAAATAGATGATCCAATTGATGTGTACATTGTAATAAAAATGACCGGTTTTGATTCTTCTTTTAAATATAAAAGTGGTGTATTTGAAATGTTTCTTAGTAGGAATCGACGTAAATAACACCTCTGATTCAATAATACAAATAAGCAAAGTATAACGAACATGAACTTTTGTGATCTTTTGTTCTAAACCGCCACAAATACTTTAAAGAAACGTTATGAAAACGTGATGAAGAACAGATAAAATGGAGCGCCTTGCTGAGAGAAAATAAGTCATCATATTTTTAACATAATAATGTTGTTCTTCGAACAGCTATACTTTCATCATCTGACGTGTCTGCCAATTCAGTAATATCGTTTTTAAGATATTCAAAATATCTCTTCATAATTTATTTCAATCTCTTTTTATCATTCTGCCTCCAAAGTTCTTGATTGCACAAATAAAAAAAACGTATTTCTACAATCACTAAGTCTCCTTAATGTAACTTACGTACATGAATAAATGTTAAAAATAAAAATGAAGTGTATTGCAAAGCATTTTTTTATTCTTTATTTTAAAATACATTGAATTTCCATCATGATTTAATTTTTAAAAAATTGTATAATTCAAAACAAATATTTTAGTGTCTTGCTTTTATTCAGTAGTATTTGAAAGAATGGTGGAGGAAACGAAAAGCCGTGCGATAATTTGCTGGGAACTCAAAACCAACAAAAATGGTTCTACGGGCATTCGAATAGCGCCCCTAGAATCAGACTCGCGTTCGCGTAATCTCATTGCCATAGAAATTTTGTGTTGTGTGTAAAATAAAAATCTTCCAAGGCCTTCCTTTTCTATTACAGAATGCACGTAGGTGGGTGGAACGTATTTGGAGGTGAACCGCGTGGACTCTATCTGCTACAGCGCGGGCCGAAAGAGAAGAGTTGGACGTGGAATTGACGGGCGTGCGGGCTTCGGAGCTCGTCAAACCTTCCCGGGCTGTCTCAGGTCACCATAGCCGCTGCCTCCGTTCTTCTAACCATTGGCCCCGCCTCACGCCCACCAATGGCCTTCCCCAACCCCGCTTGGGTCCCCTCGCCGACCTCCGCACCGACCACCGCTCCGACCACCTCATCGATCCCCTCTCTTACCCTGCTCCTCCAGCACGCACCGCCCTTCATTCCGATCCCCTCTCCAATCCCCGACCCAACCCCCGCTTCGACTCCCGCTTCGACTCCCGCTTCGACTCCCGCTTCGACTCCCGCTTCGACTCCCGCTTCGACTCCCGCTTCGACTCCCGCTTCGACTCCCGCTTCGACTCCCGCTTCGACTCCCGCTTCGACTCCCGCTTCGACTCCCGCTTCGACTCCCGCTTCGACTCCCGCTTCGACTCCCGCTTCGACTCCCGCTTCGACTCCCGCTTCGACTCCCGCTTCGACTCCCGCTTCGACTCCCGCTTCGACTCCCGCTTCGACTCCCGCTTCGACTCCCGCTTCGACTCCCGCTTCGACTCCCGCTTCGACTCCCGCTTCGACTCCCGCTTCGACTCCCGCTTCGACTCCCGCTTCGAACCCCGCTTCGACTCCCGCTTCGAACCCCGCTTCGAACCCCGCTTCGAACCCCGCTTCGAACCCCGCTTCGAACCCCACTCTGACCCTGCCCCGTGCCGCGCTCCAATCTTCCTCTCATCAGTGCCCTTCCCCACGAGCGACTTCACTTTCTCCGTCAAATGTCTCCGTCTGCGACAGCCAGGAAGTTCCCCGATCGCAGCGGAGCGATGGGTAAAACAAACATCGACGTGAGTGGACAGCGCCCTCCCCACTCACGATAAACACAGCTCGGAGACTTTGCTGAAGAAAATGTTGCGTCAAGAGATGGAAGAGAAAAAAGTTTGAGAATATGAGCCCCGTTGAAGTTTTGTAGGACTTATTCTGGAAACGTGCAGGTGCGTCAATCATGATATTCTGCAGAACGTCATTAGAACTTGTGCTGTATTTCTGGCCACAAATAGGATCAAGAGAAAAATGAGGTTTATGTCGAAGAAAAGACGGGGAGTCGTATTGATTAGGCATGATATTTTTTTAGTACTACTTTACAGTTAAAATCAAACATCAACTTGACCAGGTTTCTATGATGGCAATGGACGAATATTCGTCCGTATTTAAACATATGTGTTATTTCATGAGAATTCTAAACTTAATGCTACATTTCATATGCATGGCTTATGCGTTTCTCCATTCTGCTAGTTTTATCAACGCAAAAGGCATAATTTTCACTGAAAACAGTATTTTTTTTTACCGATTTGACTGTTTTGTTATTTAATACTCAAATTAAATTTAAAAAATTGAAAGGTAAGTCAGCGATCTAACTAGAGAGGAGGAGACTGGGCTTATGATCCGGGCGATGCTAAATATTATATCTTTACTTTTGAAATCAAGTACCCCCCTCCAGAGTTCTAGCCACGAGAAAAAACGGACCTAGTTCGGTGCCTAGGAAAAGTTTAGAAAGAATTGATTACCTCATACTTCGAATACGTAATTCTTCCTTAATTCTACGTAATGCACTGAGAATATACGATTATTTTCTTAATACTACAACGTTGTTTCAATAATGAAATATTTGAAATATAAAAATGTAGCTACTAAAATGGTACGTATATTGATATCCTTTACATTTTCGAGTTCTTTAAAGAAGAATCTTTCAGCAGAAATCAATTCCAATGTAGCTATTATAGATTGCGCACAATCCAACTCGTTACATCAAACTCATTTAATGATTCATTGATTTAGGTCATTACAATAAACTCTCGTAATGCTGTTTATAGGGTATTCGTAATCACTCTCGTATACTACATAATTGTCGAACGCGTCGCAACAGAGCAGCATTATACTGTTATTGTAATCAACCCTCCCCCTCCGCACCTTTCAGCGAACATTCACAACTGCATTCAGCTCCCAACTTGCTGTAAACGACCTGGTATTTCGCGTCCGACCCATGTACATTGCTCTTTCACGGGAAAAAAAAACAGACGGCTGCGTGTCGCGTCTCCCGCAGAAGAGTTGAGCTCCTGCATCTCAAGTTGCGCCAAGTCAGAACGAGTCGTCAGCTTGAGGAACGGCGCTTATCGCACACGAGACAAACAGGCGGCGCTCCTATCGAGGGGGCGAAGCGGGGGGTGAGGCGGGGGTGGGAGCGCAAAGGCAGCGGGGAGGGCAGGAACGGCAGCGGAGGAGGAGACGGTGGTGGAAGAGGATGGGGTGGGGGGCGGAGGGCAGAGCGAAGGGCAGGGCGAAGGGCAGGCCGGCGCGTCGGCGCGCCCGTGCGGGGCAGGTGTTCCTCACGCGATAACAAGCCGGCGGCGGGCGTAACTTAAAGCGTATTTGCTCCTCGTTTGCCTCCGCTGTTAAAAGTTTTATAAAACGGCGGTATTAAACGTGTTTTAGAGCACGCGGTTTAACATATCATAACATATACTCGCTTTTAAACCTACAATAGCCACGCAGCTGTAAAAAATGCAAATGTGGACGAGTCAGCGACTGGTCGTAATTTTCATCTCAAGTGTACTAACATGACGAAGAGGTGGATTGCCTGTTTTGTGTGAGCCGAGTGGGTTTGACTTTTCAGAGCCAACCGAAAGGCTTCTAACTGCCTACAGTACTCAAGGGTCGTTATCGCAATTAGAGAGGAACATTCTCTGATTTTTATTCGTAGAATAAATTGTATGCAATATTCTGACGAACTTCTGGAAGCAGTTAACTCATCATGTAGACGTAAGAAAAGCAATTTCTACGTGCTACATTTCGATGTTTTGTTCACTGAGATGTGAACCACCGAAGAATAAAATATAACTCAACATAGGAAATTATAAAAACAAAATAAACCTTTTGAAACAGAAAAAGCTTTTATCCACAAAATAATTATGAAATCCATAATATACATTAAAAAATCGAACATGTATTTTCAGTTATGTTAGTGAAACTGTTTTTAATTATCATATTATCCTCCAAGAATTTCAGAATAGAAAATAAAAACAATATTAAACCCTTGGCCGAAAGTCGATGCATTCAGTGGTTGCATTTACAATTTCTCCATTCATACCATATTTATCAATCATTTATCTCAATATCTTCCTTTTTTGGCAAATACTACTTAAGACGCTAATGTACAGTGAGACTTGAAAAATTCGAATTTGTCGTCCATTCAAAGATTTGTGTCGGCCCCTTGAACTTCATATCTAATCAATAAAAAATAATCGTGGATGATTCGAAGTTTACCTTCTTTAGTTCGAAATTTTTGCACAGGGGAACTGCATCTACATATATTTAATGACAAATGTATATCAAAATTTTCGTAAACCATCAGATATTTCACCAGTCGTTTCAAATCTTAAATTTTAATAATGAACATTTTGCTATTGTGCACCGAAGAATACTGTATAGTATGCAAACTACTTTCTTTAACACATTACACGGAATTTATTTTGTTTAAATATGTAGGTTGATTATAATACTTTTTAATCATTCTCTATATCAATAAATATTTACTCATCGAGTGACCATTTCAGACACATTTTGACTTAAAATCAAACCAAAAAGATACAACTTCTGAAATTAAAATGTTTGGATAATTTGAATACTTTGTTGGTCCCTTCAAAAGCGAATTATCCAACTCCCACTATATTTTGTTATATTATTTAATAGATTTCCAGGTTTATGTGCAAGCACGAGCAGTTAAATATGAGCCGTATAGTTTTTGTACGTGTTTCTTTGTGTAATTGCATTGCGATTTGAAACTATCGTCGTGAAAATGCTAGAAAGGGAGACTAAGCTCTTACAAACATAAATCAATAAGTTCTCCGTGAAGTAAAAAATTCGCGAGTAATGAAAAAAGGGTTGAATCGTCAACATAACGTTCTTGTGCAAATATTCTCATTAAACAAACTACTTGGAAGCATTGGCTGTACTCTACAAAGAATATCGTGCTTTCAATTCTTAAATTAAAAATAATTCTCTTCGAGGTTACTATTAAATAGCAGCAAACCTTCAGTGGTGTACTTGTAAGTCGTCGAACGTCACATATTACAAACGACGAAATGAATAATTACGGGATGTGAAAAAGAGACGTTTCTGAAAATTGGCATAGTTTTATTGCTTGTTTTTCCCTTATCTGAATGTATCAAATATCATCGAAGGTAATATTTGTCAGAATTTGACGCTGAAAGTATTTAATAACCTGTGTCTAATAAGAAATAAAGAGAACTTGCAAAAGACTTCAGTAGTAAAGAATTTCTAAACCGCTATGGGCCGTTTTCTTGATCAGTAAATCTACCGTTTATTTAGAAATTACAGACAACCTTTTGAACGTACACATACCTTATTACTGTGGTTCTGTAAGTTTGACAAAAAAACTAGGGAAGATTATTCATCAAATTCATGAAAGCTAGTTTGACCACTTACTGAAAGACACGAACAGACTATTTACATTCGATACAATGGGTGGGGTCAATCATGAATCCCAGTATTGTTTATTCCCAATATCTTTGCTTATATAAGGATTTACTGTTATATCTTTTAGGAATTTTATTATAAGAACCTCTCTGTACCCCTCTGATAGTTTCGTCTTTTAATACTCATCGGTTGTTTACAGAAAATTTACAAACCATTGCCATGAATACTCGCTTCAAGGAAACTCCGGCTTTCACTTACTAAAAGGCTTCTTGATAGTCATGTTAAAAGTTCACTTCAATGTTTGTCGATGTTGATAATAGTTTTGCAATCTGAAGAACATAGTGATGTTGAACTAGTTTTTCAAAAAAGAATGTCGTCATGTGTTTCCCACGGAAAAGACCGGATGAATAGAAGATGTTCAAAGTGTATATGCCCTTAACATAACTCAAAAATTAAAAATATTTAAAACAAAATGCAGAAACTACAGTCATATACTACTAAATATATGAATTATTAGTACCTAAATATTTTTAAAAAATGCAGCGTTAACCTCCCTCCTTTGACATTCACAGGGCACAGCAATGGCATTGGTACGCGACTGTTAAGATCTTCACATATTTACGGTATCTTAAATCCATTCATATTTTCATTTGGAGTATTTTCCAATGCTGATTGACTTCAGGAACGTATATTTCTCACAAAGGCATTTTTCTTGACTCCGCTTCTTAACTGACTCAGAAAATTTGATAGAAAACTCAGTTTAACAAGAACGTCCTCACAAAGCTACACGTTTCGAAACATGGCGTTTTCGCAGTGCGCTCCACGTTTTCTCTTCGTCTTTAAGGAAGGGATTTGAAGTGGAGCGAGAGAAGAAAAAATGAGGGCCTGCTACACGTGAAAGGGATCACGTGGCAGATACGAAGGCAACCCCCTGCTGCGTCTCCTGTTGCTGGCATTGACAGGACAATGTTACTATCCGATATATAACAGGTGCCACAAGCGTTCTCACGTGTTCCAGGTTTTCTTCGAGTCATGCAGAATCAAAATTTTTAATATTTCTATTCAAAACTTAGATTTACACAGTTTATGCCTACATTAACTATGAAATCATTTGATGAAAGGTCGTATTTCTACTGACTTTTTCTTCAATAGCCAAGTTAGTATGATTTGTAAACTTGTTGACCCTATACGATACCAAGCATTTTTAATTTTTCTGACAAAAAACAAGCCTTACAGATTGCTGTTCGTAAGGAAGGCGGTGACTCTTGTTCCTTCTTCAAATCCCTCAAGAACAAAGGTCGTGCTCTCGAACGGCTGCGTTTTGAACACCCAGACGTTTATGGGGAATCGTTTACGTGGCATGAAAGAAATTATTTCAGAAATGTAGGAACAATGCAAATGAAACATTTTAAAGGGGAGCATAATTAAAAAACTAGTGGTGCTGCAACGTAGCACAGACTCTCTCGGTTATTAATCACGGTTGTGAAAATGGGATACTAATTGTGTTGCACAAATTGTAATACAAATTATATACTTCAACCTTCGTATTTCCTTCAACCTATATACATACTTCAACCTTAGTATGCTAATCCTTTTTCATCAGACTAAAACGCAGAACATCATATATGTTTCCTAGTACTTACTAAAACGCACTTCATATGTAAAACTCAACTTTTTGTTCCCTATTCATTGCACATCCTTGTTGCATGACCAATCGTGTGTTCAAAGACTTTGCTGAATACATTCGTCTCAATGTCATTCAATAGCATTGTTACCTTATCAATAATGCTCGGAACTTTCTTTGGCTTAAACAACTGTCATTTTCGTCCTCCTTTATACACAAATTTCTCAAAACCATGTAACCCAGCAGAAACACACGTACTAACATTTCGCACATTGAAAACCATTGTTTGAAAAGTGAAATAGCTTCAGATTGGAACCTAAATTCAAATGGCTACCTGTTACATCTGTGCGTTACAAACATTTTACTTCTCCCGGTATTGTGCTTAAGTAAACATTCTAGTATCCTTAAACGTTGAGATTAATTTTCACCGAAAATCAAAAAGTCACTTTAATTTTAACATGACTTTTCAATTTTACTTAGATTTCTAGTTACTGTTCGTATTTGACCGTTCACGGCTTCTAGGCTTATCATAATCGGGAAACCCCAATCTGTTGGCTCAGATAAAATCTGGTCAGTGGTCTTCAGATCACAATAGAAAATCTATAGGGTTGGCGCAGGAAAAAACATAGATGTTCTATTCAACAACATTTGTTTAAAGGCCACCAAGAAATAAATTGGATTCAAAATCATGAAATAGAATCACAACACAAGTAGTAGTCGTCAAAAATATGAAACCAGCCTAAGACACTAAAACCATTGTAGAATACACAGTAAAATAGCTAATCACTAACTATAAATTATCCGCGTGTCATCGTCGGTATCCAAGTATAAATTCTGATTTTTTAATAGGTTAATTTATTTTGCATTCTAGATTTTTTTAATAATCAATGAGAGGGCGCTGAAACTGTTCGATGACTCGCACATAAGTGCCATTAATTACAATCGACGAAATCATTTATCTTTTGGTGTCAATAAAATGTTTGGTTAGATATGTATGTCTAATTAAATACATATAATGATTGTCCAGTTTATATAACCACTCCGATTTCCTCCATATAGTAGGCTGTATTATGCAAAGACATTCCGGAGAGACAGTTGTTGTAATTTGTGCGCAATATATACACGATGCCGGTGAAAAACTGTTTTTTCCTATGTGATAAGAGAACTCATATCTCCTTTATCATTGATTAAAATAGTTTATAACGCCTGAAGATGAAGAGCATCGTTTTCGAAACGTGTTGATAAACTGCTGAAGTTGACTGAATAACTTCCTTTTACCTCATTGTCCTTAATACAAGGAGATAATGGAAATAAGGTATCGAGGTTCCTTGAAAGAAGTGATTAGAACTAAGCAATCCTCATTCAAATTCTTTAAGAGAGGAACCGATTAAAAGATGTCAGTTCTGAACGGTATTTATTGACAGAGGAATCGACTAAAAGTAGTCAGACCTGATTGGGAATTCATGAAAGGGAAATCGACTAAAACAAATTCAGTCCTGATCGGGAATATTGAAAGAAAGGTAGTCTTTCTAATCGGGATCTTTGAAAGGAGGATCTGACTAAAACTAGTCGTTTTTCATCTGGATATCCCAATTGGGCAATCACAGCGATAGTCGGTCCCGGTCGTATCCCATATGATTGCGGTAACTGAAAAGCTGTTTATATTCGTGCCGGAGTCCTATTAAGAATGCTCAGAAATGAGGTTTCCTTACAGATCCAGTAGAGGAAGTGGTGTTTCCTAACCAGAATAATGTGATTTTCAGATAGTTTCAGATACGGGTGTTACTTAAAATCTGTGGACTTCGAAATTGGAAATCTTCGTAAATGATTGTAATGCAAAATTGATATGATTTTTTCAAATTTCCTGTGCTTTTGCTGAAAAAAGTGATTCTCTAGATAGGGGATTTAGAAAGTTGTAATGTTTAACATAATATTGTAGGTTTCCTGCAAATAGTACAAGAAAATACATGCTGTTTAGCAACATTAACTATTAGCATATTTCATTATATAGTCAAAACTGTTTATAACAACATTTATACGTCCTATCAGGTATAACGGCTAAAATGGTTGATCCCGGTCATATCCATATGATTACGGCAACTGAAAAGCTGTTTATTTTGATATTCCTTAAAACTACGCATCGCTTTTAGTCTTTTGTGTCGTTTGATCAAGGCACTGCATCAGGTTATAATAACCAATTGTTAATACAACATTACTTCGCTTCATGCGCTAGCTTATCTCTTGTTCGTGTTTGTACAAAGAATCGGTGTAGCTCCTGCTCGCACGGAATAAGAAGCTTCACCGAAGTATAGATCACTGCTGAACACTAAGAAAGTGTGGTTTTAGTCATTTCAAACCGGTGCGCATTATTGCTTTTGGCGAGTCTTGAACACGTAAATGTATTGACTCAAAGTCGCAAAACGAGAGAAAAATGTTTCCAATTGGAGAAATGTTTCATAAAAATATGAAGACTAGAACATGGAGAAACGAATGAAGAAAAGGAGAATGAATTAGGCATGTCATTTTGAGAATATCAACAAATTTCAGTTATGAATACGACAGTTGCAATGCCCTAAGTGAAAATGAAGAAGTGCCAACGTAAATACGCTGTTGAAATGCAGTGCAATGTGGAAAATGAGTGTGTAAATATTAAATGCAAAAAGCACACCAAGGTGACAGACTTCTTAAAGTAATGTCAGCATGTAATTTATATAAATAGTAATAGTGGTAGTAATAGACTGTAACTAGAAGTGCTACGTGGTATATAGATACTAGATAAAATGTAGAGAAATGGTTTTTAATATACTGAATCAGCTAATGTATAAAATATAGATGAAGGCAGTGTGTTATTGTGTAAAATTTCATAGCAGTAATCTGTTATTAGTTTCATAACTCATTCATATTTCATTGAATATAACCTTTACCCTATCATTAATGTATTTTCATCTAACCGTATTTCCATTGTAAATATATGTATATTCAAGAAGAGTTCTATTGCAAGACTTCCAACAATAGAGTTTTTATTAGAAAACATTTAAATTACAACAATTTGTATGACACAAATTGTATTCACCTAACATATTCTCAATACAGTATTAATTTTTAGATGATATTGCGAATGAGAAATTACTGTAGGTATAAAAGGTTTTGTTTGATTTATTATATTTTATTATAATGCCACAAAATGTCTTTATAAAGAGAAGATAATCCTATTATAATATTTAATAATCGTGTTAGCGATACGAATTACCGATTTAAATTGAGTTTCTGTCAATATATATTTTTGTTAAATTGCAGTGAATAGGCGGTCTTTTGGGAGCGATATTGTTTTAGGTATGAGAATGGTATTACAATAAATAATGTAACAGGAGATGAATAAGGGATAATTCGTTTCAATTCTCAGAATGCATGAAACATACAAAACAGTCGCAGAGTTTACCCGAGGCCGTCCCAACTCATTAGCATCACGTAAAAATTGTGTTTACAAGCCAAATATTATTAAACCACATGCAGAGACCTCTTCGTATGACGCAGAAGGTTACGGCGGCAACTTTTTACTCACTATGCGGGCTTTAGTGATGAGAACGCTATTGAAATTCTTACCTTGCGACTGGTGTAGAAGATAAAATTTAAATACTACTTACCCTACAAAATAACTAATCTTTTACAATTCTAACCCGGCTGGTAGAGGTAGAATTTCGAAGGGCAGAAAATTGTCAATGTGCCTTCACGCTTGTGCAACCTCACCAAATGCCCTAGAGAATTAAATTACCCAACAAATCTCGTCCAAGTTAGATTCCCCATTCACCCAGCGAAGGTATGATGTAAGAAACAGAATTGAGACTGATGCTGTGTCCGCCTCTGGTAGCGAATATGGAAGCCAATCTTATTTGGAAGTGCTGAGAGTCTATGGCGGTGTCAGTCACGAAATTCTAGAGACAGTGTATGTGCGTAGTGGGTCAATTGTCACGTTTACAGAGTTCGGTCATTGTACACTAGAAAGAAAACATTCATTATTTCATAACAAAAAGATAGAGCCAATAATTGATTCTCTCTTACTACAGCACTAAAAGAAGAAAATATTCGGATTACTTGCAGGTATCATTTTCTATTTCTACAGTAAGTACTAATGCCAATATATAATTGTAATGTTTATTATCTAACAAAAACAGAAAGTTATGTACGTTCTTTTACTTACTAGAAAGAAGTAAAAATACATTCTCGTAGTTTAGAACATCTGTTAATTCTGTGTAGCTCATAATAGTTAGTGTACAAATCCTAATCATATGGGAGTTGGGAGATAAGTCGTGGCAACTATATTTTCGCGCAAATTCGTAATTTTCAAGAAAATTGGTAGTATGTGACTAATAGTGCGAGGAAAAGTTTCTGTGGGTTGCACAAAAACTCCGATCCTGAGTATGACAATGAGTATGATAAAAAGCGAGAAAATACAGAAATGTCCGTCTGCTGTGTTGTCATGTTTATCATTAGAATTTATAGTAAGCATTCTGTAAATCCTCAAAGTAAAACCCTTGTGAGCATAGAATACGTCGCCAACCAAGGGGCGGCTGAATATTATTCATCTTAAAAAGTTTGAAGTTGATAACGCCATTCTTCACTTGGTTGGCAATATCTTGCCGTGTCTCAAACAATTCTTCACGTAATGGTTCCTTGACTTTTGAGATTGCGTTAAAATATCTTTGAGACAGAATATGATAGGTGTTTCTGTACTTTCCTTTCGCGGTTACCTCTGCACAGCCACAAATGTACGCGATCTGACGTGAACGATAATAGACTTGTATATTGAATACATTCACGCGTTTTATACCTAATGGGACAGCGTAGTTTTCTGTGCAGGAAGATTCTGCTCTCACGGTTTTGAGAAGTGGCATGCGTCATGTTCTGCCATGTTGCAAGTCGCTGGCTGCTCCGCGATCTTACTGAAATGCTGCCCAACGCTTTCTAACTCGCAACGGTTCGTTAGGAAGAGCATTATTCCCCTCGACCTTCACAAGATCTTTGAGATATTCTCTGGCATTTCTTCTCCGGAAAACGGCAATTTTGGTGTAAGCACCCTGTTCTTGCCCGTTAGATACATTCCAGCGTACTACTGAACTACCATCGCCCTGCCTGCTCTAACTGTAGAACGTTCTGCCATCTCAAGATTATCTATTTAGTACAAGTGCCAGTCTTTCCATGAAATATGATAATTTTATGGTAACATCGTTCTGAAGTAAGAAAAATATAGTTGTCATGATTTACGCCCTACCCTTCGTATTTTAATGATATGCGATACTTTAACATCGCAGACAGTTTTTCGATTTTTATTAAATTTTTTAAGAGATGCTTTCGTTTATACGAAAGTTTACACAAACTTTTTATATTTAATAAGAACAACTAAATTTAATTAATCCTTGTATATTTCTCAACTTCTTCTCTCATCCAGGAGGCCTCGGGCGAAGAGAATAGCGCAACCTCCTCCCACTTCTTGGCACCGGTGCCTCCAACGAAGTCTCTTGTCGAGTAATCTACGGTAAACATGGTCGAAAGACGAGATATTCCGTTTGCGTTGCATTCACGCTAGTGCAATTTTGTCATTTGTTCCTGGGATACGCGTCAGTTCGTTTCTTCAGCTTCATTTTTTCTCATATTCATATTAACAAAATTATGCTTTAGGATGCAGAAGATCTCTAAATTGAGTTTGAATCAAAAGGAAGCCAATGACGTGGCCTGGATCGAGGTATGTCAGCTAATTTTCCTATTGAGAATATACTTTCGTCAATAACTCAAAAGATGCAGAATTTTCAATTTATTTAACGCATGAAATACTCTCGATGCTTTCTAATTTATGGTTGTTTATAGCATTTTATTTTGTAAAATAATATAGGTTCAACCAGATTTCAGGTATTAGGATGCCTGTTATCACTTCTGAAGCCTCCATAGCTGGGATGACAATAAATAAAAAACAAGATATTAAACCCGTGTTGTATTGGTTTTGTGGTGAAATGTCGTTGGCATTTAAAATTAAATGATCACAGGTGTTGTCATTGCCAACAATGTTATTTATTTCAGCAAAAGCAGCTTTCGACTGCTAAGCCATCATCATCAGTTTTCTGCTGTCTGGAAGCCACTAAACGACTACCGGAGCCGTAGACGTTTTGTGGCTTCCAGACAGCAGAAAACTGATGATGATGGCTAAGCCATCGAAAGCTGCTCGTGTTGAAATAAATAACATTGTTGGCAATGACGACACCTGTGATCATTCAATGCCCGTGGACAATATTCACCGACACAAAATATAAGATCTGAATTTGTAAGATGTGTGAACATACGTTTTCTTTTCTAAAAACGTAGCATTCGATCTGTCTTTACATCTTTAAAGTTAATGTTCTGGGTCATGAGTGTCGAGATCAGAAAAGTACCTTAGGGCTTGTCAAGATTGTTAATATCGACTTAATTTGTTCATGAAAATTTTAAGTAGAATAACATGCACGAAGTGCACTGCACGCAAAAATCAATAAGATTAATATATCGTAGAAGTACAAATGCACTATGATACAGTCAAGAATCTTTTTCCCATATTTTTCAGATTCAAGAAAATTTTACGCTGCATGATAATTGCTTGAAATAGTCCACATTCCAATTTGAAAGTTCTTAATTATTTTTCGGAAAAGTATTGTAATCAAGTTTCTGATACAATACAATACTTTGTAAGAACAATCTTCAAGTGTGTTAATTGAGCCATTGAAAAATTTTAGAAGATTCATGCGAGATTTTTCATTTATGTTGCTGTTTATAAAACTATTGAAGCGATACATGTTTTACTCGTATTGCAAAAGCTGGTGGTGGAAATAATCTCACCCTACTTAGAAGTTCTGTCTGATCTTCTATAAAAAAACTGGTACAGACAAATCACTAAGATATGGAGAAAATTGAGAATGATGGACTAACATGTTAGGGGATAAAGAAAAAAATCATGTTCGTTTTCGTTCAGGCAATGATGCACTTATGCTTAAAAAAGGAACTGCATAGAAAAGAATTCGTCATAATACTCTATTTAACATGTCTGTTCACAAATTGTTACGTGCCACAAAGATATTGGATTTATATTTGTCTATGAAAAAATATTATTAGCATCAGAAAAGTATTTTTAAGAACCATGAAACAAGTACTAACATCTGAATGCAATTAATTGAATTATTGACTCTATTGATCCTGAATGAGTTGATTGTCTTTGCACACCTAACAATAAGACTTTTTTAAGTGATTCTCAAGCGATATGTTTACCCCTCTAGATGCAAGTCAGTGTTGTTTAATATAATGTTATTTTGTCTCACTTCCAGAATGCATCAAACACCAGGAGACATCGATGTGTCTTCTGCAAGAATGTCATCATGAAAAATTACATCTAAAATCGTAAGGCTGTACAGAGAGAAATATTTGCTAGTGTACTTGGTAAAGTGGAAATTAAAGAAATGCATTACATTCACCATTTGTCAAGTTTATATAAGTGTGTGTATATATAATCGAACTGGACGCGTTGTTGATAACTCGGAGGACTCCTCAATAGAGCAAAACGGTTTTTCCTAACAATTCTTCAGTAACCTCCAAATGACGTAGAGAGACTCTTCTCTGCTTATAAGAAAATATATCCGTCTCAGAAAAAATAAAATATGTTTGACGGCAATCCCAGGGCCTTTGAAAATATATTTCAATATTCACTCTTCTGTCACATTTAATGAGAGAAAGAAGTTTTCAACGAAATATGAAAGTGAAATCGAATATCTACGTTTATGAAACGATACATCTTATCGCTATGTTTATCCAAAATAAACTTAGTTCTTTAAATTGATACATACTTTTAAACACGTAAAATTAAAAAAAAATATTTTGTTAATATATTTTTTGCATTAAAAAGTTAAATAAAATTAATGTATTTATTACTTAGGGGTAAAACACAATTATTTTTAGTATCCCGTAAATCATTGTTTTGGAGATATTAGTTTTTTTTCAATGCCTTTGTAACATATTTTCTATACACTTCATGTGGCCACATGTATATGGGCCTATTTTGGTACTTTCTGGAACAATATATTATGAACCCCAGCATTACTTACGACCCAACATCCCCTGGTCATGCACTGGATGCCTCACCGTCCATGCTCTTCGTAGGGATTGCTCGGCGCTCTTTCACCCGAGTGACGGAGAGCAAGTCGCATCCGCCACGCTATTCTTCTCCGTCTCCGCCTAACGAGCTAGCAATTCCGACGTACCGAATTACGTTGTATTTTCGGTTCCGAATCCACTGCGAAACGAAACGGTCGAGGGCGAAACTTTTGGAGGGCGCTCCGATGTCACGAATATCCCCGCGGCCGCGATGCCCGTTCAAATGCGCACCGTTTCAACGAGTTCTTTAAGCGGCGCGCTGAAAAAGTCCGTGTTAATTGGACAGCACTTCATTAGAATTCCGTATCGCCGGCGTGGGCGCGCGTGCGGCAGGGAACTGAGAACGCGGGCGAGCGCCGCAGAGGGGCGTGGCGGGGCGGGGTGGGGCGGGGCGGGGAGGGACGAGGTGCAGCGAGGGTGGGATCGTAGGTCGGCGCAGGGAGGGGTTCGGCGGGGCGGAGCAGGGCGGGGCGGGACGGAACGGAACGGAGAAAGGCCGCGGCGGCGTTCTTAAAAGGAGGCACGCTTAAGTGTGAAGAACATGAACAGGGTTAAAGGAAACCGTAACCACAAGTTACCATGGCAACAGTCAATTCGTGCGAGCGTTGCGTCATTGCTAGGCGAGCCGAGTGAAGAAGCGGGAGCAAGGAAAAGTATGGGTGCGCCGTTTGGAATGAAAATTAAATGACTTTACCGCGGGAAATTTAGAAGAGGAACAATGTGTGCATTTTAAAATATGCGAGCAGATTAATTGCGTACTTGGCCCGCTCGTCTTAACGAAAACAGAAAAGATGTAGATTTCAGCGAGAAAAGCAAGTCAATCTCCCGGGAGTGCGATACGTGGTCTCTTTTATATCATAACCCAACTGTAAATTTAAAAAAGTAATTTCTTACCAAAACACCGCCTTTAAAGGCACAATGCTTTGTCACCCCATTTATATAAATGTTGCTCCGTTGCCATTCAAAGGAGACATCTCCAAGCACTCTACATAAACCGCATTAAGCGAAGTAATACAACGTATTTCGGTCTGTGTTCTCACTCATTTAGGACCCACAGCGGTGTCACTTCATAAGGGGCTCGGCTCTGTGGAAGATTGAGGGCCGCGGCGCGGGGCCGCCCAAGGCGCGACCTACGCCGTTCTCGCTTGCTGACAATATGAGGGTAGGGAGGAACGCGGGGGCGGCGTGAAGCGGTGCGCGGGTGAGGCGGCGCCAGGCGGGGCGGGGCGGGTACAGCGGGAAGGAAAGGAGCGGGACGCGGCGAGGCGGGGCGAGACGGGGCGGAGCACGGCGGGGCGGGGCCGAGCAAGAACACGGAGAGGGACGAGGAACGCCGAGTCGGAGCGCGGCGGAGAGAGATGGGGTGACAGGGCGACGGTGGCGGCGGTAGATGCGGCGGAATTCACTTGAGAATAGCGCGCTTGTGATATTTCACCGGGCCGCCCGAGTAGAACGGCGCAGATGGGCTGTGGCAGAAAAGCTCGCCGCGTTTCCAATATTAATGAGCTCCAATTAAGCGACGCTGAGTTCCCGAGCGATGTAAAGGGGGCGTCGAGACGGAGAAACTTTGAGGGGATCGGCGCCGAAACCTCACGAGCCGGCTGCGCGAGCGCGAGACGGCCGGCGAGAAGGGTTAGGTGAGCGCGCCAGGGACGGTGCAGTGAGGGGAGCGCGGGGAGCAGTGAGCGGCGCGAGGGAAGGTGGCGGCGGGGGCGGCGGCCGATGGAATATCGCTGGAGGCAGAACCGGCTGCAGCGGAAACGAGCCTTCACCGATCGGAAGGGACACTGGAGGTAGACGCGGAGGCGGCACCGAAATGGTGGGCGACTGAGGCGGCGGAGAAAGTGGGAGAAATTGTAGCAGACGCCAGTAACATGAATTTTGACGCAGACTGCATTGGGAGCTGCGTCGGAGGTGAGAGAAAAAATTGTGATGGATGTGGTAATGGAGAGTGCGAGGAATGGGTTGGCAGCGAAAGGGATATAGTGCGTCTGCGGAGGAAATGGTGGGGGCCGTGGCAGCGGTGGAAGGGTGGAGTTGGCAGCAACAGAATTGCCGCCGACCGTAACGTATCTGGCGGAGACAGCAGTGAGGGCGGAGATGGAGGCGGTGATGGAGGCAGTGGTGAGGGGGCAGCAACCTTAGGGCTGAAAGCCGAGACACCTACATCGTGGAGCGGTGTGATGTGCCTTGACACCTTCCGGTTCACTGCATACTCCCACCATGCTCTGCATCGCCCCAACATCCACTCCCGAACTTTCCGCATCACTTGGCCTTACGTCTACACGTGTCTATCTAAATCAAGGGCAACTCCAGTTCTTTATTTTCACGACGTAGATAGTGACAGTGCACATGCGTAACATTGCGCTTTATTTCATCTGTTCATCTGCCAGGAGAATTGGATTTTCATAAACCTACATGAGGCTAATTTTACTTGGAGGCTTTAACAACCAAAGTAATTGTCTATTTTTGAATAAAATATTGGGTTTAGTGACTACGTTAGCGAGTAGCTGCCCCAAAATTGAGAAACTTACTGTCGATTCTATGAAACTATATAATTCTTCAACCAGTGATTTCAGTCAAACGATAATAATCAATCAGTGATCAAGTGGCCTTTTTAGACAAAGCCAATTTAAACAAATCCGCAACGTCTTGTGCAGTATTTAAATTTAGTCCCCACAACGTATGCAGGCACTAATTGGTCAACTACCTTCAATGCAACAAGAAATGCAACAGAAACAATCTCAAGAAAGAACGGTTGCCCAACAGCCAAAAATAAACAGACGCGGGGAATGTAGGGATCTCGAAAAGTGTTCAAGAAAATCTGGGTACACTATAATCGAATATTCTGTTTTGCAAGGAAATGTTAAGTACAGGATGTACATTTATAAAATGAAAAAATCTAAGCTCTACTATCAAATGGAATGCAACGTATGCGAGTGTAATTTCTATTTACTGTGATATATATTAGTCGCTAAAGTCCTCAACAGTTGATGAAACTTAAAATAAGTAAATAAAGTAGTGGTGCAACAGAATGGCACAGACTTTCCCGTATTAGTTTTCTATTTCCTTGGGTTTCGGCTGCCTATTTGGAATTACCTCCTACTCTTGCCAGCTGCCATCAATCGCCGCTCAAAGTACATTTTTTTTTGACATTTTCTTACTTTTTCGGTTTCTTAATGGTAGAACGGAAATATTAATTTTAGAATATTAAAGAACACAAAAATCTAGTCCAAAATGGCAATTTTCTTTGAAGACTTGATAGCCGTTTTTAAGAAAATGGGATTTAAGAGCTACTAAAAATGCGAAATTTGAAGATCTTTTTTCACGAACAATTTTTGAGTTTTCAGAAACATTCATTTGAAATAATTTAAAACACATTAACTCACAAATACAATAGTATTTATAAATTGCTGGAAATGTGCATATTAAAGATGTGAGAGATCTTAAAAAAAATTACATTTGTGTAATTCTTGAAAAAACAAAAAAAAAAAAACTCAAAATAAACTTTACATCATGTTAAAGAGTGCAATTACCACTATCCGTTCCTAATGTTTGAAGAAAAATACTGGATCCATTAATGAGAAAATGGCGTTTCAGTGTTTCTGACAATGCGGAATTTTGAACTACTTTTAAGAGAAAATGGTTGAGTTTTCGAGAAACATTATTTGACATTATTTAAAGCACATGTAAGCTACTGGATTTATTCGCTTTTTCGTTACCAAGGTCTGGCAACGATTTTTTCTCTGCCGAAAATTCGCCATTTTTTCGCGCAGCATTACATAACTATTAGTCCGTATATACGTACGTATACGGGAAAGTAAAAATTAATTCAAATTCCGCTTATCCAACTAGTAAGTCAAAGAACGATATTAAAAGAAAACAGATAGACGATGAAGACCCTGGATATGTATCTTCACACTCCTTACAGACCGCAAATCACTAACTTTGCAGATTTCGTTCGTTTCGCCAGGGGGCGCAGCTCAATGAGCTTCGCTGGAGACCACTTCAGTGAATGTTATCGTTTTTAAAACATTTTTTAGCTTGTCATCTGATGAAGCGGGCATATCAGGCTAAGAAACGTTATATCTTTTAAAAAACTAATGAAATAAATTTAAGTATACTATCGTTGAAGTATTGTATTTATAAATTCATAAAGAAAAGAGTTCATGAATACTACATTAGGGTAATTCTTAAATTAACTGTATACTATTTGAAAGAGTTCAATGTGAATAATTCTACTGTAATTTTTATGACAAAGTATAACTTAAATATACAATATAAATTACTTAAATATTGTTCATATATTAGTAAAGATATGTTCAAACAGTTGAAATGTATTTCGGCAGTCTCATGAAATGCAAAGAGAACACAAAGAGAACACACTGAGTTACGTTGCATTTCAATTACCGCCCATATTTTGAGTTCATTTCATTATTTATATCAATTTTATTGATAATTGTGATGTGAACTTTCTTTTTTTAATTTGCAAACATTGTTTCCTGAATGTCATTTACAAACCTGTGTTTTTTTATATTTTTTATCGTAATCTAAATGATTGTGTAATACGACAATGCGAGTCTTTGATTAGACCCAAATGAATAAGCTAGCTTTTTTCTTTTGTTATAACTACCTTTACAGATATACCTTAAGTATTGTCTAACACTGGACTTCTATAGATTGATTGTCATCTTTATGTAATGTAATTGGTTTTGAAAATCGTTTAAATTTGTGATTATTCATTGTGTAAATAATTCTGGGCTCAAGACTTCCGTTTCGTTCGTGATTTTCATTTCGCAGTAGTCCTTGGAGCGAATGATCAGATGGACTTTTTGTTGCTTCTAGACTATAAATTTAGGTTTTCCCCTTCTATAATTATATGCTACTAAAATGCCTTTTTACTTTCTCGCCTTACGAATACTTCGTAAGAAGAGAAAGTTATGTAATCGTGCGCCGGAAGACGGCTAATTTTTGCCAGAAAATCTCTTAAAACTGGTCTAACTAACACTATAGTCTGGTGAGGAAAAATTCGATAAAACCTGTGGCTAAATTTAGGGAAAAATCCTCTACCTCGTGGTGTAGTCAAAATCCATGTTTGGTTGCCTCTTGATACTGTAAAATCCACTGACGGCAAAACGTCCGTCCGTCCGTCCGTCCGTCTGTCTGTCTGTCCGTCTGTGGTCAACGCTAGCGCCTAAACCGTTCAGACGATTTTCTTCAAAATTGATATTCCCCAATCGTTTTTATTAGTGTCAAGGCTCTTGGAATTTGAAACCGATATTTTCTTTCATGCACTATTATTATTATTATTATTATTATTATTATTATTATAAATAGTATTATTATAAATAGTGTTATTATAGATTGGAATAGTGCAATCATTTTAGTGATACTCAGTCCACAGCTTGTGTCTTATTAAGTTCGATGTCCTCATCTTAGCTCCCAACTCAAGAGCACTTATTAAAATAATAATCCATAATTAACCAAAAATTGAAATTTTGATGAAAGGAAAATAATTTAGTCTAGAATCAAAGGTCATTACTTAACAATATAATTAATTCAATCACCATACAAAGAAAAAGTCAAGTACTAGCGTGTGTACATGAGGTGAACGCCCTCTGTAAGAATTTTATACGGCAACCTGCTTATGAGGGCCGCATTTTGAATTGCCGTTTTATGGGTCATTGCCTTCATTTAATCTCCTAAAACACGGAGTGGCACGTTGTTTGCGTGTTTCCGTCCCGTTTCTCCCTTTCATATAAGGCAACACCAATGCCAAAAGATGCTTTGCTGACCTGCAAGAAAAGTGCTTGCCTTAAATTATGTAAGATCAATATAGAAATCATGGAAATTAATGATAATACAATTCCAGTTACTCTCAAAAGAATTTTAGAAAAAAAGTAGAAAAATGATGCAGATCGAGATTTAATTCAGCTCTACAGCTGGCTGAATGTTGCTTGTGATAACAATAACCTAAAAATATATAAACCATTTAAAACTCGTTGAATTTAGAGAGAATATTGGATTATGAATTATATGATATTTATATAAATCAGCTTTAGAATTTATTTCGGATTATTCTGGTACAACAAAAATTACAAATAATTCAGCTGTATTAAATACATTTGTGGCATGCAATATGAATTTGAGAAATTTAAACTGGAATTTACATAATTCCTTTAACATACAAGTAATTGCATTTATTTAAAATAGTAGACAATCAACTGTTTTATTTCTAGTAAATGAGGATTAACATTAAAGGAAAATTCATCAGAAGAAAATATCTTCATAACGATTCTGAATGAATAAAAAAATATTTAGTTCAAGAATTGAGAGGACACACAGTTAACTGAAACGGTTTTAAAAAACCTTTACGATTTATATTTTATTGGCAGCATGTACACAATGACTATTTATTTTTCTGACAATAAATCATGCGTTTCAAAACGTTGGAGTAACGTCACTGTTAGTCATTTAATCTTCCCACAAGACAACGTTTTACACTGTATGTCATCTCAGAAGGCGGGACCGCAGTGTCTAGCATTTTGTTTCGATGGATGTCTACAAACTTGGACACGGAGTTCTGTACTCTCGGAGAATTCTCTAAAAACTACTCTCGCGCTACCACACTTGGAGCCGTCTTCCTCCGCCCGATAGTTCCTCAGCGCCCTCGCCTTCCGTCTGACGTGGCCTTCCAGCATACGACCTGACCCGAGCGAACTCCCCGTCCCCTAGGGTACATCCCGACAGCCGCCACTCTCCGAGTAGCTCCCCACCGCTCCGCCCTGCGCCGCCACGCCCCACCCCGCCTCTCGCACCTCGCGGCACTTCCTGACCCTGCGGTGAGCGCAACATTCACCAACTTCACAACTTCGTGACTTCGCCAGGCGACAGTGCGAGCACCCCCACCCCCGCCCCCTCCACGCCCCACCGTATTTCGCTCACAGCTCCTTCACCTCGTCTCGCCACGCCGCGTCTTCTTTCCGGGCGCCTAAGCTTGCGTTGGGCGATCATATTTCGCTAGGAAAATATTTCAGGTGCAGGCCTGGATGGCTGTGGCTAAGAGCGTGTACCGACTCAGCGCTTCCAACCGAAGGGTCGCGGGTTCGAGTCCTACCTTGAGCATGGTTGTTTGTCCCTTGTCTCTCATGTATGTGTCACGGAGATCCTCGCGTTCTACTGATCTCAGACTACACTGTGTTGGCCTCTAGTGTACGGTCAGATATGTGACCCGTAGAGATGTATAAGTAACCGACTGTCGGCTGGATGAAAACCCTAGAAAAAAATTTCAGGTCATGATGAATTTTGAATGCTCCACACGTTTCGCCTTTACTAGTTCACTTCTTATTTAACTTAGTGTTTTTCGGGAGACATTTGTAGCCTCACTACAATAATAAAGTCACGTAAATGCGATCCACCAGTTCTTTTATTATTTCTTTTCTGCATTCTCTTTATATATTCATTTTCACAGTTCTCATCTTGGCAGATTCACTTACGTTCCACTACATTCAGCTGTGCCACAGACGCATATTCTGCATCTTTGCCATTTTCCATCAGCTCGCCCGAATTCTAAAGAACTTGTTCTTCCTCTGTGCATTGCTCATCACCCTTATCGGAGCTTTAACATTACAATCTGCTCCTCTTGCTCATTCTAAGACTCTCAATTCATTTATTTCATGCTTGTCTATTGCATGCTCTTTCCTTAAGCAGTTTCCCCGCAAGTACCACCACATTCTTGTCGCATCCGCACTCTTTCGTTTCTCCCTCTTTTGCTGTGCATTGCATTCGTCGCCGCCCCCTCGTTTCTTTCGTCAGCTTGCTTCCTCTTGGCGTCGGCACCGCGTCGTGACGTTCTCTCCTCCACCTCCTCCGCCGCCCGCCCCCGCGCCCACACTCCCCCGCGCAGAGGCGGCGGCGCCGGCCTCGCTGTTTGTAAGGCGCATCAAATATGGATGTCTAACTCTTCGGCGCGGCCGGGCGGGGCGGCCCGCGACACCGAGGAAAAGATTGCAATCTCGCGCATTCCGCATTCAGCTACGCCGGCTCAGCCGCCGTCATCTCATTCTCTATGTAAATGCCGCAGATTTGGCGACCGCCCTCACGCGTTCCAATCGATGGGGCGACGAAGCGTCGTCAGAGTGCCGCGAGCGCCCGCGCCTCCCGCCCCGCCCCGCCCCGTACTACCCCTCACCACCCTGACCCCCTCCCGCGCACGTAGGGGATGAGGGAGCGGGGGCGAGGACGGCGGGCGCGGCGGAAGGGCTTTGAAGCATGAACTGACTTCTTAGCGGCCCTCTCACCATGGTAGCTTCCTCCACGCGACCGGTTCCCCTTCGCCTTCACTGCTGCCTCAAGGGCCTCCATCCACTTTGGTGGGAGATGGAAGCTGAGAGGAAGATTCGGTACGAACGAATCGTATTACCAGGTACCAACTCACGTTTGTCACGGTCGAACTCTACACACAATCATCGGTTCCGTTAGCAACATGGGATAGAGAAGAAGAGTAAAAACCGAAGATACTTTAAAAGGGGGACGGCAATGAGGAGAAGAATGATTTACGGGACGATATCACCATTTCATCCCTTATGTGCTACTGCTTGACTAGCTACGAATGACGTCGCCGATCAGGTGCTATCAGGGAGCAGACTGAGGTTTGAAGCACTTCTGCCCCCTTCTCATATCAGCTCTCTCCCACCTCTCGGGCGCCTCCGTCATGACCGTGGGGTGAGGAGAAAACCGTGCGTGGGGTTGAAGTCGGGGCGTGGACAGACTTACGAAACGTCCCGCTCCACCCCATCCCCGCATGTGCTACCGTTCGACCTCTGTTCGTGGTCGTCGCCGCCGCCGAGAACGAGGGAGCGGAGAGGCGGGCGAGGCGTGGTCGGACTCCTCATCGGCCCGCCTCCGCCCCGCCGCGCTGCTCCGCATCTGCTCCTGCGCCCCTCTGTTCGCGGTCGTTGTCACCGCCGCCGGTGCTCCCGGCTCGCCCAACTTCTTATGGGCGCGACGTGCCCAGCCCG
Organism: Acheta domesticus; assembly: GCA_031308135.1. Lineage (NCBI taxonomy): Eukaryota > Metazoa > Arthropoda > Insecta > Orthoptera > Gryllidae > Acheta > Acheta domesticus. Next base: position 103,883,595 of record JAHLJT010008446.1, read on the forward strand.
GCCCCTTTCAATTACCGATCCTTTGGAGAGGTTAAGATGAAATATGGTATCGAGATCCTTACAGAAATTTGTTGGGAAACTATGTCTGTAAGCTGAGGCGCCCAATCAGGAGTGCCGTGAGGGGTCGTAAATAAATTTTTAGGTGCGACTCCTCAAATCTCCGGCCACCGGTTACAAACGAGCGTTTCCCCTCGGGCAAACTGCCGCCTTCGGAGCGGTTCCTCAAACTCTCGCTGTGAGGGCGCTTCAGTGTTCGCTCGAGGGTGGGGTGCGTAAAAACAAGGTTAAGAACAGCTGCGCCTCGCGAGGCTATAATTCAGAGTATGCATTCCGACATAAATCCCTGGAAATCACCATAAAATCGAAAGCTAAACGGAGATGGGACGCACTCCGCAGATTTTCAGCTGGGTGAGGGCCCTCGCCAGCCGAGAGCGTGGTTGAGCGGCGAGGGATCGAAGTTGGGAACGCGGTCACCGGAGTCGTGCATTTTGCTTTCGAACAGCGCCCGACAGTACAACGCTAGAGAGATTGTTTCGATACTATGAGAGCAGAGATGTGTCCTCTCTTGTGTACCATTTTCACAAATCTGTGATCAAATATTCGCGGAGTTGGACAGGATTAAAAAAATATGATGTAACTCGTTGATGTATGACGAAGATGGCATGAACGATACAGTAAGATAAACGAAACTTAATTGTACACTATCAGATTATTACCAAATTGTTGCTAAAACTGTCGCAAAAATGGTTCTTTGTCAATGTCAAAATATTTAACAATCTCATACAAATCCCATTGCGTTACCCGGGGACTCCAAAGGAGTCCACTGTTGACTCCTCATTTTGGTTTTGACTATTAACACCTCTCAAAAGTCTAGTATTATTGGAGTTCAAAAAACAAATTGCATCAATATTTTTATCAGTAATTTTTTATGGATTTATTATATTTTATAGATAATTGTAATTGAAAAACGCGACGATAGAAAGTACTTATATGTACTCCAAAGTAGCATTAAAATTCTATATTCTATTATAATTTCAACTAACTGTATCATTACGCATCCTCCATCTGAAAAATATGAGGGTCTGTTAAAACTTTTCTGGTATAGTCGTCTGATGATTATAATGACTGCGTGGGTTTGCCATGAACTCACAGACTTCTATAAATATCACATGCAGTGACTTCGTACATAAATAATGCAGTTTCGCATTTATTCCGCAACTTCATTGTTTAGTGATTAACATTAATAAGTTTTCTGCTTGCGGCTTTCAATTCATATGTAAAGTGGATCGTTTACGAAGATTTGATGAGGTTGTTAAACGATCTATTGATGACCATTTTACGACAGTAAATATAATGTCATGTTTTAAGTTCGTTTTAATACTGGATTGGTAATCAAAAATGATAATGAAAGTGTTTATCAATACTCATCAAAGATGATCACTGATCCCAACGGCAATAAAACAATATTAGAATTAATTATCGCTAAAAAGTAGGTGACTGAAGACGAAAAAGAAACCAAATATTAGGAAACATAAGCATTTGAATATTGTATACTGCACATTTCGAAGGAAGTAAGTTTGAATCGATGAATCCTGAGGTTTTGCACGTCTCTGGCTGCGCTCTGTCAGTGTGGGTGGGTCGCACCTCGAACGGGCGCCCGCATAGCCGATGCCGCCCGTTCGACCCCTACGTTCGCCGGGTTGCAGCTGCGGCCCCTTGCGCCGCCGCCACCGCCCGCGAGCACCTCTCCCGTGGCCTCGGCGCGCGTCGTGCGCGCGCATCAGGCTGCCCGAAGCGCGTCTCCTCCCGCGTATAAAATTTATTTAAGAAATTTCAGTTTGGGTGCCTTGATTGAATTGGCGGTTTTTTTATTGAGTAAAGAGAAGAACAGCGCGCAAAGAAACTTGGCTAATATAATTAATGCAAATGGGCCACGCCCGCGCCGATACGCGGCGAAGGAGAAGGCGATGTGCGGAGGCGGCGCGAAGGGGGGTGAGAGTGGCACGGTGGTGGGAAGTGTGAGGAGGGGAAAGTAGGGGAGGGCGGGCGAGGACGAGGCAAGGACTAGCCGCAGAGGCGGCGGCGGCGGCAGCGGCCTCTCGGCAGACGCGCGCCCGCGGGCAAAGGGACGGGCGCGAGCGGCGCGAGGGAGCCGGCGCGCGGAGCGGAGTGGAGCGGAGTACGGGGCGGGGGGCAGAGGCGGAGAGGACGCGCAGCGGGCGGGCGGCGGGCGTGGAAGAGTTAGGAGACACATGTCGCCGGGGCTGCGAAGTTGGCGGCGGCGCGGGCGGGAGGCGAGGCCGTGTTTCGTAAAATAAAAGCGTGGGGCGGAGGGAAGCCCGAGGGCGCCAGAGGCGGGCGCAAGCTGCGCTTCGCCGCCCACGCAGACGACGCCGACGCCGACTCCGTCACCCTATCGCCCCCGGCCCCGCCCCCGCCGCCACCGACGCTTCCCCAACAACTATATCCTCTGTCACCCTACACTCTGACATTGACGCCACCGTCGCCTCCACTCTCACCCGCGCCGTCTCCAACACCACGTCTACCAACGCCTCCGCAACCTTTTCCACCGCCCAGCACCCCGTTCCCGTGTCTTCTCCCTCACCTCCCCCCGCTGCCTTCGCCACAGCCACCAGCGCGCCGCCCTCGCTCCGGGGAGGGGCCGTCGGGCATTCCGAGGAAGGCGCGCGGCAGCGAAGCGCGGACGACCGGGCGCGCGGCGTGGCGCGGCAAGGGGCGGGCACTTCTCGAATCTCCTGGCAATCCTCACCCGCAGCTGCGCTCATGCCGCCGCCATCGCCGCCGCCCGCGGCCCTGCCCCGGGCCCCGACCCCGGCCACCATCCCACCCCGCGCCGCGGAGCCTTCGTTGCCGCTTCAACCCAGCGGGCTGCTCCGTGCGCCGCTGCGCTAAGAGCCCGTTTCATCTGCTATGAGATGCGATAAAACACTCGCGCGTCAGCCCTCGATTGCGGGCGAGAATCATGTCCCGAGGTGCCCCGCCCCTCCCGCTCAAATATGCTCGCGCATACACGCTTAAAAACTCCAACGCATCTGATGCGACGCAGACTCCTTTCTTTCTTTCTTTTTTTCTGTTTCTTGCCGCAGCCCAACCTGTAAGGGAAGCAAACGAGCATGCGCAGCGCTGCCAGCGAGGCGAATCCGCCCCCGTGGCGGCGCCCGCTGCCGGCCTCCTAACACAGGGAGTTTCCCGCTGCCGCACGGAGTCCGCGAATCCTTTACGGCGTCGGCGAGTCATAGAGAACGCGATGACGGGCGATGCGCGGCGCATCGATTTGCACTGCGGGGGCGGAGATGCCGGAAGCGCGCTTCGGATCGCTCGCGCCTGCTGCGGGCGGCGGCGGCCTGCTCAGTGTCCTAACGCAAGAGAGGGTTTCAGAGGCCGGCCGGCCCCGCCGCCGCCACCGCTCAGGGACGCCGTAAAAAAGCCGATCCCCTCGCCACGCGGGGCGAGGAGGCACAATACAATAGACGGACGTGGCGCGGGAATGTGAGTCGCGGTCGACTTATCGGTGACGGTGGCAGTGGAGGCGTCGCGGAGGTGCCAGGGAGGGGCGCGGGTATGGTAATGGCCGTTCCAAAAGACGGCACGGAAGCGACTGAATGTCTCCGGAGCGTGCGAGTATCGGAATGAATTTCCCGTATGCGGATGCAAATAAGCGTCGAATCGTCTCTCGGAAAAAAAGAAATAAACATCGCATCCAACCGCTCGAACGCGTCGCTCGACGCGGACGCTAGCGCGACCGCAGCCGCGGACGCCTCTCGCGCCGCCGCCGGCGCCCCAACCCCGCCCCGCCCCGCCCCCGCCCACCTCCTATGCGCCGCCTTCGCCTCCGCCGTGGGAGACGCGCCACCGCGCCATCGCGTCGCCCTACGCCGCGTCACGCACCGCGGCCCCCGCCCTGCGTCGCGCCTCGCATCGCCTCGCCTCGCGTCGCGCCGCCCTCGCCTCGCCGCGGCGTCTCAACACGCCAATTCTGTTAAAGCATTCCGCGCGCGCGCAAAAAGGCAAGAAAAAAATCGTCCGCCGAATTTCCATTTTCGGGCCTGGCGCGCATTGGCACCGCGCCTGCCTCAGCGCCCGCTACACACATTCCTGTCACGTCGGCCGAGACTGGCCAGTTTTATGGCCACATTTGCAAAAATATGGCCGCTATGAAAGTCATACTCTCTCGGCTCCCATAACTTCTCATGAAGCGGCCGATTAGAGGCGCGCACGGGCCGGTGGCGGACAGCTGGCCGCGCGCCGCGTCCTCGCCCCGAGCGCGGCGCGCGCGGGGGCGGCGGAAGTGGCGGGCGACGTGGGCGAGGACGATGACCGGGGAAGGACGAACCGGGACGGTT
>JAHLJT010008446.1:103888058-103920959 GCA_031308135.1 Acheta domesticus
TAATGAAATTATTGTTTTCTTCTTTTGAAGTTACTTAAAGTAAACGAAAATCATTTGCGGAACATTTGCGATATGTTCAAAACCTTTCTAAAAACACATTTCCCAAAGTTTATTTTTATCAAATAAAGAGAGAAAATTGTCAAATTGATATAATGGCTATAGAAATTCACTCTCACAAGCGCATTCAAACAACACGCATACAAATTATGAACTTTTTAACGGTAGCATTACTGCCCCCGGAACGGTTCATTTCGAGAATGGTGTACCGCCAACGCTATCAAGTAACGCGATCCAGCGAGCGCGCTGCGAAAGCCGTGGATTGCGGCGGCCTGCGGCACGTGCGTGGGCGGGGGAGAGTGGGAGCACGGGGGGTGAGGGGGGTGGCTGCGAAGGAGCCGGCGGCGCCGTGGCCGCGCGTGGCCGACAGCGCCACGGCCGCCGCGCCACAGCGCGTCACAGCGGATTAATAAATCGAATGAGATATTTGATATTCAATATGGGTATGTAAATTAATGCTTTAGCAAGCAGCAAACATCAATACAGCCAGCATTGTCCGGGGCTGGGGAGGGGGTCGAATACGGCCTGGGGCGGCGCAGGGGTGTCCGGTTCCAGGCAGAGCGGCCTGGCCCGTCCCGGCACGGCCCGGCTCGGCTCGGTTCGGCTCGGCGCGACGGGACGGGACGGGACGCGACACGTCACGAACCGCCTTCGCTGGCGGCGTGCGCGCCCAAGACGCGACCAGTCGCTCGTTTGATCGCCGATTCAAGAGGCGCCCGCCCGCTCGTTCGCTAAAATCAAATCCTACGTCTTTCGTCTGCGAGAACCTTAATTAAATGCCGCTGAGTCGGATCTCTCGCAGATGAAACCTCTTTCCGGAATTCTCGAAAGTTGCGTCTGGAAAATCCAGAGGGGGAAAAAAGTGGAGGAGAGTTGATCTCTAACGAAGTGGAGAGAGCAAAAGTAACAAAATAAAGCAAGCATACTTTTAAAGTTTATTCGAACTAATTAAAAATATCTATGTGTGTTAAATTTTCCCCCATAGTCTGGTTTCCCAGCTATTAAACCGAACAAGTGTTCCTTGCGCGGGTGAACAGCAGCCCTGCGTGTTCGCCACTACAGCAGCAGCCGTGTTCTGACGCGTTTCGCTGTTCTGTACTCTCTCTCCCTCCCTCACTTTCTCCCTCTCGCCACCCTGTTCAATTCCAGCGTTCCTGTTGGCGCTCCAGTTTGCCGGTTTAGCATTCCATTCTGTCATAACATTCCAACTAATCGCTTCACGCCAATGAAGCAATTTTCTGCACCCCGAATTTCTTAATCAAAGTTTTCTCTCACTGCACTTTCCCTTCATTAGTCCAATTCGTATTACTGCATTGTCACAATTTTTTGCAGTTGTTCCACAATTATACTTAGCATTTTTTTGGACATGTTCGAATCTACAACCTTACTTCCCATATTTTCTAAGGATCAACATTGCCATTCCACTTATTCCAAAATATTATTACCAACATTTTGTTTAAAAACTCTTTTCTGTTATACCTACTTGAATTTACTGGATCTTCCACGCCTTCCTTTAGTCCCAGATAAATTGAAGGTCTATCCAATATTCCACAGTCGGGAACTTTTAGAATACTACGTTCCTGTGAGTGTTCAGTAGTGGTTGGATTCTATTCCCTTGGCAGTTTCTCCTCTCATTCGCCCATTCCCAGTTGCCTGCGCCCGCCGTCTGAGACAAGTGCTCCGTGCCTCTCCCTCCCCTGCGGCCGCCGCCGTCCCCAGAGGCGCCGCCCACGCCGGTGCGTCGGTGGCCACCGGCGGCGCGTGGGCGGCGCACTGCGGTCGCGGGGGCGGCCACGGGGATCAATCAGTGGGCGGGGCGGGCGCGGCACGCGTGCTGCGCTCGAATCAAAGCACCGGCTGAGATGGCCAGGGCAACAACAGTTGCCACTGGAGTGACTCTGATCCTAGGGTTCGAATCTCGACGGTAGGGGATTTTTAACACTAGTTACATAGCTAAGGCAGGAGGAGAATTCAGCCGCTGTCAAGAGGAGAATTCCAGCGGCCGGCTGCACTAACCCGTAGTTTGGCTTGGTTTCTCCAATCAATATGAGACAAGTGACGCAGTAATATCTTCATAATTGGGACGAAGACCGCACGCGATCTTTCCTTCCTCATCCTCGCTCACTCCTCTTTCCTTTCACACACACACGCACACACACACACACATGGACAATATTATCGAACACGTCAGGCGACCTGTTAGAAGATTAGAGTGTGTTCTGGCTGACGGAGATAGCTGAAGAAGAAAATCCCCGCAAGTGACGACATAGAATGGCGTTCGACCTCACGTTCTAGCAGGAGAGAAAAACTCATTTCCCGAAATATAAAATGAACTACGCTTACGGAACTAATGACCATTGCAGTTGTCGCACCCGGAAACACGAAATAATCGATCAATCGAAACGAAGGAACAGGCCCCTGTCTCGCGGGGGGCAGCTCTGCGGCACTGCAGCCAAGAAGCCCGGGCGGTCGCCGGGACGCGGTGAGGCCCTAGCGTGACGGGCAGCGGTGGGTGGCGCTCGTCCCAACTTCGCACCGGGGCGTCGGACCGTGCGATGAAGTCTGCCCGGCGCCGACGGCACCAGCCGCGCTATTCTTTTGCCGTGTCATAAACAAATGGCTTCCCGACCACGCGACGCGCGTCAGCGGGGCTGCGGACGGTTGGGGAGCGGGAGGTCGGTTGGAGCGTGGGGTGTAAGAAGCGGTGAGGCAGCGACATACGAGGCGAGCACGTGCTGAATCAGGGTGTACAAGTATTAAAGCGGAAAAAATGACCAGATGATGCGAAAATAAGAAGAGTAAGGGATGGTAGTGTGGCGAGGGCTGGCGCGGCGAGTGAAAGCTGTGAAAGCCGACGTCAGGAGGAGGGGCGTGGCACAGCCGGGGCGCGCGGGGGCGGTGGCAGTGAGGCGGGAGGTCGGCGGGGTGACGCCTGGCGTGCCAACGGCGTCGAGCGAGCGAGTGAATGGGAGGACGGGTGAGCGAGTGAGCGGCTGCAGCAATGCCGGTGGCGGTGGCGAGGGCGGTGGCGGCGGCGGCGGCGGAGCGCGTGCAACAGGTGCGCTGCGGAGCGGAGCTGCTCCCGCCGCCGCCACCGCCGCCATTGCCGCGTCGCGCCTCCCTCTCCACCGCCGCCATCGCGTCCGACTGGCACGTCCGTCGACGCCTACTTCGCGCGTCTTCCCCTCCCCCGCGGCCGCAGAGCAAGAAACGTAGGGGGCGTACGAGCGGACACAACGACGGCTGGGGGACTTCCCCAACCTCCTCTCCGACGACGCGACCGCAAGCGCGGATTCTAAATGGAAACAAAACAAAGTTGCGCAGAGGAGAATTATAGAGGTAAACGTTAGATGAAAGAAAAAGATGACGACAAACCCGAGCACGGGAAATGAAAAGAAAGGGAAAGTAATGATGAAGTAAGATAATCAAATAGCGATGGTCGAAATGCACGAGAAAGCAGAGCGGGGGAAAAAATTCACAATAAATTTGAGAGGAGGGTCTCAGGTGCGACGCGTTGGGTTGTGCAAGTTTGAATTGTAGGGCTCCTGATTACAAGGTAAACGACTAGAGTAGATTTAGAAGGAGTAGGAGCGACGATCCAACGAGATCGGCACGCCGCCGCCTCCGTCGCCCAGAGTCGGCGATGGCAGCGAGAGTGGAGGGAACAAGCGAGCTCTGTAAGGGGCGGAGCGGGAAGGGAGGGGTGGCGACGGTGTGGGGCGGGTCCGCCGAGCGCGCGTCGGCTCCTATCTGCGCGGGGCGAGGAAGAACGACGTGCGCGCCGACACTTCGAGGAGCGCGTTTTAGCGAGCTGTTATCTGAGCGCGCCCGCCGGCGCCTCTAATCTCAGGCGCGCTCGCCGCTGCCGCCCGCCGATGGAGAGCACGGAGCGCGGAACGGGGAAGTGGGGGACGAGACGGCACCGGGGCCGGGGCCGGCGCAGGGATGGCGAGGGCGAGGATGGGCGACGCGGCACGGGAGGTGGCGGGCCCTCGCTCAGGGCTATGTTGATCTTACGCGCCGCCAGGCACCGGCGCCACTCCGTACCGCACCGCGCCGCGCCCGCTGCGGCCCGCTCCACCCCGCCCCGCTGCCCCGCGCCACACCTCTCGACGCCACGCCTCGCCACTCCTCGCGTCGCCTCGCCTCGCCCTGCCTCGCGTCGCCTCGCGCCGTCTCCTCGCTCGCATTTCGCTACGCCCCACTCGGTCGGGGCGCGCGCGTAGATAAAATGGAAAACGTATAATACTTCCCGGCGCGCGCACACCAGTCAATAGCAAGAGCAAATATGCACTGGTTATTTATGCATGAATTACTGTGCCGGCGAATGAATCGATAATTATTACATATCCAATATTCGACAGATGCCTGTGCGCGCTCGGGCGAGCAGCCGGCGGCGCTGGAGCCGGTGGCGTGGAGGCGGCGGGCGGGGTCGGGAGAGAGGGGGTGCGGGTGGAGCGAAGTGGAGCGCGGGGCTGGAGGGGATGTGGCGGCGGGGAGGGCCGCGGAGCGCGGCGCGCGCAGAAAAGTCCGCGCGTGGCCCAGGCGCGAGGCGCTCTGCGCGGCTGCGCGCGGGCCGCCAGATGCGCTTTACCCGCTTTGTCCTCTAGGCCTTGCCCTTATTTATTGAAGTCTTTTTATTGGGTTCATTTTTGTTTGAACAGGCCCGCGGGCCGCGCAGCTGGAGATGGGAAGGCGGCGGGCGGTTTCCGAGCGCGGGCGAGCCCAGACGCGCGCCGTGGGGCATGGGCCCCGACCACCGTGGGATCGCCGCTCGCCTCCACCCTCGCGCTCGCTGTTCTGTTCCTCCTTTGCCTCCACCCTTGCGTCTCCTCCCCGGTCCCATAAGCAAACCGCTTGATTCCGCTCTCAGCTCGGTTTTCGTCATTATCTCTCATCAAGTTCTTGCGCGTGTTTATGACCACTCAGTGATAACCGCAAGCGAACTTTACCACCTTTAGAGATTAGGACGTTTCTACAGTGATTCAATTTCATTTTACATTCAGACGAGTCCCCACAGTGTCTTAATCGACGGTCCGTCATTACGTTGTAAGTTCAGCTCCTGCGTTCTGGACTCGTATTCTACTCTTCGAATTATTAAATTCCAGTTCCCACTCCCTTGGGAAGTTGCCTCGTTCTCGACAATCTCTAGACGGGATTCTTCCCCATTGCATTAACTCGCCAGGTCTCTGGCTCATCGACCGGAAGTCCGCGTGCTCGGTTCCTCTTTTTCCCTTGTCTCCGTCCTGAACCGCACTCAGCCGCGTTTCCCTTCTCGATAGTTAAAACGTCCGTTCTCCCCCGTCCTCCATATCCTACTGTTCGGCAACTGCTCTTTTTCGCTTCTCTGCGAGCCGCAGGCCGGCGGTCCCCACGCGCCGGACTCGGCCACTGCATCCTCTGTCCCCCTGTCCCCGCCCGCTGCGGCTCTTGTGTAATCCCCACTGCAGCGTCCCAGCCCCGCCTGCACCCTCGCACTCCGCCCCCACCCGCCGTACCGGCCTCCCTCGGCCGCCACCAGGCCGCCGCCTCCGGTCCAACGCCCGCCCACAACTCGTAATGACGTTCCAACCGCTCTTCGCTCCCGATATCGATAACGTCATTGTATTATACATGATTTTAATTACATTTTAGCGTACGTAATTTATTTTTTAGTATATAAAAACAGCTAAAACAATTTTCAATTAATAGCAATAAGTTTCATAAAGAGGATCTGCTGTTCGGAGGCGGAGTGCCACCTTTAAGCCGCCCAGTTCTTCCGAACCAGAGAAGTCGGATAGACGTTTCGCAGCCTCAAGATGCTCTTTGCCTCAAGTTGCCCGAAAGAAGTTCTCCAAAATTCTAATATTCACCCTCGTTCATTTTTACGGCCCGACTTGTTTCTGGTTAAATGTGCAAATATGTACAACTTCTTTAATGTTGCGAGTTGCCCGGAGAAGTGAATAAAACTTAATGGAAAGGGCCGAGCCTTGCGAAGCTCAGCCTCCGGCAGCCCACCGCACCCTCTGCCGCCATCTCAGCCTCCCCCTGCGCGTCGCTCCCCCGCCCCCCGCCCCCCGCCCCCCGTCCCCCGCCCAACCCGCGCCACGGCTCCCGTCGCGCCGCCGCGAATCGTGCACCGGAGGTCCGTACAGCGTCTCCCGTCTTTTCTCTATGCCCCACCATCGGGCCCACTCGCAGATTCCCCGCCCCCTCTGGCTGCCTGCCCCTTCGCCCGCTCGCCCCGGAGCACGGCGCGCGTGGGATCGCCCTCTTTCAGGAAGGCGAGCGGCGGGCGCGGGCGCGGGCTCGGACGTTGCCGTGGGCGTGGGCGGGCCGGCGTGCACGAGGGAGCCCCTTCGGAGCAGCGGCTCGCCTCCGCAGGCGCCCAAACGCCCTGGCTTCGTGCCTGAACGGCTCCCGGGCGCCTAAGGAAGGGATTCACTCACGAGACAGTGAGGTGGCGACAGCGGACTGCCCCACACCGTAGCACAATTTCACTTCGGGGTGGTTTACAGCTATTGCAAGGTAACCTCTGTATTAGTGTTCATTCAATTGATGTGAATACCTGATGCGATGACCCAGTGGCAACATTGCTTCGGAATATGCAACGTTGCTGGCTGGAATGTACGAAGTGTCATGTGCCGACGGTGGCGAATGTTTGTCGTTATCTTCATAGTTATATATACCGACCAGCTGCTCTGATCTTCGTAGTTACCGACCAGCTGCTCTGATCGGTAATTTTCTTTGGTTTCTCAGACCAATTCAAGGCAAATCCCGGAGCAATATTGCAACAAACGGACCCCGGACAGCGCGCGATTTTTCCTACCTCATCCTTTGTCCCTATTTCCCCTAAAACACAAATACGCACATACGAATATACGCATCAGTTACACTTACGTGCACTACACTTCCACAACTAGGAGACCAGTCAGGAGCTTAGAGATAGTCCCAGTTGGAGCAGTGCCTTGCTGGGGACAATACCTAGAGAGGCACTGCTGCAACCCGCCAGACACCGTGTAGTTCGGTGCTGTTTCTCACATTCCAAAGGAAGGAATAATTCTACCTCCGGAGATTAACAAGCGCTACACTCACGAGACGAAGTACAATAGCAGTTGACGCTATGGTTTATCGGAAACACTGAAGAATCATTCAATCAACTAATATGAAACGAACTATTAAAACATGGAACTAATCTATTAAATATTATATTTCTTAACAGCGAAGCGAATTTAAATAATGTTTAATTATATTTTTAACTACATATTTTTAAAATGTGTGATGTAAATATTCGTGTATGTAACATTAACTTGAATTAATTTTATAATTATTTATTAACGCTATTGGAGTAGATATTGTATACAATGCTTAGGAGAGACAAATACATCTACATACAGTGCAGAATTCAAAGACTTCTCGACTCAGCATTCGCTAAAGGAATCTTTGCCAAACGTAACAAACACACCAAAGTCTTGATACCCAAATATTTATGTGCTGAATGGTTTATTCCAGTTTCAATAAAATTTCACCAATGGATTTTTAATGAAAACATGAAAGTAAAACAAAATTTATGATGGTTAACAAAAATAATTATAATTATTTACAAACGCACACAAATAATGTTAATTAAAAAGTGTGAATTTCCAAAATAGATAGTTATGAAAACAGCATGATTGAAGTTTAAAACCTCTCAGAAAATGAAATACAATTATTAAATTCCTAAAATACATCTTAAATATGTTAATTCAACAATGGATGGGTGAAAAATATAACACAAGTGGATCGGAGAGTGAAATTGTGCAAGGCTAACTTCTTGAAGTAGAGATTTCCAGCTTTAACCTTATCTAAATTAAAAGTATTTTGGATAAAAAGTGACGAAACTATGACCATTTGAAGTGTCTATTTCTATGGTTTAACGTAAAATTGGCCATATTCTAATGTGGCACACTGTTTGATTCAAATAAGTCGTGTTTGATAGTCATAAAATTATTGCGAGGCAACGTGGGCACCACCTCAGCCAAAAATCCGTTGCCAAATATAACACATATAATATTTATTCGTTATTTTCTAAAAGTACCAAAAAAGAGGGTTTTATGGGATATGTGGCACCCCTAAACCCATTTTAAAAACTGTTATATTGATGCAGATGATGTTCTTGCATCGAAAACTAACTTTTTTCCACTAAGCTATTGACTTCTATTATTTTCGATTCACATTCTTTCTGAAGCCGATTTTAGCGGTCGTACCTTGTTTCATCAGGAATGGGAAGTAAGAAAATTGTGGCAACATGTGGAAAGAATGAATCATCAAATGAAGAGAATCAGAAATGTGTGGGACGAGGTAAATGGAAAGGTATGCGAATTCAGAAGAAGTTGATTCGTGAATTGTTGAGAACTATAAGATATTGGAGAGGACGATTCTTGAACACATTGCTGCAAATGGCGTGAAACGATGTTTTCTGAATTATTACCGATTATATGTTTTTCACCAGGTACGAATGAAATTTATGCCGGATAAATTGTGCCTGCGAAAAATAGTTCCAAATCTTCCAAGAAAAAACCTTTAATACTTGTATCACTTTGGTGCGGATCCACTTCTTTACTATTGTTTGAAATTATGCATGCAGTTTAACTTTTAGTTCTTAAAATCGTAGACTCTGGAAACTTGTTTGAGTTTTGAGAGCACGTAATTTATTCAAATGTTGTCAGGTATTAGGAGATCACCCAAATTAATACGAATCATCCTTACTGCGATGAAAAGTGGGGTCCTCTTTGGTAAAGGTGTGTATGAGTGTTGAACACTGATAATCTCAGGAAACTCTCCATTAGATTTTAACACGGGTTTAATTGAAAACCTGACTAGAATCTTCCCTCCGAGAAGACATTTACGAGTATCAGTGAGAATGAATATCAGTTTTATACGCTCAGTACGAATGAACTTGTTCTCCAGTAGGGTATTATAGTGCACAGCTTTACGTTCTTGTTTCCCACAGATTTCCCGCCCTTCCGCGTCGCTTGCTGCGTGAATGTATTAATGATGGAAGGAGGATGTAACCATTGGAAAACCAATCAATGTCGTCATCTAATACACACCATGTTTTTTGAGAAATGATTCGTAAAGATCTTGTCTTTTAAATTACTACAAGCTTTATATTTTCGCTGAGTGAACTATTGCTGACCCGTCGTAAGAATAAATCATCTCTTCTAGTATATGTTAATCTAAATTATAGTTTTTCTGTAAAAAATTTTTCACTTCGTTGGCTTCTTAGGGCATTAGGTAAATTTGAGGGTATTTCGGTTGAAGTTATTGGCCTTAATTCTTTTAAAAGTAAAAATCGGATGCGAAAAGAAGACTGGATGCAGAAATGAGACTGGACATAATAAAAATAATGCTATTCGATAATAAAAATGATACAATTTCTGACTGACAGAGAAAATGAACGAAAATCTTGAAAAACATATTACTCTCGAGAAGCAAAAATATAACAGAACTTAAACTGCAATTTCCAGAAATCAGAACTATCTTTTATTTACAACTATTCAATTGCAATTAGTAAATTTAATAATTAACTTCTAATCATTGATTTGACTGAATGATGAGATTTACTTGAAACTTGCCAAACATATCTTTGCACAAGAATATGTTTTTTCTCATAAACAAACTTGAGGGAAACGTAAATTGTCTTAAAAACATATTCTACAGAAGATATACAAAAATACATTTTTATTCATTAAATCTCCGATTTCTTCCACTTTAAAATTTTTGTTTTATACGCTCAACAAATTGAAAAACATTCACCTAGAGCACAATTATCCATGTTATGCCACATTGATTAAATCCTTGCCTCCGAATTCAGCAGCTGTAGCGATTTCACACGGCATTCCCTTTAACATTTCGTGATTCATTTCCCCGCAAACTCCATTCGTCATGATTATCATATGATAACAGCATTTGAAGGTTCCGATAAAGTGGCAGTTGGACCTTTTTGCCCTCGTATATACGTTCACACGAAAATTAAATAAATATAAATCAGCTCTTTAGTGACGCATATGTTTCATATTGCTGTAATTGGGCACGTTTCTAGTATACAAGTACAGACTTTTCTATTAAATAAGAAGTTTAAAAACCGATAACAGAATTTTCATCTATTTAGATAATACAACCCAATACGGGGAACAATGGAATGCTTTTGGTATTGCACGATAATGCAGGTTTAGCATTCGACGAAGTAGACTAGTAATCTGATCTCACGAAAAGAACGACAGAGTAAAAGTAAAGAAATAAAAGGTGAAAGTCTACAGCTTTATAAAGTAGTTTTTTTTAAATATGGACAAGGCAAGATTGCATGCGAGATAATTTTCCTACAGCACTAACGCTTTTTGAACAAAGAGTGCAAAGCCTAAGGTCGAGGCTTCACAATTGCTTTTAAAAGAATTGCTTTTCTTGTAAACTGCTTGATACTTCGGCTCCGGTGTCTCATATTCATTGAACAAAGCTCCATTGGAACAAACTTATTCACAAAATCTCTGCGCTCCTGATGATTTAGTTTAATTCCAGGGAATATTATATACGTTTTAAGAATTAACAACCCTCCGTGAGATATTTTTAAGTAGTGTTTACACAGAGTAATTTTACCAAAAATGCTCGTGTTCGTAACGCAAATGTCAGAATTTATTAGAAATTGCCGATATACTTTCAAACTTTTGCTCGACAAGAAGCAGTTCCATAAAACAGTAAATTAAGCAAATTTACACTCGAGATAAGTCGGGGAACATAACATTTGCATTACTAATTTTTTTCGTCGGTTTTCAAACACAAATTCTAGAAACAATTTTATTTTTCAGCTAATTCCGCTCCTGCATTCACAAAGCTTCGTGTTGGGGTCCGATGAAAATTAATTTTGACAAAGGAGTTGGCGGCTGCGTGAAGGTTGAGGGGCGGCGCCACCGTCGCTCCAACTTTCTACCGGCGAACTCCAGGGGAGTCGGGGGCTCGGGAACACTGTCTGCGAGGCGGAGAAAGGAGATCGGCGAGAACGGAGCGAGGGAATGGAGAGACCCTCCCCTGCGGATGGGGAGGAGGAGCCACTGTGGGGATCCGGGGGCGAGAGAGAGAGAGAGAGAGAGAGAGAGAGAGCTGCGTTGGGAAGCACGCGATGGAACGCGATACGAGCATGTCAGAATGCAAGCTAGTGGCGTGTGGTGGGAGTGGTGGGATGGACGACAAATGTGAGCGGAATCGGTGGGGGTAGTGGTTTGGGACGAGTGAGAATCATGGTTGAGGTGGGCGTTCGAGCGGGATGAATGACTTGGTTGGGGCGGACGAGAGTGGTGGTTGGGGCGGTTAGGAGTGGTAGTTGGGGCAAGTGGGAATGGTAGTTGGGCGGGAGAGAGTAGTGGTTGGGAGTGATTGTTGGGGCGGGTGGGACTGGTGGTTGGGGCGGGTAAGGGTGGTTGTTAGAGTGGATGGAAGTCGTTTTTGAGGCAGGTGGGACAATTGTCGGGGCGGGTGGAATTTATGGGTGGGTGTTCGGGTGGGTGGGAAGGGGAGGTGTTGGAACATGAAAGACGCCTCGTCGTGCAAGCCGGAGACGCCGGGCGTGGGGCGCAGCGAGGGCTGCGCTACCAGACTCGAGGCGAGGCGAGGCGCCGCGCCGCGCCGGACGGCAGAGGATGGGGTGACGGTGACGCGTCAGCGACGCGGGGGAGTTGCGCCCGGCGGCGCCGACAGCGAGCGCTGAGCGCGGGTGGGCGGGGCCTTCGCGGCGCGGCGCGGGGCAGCGGCGCTGTGGGGGCGGCGCGGCGCAGTCGTGGCTCCGGCTCTGGCTCTGGCGCTGGGAGCGGGCAACGTTACTTACCCCAGTCAAATTAGCCACGCTGTATGCGTCGTGCCAGAAATTTTAATTTCCGGAAAATTTCCCCAGTCTGCCGTCTCGCATTAAAATGTTGCGATCCGGCCGTCGCCGAGCCACTAACGCCGCGGCGCTTCTGCGGAGGTGTGCGGCGCCAGTGCTAATGAATTCCGCCGGGCTTCGCGGGTGCCGCCGCGACGCCGCCGCCGGCGGGGGAGGAGGAGGAGGAGGAAGAGGGGAGGCGAGGGCTGTGGTGAATCTGCCGAGGATGTTAGACGCGCTGGGGAGCGGGAGATGTTGTAGAGAATGGATCTCTGTCGGGAATGGAAGATTTAGTGAAACAACGGACGTTTTTCGACGTTGCGAACCCGTGCTTCTAGAGAAGTTTATCCTCGGGGCTCGGACAGTTGAGGTGCTACATGGCAGTTCATCCAGTTCAAAGCCAGGGCGCTACTATGGTACAAATGACTGGGTGACAAGCGGTGGCGGTGTCCTCGGCAGAGGCAGATTTGAGGAAAAGTTGATTCAATTGCACAGCAGATGTACCGGGACAAGTGGCCGTAGAGAAGGTTTCAGACGCAGTGATGTGGGGGCTCTATACGGAGGCGGGAATTTACCCGAGAGCTCTGTACGTGACTGGGGGCTGAGGGTGCGGCTCAGACACAACCTGCGGCAGTGCGCGCGACGGGGCAATGGACGAAGCCAGGGCTCACGGATGCGGTTATGTGAGGTGAGCGCCCCTGAGGCGGCATCCAGAGGCGGCGAGCGTACAATGTGGTATGAATGTGGTTATGTTGTGCTCAATGCTGAAAGAGGTGGAGAAATAGCGGCATGCTTCAGATCCCGTTTGAAGAAGCACAACTTCTACGGAAATGAGACTTATAAGCATATAAACAAATGCACAAAATCAAGTTCTGAATTTAGATGAAAACTTTGCTACGCAGGGGAAAATACTAGAGGTCAATATTACCTAGATGAAAAAGTGTTTTGTTATGTAGACTTTTCAATTAATGAATGATCATTACAGCTCATTTCAATGTGTATGCTGATTTATTATCTACAGAAATGTATGTAATTTTTGAGATCTTAATGGTTTGAGTAAATTCATCTTTTTAATTTGCCAATTAATATTCACAAAACATAAACAACCTTATTCGTAAAATTTCTTTTTCTGCCTTTCTCGAATAATGCGACTCAATAAATGCATGCATGATTAGGGCAGATATCGCTGATTGATGTTGAAAGTTGCCGAAAATATCTCATTACAATTAAATGACTGATATCTACGATGCACAAATTCATAACTCGCGTATTAAAATTTTACATACTATATTCAAATTGTTTATCACGAATGCAGAGTTTTTACTGCAGGGTATTTTGAAATTCACCAATTAGTTCATATTGTGTAAATATGAATAATTCCTATAATATCTTTCCGCTCAGTGTACTTCTGGGAATGTCTCCACCAACCGTTGCGGCAATAATAAAATATTAATATAAATAATTTTTTTAGTGGTACGCAGAAACATTCTGAAATAAAGGTCAAATAAATAGTTCTAAAGTGTATTCTACTTAAACAGTGGACGTCAGAACAGAAAACGGCAGATTATTAAGCACAATAGGAAAAAAAGGCATTTTTAACATATTTTTTAGACGAAATGAATACAAAATTGTCTTCAAACAGTTAAAACAATATGCCTACACAATAAGAAAAATGACGTTTATTTCACTTACGAATAATATAATTACAGACAGGCCGCAAAACTTCATGAAACAAAACTAAAATCATTGTGCAAGGTGGAAACTGAGGAAGGAGGACACGGAGAGAACAGGAAACAAACAATGAAGAAACGCGCATTCTTTCACGAAGCTAGCTACATTGATCTACATTGAAAAGAGAAGATATTAGTTCCGTTGGATAATTTTAACCTCGACTAATCGCGGGAACTTGGGGCACAAGAATCCGAGTCCGTTGGAGAAATCAAGTGGTGCTGCGGCGCTAGTCGCGGAAGCACATGGGGAGGACGAGATAGAGGTGGGGGCGTAATTAGAGATGGAGGCGAAGGTAGAGATGGAGGCGAAGAGGAATGTGGAACCGGCTGAGGTGGCGTAGGGGAACAACTGATGTCACTGCAGTGCACCCGTCCGGGCGATTCATAGGTTCGAGTCCCAAAGATGGCAGGATGTTCGACACTGTCTGGATAGCTAGGTCCAATTCAGCTACTATGTGGAGGAGAATTCTAGCGGAATACTGCTCTGATAGTAGTTTTCAGTGTTTTTTTCGATCAACGCCAGGCGAATGTCGGAGCAGTACCCTAACAAACAGAAAACAGACGCCGCGCGATCTCAGATGCTTTTTCTTCCTTGTCTTATTCTCACTCATTATAGAGTGGCCACTCATTTCCTGAAACAAATTTCTCTGATTTTCCCAGTTTTCCAGATCATAATTGAAGTTTTGTCAGTGATACGATTTGTAGAGTATTTTACTTTATGTTAAGAAAAAATTAAAGAAAACCTGGAAATAATTTGTCAGCTGTCTGATTTCGCCGTAATAAAATACAAATTTAAAAAACAAAGAAATTGAACAAAACATAATGCGAATAATAATTTTTTACGAATAATATCTAGTTTTATATCCATCTCAAAATTCCCAGATTTTCCCCGATTTTCAACGTTTTCCAGACAGTGGTCACCCTATTGCACAAACTTACTCTTACTACTAATACACTAGTTCACATGTAAGGAGACCAGTCGGGGACTTTGAGCTTGTCCTGGCTTGTCTCATGCCCCCCCTGGTGAGAGAGACCTGGATGGATATAACCCTGCGAGACGACATGGAGATCAGCGCCGGATCTCACCATCCAGCGGAAAGAAACACCGCCACCTCCCGAGATAAAAAGTAAGCAGTACACAACACTTAAGGGACTAATGGCCATAGCACTTGATTCCCTCGGCAACCCTAATCAATCAACGAAGGCGGATGTGGAGACAGCAGGAGAGGGGGAAGCAAAGACGGCGAAGACGGCGGAGGAGGAGGTCGGAACCGAGCCGGTCAATGCAGAGAGGGTGGTTGAGCAGCCACGCGAATGAGCTTCGCATGCACGCACGCACTCCCCCAGACACGCGCCGGTCACGCGCGCTCGCCCTCGCGAAGCGCCGGGGGCGGCGCGGGGGGCGCGGCCGCGGCGAAGGCGAGCGCTAAGTGGAATTCTTCGCTAATGACCGCCCACCGCCCGCCCGGGGCCGCCCAACCGCCCGCCCCGGGCCGCCCAACCTCCCGGGCGGCCCGCGGCGCCCCCTCCAGCGCCCTCGGCCCATCGCCCTCGGCCCATCGCCCGCGGCGGAGCGCGAGCCGCTCTTGCTTCATCAATTACCCACCGCGCCGCGCCGCGCCGGCCCGCAACCTCTGTGACGGCGCACGCGCCGCGTGCCCGCCCGAACGCCCACCCGCCCGCCCTCCCGCGCCCCCGGCCCCCCGTCCGCGCCACCGCCCTCCCGCCCCGCGCCCCCGCGCGGAACCTCATAACGCCTGCGGCCTGCTTCTTTGAGAGATGATGGCCCGTCACTTAACAATACAAGTTAGGGCTCGCCCAGAGCGCGCCCAGCCACTTGCGAGGCAGCGCTCGCAGTCACTTAGCGGGCGCAGGAGGAGCGAATTAGCCGAGCAGAATTTGTGCGTGAGGTCAGTCGGGCAACGAATTCATTTTAACACTTAAGTGTTGTGTTATTACAATGTACGCCGAGTAAACTGATAATAGAAGTAATCTTCTACCGTTTAGGATAAATGGAACGTTTTGGAGAAATTACAAGTCCAACGACCTGCGTACAAATTTCTGGTGTAATTGGAACTTTTAGAGGGAAGTTGAGATAGCAGTCATACCCTAAAGTAAGTTTCTTCTATTCGTAATATCTCGTTTCTTCTAACGTGTTCATGAATAGAACCGTTTTATGATCACTATTACGACTCGTTAATGTTTACATCAGTTTTAATAAATAATTGCGTTTTAAGTTTCAGTAATAACTTGTAGACGAACATGAACGTTCATCTACCAATTTATGTAGTAACGACTAAATCAGGTTTTAATATGCACGTTTTCCTTTCTGAAGGAAGAAAATATAATTCCCAGATTTATTCTGTTAGGTAAATATAACATTTAGATAATTGTGTATGCCCATACAAGAATGAATAAATCGTAAAGAATAGTCTTATTGAATGAATCATGTGCATATTCGCATGAAAAATAATTTCATCGCTTCCAAGACGTTGAGCACGGCGTGACAGCGGGAGGCTCATTTGGGGCAGTCAACACCCCGGCAGAAGTGCGGACTCAATCGCCCTGAATGGAGACGCCGGCGCGGCGCGGCGCCGCGGCGGCGCCGGGGGTTGGGGCGAGGTGACTGAGTGCTCAGTGAAGTCGCGCGATTGATCGACGGTCTGTTTTCGGGGGTCGACACGGGCTCTGGGCCGCCGCACCGCCTCCGCGCGGTCGACAGGTTGTCGAACAGCGGGGCCCCGCCCTGCTGGGGTGAACTTGGGGCCACGATGAGGGAGGAGGGGGCGAGGGTGGCGGGGACGTGGCTGGGGGTGGCGTTCGGGACGGTGCGCCACCGCGGAAGTCAACCGCCCGCCCCTTGGCGCGCCCGTTGGTCGGCCGGCGTCATTGCCTTAATTGCGAGCTCCATTATTCTGGCGAGTATTGTGATTTTCGACGAACAATGGCTCCCCGTGCCCAGGAAGCGTGGAAGTCATCGATTCTCCCCGACCCAAAGGGCTTCGACGTATAATGAAATATGTTGAAATTTGTCCCGATGCAGAGTTGCGGAAATGCGAGCAGTGGTCCGGGAGGAGATCACAGCAGGCGGGAAGGGGCTGAGGGGGAATCGGGAGGCGAGTGGAACTATGAGAGAGGCCCGCAGCAAATAGGGGGCTTTGGAGAGTTGATTAGAATTGGAGCGTGAGCAAGGGGGTGTGGTAAACCCGCAAGTAGAGGGAGAAGTGTAGAGATATGAAAATACGAAAATGTAGACAAGCTAAGGAATTGAGTGCCACGTAATACGCCAAAATTAAAAATGACGAAAGAAGAAAATGATTGCACTCGCTTTATATTGAAATATGTGTCAGAGAGACGGAAAAAAGGTAAGGGTTGGAAATGCAGATTAGAAAAAGAAATTCTGAAATCGGGAAGACAAACAAAGACAGAAGGAGCATGGAAGATGGTGAATTAGGAGTGTAGAGGCCGGGGAGCACTCGTCGTTCTCTCGCTGGCGTGCCGACAAGATGGAGGGCGATGGGGCAGGCACGACCACGAAGGCGATGAGGTGCGCGCCAGGAATACGGGAAACGCCGGAAAGCGGGGCGAAGTTTGGGCGGGGAGAGAGAGTTTCAAGTGCGGGCGGCCGGGGCCCGCCGGAGAGACGAGGTGTGGACGATGCGCTCGGAAAGGGGCGAAGAGGAGGGAGGGGTCTGTACGGGCGTAGCCGCAGAGTCGCGGCGGCCCGGCGCTCGAGGCTGCCGGGGGCGGGGAGGTCGGCGTGGGCGGGGTGGAGGCGGGGGGCCGGAGGACGGATCCTCCCCGCGGGGGGAAGCATCCCGCAGGTACTTCCCGACCTCGGGCGAAATTCCGTGTAAGGAGCTTGCGATTCGTAAACAAGCAGAACAGAAGACTAGATAAGCGCGCCCGGGGCGGCGGAGGGCGCGCTGGAGAGCGGCGCCAGGGGGCGCAGTCTGCCTAAGTGAAGTTGAGCAAGTCCCATTCCCCCACTTACACATGCTGATAAGTTCCCCGCTTCCGCCGCTGCAGCCTGCACACACGCGATTGCGTTGATAGTAGGAGTGGCGCGGTGCGGCGCGGCGTGGCGAGGAGAGGCGCCGAGGGGCGCGCCCGGGGGCCGGGAGGCGGGGCGGCCTGCGGGCGGCCTGCGGGGGCGGAGAGGCCGAGTGCCGCTTCGCCGGGGGGCGGGGAAACGCCGAGCCGCGCCGCGCAGCGATCTCTCCCGGCTCGTTCCGCCCGCGCCCGCGCCGCCCGCCCCCGTCGCGCCCTCCCCCGCCAGGGCAGCCCGCCTCTCTCTCGTCACGCCCCCGCGACTGCGCCCTTCTCCCCCCCGGCCCCGCCCCTCCCCTCCCCGCGCGTCGCTCCAACGCGCCCGGCGCGACGCGCGTTCTTCTGTCGCGAGACAAAAGAGCGACCGGGGATCGCAGATTTATCGGGCGGCGCGGTTCAACAGAAATAAATATCCTCACACAATGAGTGAGCCACGAGCGGCGCCGTGAGGGGGCGGGGCGCAGGGGTCCTCCGGCAGCGGGGCCCGGCGTGCGGGGGCGGGGGGAGGGGAAGCGGGGCGCTGCGGGGCTCGCAAGGTAATACCGCGCGCCGCGTCCGTCCCGCGCGCGACAGCCGAGGCGTGTTCACATGAAAATCAGCGCGCGGCCGGCAAAGGAGCGCGCGGCTTTGTAGCCCGCGGGCGCGTCATATCGCCCGGATGAAATATGGAATATTGCAGCGGGGAGCGACCGGCATCCCGGAGGCGAGAGGGCTTCCAAAGGGCGAGGGGGCGGGGCCCGCGCGGGGGAGGGAGGCGGTACCCGGGGCTCTAGCAACCGAGCCCGCGGTCCGCGTGAAAACCGCAGAGGCGAGGGCGGAGAAGGCGCGGGAGACACATCCTCTGCCCCGTGGGAAGCCTTACAAACGTCAGCAATGCGTGAGGGGGAGGACGCCTGGTTTCCAATATCGTCCTGAACCGCCGTTACGCGGGAGCTACTAGGTACATGGTCCCGAAACTTTGCTGTATCGGGTCTTTAGGACAAGTTTTTAAAAGTATGTTTCTTCTGGGTTCTCGACCGCCAACTGTACTATTTACGCAATGCGGAACCGCATAATGTTTGTATAAACATAAAATATCTAGTAAGTTGTTTAAAATGTAGATGCTATGGGACGGCACAACGAGACAAACGATATCGGAAAAAGCTTCGCTCCGCGACGCGGCGTCTAAGCGACGTCTAATTTATCTGACAGTTTAGGCACGCGGCCTGGTATCCAACGCAGGGGCAGTAATTCGTATCCCAGTAACTAACAGAACTAACAATGGAAAAGCGAACGCCCGACTATTTTGCGATCACTGTGCTTTCTCAACGGTACATACGTTACGAACAATAACCGAAATTGGCCAATACTGATAATAGCGAGCCATTACGCGGCATGCCAGGGTGGTCGGGGCGCGAGCGTGTATAGGGTCCACCGCGGGAGGGGGCGGGGATCGCGAGGGAGAGGGGCCGGGAGGGTGGGGCCCGAGGAATCGGGGTGGGCCGCAGGCGCCTCTCCCAGCCCCCGCGCGGGGAAACTCAATAATTCGATACCAGCCTTTTTTTGATGCGCGGAACACAAATAACTGAATGTATCATGTAATTGCAGGACGCAACCTAGTTTTATGGAGACATCGGGAACTCCACTGTCGACTATTGAACTAGCAAAACTTTTTCACAAAGCGGGTTTTACGTTCGTACGGAGTCAACATAAGGCCACTCTCCAGGAAGTAATTTCTCCATCGAATGTTCAACATCCCCCACACATTCTTACCCGGAAAATACCATGACGTAATTTTGTCTGGGAGCGCGCACGCCCGCAACTTTGGCAATGCAGACGTTCTGAAGACGTCGTTAAAAGAAGTCGTGTAACAAATCCGAAGCCGCAAGCTCCACGAACGCGCAGGTAAAGATGCGAAGCGGCAAGGCGGGGCAACAGGGTGGGCGCAGAGGGAGTGGAGACGCGGAGTCGATTTTCCCTCCGGGGGCCTGCTTGAAAGAGAAATCCTCTCGAAGCGCCGTCGAGGCAGGTTAATGATTGAGCATTAGAGAGAGGAGAGGGTGTTAGCGACGGGGAGAGCTTGCGCCGCCGGTACTCAGAGCGGGAGGGAAAGCGGAAACGGGTACGGGAGCGGGGACGACGACGAGAAGGAGCGGGGGTGAGGACGACGTCGAGTACGGGGTAGATACAGATACAGATAAGAGTACGGGGCGACGACGGGGACGGAAGCCGGTTCGAGAGCGAGTATGGATGGAGGAGAGGAGGGGCGCGGTAGGTGCGGGAGCATGGACGGCAGCGAGACGGGGCGGGGACGGTGGCGACGACGAGGATGGAGCCAGATACAGGTACGGATACGGGGCGACGGAGGGGGCGGGACGGGAGTAGATCCGAGAGCGAGTGTGGATGGAGGAGGGGCGAGGTGGGGTAGATGCTGGAGCATGGAAGGGAGCGCAACGGGATGGGGACGGCGAAGACGACGACGTGACGAATACAGACACGGATATGGGGCGAGGGAGGACACGACGACTGGAGCAGGTTCGAGGGCGAGTACAGAAGCAGGACAGGGTGAGATGGGGCGACGAGGTGGACGAGAGAGGGACGGTGGCGGGTGCGGGGCGTGGGCGGAAATCTTGGAAACAGATGGTGTACGGGGCGTTGCTGGGAGGACGAGGGTGGGTGAGGAGGTGGGCGGGGTTTCCAGGCTGGTGGGTCGACGAGGACAGTCAGGGGGGCTGGGGACTCCGGCTACGCTACCGTTGCCACGCGCCGAGCTCACGCACGGCATCGCGGCCCCGGCCTCTGGGTCGTCGCCGCCCCAGCCCTAATCTAAAATGACATGAAAATTAAATGCGAAATGCGATTAAATGCCGCGAAATAAGATGAAATATGCAAAATGAAATAGAGACGCGTCCCATCTCCGACCGCGGGCAGCCACCCTCCACAGCGCGACGGACTCGCAACTCCTCGTCCTAACTCGCCGCTGCTCTCCCACTGTAACCCTGCCGCGCCACCCACTTCTCTTCCAGCGCCGCCTCAAACCGTCTACTACACACCGTCTCCCTGGGTTTCATCTCGTCGCTTTTTAACATGGGTATCGTTTTAGCATCTCGACAATCATTCTCTTCTACTCCTATTACCCTCCACTTCCTTTTCACCACACCAAGCACGTCGTAGCCGCTCAAAATATTTGTTCCCTCAACACTTGTCATTTCTCACAGACTTCCACCTCCAACTTGTTTTTGTTTGTTTGTTTCCTCCTTTCGTCTTCACTCTCAACATTTTCCTCTACTATCTCTTACTTCTGCAACTTATTTTCCTCTGCCTTCTCTTCATCTGTGCCTGCTTCTGCTCTGATGTTGGCTGCTAATCCCCCGCGCGCGCCCACTCCGCTGCCAGCGCCGCTCGCGGCCGCCCCCGCGCCCGCCAACGCCCCCGCCCCCGGCCTCCCCGGGCGCCGTGCGTCGCTCCGCCACGCCGCCGTGCGCCTCGCTCCGCTCTGCCGCGCCCCGTGAGCGCCTCCACGGAGCCAATCTCGAGATCTATCGATCGCCGCGACCTGGTTGCCAAACCAGGCCCCCAATTAACGGCCCGGCCCGCGGGCCCCCGCTTCGGCGGTGGCGGCGGCGACGACGGCGGGGCGGCGGCGGTAGGGGAGGCGGCAGTGGCGGGGGCAGAGGTGACGGGGGCGTGGCGGCTGAGGGGTCGACGCCTGGCGGCAGGATGCCCCCCTCCACCACGCGGCAATGCGTCTCCTGACTGGGAGCTCGCACCCCACGCACGTCTGTCAGCCCGCACGACACGTGCTCCGGACGGTTCAGAATTTGCCTGATAATTGTTCCATATGCGTCGCTTTTGAAGCATAAAGGAATGTCCTTAACACTGCTCGGCTTCAGGCACTCGAACGCGAACATCAAGTTTTGGTAAGTTCCAGACAATGCAGTAGGTTCTTGGTGGACGTATTCCGAATATAAATTCACGCCAAGATTGTTCTATTTCTGCTAATGTGTACGTTAAGAAATCGCTAAATTTGTTATATGTAAGTCGTTTTTCAAACATTTTATACACAATAGCTGTTTGTTTGGGTATGAGGAATGATTTCATATTTCTGTGAATAAAAATGTAATACAAGGGGAAATGACTCAAGAATGTTTTTGGAAAGAATCTAGTGTGTTATGTATTTAAAGCACATTCTAAATTATATTGACCAGCAATAAAATATTTCATCCCCATTGGTTGATTGACTGAGTAGTGATTCCAGGCACGTCAACGGTCAAGGTCATTAATCCCATAAGTATAGTGCATGCTTTCCTCGCGATGTGGCGGTGATCTTCCCCCGCTGGATGCTTATATCCTGCGCCGACCTTTCTGTCGGGTAGGGGTTTCCCCCCAGGTATCTCCCATTAGCGGTCCACCGTCTCAGCCGGAATTCTGCCGGCCACTCTGCCGGCATGTGTGGTAGTGTAGTGCATGTAAATGTAAGTTAAGGATGAGGATAGGACAAGGAACGAGAAGGAATGATCGCGCGCGGACCATGGCCCGTTTGTTACGGTACTGCTCCGTCATTCGCCTGGGGTTGATCAGAGAAACTAGCGATCAGAGCAGCCGACCGCTTGATTTCTCTTCCAGACAGCGAATGAATTCGATTTAGCTAGTGATGAAAATCCCGCAATCGTCGGGACTCGAACCTAAGACCTCCTGGTCGAAGGCACAGTAATGACATAAGCTGATGCCCTGAGCTACCTTTTCTGGTCACTTTGGTTACGTAAAATCAAATGTATGACAAATATATTTAGTTCTGTAATGAAGAACTTTTCGGCATTATAGCGGTAAGGTACTTAATTTCTACACTATTGTATTAAAGTAATCGCGAGTATTACAAAAAGATTATGTATATGTTCTTTGAAAATTTTCTAAATGTCTTTGCCATGTAATCTTCACTTTTGCTCTTCTCTAACACTCCTCGTTGACGTTGGGTAATGTGTCCAAAGACTACTCGGTTTCTTTCTCTTAGCCTTACCAGAGCCTTACCCCATTATACTTTTCTCAACAGGGAATTATATGATTTTTAAACACCAATCTGTAAATTACATACTCATGCTCATTTAGTTTTCTTGATTTTACTGGAATTTTTGTAATGCAGTATTTCGTGCCGACCCATATTCTAAAATGGGTCCAACTAGTGACACATGATCATTCCTTAGGCTTTACGCTCCTCTTCTTCATAACCTGCAGACTATTTGCCTTCCGAAGACTATTTGCAAGACGCGATTCGATGTTTAACATTACTATTCAATTTGTACGCAGTTTCACTACAACGTCAACTCCTATCAAACGTGATATCTTTTCTCTTTGAACTATTTGTATCCATGCGTTTCTTTCCACCCAAAACTGTATTATAAGTATCGCTGCAAAATATCTTCACCTCTGATTTGATAATCCAATAAATAAATCATCATAAAAGAGCCTTATGTTTGAAGCTAAACATGTCGGCAAGTCATTCACGAAGGTGAGAAACATGAGAGAGTCAATGACTTTCTGGTGAAATTCTTGATGAAACTGTTTTGGAATTTGATAAATATCTTCCGGTTCAAACTTTCTGTTTCCAATCACGAAGTAGCTCATTTGTCGCCACAGCCCTAGTGTCTATACCCCAATTTCTTCACAAGACGATGGTGTGGGACAACATCCAAAGCTTTTGCAAAATCTACTACAAACCCGTCCGCCCTACCACATTCATCAATTTCGTTGGCTAAGTCCTGTAGTAAAGAAACAAATTGACTTTCGCAAGGAAAACTTTTTTTCTCAAACAACGTACAAACCCAGGTACACCATACAGAGCAACATAATGAATGTGAAACTAGTTTTTAAAAAACGGACGTGTCCACCTGTATCCCTGCAGAAAAGACTTCAAGTGCAGAAAGTGCTCAAAATATAAAGCTCTTGCCAAACCTCAAACACTGAAAATATTTTAACAAAAATTTGATGATTTAATATATTTCTAAATTCATGTAACATTTGTTCTTTAATAAGTAAAATTTTCCTTCTATTGTTTTTGATTTCATTCTTAGGTCCACCGTTGACACACTCACGGGTTTTCTCCGGGTAGAAGAACGATACTGGTAAGAGACAGTCAATGCGCCCTTATTCGTTCTGTTTCCAAGAACAGCCACCTTTCGAAGTGCCCGTACGAGTGCATTTGTTCATGTGGCGTGCAGAAACTTGGATGAAAAATTTTCATTTATTTTTTGCTCCTTGAAGAGAAATAACACCTCCATGAGTTGTTATTAGTTGCAATGTTTTATTTTTAGTTTAGTTTAATTAAACTATGAGAGACAATCAACATTCATGGAGAGACAAATCCATTTCGTTTTCAAGTAGCTAAAACTGGCTGGGCATTGTAGTTTTTTCAACCATGAAAGCTTTCCGACGTTCATTTGGCGATGTTATCATATGCTTGGGGAAAGGAAAACTCAACGTAATGTTCAAAAATGTAGACAATACGTAGCGTCAATTCTATGGCTTCTTCTCCGAAAACGCTTCCAAGAAAATTTTGATGCCATACACGAACATGTAAAAATAATAACATGCAAGTTCTAACTTAACAACCTATCCCATGTTGTTGCATAACTCGATAATATTTTGGCACAATTGTAAATGAATGTTTAAACTTCTGTCGTTTTTTCCTTATAAATTGTTTCATATTTCTTTTGTCACATTGTCGTATCACTTTCTGATTACCATAAAAATATATGAATATTACTCAACTTTCCAATGACTTGAGAATGCACAGGAGGCAAATATAACCTATAGAGAATAACATGGAACGGGTCGTTATTAAATGAAGCGGTGAAGTGGAATGCTTTTTTTATTCCACGCACTTTTTATCCTTTTTAATTAATTACAGAAAACTAAAAGAAAGCGGTATAACAGCTATTTCCCAGAAGTGAACTCCTGTTTCGTAACAAGAAGACAAATAAAAATAAGTTCTCCGCATGCCATGTCTCATGGAAACGAAAACATTTTACATCAGTCGGTTCAAGAAACTAGCACTTCAAGGCTATTGAGTACTAAGAAACACTGAAAGGCTGCGGCGAATTCGTTCTAAAAAATCTCAGAAACTTTGACCAGTCTGGAATCAGTCGTTCAGTGCTGCGCTAGGGTTCGTTCAGCGAGAGAAAATGTTCCAAGAATATCAACCGCCAATTAAGCTAAATTGAGTGTTCTTGCAATGTCTCTAAGCATTTACAAAAACATCCACATTTACTTTTCTATGTATTCTACCACATCCTACTAATGCAACTAAAAAGCTATGAAAAAACTAAAAGCATTTCTCTCTCATTGTGAAGAAAACGTAAATTAATATTGCAGAGTAATTCGACATAATACTGTTCCGAAAAATCAGAGAAAAATTCAATTACTATATAGTTAATAATAAATATGGATTAACAGAAGATCAATATATAATGGAATATATAAAAAGCGTTCTAGAAAATAACTAATGATATTCCATCATATTCCATTTTTAACATTGGGGTTCCTTCTACATTTGCTTGAAGATAAAATATGGTGTTATTTACACTCTAAGGGTTATATATTCATTTATTTCAACTAAATAATAAACATTTCTCATACTAAACGATCTAAATCTCTGCTGTACATCATACAAAATGGTTTCACAACACGCATGCGTGTGCACTTTAATTAAGGGAGGCAATATATCTCCGAGAAAAATTATAAATGTAATATGAATCCCTAAAAACGGATTATAATTTTTACTTTAACCATATTTGTAAAAGCATTCATTAAGTAGCGGTAATCACATTTGCGGATTGTACGTGGCATATAAAACAAACCGTAACAGCTATATAATTATATCGTGTAGTTGGCATTGTTGGCAAC
Source organism: Acheta domesticus (assembly GCA_031308135.1). Taxonomy (NCBI): domain Eukaryota; kingdom Metazoa; phylum Arthropoda; class Insecta; order Orthoptera; family Gryllidae; genus Acheta; species Acheta domesticus. The sequence goes on from JAHLJT010008446.1 coordinate 103,913,646, forward strand.
AGAAAATCAGAAACCATCAGGAATACATTAGCATGTGGAGGCACGAAAAGTAATTTTTCATGTTAATATTAATGTGATGTACCATCCTGCTCATACCAAATGGGATAAAACTCAAAATTTATTCCAACGAAACAAATTACATTCAGTAAGAAAAACCTATCCAATGTGTATTGTATGTAGGAACAAACGCCAATAGTAATATAGAGGCATTAATATGAACTCCAGTGAGGAAGGAAAATCATTACAAAGATTTTGTGTGATCCTCAGAACTAAGTTTGTAAACTCTCACATATTGCATAAAATTGTTGCATATTGAATGACGAGATGGATTGAGATGTTTGACAGACAGGTAAAGGCTAGCAATAATTATACGAAATAATATACAATTATACGAGGTAACTAAACATTTATACTCGTAGGTGCAAATTTCAATGTGCTACACATGCAAATGCAGGGTATTTCAATATAGAACTGAGTATCCACGTTTGCAAACACAATCATCAAAACGTCGGATCATCAAGTTATCGCGGCAAGGAGTTAGAAAATTTTTGAATTGTGTCTTGCAATATTACATAGCTTGAAGCTTGAATATTTTACTGCAACGTCTGCAAATTTGTAAATGGAGTTGGAATCTTGATAATATTCCCGATTAACATCAACCTGTCGGAAATTGTGACAAATAGCACTTCATCTGAGCGATAACCTCGTTCCCTCCATACAAGGACGTTGGTCACCGCCACTAATAGAACTAGTAGAGTTATAACATCACATGTGTTCTCGCATTATTTCTAATTGCTATGAAATAATAATACTATATGGATCTGAAAAGTGTTTCTAACCAGCAATTTTCTTCTGCAGCGAGATTCGAACTCAGGCTGTTAGACCTTTCATGCCAGGCACATTACCACTACACCACCAGCCGCACTGCAAAGGCAACCTTTAAGACGCTTAAAAAGTTAATAATTTCCACTTGCAATTTTCAAAAATTCAAATATTTTACTTACCTAGTTTACAGATAACATTAAATAAAAAATTTCTAGCATCAACATAGTAGTTTTGCAATGTTAAATTCTGTTTGCAACTTTCGAAAATACGGCGAGTTCGCCAAACATGAGACAAGCGCTATTTTTTAATCTTTTGATCTATCCAAGGAAATATTTAGAGCCGTTTTTGAGAGAATAATTATTTAAAGTTTACCTCTATTCCACGCAAAATTATGCGAAATCAACTCATGTTGTATATTACCATTTACAATTTTCTAAAAATCAGATATTTCAACAGATATTAGGCATCGCTTTTCTTTTAAGTGTCATTTATGATATCCGAGGACAATGATTAGTTACAAAATTTGGAAACAATTTGGAGAAAAATTTTGAATATGTTGTTGAGACCTCGAATAAACCCCCCACTAAATCTAATTTTCATTTCAAACTTGCAGGACCTCGAATATATTCAAATCGCCCGGACAATATTAATTTTGGAGAAAATTGTCTGATTGGTTTTGGCACTAGTGTTGACCACATGCAGACGTTTTGCTCTCAAATGATTTTCGGCAGCAAGGAGAAGTACTAAAATTTTCGAAAAATTGTACATGAGCTTATTTCAAAATCTATATTAAAGGAACAGAGTTTATTAAGGGAAAATCCATATCTATAATTGTAATTGTAGGAGGACGCCGAAAAACTTGAACAGAGTTTTCAATAAACTTGAGACTTGTACCATTCTCTTAGATGTCTTTACACTCTCCAACAACAAAATTTTCTCAAAAAGGAAGAAGCAATTTTTTGAAAATTTTGAAAATGCCTCAGGAGCTTCATGTAAAGTACCTCCAAAATTAAAATCTCGGTTTCAAATTCCGGAAGCCGCGATATCAGCTAGATCGATTGAGGAATGTCAATTTTGGAGAAAGTGGGCTGAACGGTTTAGCTTCGAGCGTTGTTCACAGACAGACAAACGGACAAACGTTTTGCCGTCATTCGATTTTTCGGTATCATGGACCCACAAAACCAGGATTGTAGCTATACCATGTGATAGAGGATTTTTGTGAATTTAGCAACCGGAGTTATTTACTTTTTCGTGACCAGGGTCCTGTAATAAGAGTTTTCTGCCAAAAATTAGCTGTTTTTTGCGCTGGATTGCATTACTTTCTCTCTATTCCATAGCGAGAAAGTAAAAACTGTAATATAAATAGTATGATATCTTGTAATTAATTGAAATATCGTATTGACAGTAGACAGAAAATTTGTCACAAATGTTTTAACTTTGGAAAAGCAAAAGTGAAACATCTTTTTCTATAGAAAATATTACATTAAGTTCATTCGAATAATTGACTTGCCTCTATAATATTAATGCAGGTTCTTTCACTTATGTGCCATTAATTCTTAATTTATTATGTAATATTCAAGGTTCAAACATCGATAATTATATCTTTCAGGGACTGTGGAACACAAAAGTCCCCCGAGTTTAACTTTGAGAATCACACAGAAGGCCATATGTACAATCGGAAAATCTCTCCATATCACACAAAATTATGCAGCTATCGAATGGCACATGTGAGAGGAAGGAAAATGGGAGTATTCTGGGACGTACTTGATTCACCGACAATAGCCGGCTTAGGAGTCGGAGCAGCTATGCGTTTCCCAGAAATGTAACGTAATGAAAGCGGGCGACGCACGCTGGGTCTACAGGGGGCTCGGAAGTCCCGCGGCCAATCCCATCGCTCACCTGCCCGGCCCGCCAACTTTGCTCCCGATCCGCGCCACTAGACTCCCACTCACTTTGTTTCTGCCTCGCCCTGCCTCGCTCTTCCTCGCCCTACTATATTACTGCGGACTCCCGGATGCCACGTGTTCTGTTACCTGCGAAATACCTCCCAGCGCGCTCCCTCTCACGGTAGAAATATAACAGATCGGTCTTCAATATGTATGATTGGCAGTATGCTGCCCTCTGCCCGTATGAATCACGCATCGGAACAGATTCGAAGCATTATCCACCGATGACACGAAGATCGATAGATAATACGTCTGCTGTCATGAGCACAGCGGCACGGTGAAATAGTGTTAACGGCAAGGGAATGTGTTACTACGGTAAAGAGGAACGAGGAATATTCCATCCCATGAATGCGAGAAATTAATTGGAATGGCTTTAACTTCAGAGTCTTGTCCCCTCGCCTGTTAAGCCCCGGGGTGAACTTAATCCTGACCATCGCGTTCTAAGTTTTAATGCGAAAACTGCAAATTCCGGCCTCGCTGAAAGTGGCTCCAAACGATACGAAAATATTTCCTTTCGCTAAAACCGAGCGGCCCAGATGACTAAGGGATTTCCGGCAGTACGCTGGCCATAAGGCGCTCTTCGCCTCCTCGCCTCCGGGCCCCGGGCGCGTCCCTCCGACCTCGCCTGCCAACGCCCCACGCCCCGCCCCCCGGCCCGCGCCCCACCCCCGACCTCCTTGGCGCTTCCCGCGACCGCCGCTGCCGTCGCCCAAATCGTCTCCCCCCACACCATCCACATCGCCCACGCAGCATCAGCGGGAAGAAAAGGGTAAGAAACCCGTCACAAAATTATTCCGTGTGAACACTTTTGGCGACTGCCGCAAACCCGATTCCCTGCAAAGGGTGGCAGCGGCGAAGAGGGGCGCGGGGGACGTGGGGCGGGAGCCGGCGCGGGCGCGGATGAAGGGATGTGGGTGGTGGGGTGAGGGGAGTGGCGCGGGGGCGGACGGGGCGATGCGGGGCGCGCCCGGGGCGAGCGGCTCGGGGATGAAAGGGCCCGCCGGCACGGAAGAGCGGGCGGCCGAGAACGCGAGTGGCGCGAGCTGGGGTGGAGGCGGGGCGGGGTGGGTCGAGGGGTCGGGGGCGGGTCTGCAGGCTCGGCCGCGCGCCGCTCAGACGCCGACTGCTGCCGTCTCCGTCTTCACCTCCGTCTCCACCTCCGACCCTGCCAGCGGGCACGCGGAGGGGAAAAATGTAAGATACGAAGGGGATATCGATTGATACTTCGAACCCGCGTGCGGCGAGACGTCGTCGACGGTTCGGCTATGGAGCTGGTTTAAAAACTCCGCCGTTGCTGCAGGGTGGGGTGGGGTGAAATTGGAATAAAACCTCTACTGACCCAGCAGATGTCACAGATGCCCCTTTCTGAGTGGGAGACACGATGGACGTCTCCAATGGTTAAGGCGAAGGTCCATGAGACGACTCGCCGATGGTAAAACGTCAGTGAGCTCTATCCTTTAAAAGATGGGAAAAGAAGAAAAGAACTTGTATGAAATTCATTACCAATCAACCTAAATTTGATGAATTTGTGTGAAATGTGGTCTGGCTTCCGCCATTAATTGACGACTTCCGACTTCATCTTGTAACATAGGTGACAATTCCGCACTACCGGCGCATTGATTGCGTTATTTGGGTTGGTAGGAAATCGAAGAACACGGTGTAGAAATAAAAGTTAATGATGCGGTCGGAACAAATGCTGTGGGTAATAAAGATCAAGGAACTTGGAGAAGCATAAAAATAATAAAACAGAAACGGTAAGAAACGCCCGTAGTTTTTATGTGTGAATGGAACAGGTGTACCAACCATAAAACGTGCGAGCGAATACCAAATTATTAGAAAAATTCAGATGCCGAGGCCTAATCAAAGAGAAGCGAAGAAGTGATTAGCTCGGAGAGCGCCTGCGAAACGGGATGCGCCGGGGGGAGGGAGAGCAGAGTAACGAGGGTAGCGGGCGTCGCAGGACACGAGGGGGCGGTGGCGAGGCGTCGCGAGGCGTCGCGGGGTGCTGCGGGGCGTGGCGTGGCGGCGGGGCGGGGCGGGAGCAGGGGCGTGGCGGCGATGTCGCACCTCCCGCCGCGGGACCTCTCAATCGCCCATCGATTGCAGGCGCGCCGCTCACCAGCGTAGTCTCCAGCTAATTTGTCACTGTGCCGGACAATCGGGACAATGGCGGCCGGCAAGCAGGCATGGCAGGGACACCGCGCGGCGCCCCTCCCGGCTCCGCCCCACCGCGCCCCGCCCCGCGTGTCGCCACCGCTCGTCCGCCGACGGATCGCTGCGAGTGGAAAAAAGCAGCGGAGGGTCGGCCGGCGACCGTCCCCGGCGCCGCCGCCGCCGCCGCCGACGCGTTGCGTGCGGGCGAAACCAGGGCGGAAGGGCGGAGGTCGTACAACACGCTGGGGGGACCGCGAAGAGATAGTGAAGACAGGGGAGACGAAGGCGGCAGAAATGCAGAGCGACGGGGGAGATGTATGGTATGAAGTAATGGCAGAGACTAGCAAAAACGAGGGTCTGGTAGCGGGCAGGTGTGAAGAGTTAAGACTTCCTGGTAAATGTGACAGGCAATAGCGAAGGAGCAAGAGACAAGGAGTTAAGGAATTAGGGCGATGGTGATAGAATAAGCGAGCCTCAACCACGCAGGGTAGCGGAGAGAGGGGAGGCAGCGGCGGATCCATGAGAAGGTTGAGGTAAAGGAGCCGTCTGAGGGCACACAAGAGCTTTACGTGCGTCTACCGGGACCCGACGGGGGGCCGGGCTAAAGAGCCGCCCTCCCGGATCGGCGCGCGGGCTGCCGTCTGCGCCTCAACGACGTCGGCGGCGGTATCAAAATCGAATTGCGGCGGCGACGGCGGCAGGCGGAGGTGGTGGGGGCAGGCGGGGAAATGGGCTAAGGCAGGTTGGGTGCGTGGGGGGGTACCGTGCAGAGGGGGAAACGAGGTGAGGTGGGAGGCAGCTGAACTTCGGGTGCAGGGATCAATTACCCCGCTTGCGGCAGGCGCGCCGCTGCCAATCATGAGACGACGCCGACGTGCCATCAGCCCCGCCCACAACACCCCGCCTCCCGTTCCACTGCCGACCTCTTCCGTCCCGCGCGCGGCGCCGCTCGCGTCCCCATGGCACGTCCGCGACGCGCATTAGCCCGCCTGCAAGCCACGGGTCAGGAGCGCACGTCCTAGCCTGCCCTGGGTTTAAGGATGTCTAAAATATGGGTTCCGTTCTGGGAAGATAATTTGAATGAATTATTCATATCTGCTAATGGAATACGTTCTGTCACGGGAAGTCAGTTGGGAAGAGGAGAGCGCGATGGCCGCGGCGACAGCATCAGGAGAGGGAGCGGGAGCAGGAGTGGGAGTGGGAGCGAGAGGGGTTACGGAGAGGGAGGGGGAGAGCAAGAGGGGAAGAGGGAGGGGAGGGGGAGAGGGAATGAGACTGAGCGAGAGAGGGAAGGAGAGAGTCAGTGGGAAAGGTAGTGGGAGAGGGCGCGGGAGAGGGCGCGGGTGACGGAGCGGGAGACGGGGCGCGAATCGGAGCGAGAGATGGAACGGGAGACGGAGTGGGAGCGGAAGCGGGAGAGGGAGTGGGTGCGGGAGAGGGAGAAGAGGCGGGAGAGCGAGAGGTGCAGCGGTAGCGACAGGGCCGGGGACGAGGCCTGGGCGAGTGGGCGCTCTGCTGCCTAGGGGGAAGTGGGGTAGATGGGGAGGGGGTGGGAGGCGGCGACCAGTGCAGAGGCGGCCGCGCGGAGAACGCGCCTGGAGCACGCGACGCCGGACGCGAAATCTCCTTGGAGCGCGTGAGCCTTGAGACTCCGTCGACGGACGGCGCCAGGGAAACGTGTGTATGCGTATCTTCTTCTTCGTAAGCGCCGTTCTACCGCTCCTGTTGTGCTCCGTTTCATTCTTCCTGCGCCGTTGCCATTGCTTCTTTTGCCAAATTTTGCGTGAAGTGACTCGAGCTCCGTTCCCATTTCTGCGGCTTAATCTTACATTTTCATCATGTAGCTATGCTCTTACAATTCGTAATCAGTTGTGTTTCCACTTTCGTACTGTGATCAATAAACTCTCAGCGAAAGGCAATTGACTTGATATATTGATCGGTACAGTGCACATCAAATATATTGCTCTATTCGAACCTATGATTTTCTATCCAGGAAATTTGGTACACAGATTATAGTAGGAGAGACTCCATTATCACGCGAAATCAGCGTATTCATAAATGTAACTACAGCCTAGAACCAGCAATTTTCGTAAATTGTTCTGTATGAAAGATGGCACAAGTTGTGTCGTCTTGTCAGAGACAATACTAGTTCCCGATCTACATTGTACTCACGAATATTACATATTTTACTGCAGAAAAATCGTCCAGTTCATTAAAACTAGGGAATAATGTATTAACTAGTAATTACGAGAAAGAAAAGTGCCAAACTACTTTATACACACAATAAAAGGCCATGTGTATATATTATTTCATTTAAAGCCTTGTTCTTGGGCCGTAATGACTTTACACTGGAATATATTCTTTGCATTGTCCCAAAGACACAAAAGCT
>JAHLJT010008446.1:103921059-104000515 GCA_031308135.1 Acheta domesticus
GAAATAGATTTCTAATCGAGAAGTTTTTGTTTTCTTTTGGTCAAAGAAATGACAATGAATTCAATGAAGATCACATGTGCGAACCATATTTCTCTTCCTATTGAAATTTTTGGATCTTTTACGATCAAAGCCTTACGATATTAAGGAAACTTCATAATAATATGAGCTAGAAAAATATGCCATATCCATCACCCATGTATACCGATTGAGGGGTAAATTTTTATTTTTGAAAACTTGTTTAGTGTTCATTAAAACTACTGCCTCATTTAAAATTACTTAGAAGGTAGAATTTTTTCCAAGACAATTATATATTGCGCGAATTTCATTACATGCTTTTAACGGATTAAAAGTGCATGAAAATATGTAATTAAAATTGACGTTGTATATCATTCGATATTTGAAGGCTACTTTTACCGTAATTACATTGAAACAATTATATTTGTAATAAACGATTGGTCCGATGACAATGTTCACGAATATTTTATTTGAAAGTCTAATTAATATAGTGTGATGTGATGTGTCATTCTCCCTTTGTAGATTTAATGTTATTTGTCCCAGTTATTTAAATCAAAAATTGTGAAATACGAATCTATGATACCTTGAACAAAAATTATTCCAATTTATTAATGAGCGCAGAACAATTGCGTTGATTTAATTTCCTTTTATTATTTACTCGCTAATCTGTAAGCTATTAAATTAAAGTTTGTAATACCCTGTGACTCGCAATTAGATGCACTTTGTTTTATTAAACTAGTTTCCTATAAAACTATTACTATACACTAAACGTCGAATAAAAACAAATCCGTTCAATTCTCCTGGCCTGATTATTTACTGAAATCTTTCTACCTCACCTAATTCTATTCCTGATTCAACTACATCTATTATCACCCCCATAATAATTTCTACATGTGTCCTTTCCCACAACAGCTAAAACCTTACACTAATCGTCTACTCACAATAAAAGCAATAAGAAAGGACAATGTTTTAATTGACGAATGTCGACTAATCTCTCACTTTTACTCTACGGTTACTGCATCCATCAAAAGTTTAAAAAAGTTGGAAATGAATTCTTAGTTGTACAAAGACTGCATTGGTACAGCCAAAGTTTTGTTAAATCATGGGAAATGTGCCATACGGGGATGGGTATTCAACATATTTACAAGCTCTAAGAATGGGAGTGACAACAGGAGAGAAATGGAGAACGGAACGTGCGAGGACCTTTGTACGTCGTTTAAGAAACTGCTCAGACAACTGCTTGGAATTGATCATAAGACACCACGAAAACGACCAAACAGAGGGGCGAGTTTTAAGAATTTGCAAACTGGTAATGCCCGACTTCTATCATGTAGTTGGTGCCTAAAATCCGCTCGGTCGAGACTCGAAGCTAAAAGTTCAGTTGCGTGCTTTCAATCTTACAGACATTAGTGCACAAAGTATTCCTGAAGTATTATAAACTTCATTGAGAATGCAACATCAGAAGAAAAGAAAATGAAACATCATTTACATATTTTATTTAACTTACAGTTTAATTCGAGACAATGACATCAAATGCCCCATATGTTCCATTCAATAACAGTGGCGGTCTGACATTTATTTCTCATAAAAGTTGTTATTTAACAAGCTTCAGGAACGTCCGATCTTCTTTCAAAATATTGAAACATTGTTTCTTTAGTAAATGGTAGTTACAATATACTGCCATTAAATTTAAATACTCCAAGTAAGCTTTTAGTATCGGATTTATAACTCATTTGCCTGTGATTAAAAGCTGTATAACACTCTAAAACGTTATAAAACCGGGAGATAGAATTTTCCAATAATGTTTTTAAATGTTGTACTTTGATACTACACCTAATAAATCTAAGAAATAACTTTGACAAAGATGTCTTCCGCCGAATTGTCCGAACAGATATTCCTTTGAACTTTTCTTTGCCACTATTTATTCTGATATTACAATTGTTTCTCATACTGAAAGTACGCCACAGTGACTTAAAAACAATATGTAATTTCTGATTTTTTTAATAGCCTGTTAATATTGATTTCATGGATATTGCTAGGAATTTTTAATGGATGGAATCAAATATTAAACACAATGCAGTAATTTCATTCCAGAAATGAATACGCCAACAAAATAATTATTCATAAAACATAATTAACATTTTACGAACAACACGGCTTCTCGTTCAGTTGATGCACATAGCACAATAGGGAATAATTCACATTTCCCTATGGCTTTCTAAACCTTTTAAAATCATCTTTAGTTTTAGGTTTATTCGGCTTTTAATTGTTATTGACATAATTTAAAGACGATATTCAAACCAATGAATGAATGAAGTGTAGTTGATCAAAGTGATACGACACACATTCCAAACGACTTTTCCTTCACACACTACAAATGCATTGAAATAGCTTTGTGTTTAACGATGCTTTACAAACCATCTTCAATACTAAGTAAAACTAGGTGCTACCAAAGCACATACTTTCTTGCATTGTTACTAAAGGGTCCTAAATGCTAATACACTACTACATAAACCAGCAAAGTGTTTTCTACCAGCAAATTATTTTTCCGTTCCGCGAACGAACTTAGATCCTCAGAACCAACGTGCGGCACTTATACCACTACGACAAACAAGTGCCGTATGGAGCGAAGTCGGGCAGACGCATAAAAGGTAAATGCCAAATTCATGTAAAAACAATAATTTGGGACAAGGTATAAAAAATTCCAGAATAGATATATTTTTTAATTTCTCATTGAAATTCAAATTCCACAAGTGACGCTACCAAAGCACATACTTCATTGCATTGTTTCTAAATGCCCCGTAATATTATACTTGTACATAAAACAGGAAAAGTGCTTTCACAACCAGCAATTTTCTTTTCGTTCCGAGACAAGAAATTAGATCCTCACAGTTAACGTTCCGCCATTTATACCACTACGCCATATAAGCACCGTATGGGTCAAACAGAGCCATAAAATGATAAATGCATGATAGGAAAACAATTGATAAGATGGTATTACCGTTTTACAAATCCAAGAAGAGATGTAAAAAATTGATAAGAAGTTGAAAATTCGAAAATTACATACAGGTACTTCCAGTTTATTTAACGTAATTTATCAATATTTAGTAATCGTAATATGTCAATATCATAATTTTATCAATTTCAATATCAGTTTATTTATCAACATTTGTGATTCAAATAGCTTCAAATGGTTTTCAATAAAAATTTCTAGAATACTCAATTATTTCCTGCGACAACAGAGTATTTTGACAAATAATATTCCCCGACCAGGTCTCGAACCTGTGAAGCTTCCCGCGGAAGAGCTGAAGAAACAATTTGGAGCTGCTTTTGAGAATTTCTTTTTTAAATTTCAAGCGCAAATTACGAAAAAAACTACTCCATTTTTCAGAAAATTGTACAAACATTTAAAAGAACTAATTTTGTATAACCGACTTTGTCTCAAGCAAAAATCTCTTATCTTCAATTTTGCAGTTTTGAAATTGTTTTTTGCAATTTTCGAAAAATTGGGGATATTAACCAAAATGATACCTGCATCATTCTCTTAAACGTCCTTCTATTTAATTTTATTCATTTCAATTTAATCAAACAATTTGGAGCCATTTTTTTAAACTTTGAAAATATCCAAGGGGTTTTCATGTAAAGTACCCCCAAAGTTAAAATATCTGTTTCAAATTCCAGGAGCCTTGACATCAGCCAAATCGATTGGGGAATGTCAATTTTGAAGAAAATCGGCTGAACGGTTTAGGCGCTAGCGTTGACCACAGACAGACAGACCGACGGACAGACAGACAGACAGACAGACAGACAGACAGACAGACGGACGGACGGACGGACGGACGGACGGTCGGACGGACGGTCGGACGGTCGGACATTTTGTCGTCAATCAAGTTTTCGGTATCAAGAAGCAACAAAACACGGATTTTGGCTACATCAGAAGTTAGAGGATTTTGTTCTCCAAATTTAGCAACAGGTTTTACCCACTTTTTCTTTACCAGACCCCAGCTATAAGAGTTTTTCTGGCGAAAATTCCCCGTTTTCCAGCGCACAATAACGTAACTTTTTCTTACGAAGTATTTGTAAGGCGAGAAAGTAAAAAGCACACACTAGTGTTCAAATTGGGAAACCAATTACAAACGTACACTACATACGAACATTTGTAATGTTTCTCTCGGAGACAAGAGGAAAATGAACAATCTGATCGTAACGCTAATAAGATCAGTACCTGTCGGGGAACCTGTCTTATTAAATCAATCTCTGATCTTAAAAGACAAAAATAGCCCGTGTATACAGTTTGTGACCACATTATTTAGCAATACCCTTTTCTTGAAAACGATCCATCATGGTCTTTAAAAGTGATAGCATTCAACAGTTCTCTTTTCTTCTCCCCATTTATACGAATTCTTCATACTTTAAAATTTTTAAATTCTCAATATTTTTTTAGTACACACACCATTCAATGGCGTCAAAATGTGTGACCTGTGGTATTACTCCCACAGAGTGTTAACATTAATATGCAAAGGTTGTAACTTTTCATTTCTGGGTAGGAAGAAAGAGGTAGCATGACATGAAAAAGGTTTCAATACTTTTAGTATACAAATGAGAGAGGGTTACTTTATTTTTTGTTGAAACATCAAATCATGATGTATTGAGTGTATTTTTAATCCATAATTGCTTAATTGATAGTAATAATAATAATAATAATAATAATAATAATAATAATAATAATAATAATAAGGCACATAAAATGCTAGAGTCAATTAAGATATATAAAAGAATAAAGAATATTGTACGTGATCATTCAACCAAACGCTCTACGACGTATAAGTAAAACTAAATCAATGGAATTGATATTCCGTTTTGTTGATAAAATTTTAAAGTAGCATCACGTTTCGTGCTGATTTCGACAATTTCATTTGAGTGAGTTTAAATGATAATGAACTGTCATTGGATGTAGCAAAAACAGGCATTTTCTGACAACCGTTCCAAAGTTGTGACAACCTTGCCATTCTTTCACTACATTTTTCAACAAAACGGTAAGCATAAATTATTTTATTAATTAATACTGTAGTAATTTGAAAAAATCTTTTGGAAGTAAAATTTTGGGTGACATATTCTCCGGACCCTCTAGACTAGTGCTCCGATTACCAGTGAACGGAATGAAATGGCAAAAGATAGAAAAAAGAATTTGGTTGAAATTATACAATTTTTGAAACTTTTTGATGAAATAAATTGTACTGTGTTTCCAATTAAAGTTATACTAAACATAATTCATTCAAGAACACCAAGTACGGAAACCATCACTTTAAAAATAATGCATTTTCTGTCGAATGTAGAACTCAGAAACCGCATCGTGTATCAGTCTGATTATTGTAATAATCATTTGTATTAATTTTGAAACAATTATCATTTAATGTTGATTTCTATTTTTACATTTCTTTATTTTTTTAGTTGCAGTTTTTAGTTGTTTGATTTGATAACTACAATTTAATTACTATATTCACAATTTCTACACTTTTTATGTAGTACATCAGTTGCCTTATTGCCTACAATTTGGCCGGCAACCAACATATTTCTCTTCAGGTACTTAACCCTACATACATGTTATTCTTATGTGCAAGCATAAATGCACCCATACAAAGCACAGATACGTCAGTGTAAAGAAATGTTTGAGATATCTGAACGGTAACAAGTTCCCTGTTATTTTTATTACGTCACCGTTTGTATATTATTGGCACTTGCATTCATTCGACGCTTTACTGGAGAATAAAACAAGGACATTTTGGCGTTTACAATAACACGATCGTAGTAGAGAGCACAATGCTAATCCACCGTTTTCGTGCAACAAACACAATATGAGCATTAGACAGTGCGCTGTAGTTCGGCTAATCACATTCAGCAGTATTCAGCAAAATGCTAGTGACACGTTTAATCCCCTACAGAAGAGTGCGTATTACCAGGTTCTTATGAATGAATTCACACTCGCTTCTGTCAAACCTGCGAACTAAAAATATGAAATAAACTCAATGAAATATTCTATTATACTTCGTAGAGAGGATTCATTTAAAATTTTAACTTCACAGATCTTTGCAGCATTCTGAAAGGATATCCTCATATGTATTAATGTATATCAAATATTCTTAATATAATTATAATCATAATAATAAATATTATTATTACGATTATTCAAAGTTAATCTTGGATGGTAGGGCGAATAACTTTGCTTTTAGTCACATTTATTTTCAAACGACTACCGCTATAACACAGAAGTCCGTGTAGCACACACTTGCGTATTCTAAATGATTCATTGGCACTCTTGTGCTGCGTTTGAATACAAACGTACAAGTAAGGTAGGAACCCGGTCATGAATACAATAAAAAATAGTTAAGATAAAAACAAATTATTTTAGAACAAGAGATAACAACAAGATAAGATTGATCTAACTGCAATTCAGTTCGATGCAACAGTTAATCTTGGACAATGAGTAACAAGTAAACTAAGAACAAGTATCAATATAATAATAATAATAAAAAACAAGATGTTATATACATATAAAATTAGAATAATCGTATTAAAAATGAATTTAAATAATAGTATATAACATAAAATATGAAGAAAATTTTCCTTGAGTAATGATTTGTAGCTCAAACTACAAATCGTTACTCAATAACCCTACAATTATCCTACAACAAATAGACCTACAATTATCCAACAACCAGGAAACTTACTGTACGGTTTGGACATTTTGTAATATTTTTGACATTTTTGGAACTTAACGCATTGATAGTGAGATGAACACTGTTCAACTATACAACGCTAAAGCATTTCAATTGATTCACATCAATTATTCAACATTTCAATTTGAATCTGTCCCAAATATTTTTCCGATGTATCTGAATAGGGCAGAATTAGACCAATTTGTTAATAAAAAATATTGCTTTTATGGTCAAAATCAAAATTTCACTATTGTAAATATACAATTTATTAGTTTTTGTCATTCTGGGATGGAATATAAAATAAAGGCTCCCGAGAAAATGATAAAAATAAACAGAAAGTCCATTAATTATATGATGTTTGTTGTTTGATTACAACTGTAACAGTCCAACTGACATTTGTAAGATACCCTAAGCATTCTCATTGAAACCAGGTCAGACAGCCACGTATTAATTATTTGGTTAATTATTTTGAATAAATGTTAATCGGATATTTAATGAAATCCATTTAGCTGAAAAATAACTTCTTAACCCATATTTGCCCGGTGTTCCATTATTGGAATGACAGTGGTTTTGTCTTTGACTTTTTCTTATCGTGGAACGCACGTGGAGGCTTCGCTACATTCCTAGAACTTCAACACAGGGATCGAATTTTCCGATAGTCCAAGAGTTGATTTCAGTTCTCGTTTGTACACCGCGAGGAGAAGGTTTATTGAGCCGATGTTTCACTGCTAGCACCATGAATGATGGAAGATAAAAATAGTGGTGCAACAACAGCACACACTTTCTAGCAAAAATGTTCCTATTGTACGCTCAGCAGAAAAGTGATTACACTTTCTTCTGAAGAAGTAAAATGTTTCGTTGCAATTCTGATTTTATCAGAATTTAATATTGTACTAAGATGGAGAATGTTTGGGGAAACAGACTCAGAGACTTATAATGAATCTGTCAGTTTGCCAATGAGAAGAAACCGGTTTGAATTGATAAAAACTAGGCTCATTGCGCAGACAATAATGACCTAAAAGAAAATGACAGATTTGCAAAAATAACTTCTCACATTTGCTTACTGAAGACACGATACGCAAAATACTGCATTTTCGAAGAACACTTGGCTGTAGATGAGTTCATGGTACCATATTTCGGAGCCAAGCAATTCACTCGCGGTAAACCGATTAGACATCGCTACAAAATGTGGTGTTTGTGCGTCCGTTTGGGGTATCTAATTCACTTCAATCCTTAATCTGGTAAAGATAAAAGCCGACCACAAGAAATAAGTGTCGGAGAACATGTGCTTCAATTGATCCACTGTTCACCTAAAGGTAATTCTTTAAAAATATATGGTGACAGATTGTTCTCGAGCTTTTTGTTGGCAAGTAATCTGGCAAATTTGGGTTTAGGCTACACTGATACATTAAACAAAAATTGAACTGAAAACGTCCACTTGAAGAAACTAAAATATTAGAAAAAAAGGTAGAGGCACTTTCGATTACAGAGTTGATAAAAATAGTAGCTGTCTGATTCTGGAATGACACAACAACTGCATTGTACACATGATAAGTACTTGCGACTCAGTTCATCCTCTAAAAAGTGCCATTATATGTGTTTCAAGTGCGAAAAAGAAAGTCTCCACTGTGCAACCTAATACAGTAGGAAAATGTAATAAATTCATGGGAGGTGTTGATAGAATGGACGAAAATTTGGAGTGCTAAAGAATTGGAATCAGATCTAAAAAATGGAGGTGGCCTGTGTTTATGTTCTGCATTGACACCGCTATTCACAATGGCTGGCAGCTATATAGAAAGACAGAGCGTGGTCAAAAGATGGATCACCTTTCTTTCAGAAGATTTATTGTGCACAATTATCTTCAAAAGTATTACATTTTACCCTTATCAGGTGGAAGACCTAAAACTAGCAAATCACTGATATCTCGCATATTAACGTCTGTGAGATTTGATGGTACAGGGCACAGGATTTTACCAGCCACAAAACAAGGAAAATGTGCAGTGTGTAAAAAGAATACAACAAATATGGAAAATGTAATAAAGTTGCATGAAAACTGTTTCAAACTGTTTCATACTCCAACTTAATGATTTAGCATTTGTTTTCATTTAACAAATAATTAAATTGTAGCCTCTTTTACAAGTTTAAAAAAATATTATTGGTGTGGCTTTACTTGTAAAAAACTGGACCCGTTCGTGCCTGGTATTCCAATATTGGGAGTCCTGATTTTGAAAATAGTAACAGAAAAAACGATAATTTTCATTTAGAACATAACTATAGTATATCACCTATGCCGTCATTTATTTGCTAAAAGTATAATTATGCAAAAACAATTAACTCGGGAAAAAACGGGAAAGAGAATGAGTATTGTTTTATCTACATTTAATGATGATGAACTCATCGGGTGTGATAGCATTATTGGTCGCGAAGCGACTTTATTTCTGAAATTTATTCACCTGAGTGGACAAGTAAAGTTCTTTCACCCTCAAGTGGATATTTTTCGTAAGTTTATTCAACTACGAATAGTAAATGCGATGGGGAGAGATTTCGAAGATAATGAAAACGTGCGGAGAATGTGCTACTTTCCATACGTCACATATTTCTTTGCTGCTTTTTACGTTAAATAAATCATGTAATTAACTAATTAATATTTCGTTAATTAATTAAAATGTATTCAGAGCACATTCAGCAGAAACAACTGAAATGGTTAGGTTATATTAAGAGAATTAAGGAAAATAATATTCAAAAACATTATTTTAAAGTAGTTTCCAGTGGGTAGGAAAAAAACAAGAAATCAAAAATGTAGCTGATCAAAGGAGATCGCTGAAATTATGAAATGGAACAATTTAAAGGAAGATAATTGCGAAGAGCGTGATAGTTGGAAAAAGACAATTAAAATTATATAAAGTGTAACTATGTCCACGTATGAATTTGTTTTTAAATCGCAGGCCGAGCCTTTGCTTCGGTCGTTGGTGGATTTTTGACCCCATCTTATTAGCTGAGTCGCAAGCGATCACGCACTGCCTATATGAGTATTCTAGAGACAGACTGCACTGGTCAGTCGCTTCCGTAGTATCCTCCTATCAATTTTAGGTGGATGTAAAGGGCCACCGACCGCGCGCAACCTCAGTAACGTGCAAGTGATGATGACAGTGATAGAAATGATTAGTATTAAAGCCCTTTGATTCATTTGAGGTTGCATTTTTCAACCTCTTTCTTCAACAAATATGTTTTTGGAGGGTAACAATTACATTCATGAGCAATTGTTGATTGGTTACTTCCTGTTTTCGGGGGCGTCAACTGCTATGAACATTAGTGCGAAAAGGGTAATGCATGTTTTATCGCTGGCGGTAGCGGTGTTCCCCCTTAACTGGATAGTGAGGTCAGGCGCGGACCTGCAATTCGACTTGCACACCAGGAATGTCTCTCCGCCACAGACGGGAAAGCTTTAAGCTCCCGACAGTTCTATCGACATGAGTGGGAATGGCTCTTTTATTGGGTACCGTTCCGGCATTCACCTGGTATTAATCGTATAAACCAGGGAATACTATCAATCAGAGCAGAAGACCGCTACGATTCTCCTCCAGGCAGCGTCTGAATTCCATCCAGCTTTTCAGCTCGTGTCAAAAATCCGCCACCGCCGGCCTGCAACCCTAGGACCGTCTGGTAAGAGGCACCGCATGACATCAGTTGATGCCACCCTGAGCCACCTTAGCCGGTAGTAATATTGAATAAATTTAAACAATGAAATATATAAGATATGATATGGTTAACTTATACTTGTTTTATTCCATAATTTCATCCGAATACTGTGTAATTTTATTTTTATAAGAACTTTCATTCCAAACAATATTTTCGAAATTTGTTTTTCATTTTCAGACATAAAAATATTAATGTTATTTTCAAACCTGTAACACATATAAATATTACGCGAAACGTATTTAAGTATTATATTGACAATAAAACATTTTTAAACCTTGTAAATTGATTGTCAAAACAGGAAAAAGGATACCCTACTGATACATTTTTAATTGTATGAATTTATTCTGTATCAAGTAATTTAATCATAGTGCAGACAGTATCAGTCCAGTTAAATTTCATATAATACATTATTTATACATTCACAGATTAAGAAACTTGTAGATCTAGGAAGTGTAACGTCCTTTGCAGGGATTTCCCTGCGCGCAGGGCCCGCGTTCGCTTCGCGGGAGCAACCCCAGCGCTGCGCGGCGGGGCGGGGCGGGAGGGTGCGGGCCGCAGAGTAGTTAAGCCCCGTTACGAGCGAGGGTAATACGGCCATGTAGCAGCTAAGATGTCATGTGGGCACTCCAGACGTAATGACAGGCTTTAAATGGACATGGGAGGAGTTGCACTTGCGGAGGGGAACATTTCGTTAATTGTCCATATTCCTCTATTACCTCGTGTCTTCCTCCAGTGCATCACAATGCATGAATTACAAATATTAAGCAATGTCATTCCGTTCCACGATTTACAACGCAACCTTCGTTCTCTTTAATGTTTAGACCATCAGTACTAGAAAAAAAAATTGCACATATATTTTTCAACATATGAGCATTCATTTCGATGTAGACGCATAGTCTCTTTAATGTTTTCTATAATACATTACTTTATTAAAAAATAAGTTCTACAAGTAGCGATAAATTTTCTTATTATTTCAAACGCTCTCTACAAAAATGTTTTGTTATCATAATAATGAATTACCGACGTAAAGTAATGGATGGTGGAATAACGATATGCCAGCTCTTTATCAGAGTATGAACGGAAATTTCTATACAACCATTCGATTAGTTCGGCAATTATTGCATAAAAATTATAAGAGAAGAGAACTCTCTCAAAAATAGTTCTTCACACGTTTGAGCTATGGAGGCAAAAAATTCCTCACATACCGACCTGATCTATACGGTTTCATTCATGAAGAGATCCGCACAACACAAAATGCCAATACATCCAACGTTCATCTAACCCTCGAGAACTCTCACACCTCGAGACGAGGCGAGAAAAAATTCGCTAGCCAAAAGTAAGTTAACAAAACCGCTTGCATTTAAAGCTGCCTTTTTATGCAATACATTTTTACTATTCTACGCACATCTCGTTATTCGCAAATCCTCCCCGACGAGCGAGCGAGGAACAAACGCCCCGTTTTTAGCACCGGAGGCGCGGCGCGTCGAACATGGCAAGCCGGGCCGCTACAGCCGTGAGAGCCGTGAGCGACTGAAACTCGCGGCAGCAGAAGGGGGGAAGGGAGGGAAGAGAGGATAGAGAGGGAAAGGAGGCAAAGGAGCGAAGGGAGGGAGGGAAGAGAGGGAAGGGAGGGGGAGGGAAGAGAGGGAAAGGAAGAAAAAAAGAAAGGAAGCGAAGGGAGGGAAATGAGGAGAGGGGCAGAGGGGGGAAGAGAGGGAAGGGTGGGAAGGGATAGTGGGAATGAGAGAGGGGAGTAAGGGAAGGGAGGGGAGGCTGGGAAGGGATAGTGGGAAAGAGGGTGGGAAGGGGAGGGGAGGAAGGGGGAGTGGAGGGCGGGAAGAGGGTATGGGAATGGAGTGAAGGAGAGGATGGAGGGAGGGAAGGGAGGAGATCAGACGAGAGGAGATAGGTTACGGAGGGGAGGGAAAGAAAGAGGAGGTGGAAAGGGGAGGTGAGGTGCGAAATCCCACTTGACAACGTCCCGAATTTTTGTTGCACTAGCTGTGCACTTCGGGCGACTAGATTTCCAAGCCGCCGTCACGGGTGTGTTACGATTCTTCCGTTACTACCTGTGCGGCAAGACCAAAAAATGTGTACCGTGGCTGATATGATATGTGGAAGAGTGGTGAACGTTATTTTCCCCCAAAACTCGTTTGAATAGAAAGCAAATGTAAGTCCGTGAGTTAGTATGTGCACACTTCACAACTGCAGTGTCACTGTGTACAAACGTTAGTTAATAAATACTTCGAATATTTGATAAATAAATGTAGTATGTTATTATTTAAGTTACAAACCTAAAGTCTGTCTTGCGAAAGTACTATGATAAAGTTAATTCCATTTTCAGAAGCCGATAGGTGTAACAAAAAGTAAAAATAACAAATATATTAATGTAATTAATATTTAATTCAAGACGGGATTGAAACGTTTTGAGCTAAAGTATAAATGCATTGGAATAAACTTTCCTGGCGTAATTCTTGACTAACGTATGAAACAAAGATTTTTTAATTATTGATTCTAGAAGAGATCACAATAATGGGTTCCAAATTCCGCATTAAAATAATGCCGAATAATAGAATAATAAATTAAATTAGAATAAATTATAATTAAAATAATGCGGAATAAGAGAATGTCATAATATAATCCCCTCCAGTGTGAATAAGAATAACAGGTATTGAGTTTTGCCGATTGTGAAAAATAGACACCTTTCAAATTATACATAAACAAGACAAAGCAGTAATATACTGGCTCAAAAAATAAGACTTTTGTGTCGTATTATTTATTACAGAGAATGATTTTCACTTGAAACTGATAAATCTGTAAAACGATACATCTTTAAATAGTAAAGTACTTTATGGAGGGAAAATGAGTGAATATGTATATGCGCAAGAGAAACAAGTTAATTACGCAAACAATGAGAAGGGCTTGCAGAAGGAATAGACTTAAATATATCAATAACACGGAAGATTAAATACAAAATATTTCATGAGTCAAAGATCAATTGTTCAGATATTAATTTATTAAATAAGGATTAATTGATTAATTTATTAAATTAAGTTGTGATACATTGTGAGGAATCTACCACAATTTAAAACGCTACAAAAAACTACACATAGTTCTATTTCCACGTCATAGACAAAGTAACTTCACAATTATTGCATACATTGGAAATAATTTCTTCTACATATGGTCGAGAAACAAGCTTGACTGGTGAACCCATGCAAGTAGTAGAATCTCTTTTAAAATATCTTGACTGACATTCCATTAAAAGCAAGCATCTTTTCAAAGACGAGTGCACTTATTCCTCCTAGGCATACTATTCACTTTTGAGTATTCCTAAAACTACGTAAGAAAACTTTTGTAAAGATATTCATTTCGAATGGTATCGAACCAATACACTGTAGGTGAAGTACAGCAAAACAAGCCTTTCCCTCGACGCACGTGTAAGCCCACAGTGACTTAAATCTGCTGCGGAGAGGAGGGGATAAAGGCAGACGAAGCGCACGGCACTGCCACGAGGGGAACGAAGGCGCGTGGGAGACGATTCGAGCGCGAAACGCCAGCCACGGAGGCGCGGCGAAGAGAGCGGGTGGCAAGAGGGAGATGGGGCGATCCCGGAGAGGGGAAATGCCGAAGCGGGGATGAGAGCGAGCGAGGCCGAGGCCGCGGGAGGCAGTGGGCGGACAGCACGCAGCGGCCCAGCTTATCACAGACCCCACAAATCCCCATTAGTCCAAGCTTATTACTCGCATACAGGATAAACTCGTTGTCCGCCCTTGTGGGAATTCATTTCGGGACCCTGTTAATATGATTTTATTCCGCTGATGGCCGCAACGCCGTGGTGCGGCCGGTCCCACTCTACCCGAGCCGATCCCGGGCCTCCAGGTACGGCGCGGCTCAGGTGACAGCGGCAACTGTCGGTATCCGGGGCTAGGGTGGGTAATTGATGGGTGCCGCGGGGGTAGTTGGCGCGGGGGAAAGGGGGATGTTTGGGGTGGTGGACATCGCGTCGGTGGTGAGGCGCTGGGAGCAAGAGGACGCGAGTGGCAGTGGCGCCGGCAACACGCACTGCGTGGGGCACCTCCAATGCAGCGGTCCACAGTAACCAAGACATTTTAGAATTCATCAAGATATTGTAGAATTCGCCAAGGAATTTTAGTATTCGCAATGTCAGTAGTCATCGCCAAAAAGGTTTACGATCCTATTTAGCCTAATTATAATATTCCTTTTGGTATTCCAATAAAGTTAATAATTTATCAATGTTTGCATCGATAAAAGAAAGGAATTTTTATTATATACGAGTGTTGATATTACCTTATACAATTTTGTAATTTTGAATTTACTAGCATCCTCTTTACACTTATTTATATTGTAGTAATTCTTAAATTAGCAAGTAAATGACTTCAAAAACGTTTTTTTCCTTACGAGAAATGGATAAATGTAAAAAGGCTGTTTGTGTACTTAATAATGAAAATCATTTTTCTTATTGTTCTTCATTGTAATTATAATTATTATTATTACTATTATTATTATTCGAAATATTTCCAAAATATTTGTTTTATGAATTTAAATGTATTTTGAATTTGTTAAAGCCATGTTAATTATTTCACTCCTATTCATGGAACAAGAGGCAAATTTTCGTGAAAAGGTAGTGGAAGTAGCTGGTGCGACATTCTCAGAAAACCACCCAAAAGAAGTTTCTCTCCAGAATAATTCATCGCACTGACGTCTTCATTGAGTAAACCCGCAAGAACGCACCTCAAAAGCCACAATGTGATTTCCACTGAGCGGAGTACAACTTTGAGCATCAATTGTGGAATGAAATTCATAGAAGTGTATCGAGTACCACGTAGAGGAATATATCCGAGCGACGGTTGGCGTCCCAGAAAGTTAACGCTGCATTCAGTTCCAAAGCAGGCCCTTCGCACCGCACAACATGCACGCAGGGTCCCCCGTAACTCCGCTCGCCGAGTTATGAATACCGCCACCACATGGCGTCGGCAAGGTGTTGCGAAAACGAGCAGCAAAAGGAGGTCTAGAGTGCGAACGGTTATGTGCACAAAACGTCAGAAAACAACTCTTAATAAGATGCGCGCGCCGGAAAGCACAACAAGCGGCATTCGTTGTCGAGAAAGAAACGCTTCCGGAAGTTTCAGACTGGGAAAACTACAAACTTTAAAATACAACAGAATGCTGCAGACTGACGGCTTTTGCATTAAAGAGAGTTCAGACGTTTTAGCTAAATTGTCTTTGTGGATTTACAAAAAATATTCAGCGAGAGAGTAATACCGAAGTCATCACTACCTCGTTACCTATTTTGAAAATTTCGGCATGAAAATATAGAAGTGTTGTGATTTACCCATGTTATTTTTTCCGTATAATCCTCAAAAATTCGCTGTAATTACGTGAATCGTAGCGTACACATTGAAGAGGTAAAAAATTGCTTACAATTGTTTGTTCACTATTAGAGTAAAATTATATAATTCCATCCAATCATGTAATAATTAAAAATTCAAATGTGTTGTTGCATGTACTTGTTGGAAATTTTATCCTAGTAGGTGAAAAGTCAGCTTAAAATTCCCTACGCTACAGAACACTTAATATTCGATGAAAATTATATACTGTATCATCGGGAAAAAAATCGTTTACAGACATTTAATTAAATAAATTCTGTAGGTTCTTTAATTATAATTAAATACTTACGAAAAATAGAGTTGCTTCAACGAATGCGTTATTCTAGAATACTTTTGATTTCTCGAAAGAATTTGATGTCACTGACCCTTAATTTATGCTTCCACATATAGAAATCATTTGAAATTCGAGTGTCCTAGATTTCATGACTTCTTACCATTAAGCATGCCTTAAATAACGATCTCTGTAAGTCGAAATACCTTATTGGCATGTAAAAAGATTTTATTTATTCATCTTTCAAATTAAATGTAAATGGAGTATGCGTTCGATTTTGGGTACACAAGTCGACTTTGGGATTTGTACTTTTCCTTATTTTCGTAAATTGTATGTTCTCTTCCTTTAGGGAAGAGGAAGGTCTGTTCTCTGACTTTTGGAAAGACTGTTCTCTTTGCTGATGACAGTGAATGACACACATGTTTATTGCAAAAAGAAACTGACTAGTACAACATCAGGTATTTCAAGTGATTGTGTTCAAATTGCAATAAAGAAGTTAATAATACACTATGAAAGAACTTGCTTCAAAAGCAAAACAATAAACAATTGTATGATGAAATTGTAAGATTCTTTGGGCTTTCAAAATCAGTCAAACCTTAAGTAGAACGTCCGTATAAACGAAATGTATACAAAATCTAGTTAATTTATGCTTAGTAAAGTAACGCTTTTAAATTCTTGAAAGTTTAAATTCTTTGAAATTCTTTTAAAGTGAGTCTGCTTTCATACAGCGCGGTCTGTAAATTATTTGAGTGGTCGGTCATTCCCGCCTGGGCAATGGTAAAATATTTTTAATAAATACACCCTATAGTACCGAGGCTTTCAGATTACATAGAAATAAGTTCAGATAATAAGCAGAAGTCCTCAACGTGATTCCTGGAAGCCACTTTCAATTGAGTTTGGAATAATATTATTACCTTTCCTTTCCATTTAAAACAGGCGCTTTTTGTGCCAACGTATTTACTAAAAGTCAATACTTTTTGCACCAGTTTCATTCAGAAATTTAGAGCATTTTCAAACTGGCACATGTAGAGAAAGGTAAATTTCCTGAAATGCTGTTAGAAGCATGTTCCAAAACCACGAACGTCGGATCGATTTCTTGCTCATATGTACACAATTCTTTAGATATTTAAAAATTAGTTGTAATGTGAGAATCGGTTTTCAGTAATTTTGCAAGGCATCGTTAGGGAATTTTATAATCGATTAAGAATCATATGAGTAAATGAGATAATGAACGGAATTCAGACCGATCTGGTCTTTTTTTATTTAATTGCCCTAATGGTAATTACTCCACCATATACATTAATAACACGCTCAGTAACATACCACGTGAAATGAATGTATCCTACAAATTCGATACAACACGTAAGAAAACGCTGCGAACAATTTTGAAGGATATTTGCTTTAAAAGAATTGATTAGAAATGACAAAGATAAATTTAATAGAAGCAAGTCTGTCACATACATTACTTAGAATGTCATAGAACAGAAATCAAGACTTCCGAATATTCCAATTGAACGTCGAAGGAAAAGAAGACAAGGGCGTGAAATGCCGACGAGCTTTATACAAAGCATGCATAACTAGAATACACAGAGATCAACAATAAAAGCATGGACATATCAAAAACACAAAGCACATTAAAACCTCAATATAAGCGCCGTGTTCCACTCGGGGGAAAAGAGAAGAGCAAGGGGTACACGTGTAGAGCATGTCCCTGACACGAGTCTCTGATGAAACTGTCACCGTATCAGAAGGAATCTCGCATCGCTGACACACATCAAACGCACCTGGCCAAGATAGCATCGCGGCCAAGAGCCGGGCTCTCTGCTGGTACTCACCGGCGGGCGCGGCGAGCAGGGCGGCGAGCAGCGGCCAGAGGGCGAGGCGTGGCGCGCGGGGGGCGCGCCAGCTGCGGGGGCGCGGGCGCGGGCGGCGGGGCGCCGCGCGGGGGCGGGGGCGCGCGTGCGGGCGGCGGGGCGCGGGCCGGCGCGCCGCCATGGCGCCTCCCAGCCTCCCGTCCGCGAGTTGCGCCTCTGCAACAGCCGGCGCAGCCCGCGCTTGCTTCAAAGTACGCCCATAAAACATTCTCTTGCGGCGTCCTTACCGCCGACACAATGCTTACAAACGCGCGGCCTAATGAAGTTATGTAAGCCGCATCCTGATTTCTGGCGCGGTATAGCGGCGCGAGGAAACTGCATCTAGTGCGAACGCTTGCCTGCAGCGTAAGTGTTACTTGCGGAAACCTTCGGAGGGACTTCCCTCGTCGAGGAAGAGGAAACGGAAGGGGGGGTTGAGGAAGTTTCGCTGGTTCGAGACGCCGCCGCAAATATTTTCAAAAACATCTCTTAATGCTTGCAGACCGCCCACGCTAATGGCATATTTTAGTAAGATAAAGTAAAATGAGCGGCTCACAGACTGCAGGGAAGAACTAAAGAGGGAAACGCGCAATAATTACAGTATAAATGAAATACAATTAAAAGCTAAAAACTTTACTTCCAGCAGTAATTGCGTTGGCTCGCAGAGTAACCCAGAGGGAGGTTCGAGTGCGCCGGAGCCGCCTGCGCTTAACAGACGAGGCCCAGCGCTCCCCCGCCGACGGCGCGCCGCGGCGCGCGCCCGAACGAACAGCCGCTCATCTGGCAACCGTCAGAGCAACGAATGCGCCAACAAGCAGGAGCGTTCGCCACGGCGTTATCTGCCCGTTGGGAGGCCCACGCGCCGCCAGCCCAGCCGGCGGGGCCCTGAGGCGGTGCGGCGGGCGGGAGCGCGAGGCCAAGCGAGAGGCGGCGGCGGCGGGGGAGAGTGGGCGGGCAAAGTGCGGGGGCGGGGCGGCGGCGCTGATCCCGCTCTGTCACCGCCTCACGCGCGCGTCGACGCCCGCGGCGCCGCGTCGTGGCAGCGAGGGTGGGGGGGAGGCGGACGCAGGCGCGGGCGAGGGGCGCGGGCGGGGGCGGGGGCGAAGGGGGGCGGGGCCGCGAGGGCGCCGCGGGGGGCGAGCCGTCGCCTGAGGGCGGTTTGGCGGAGCGCTGGCGCACAACTTCGCAACTCCGCGCGGCCGCCACTAACTTGCGGAGAGCGCGGCCGGCATACCGAGCGCCGACGGCCGCGGCGCGTTGTGGGCCCAGAGCCCGCGCGGGTGGCGGCGGCGGCGGTGGCGTGTTCGCAGCGCGAAGAAAGCGAGCCGCGAGCCGCCAGGCGGTGCCGATCGGCCGCCGCCCGCCGCCTGCCGCCTGCCGCCTGCCGGCCACTGCCGCGCGCCACCCGCCCTCCCGCCGGCCGCAGGCGCCGCCGTCAGACGTCCTAACCTTTTTGTCGATGTTTGTAGCTTGTTGCACCGGGTAAGCCGGGGAGAGGAGGCGGAGGGGGGGGGCGTGAGCCGGCGGCCGGCCGCCCGCCGCGGTCGATAGCGCGGGCCTCGAGGGATCTCGTCTTCTCCGCCCCCGCCTCCCCTCCTCCGCGTCTCCTCCGCCGAAAAGAAGCAAGGAGAAGCAAGAAAAATAGCTGCGGGTCGCTTCTTGATGGATAGTGAACTGATCCCGAGACAATGGAGACAAGCGGGCGAGCGTGGAGGGGGCTCCTCCTAAGGTGGTCGAGCGGCCCCAAACAGATTTTCATCAGCGGACCAGGTCGATAGGCCGCGGGCCGTGCGCGGGTGCGCGGCGAACGGGCGGCTGGGTGGCTGGACGGTTGGGCGGTGGGCCGTTGGCGGTGGGCGGTGGGCGGTGGGCGGTGGGCGGTGGGCGGTGGGCGGTGGGCGGTGGGCGGTGGGCGGTGGGCGGTGGGCGGTGGGCGGTGGGCGGTGGGCGGTGGGCGGTGGGCGGTGGGCGGTGGGCGGTGGGCGGTGGGCGGTGGGCGGTGGGCGGCGGGCAGCGGGTAGTGGCGGGTACGCAGCCTTCGGCGCAGGTGGAGGGATGAAGGCGGAACACCTGCATGTGAGCGGCCGCGCTTGTGTCTGTGTGAGCGGCCGCGTATGTGTGCGCGCGCGTGACCGTAAGCCACCTGAGGACCCCGCGTGTGTCCCGCAGGAAGCCCTTCCGCTCCCCTCCTCGCCACTGCCCAATCCGTCACCACTCCCACTCCCGCTCCCACTCCCACTCCCGCCTCCCACTCCCACCCCCCCCGTGTGCCATGCCCCTCCACCCGTGTGCCCGTGTGGCAGGCGGCTCCGTCGGGGGCGCGGCGTCCCGGGGGCAACACGAGCGCCGCCGCAGGTGCTAGGATATCGATGGAGCGGCGTGGCGCGCGACGGCCCGCATCCGTCTCGGCCATCGCCACAGCCAATCTTGGCGCAGCGGAGCGCGGCGCGCCACGCGTGACCCTGCGCGCGCGTCGCCCCGCCGCCCGCCAGCACCAACGGCAGCGCGGCGCCGCCGTCCGCGCGGCGCCCGCCCGCGTAACAAGCTGTCGGCTTTCGGCGCCTTCGCCGCGCCTGATGACGCGACCTCGGCGCAGCGCGCGAGCGAAGGCGGAGGCGGGCGCGCGGGCGCGGGCGGGGACACAGACCCCGCGGCGGCTGGGGGGGAGAGAGGGTGCGACGCGGGGCGCCCGCCGAGAAGCACGATACACAGGCGTGCAACAAAGGGAGAAGGGGCAAAGGAGGTGGAAGGGGAGCAAAACGCGGCTGCGCGCCGCTTCAGAAGCAAGAAAGAAGAGTTTACGAAAGAAGGTAAAAGAAGAGGTAGGAAGCCAGGCCGCGCGCCGGGAAGCGAAGTAATGATAACTGCGTGGCTCTTGGAAAGATAGCTCGTAGTAAATGGAAGAAGAGCGTGAGAGACGAGAGGGAGAGGAAAGGAGAAAAAGAGGTGGAGATGCGAGGCGAACCCAAAAGTTCGTGCGGCCCGCCCGCCCGTGCGCCGCCGCCGCCTCCTCTGCCGCCTCGGGCCGATCCGTATCGGGAGGCGGCGGCGGCGGCAACGGCGGCGGCGGCCCGGGCGAGGGCGGAGGTGCGCGGCGAAGAGGGCGCCGTCTGATCACGTTGTGTTAAAATTCTGATCACAACGCGCACCGGGCCGCGGGGCTGTCACCTCGCTCGCCTTGCCGTCACCCGCCGCCATCGCCCGCCGCCGCCCCGCGGGTTCACCTCGCCTCGCCCTGCGCGCCCCACGGGGCGATGCGCGCCCGTTCGGCGCGGGGCGGGACGGCGCGGCGGGGGCGGGGCGGCGCTCCCGAAGGCTTCGACAGTGGGCGCGCGCGGCGCCGAGGAGTCGTGTTCTGCGTCATTAGGGCCTCAGGGGCGGCCCGGCCGGCGCGGCGGCGGCGGCGGCGGCGGCGTGGCGGCGGCAGTGCGACGGGCGCGCCAGCGGAGGCGGCGCGGCGGCGCGGGAAGATGGAACGGCGGTGTGTTGCGAGTGCGGATTCCGCCATTTGTCAGCCGCTTGTCGCATTAATCTTATAGCCCCGCTCGCCGCCCCGGCGCTCGCCCGCGTCGCCCCGCGCCCCACCCGTCGCCCTGCCACTCGAGAGCGTCGCGACGCGTCGCGAAGCGGACAGCGGCCGTCCGGCGGCCCGATCGCCCGGAGCGGCGCCGGCGCGGCGGGGAAACGCAGCCGGAGGCGGAGGCGTCGCCGGCACTTGAGTTCTTAATACTTCAGTGACTGAGCGAACTAGCCGACCGGGGCCACACGACGTCTGCGCGCCACTTTCCTCCTCGCTGTTGGATATATCCTCCCTGGCGCTGGGTACGAAGATACACCCGGACTGAATTTTGCAAGCTAGCTAGATTGAATTACGTTTTTAATGTCATCCATTATACTCTCCTTGGAGACGCTGATCTGTTAAAAGGTTCAAATTTCGTGGAACCATCACTAAGCTTTTATGTAGACAGTGGTACTTCACTTTCTTAATGTATTTTCTTTTCTGAGAGCTATTTTGTCCGTAAATATTTGATCCTTATAAAGCTTTGCATACACCGCACATAACGGAATTAAGAAAAGAAAAAGCAATACAAAATACAGTTAGAATACTCAAAGTAACCGAGTAACTTTTACAGAATTAAGCACTACAGTTGGATAATTTAATCAAGGCAAAAATGCGAGACGAATCATAAGAAGTGTTCCATAAATCGTTACGACACTTGTTGAAGGGAGAAAAAGATGTTGGGAAAATGCCGTGTTGTGCCTGCGACATTTACAGTCAGAGTACTTCACTACTCCTCACTTGGCCCACTTCAATTTCCATTTGAGAGGTGCGAGGAAAGTCCACAGAACATTCCACGGGAGGTCGTATCCACGCCCGCTCGTCCTGCCTCTCGCCTGTCGCTCTTTCCGCATCGTCTATCGTTCTAGGGCGCACGGACTCTCCGGAGAGCGCCTCGCCTGCCCCGATGAACAACACGCCAAGCTTTCCCATAGAAACCTTCTTGGACGATTATTTCCTTTGACGCGCGCTGGTCAATAAGGAAGGATTTGCCCGTCATTCTTTCGCTACTGAGGATAAAAGTCTTTCCACTTCATCGTTTCTTTTCCACGAACTTGTTACTGCCACCCGCTGCCCACATTGGCTTCCACTAACGGTCAGAGTTGCTTTAGAATTGTAGGTTCTAACTCCAGTCATAATAGATATTTGTCAGATAATTAGTGGGGGCCAATTAAGTAGTTCTTTTTAATCTCTAGTTATAGAAATTCATTCGTTCTCTAGATTTTTCAGGAACACGCTGAGGTTACACCAACAAATGAAAAGAAAGTAGGTTTTATTTATTCCAAGGCTTCGCCTCATTTCATTCTTGACCCAAAAAAACTCCTAATCAATCTTGCAAACGTGCAGGGTTCTGAACAATTTATCTGATTCCGTTCGTAATGGGCAGCGGTAATAATGGTAATAAAATAATCATCTTTCATTAACGAGGATAAAGGTCCTTTCTGTGCAGCGTTTCCGTCCCAACAATTGGTTACCCACTTGGGGTGCAATTGTAGGAAGAGATGAGGGCGATGCAGAAAGGCGAATTCGCAGAGTACAAGTAGGCTCTCGAGCTTTGCACAGGGCGGCGGCGCCCGGGGCGCGGACGCGGGTGAGGTGGGCGGGGCAGGCGGAGCGGCTGAGGGGCGGCCTCGGTGCTGGGGAGGCGCACGAGGGCGTGGGCGGAAGTAGGGTTGGAGGGGAGCGAGGGCAGCGGGGCTGACGGGGGAGGGGAAGGGAGGAGTTGGGAAGGGCGGGAAGGTCTCGGGAGTTGAGAGGGGCGGGCAGGAAGAGGGAAGGTGAGGAGTGGGATGAATGTCGGGTTGGGGGGGCGAGGACAGGCGGGGTAGCAGGAAGGGGCGGGGAGGAGAGGCGGCGGGAGGCGCAGCCGCCGAGGGCATTCAGGGGCCAGGCGCGGGGGTCCGGGTGAGCACGGGCGGGGCGCACGGGGCGCGCGCGGGGGAGGCCGCGCAAACAAGGAGGCAATAAACGCTCGGCTCGCGGCCGCTTTGAAGCAGTTCGCGATTTGTTGTGTAATTTAATTCCGCGGTGCGCGGCGGCTTCTGCGCGGGCCGCTTGCTCCACGCGCCCCCCTCCCCCGCCAGTCCCGTGCCCGCCCGGCACTCCGCCCCCTCCGCCCCGTTCCGCCCCCCCGTCACCGCCCCCCCCACCGCCCCGCCGCGCCCCGTCGCGTGCGTCAATTCGGGGCCTCGCAGCCCTAGGGCCCCAATTCGCGGGCGTCCGTGAGTCCCGCCCCCACCCCACCCCTTCTCGACCTCTGCTCACTGCTGCCGCGTCGGGTCTAGGAACCTCCGCTCTCTCTTCCACGACGCGCTCGTCCCAAACCCCGCCCCCTCTGCGCCTCAACATGCCCTGGCGCCTCCGCCCTCGCTCTGTTCCTCGGCCGCCTTCCCCCTGCCATTTCTTGGCGACGCACACCCCGGCCCTTTCATAAGGGAGCTAGCTACTCTCGAGATACGCGCTCTCTCCCGACACGAAGATAATCTTCTTTTCTTGTACTACAAGATATATATTTCTAAAGTAGTTCTAAATCCACCGACAAAAAACATTGCTGTATCATCGCGACAGGAAGATATGAGCTAAATAAAAACTCTTAAGGCCCGCACTTGGCTTTTAATGCTTAGTCAAACGACGTTCTTAATACGGTTTCGGAGGCGGTCGAGCTGCAGTGCGACGTGGCCCGGAAGGGAAGAGAGACGGCGCAATTATGCAGGTTTGTGCCGGCAATTGCCGAGCTACAGGAAAGCGCTAATAGCGCAGGGGAGATGCACCGACCCGGCTCACATGCACTCCGGGGTTGGTGGGCGCGTTCCCAAGCCAAGCGACCCTTCCCACGCGGTGGGGCAGCAAGAAGGCACACGACGAGCGACGGCCGAGCAGCGCGGACCAGAGACGAAGAAAGGCTTCAAGACGAGCGCGAAGGGTGGGGGAAAAGCTGCCAGAAGTAGGAATGCGCGAGCGGAACAAATGAGGGCTAAATGGACACATGCGAGGTAATGAGAAACTTTGCATTTAGGAGGGAGAATAAGTTAGCAACTAGCAGAAGAAATGTAGAAGACAGAGAAGAGACAAGGAAAATATACGTTGCAAAAGCGGACTCACGATTAATACGACGCAGTGGATCAGATGCAGATGGACAGGATGTACATAGCCAGCGACATGGGCTTGAGGTAGAGGCTATAATTCAAAAGGCAAGATCTGCAATGTCCAGGCATAGTATATTACATATCATTTCTCATGGTTAGTTCATTTTTCACAGAGATTAAATGTGCATTAAAACGAGAAGACTTTGATAACCTTGCCAAAAGATGTCTTCGTATATTCGACGAGGACATTATTTCACTGACAAATAAAATTCGCTGTTTCCCACCAGCGGGGAGATCGAAGCAATTACAGAAGCCTGTCCGGAAAAGTAGGATGGGTAGACAAGCGATCACTAAACGCAGCAATATGCGCAGCGGCGAGGGCGAGGGTGAGGGCGAGGGTGAGGCGGGGCAAGGCAGAGGCGACGAACGGGCCAGTGGCGCGGGGCGGGTCGGCAGAGCGCGTGGGCGGAAGAGTAGCCCGACAACCGGCTACCGGACGAGCGGGCGGGCCCTACACAAGGGCGGATGTTGCGAGCCACCGAGCAATCCGCCGGGGTGGCCAGTCGAGCGGCCGGGGAGGGGCGGAGGACGAACATGAGCGGAGAACTAGGGACGCACAGACGATCGCAAAGGGAGCCGTCACTACAACATTGGAATAAAGCGCGAAGAGACAGCAGTGGGGGGAGCAATCCAGTGTGGGAAGGGGCCGCTGGATGTGCAGGCACGCTGGGCGGCGAGCTGTCGGGCGGAGGGGGGGCGTGACGGGCAGGGGGTGAGGGGGAGGGGAGGGGCGACGGACCGGAAGCCGGAAGACCGAGTGCGCGGCGCGGGGTGACAGGCTGCCCGCGACCCGCCTTCCCAGTGCGGCGCGGCGCGGACTATGGAGGACCCCGCTTAGCACCCACGGCACTGTCTCCGCATGCGTTAATTGCCTGCGCCTAGAAGCGTTGTGCATGCATTCGCTGGGAATTTACTTGAGCTATTGTTCTCCCTTTTTATTTGCAAACAATTTTTCCTTTAATTAGAGGACGAAAAATTAACTTCTCTAATGAGAACTTAGACAACATGATTATAAAATATGGACTGCAGGTAGAGGATAAAAACGGAAAAAACATATTGATTAAAATAAATTTCTATTTTTGCAAAATGAGATGAGTGACATCCTTTCATTCGTATGATTGTATTTTAATATCGGACACTGGACAAAAATGCAAGTTAATTCATTTGCAAAACGTTTACATATTAAACATGTTTCTCGTTGATCGTACAATATAATATATTTTAAATACCATTTAATTGAAGTTTATTACTTTTCAACACTACATTAATACGTAGCAATTCCTCGAAAATTAATGTTTGTGTCGCATAATCATTTTATCACTGTTATTCTACGAATTACAAATTGGTGCTAGAATTATACATAGAAATACGCGCACTTTTGCTGAAATTTAAAAAAATCTTGGTAGAGAAAAAAATTGTTATTGATTCCAAAATGCAAAAGCCACTTCAATCAAAATGTTTTAGGAGTTGAAGCAATGAAGAATTTCAAGAAGTTAAAATGTAGAGCAGTTACTCAGAAAAAGCGGTACGTTAATTTATTGCTTGGTACGCGGGAACAACAAAAACGTAACGGCTATAGCGACAAGATCTCAACTAAATTAGGAATCCATATTAACTAAGAAACATTTGTATTTATTCTATTACGTTTCTTAACATTTAACATCGACAACATCAAATCGTCTTAAAGGCACTTTTGCTGTGACAATGTAGAAAATTGAATTAATCTGGTTTAAGGTATGCGATTCTTCACTTGGTCGTTGTTATTACATAATTTAGAAGGCACTTATCAAACATTCTGCAGTCTAACAACTCTCATGGGATTACTGCCGAAACCGGTAACATGTTTACTCGCTAAGACGTTACATTTCACGTTCATTCACGCTAAGGCCCCACTCTATATGCTGTCACTAGAAGTGACAGCAGTATAGCGGAAGTGGTTCGCCCAAGTAAACCAGCTAATTCCAGATATTCTGACACTGCGGTATTATTCAGCTGCTCCAACGCACAAGTTCGTTAACAAGAGGCAACTCTCTCTTGTTTGCTTCTCCCCCGCACTCTGTTTCGTTTCCGAGGGAATCACGACGTAGTACGTTTCCCACTCAAACGCAGGAGCGCAGACGCCGCGTAGCGTCCCTCAGATCTCGGGCGTCACACAAAGCTCGCGTCACCAAAGCGCACGGCGTCTGCGGCGGTGCCGTCCCCACCGCCGCCGCCACGCCCCCAGCGCGCCCGCGGCCCCGCCGCCGCCGCCCCTGCAGCCGCCCCCGCAGCCACCCCCCACCACTGCCCCCGCCGCCGCCCTCGCCGCCGCCCTCGCCGCCGCCGCCGCCGCCACCGCTGCCGCCATCGCTGCCGCCCCCGCTGCCGCCCCGCTGCCGCCCCCGCTGCCGCCCCCCGCTGCCGCCCACGCCCCCGACGCCGCCCACGCCGCCCCACCCCGCCACCAAACGCCGGCTTCGGCCGGCCGGCCGGCGAATCGCGGCGCGAAGCGGGCTGTCACCGGCGCGCACAAAGCAAGGTTACCAGCTAATCTGTAAATCTTCACGTTTAGTTCCCATTCTTCTGCCACATTTCATGGCATGGGGCGACCCGTGGTGTGTTAGTCCGGTCTTTAATCTTCTTCCTCTGGGTATCTGCATAGAATTATTTATCGATGCAAGTAAAAGTTTAGGTGGATAAAAGGTTTGCGACAGGTATTCGCGGTATTTTCCGTCTGCCCCTCATTTCACCATTGCTCCATGGTCATTGAAATCACATTACCTTTCACCCATTACAATTAGTATATCTCCGGCATGCGCGAAAATACTAGGAGCTGAAGATGATAATGAAAATAACGCATTTACTGATCGGCAGGTACGGTTTCTGGTTTGGTTATAGGCATGTAGTACAATCAACACTTTTATTACATCCATTAATTTTCACATTTTTTCACAAGATAATATTTTATTTCAAATAATAATAGTGAGTTATTTCTTAAAAGCATTTTTATTCTTTGAGTAGCAATTCCTTTAAAGTTTTCCGCCACTCGTTCCCACAAATAAGGGGTGCATACCTACGTTTCGGTTAAATTCCCATTCTTTTTGTGCACGTGTGCATCCTCCAAGCTTTGTTCGCCTGCTGTGACATTGCAGTTTTTCAGTGAGCCAGCAAAGACTCGTTCCACTGTAATGGGGAGGAATGCGGACGTAGACGTTAGGTTGTGTGCTTTTTGTTGATGACGGTGTTGCTACTTGTGTTATCCCCCAAATTATTTTTCAAAATAATAACAATGAATAGACAAAACAATCATTTAATTAATGATGAACTATGACTTAATGAACATGCCATGAATAAATTCTTTCATATAATTCGTTGTTCATTTATCTATTTCCAGATATCTCTAATTTTACCCGTTAAACTTTTTGGTACTGTTAGATTATAATATTTAATTTATATTATTTGCGATGAGCTTCCACTTCAGTATGTCAGTTTTAAGCAACCCCTTCAAAACTGTACAACCGTGACGTATCTGTGAAATAATATTACCAATTTAAGTATGAAAACTCATCTTTCGGGATCTGTAAGGAATCATAATTATATGCATAAAACATGTCTGTCATCATGGTTTTCCTCTTCTTCAGAAGGCAACACGAAGGCAAAAGACTTGCTTCAATTTAGATCGTGTTTTTCGTCGAGTTCGTCTTGATTCATTGGGTGGATGTTCAGATAAACCTCCGCTTCGCACAATACACTCAATTTAACCGCATGTTTCTCAAACTTCCCATCCTTTCTACCGTTTCTTGACGTCACACAAATAAAATAATAAACAGTTGATTTTTCACAATCTAACCTCTATCAACTTTCGGTTGAGAGAGTTCCTTCACTACAGCCAGTTGCGTTGCACGAAGCTCGCTCTGCCATCCTGTTGCAGGCGGTGCATTGAGGCGAATATGAACGCCGTTGGCACGACTCTGATACGAGTTACCGTCGTGGAAGCAGCGTTTTCAGTTCCGATGCGAGATTTAAGCCCTCGTTCGGGCGGTGGCCGGCAGCCCGCTTCCTTCTTTCCGCCCACCTTCCCCATCTCTCAAAAGCTCCAAGACGCGCGGCTTCCCGCCCGGGCGGCGCGCGCGGGCGTCGGAAGAGGGCCGCGGGGTCCCGCCGCCGCCCGCAGCCGGCGGAAGGGGCGGCCGGAAGAGAGGGCCTGGCGGGGGCGCGCCGGGGCGGGGACGGGGACGGGGGAGCGGGCGGGGTCAGCACTGAGCCCTAGGGTGCGCGCTGTATTTCTTCCGGCGGCGGGCGGCAGCGCGCGTCCTGTGCCGATTTACGCGCTCGCCCCCCTCGCCCCGCCGCCCGCTCCCCGCGCCGCCCTGAACCCTCCCCGCCCGCAGGCCGCCCGCCGGGTCCGCGCCCCGCCATCATAAATTAGTAGATTTACCGCGCGGCTCTGCGGCGCGCGAGCGAGCGGGCAGGCGGGCGGGCGGGCTGGGTGGCGGGGAGTGGACGGGTCGGTTGGGTGGCAGGCCGGGTTCGCATGGGTGAGTAGGCGGGTAGGTGGGTGTGTGGGTGGGTCGGTAGGGGTTTGAGTGGGTGGGTGGTAGGGGGTGGGGTAGGTTGGATACGTACGGGAGGACGCGGAGGGGTGCGAGCAGGCCATGCCGCAGCAGCACATCGCGGCAAGGCCGGCGGCCACGGGCGGGACGCGGCGGCCAGTGGAAAATCGTGACTGTGCGGGCGTCGCGGGCGGTATGGGCGCGGCGTCGCTGTTTGGAAGCCGGGCCGTCGACGTCGGCGGCCACCTTGCAGAGCAGTCGGACGGCCGGAGGTGGGGGGGGGGCGACGCCACCGTCACAGAGCCGCTGGCCGCAGAGTACACCGGTCGGGGCTGCAGCTAATTACGCTAAACACGCCGGAGGCGCTCTCGTCCCGTCAGAGCGACCTCGGCCACCCGCCGCCCGCCAGGCACACAACACGACACACAGAGACAGCGCGGGAGCGTGCGCGCCGGAGAGACCGGCGGCCGTCCGGCCAGCGTCTCAGACGACGCCGGCGACGCCCGCGGCCTCTGCTCCGCCGCCGACCTCCGGGCCACTGGGGCGCTACGTGGAAACATTATTCTTCATTAGAAACCCCAACGCACTTCGCGTCAATCTATCGTGCGTTTCCGCAAAAGTAACAGCGTACCAAGCTCTTATCGTGATTCTGGAGATTACAAACGTAGAGTTCTGGAGTGCTTTAGTAAATTGTTTTACCAATGGAATTGCCGTTAAACGCCCAAGTGACCAATATTCATTATATTTATTTAGATAGTTTAACGGTTTATTTAAAACGTTGAACTCGTGCAAACATTCCTTACACTGAAAATTATAGTTTCAAATTGCAAATAGCTTCATTCTGGAACCCAAACTTCAAACGACCAGGCCCTGAACGGAGCTTTAGATTAAAAATGCCCGATATTGCACATGGTTAAACCTGATATTGCTAAGCTTTTTAGTGCCTGACAGAAAAACTTAGGTACTTGCAATTATAACTATCAAACAAACAATTAAAATGTTCATAGAATTCGACATTCTACCACGGTATCACGAAACCAAATCTCCAAAAATTGAAGTTCTCAATTCGTAGATTATAGCGTAAGAAATATTAACTGCAGGCAGTGGCTCATATATTGAGTTTTAAATCATTTGGGCGCATCATTTTGAAGTTATGCACAACGAGCACAAGTGTGTTGCGGGTTTGTATATACTATACATTCAGCAAGAGCAGCTAATCTTGAAACTGAACTTTTTTTTCGAAATGAGGATGATAGATAAAAAATCAAACAAATTTAAAGAGGTACCACACACGGGAATATTGAATTAACAATTGAACTGTAAAAAGGAGTATAAAATCGGACACTTTTTATACATTAATTTTATATTTTATTATAAGAAATGACATTTAACAGCCCCTACCAATGAGGGTTCAGCTACGGATCACAGCGCTCTTTCGTCTATATTTGTTTAGTTAAGGAGTTTTAGTTTAGTTAACGACATTTTAATTGTTTAGAACTTTTATTACCAGAATCTTTCTTAATCTTGAAGGATGGTTTCATCTTTCAAGGTTTATCGAATGTTTACGAAATAATTTGAAACCTTCTGCGTGCCTAACCGCTTCGTAGAAATTTCCAAGATATCATCTAACAGCGAGACTTGCCGATAAATACACAACAATCTTATTTTAGAATCGTCGATGTAGAAAACCGTTGTGGACCCGAAGCAATATGATAAATGTTCTTCTTCCCCCAAAGTTCGGGTCCTAGAGAAAAGAATCGCGGTAAAGAAAATGTTCAAAAATATATATCCTTGCCATATCTCAAAAACTGAAAATATTTTTACATAAATTTGCAGAAGATAACTTGT
Organism: Acheta domesticus; assembly: GCA_031308135.1. Lineage (NCBI taxonomy): Eukaryota > Metazoa > Arthropoda > Insecta > Orthoptera > Gryllidae > Acheta > Acheta domesticus. The sequence goes on from JAHLJT010008446.1 coordinate 103,952,110, forward strand.
GCATTGATACGTTTGTGTAGGCTTAGTTCTTGAATATATATACAATTTTCCTTCAATTATTTGTCAATTACACTGGGATATACCATTGACCTTCTCACCCATTAGTGTTCCCCGGGTGGCGGAATGTCATTGGAGTGCACTTATTAAACTCGTTACAGGCTTACTGTTTTTAGCATTAAAATCGTCATTGCCCAAAAAATATTTTAAAAGAATATATATTTCGAAGTAATACAAAACCAATGCCGTACTCTTCAACATATAGGCCTCCTATGGTATTATTCTCGCCGAAGCGTTGCTCATTCAGGTTTTTATGAAAATAAAGGAAGAAGATATAAATGCTGAGCGCAAGTTTTGAGCCACAATATCGAGAGCTCCCAGTAATTTTTTCAGAAGCTCTTTGATAGCTTTCCCTGTGTGAGCTCCGGAGGTTTCAAAAAGTAGAAACACCCCGCATGTCAACATTCTTCTCTTTTCTCTTGATTTAAATAGCCCGCCGGGGTAGTTTTAAAGGCTGGTATTATACAATTGTTAATTGTTAAAAAACAAAGACATTTTCTATTGAAATATATCTTCTTTTTTGTTTTGGGGAAATGTAAGCTACGTCAATGAAATGCCTGGTTACTAGATTATGACGTGTGATTCAAAATGTTATATCGTCCCAGGATATTCCCAAAAATATCAAGGAACTATTTTTTGTAAAGAAAATTAGAAAATAAAGAGTGACTTTTCTGGTTCCTTCTTTGTTCGCCTGCCAAGTGTTGAGAACTCAATGAACCTAATGTTTACCCTAATTTTCCAATCACAGCTTCATGAATCATGTTCCCTGACACTCTGGGAAATATGGCATTCAAAATCGCTTATTATCACACTCCTGATTGTACAAATTTGTTAATTAATTCTGTGAAGACTGTCATCATAGATGAAAAACTGCCTATTGCTCCTTTGTTCGTCATGAACATTGGAAATATCACCATTTAATGTCAGAGGTCACTTCATTATTCTGTGAATTGCAGTTGCCTTAGGGCAACTTTGTCTGTAAATTTCCGCACGCATTTTTTGTTGAGAAGTGGCATGACGTAGCAGCCCTCCCTCATTTGTATGGCTTCTGTATCGAAGCAGCCACTTACAAAATGTGTACCTGTAAAGACTGCAAATAACACCAGCGTACGAAAGAGAATGAAAATTGAAAAGATTGCATTGCACACTTCATGTAATTACGCGCCACACGTTTTCAGTAAAAACACTTCACAAATTTATAACTTGAGATTTATTTTTATTTTGTAGTTTTCTAAACAGATTTTTGTGACCAACATTATTCATTCATCAATGCTAGAATTCCATCGTCGTTAATAAGAGTTTATTCCTTCTATGAAACTGCCGAAATCCTATCAGCGAAGACAATGTTTAAAAATCATACTTATTATTTGTCACTTTCCGAGCATATTAAATCGTCAAAAGAAAATTGTACGAATTAGCCGTATCATTAACACTGATTAACAATTAGCCACAAGTCACATATCGTTTATTGCAGTCATATATGTTACTCTGGAACTACGCAGTGACAAAATAAAATCCAGATATCAATCAATTTCCTCGCGTATCAGCTAAACATTCAGCATCTAACACATTCAAAGGCCTGTGGTCACAGCAATCACTTCATCTCCCAAATGAAGCTCTGAAAGTGTCGCCTTCGGCCGCAGCATCGGCGCTCTCCGGGTCGCCAGCGTCGCGATGCCTCTAAGAATGTGAGTTACGGACAGCGACCAGTTCAAATAACGTATAAAGCCCAGCCCTCTATCGGCGCTGAACGAAAATAAATGATAGAAGATGATAATCCGATATGCGGGGATCGGACGCGTGAAAAAGGAGAGAGCTCAACGCACTAGTCCGGCAATATGTTCTATTTACAGGTCATTAGCATACTCGGGGTTGGCGGGGAGGCCGTCACGCCCCGGAGAGTGACGGACCAATCAGCGGATCGATAATTCGCCCAAATTAAATCCCCCGGTGTTTTGTGCGCAGCGCCGCGGGACGCGTCTGGCGGTGTGCGGCGGTGAGGCGAGAATACGCTGCGGGCGCCCGCGCGGCCAGTGGACTCGTGGCGGCAGCGGCGGCGGCGAGCGCGCAGGTTGCCGCCTCTGATTTATCTGCCGGCCGCTACCGCCGCCGCCGCCCCCACCCCCGCCGCTCGCGCCTGGGCCGGGCCGCCGCCGTCGCCCCCGCCCATTCAATTACGCGCGCGCGCCCGCCCGAGGCCGCCGATTAAAGCCAAGGCGTCCGGCGCGGCGCTGCGAGGCGCAGCGGGGGCGGCGAGGGCGATGAGGGCGGCGAGGGTGTCGAGGGCCAGCGGGCGAGCGGGTCGACGCGGCAGGGGGCCGGACGCGCTGGCCCAAGGAGAGAGCAGGCGACGGAGGCGCCGAGAGAAACGGCGATCGAGCGAGTGGGGAAGTCGGGCTGGGGAAGGTGGGAGGAATGCACGGGGCGGTAATGGCAGCTTGGGATATCGGAAATGCCGGAAGTGACTTTCGAGGGTGGGGGAGGGGAGAGAGCTGCGGTTGCGGGTGCAATGTGGGTTGCGGCGATGTGAGGTGACGAAGGTCGACAAAAGGTGTGGAGATGGAGTGGGGGAGACGCGCGATGGCTCCAAAGAGAGCGAGAGCGGAAGCGAGAAAAGTGATAGAGATGGCTGGGATTGGAAGCCGACTGAGGTCAGTGCGGTGGCGGTGGCCGCGACCGGGTGGGCGTTGAGCGAAAAGGGAGGCAAGAATGGTCGGTGGTCGGTTGCGGAGATGCCGAGATGTGGCGAGGCGGAAGAGTGGGTGAGTCAGCAGGAGGTGTGTGGAGGGACATGGTTTCCTCTCCTCAGAAGGAGGGCTAAAAGGTGAACGGTACGCGGCCGAGACGACTGGAACCGCCGGGGTCCACCCGCGTGGCGAAGGTGAAGTGACGGTGAGACGAAACGGTGGCCGCCGCAGTGTGGGAGCGGGAGGGCGAGGGCGAGGGCGAGTGAAAGCGGGTGTGGGCGGGTGAGAGCAGGCGCGGCCAGCGTCGGGCAGCGAGCGTCGTGCGGTGGGCGGTGGCGGCGCGAGCCGCTGATGCACGACCCGCGCGCCCGCGCGCCGCCGCCGCCGCCCCCGCCGCCTGCTCGCCGCGCGCAGATAAAACGCCCTATATTTCTCCGGCCGAAGCCGCGCGTCCGATTGAGAAATCGTCGCGGCCGGAGAGGCGCAATCGCAGAGCCCCGGGGACCGACGCGGCGCCCGGCCGCTCGACCGACGCGGCCCGATCCGCCGCCCCGCACGCCCACCCCCACGCTCACCCCACGCCCACCCCCCCACGCTCCCCCACTTCCCCCACGCTGACCGCGGGAGACCCCTAGCCAGCCCTCGCCGTCATCCCCCTCGGCGCTCCCCCTCGATGTGTACCGTTCAGTCCCTCCCCCGCTACCCTTCTCGACCTGCCAGCACTCGATGCCTGTCCCGCGCACGCTGCCGAAGAGAACTCATTAATTAGCCAGCACTGTTTTTTCTCCAGCTCTCAAATTTTTCGGTTTTAATATGCCATCAGCTAATTATTCATTAAGTAAAAGAATTTGCCTCTTGCGGAGAGAACTCGCAGCCGCCGTACCTGCGCTCTAAGAGAGAATAAAAAGAGGAGGAATGTTTATTTGGAGGGATTCGAGGCGGTGGTTCTCATGCACGTGTCTGGGTGCCTGGGCGTCGGGGCGCGTTCCGAACGAGGGCTGCGCGCGTGGGCCGGGGCGAAAGAGGCCTCGCTCGTGGCGAAGCACGTCCGCGCGCCGCCGGATCGGCGCTCTCCCCGCCGCCGCCGCCGCCGCCGCCGCCTCCTTCGTTTCCGCCGCCCGCCGAGGCGGGGGCCGCAGGGACGCCACCGGCGACGAGACACGTGCCGGCTCGGAGATACCGCCGTCAAAGCGTGCTGCGTGGCGGCGGCGGGCGAGCGCATGCGGGGCGAGATAGGGAAGCGGGGCGCGAACGCGCGGCTCGGGTGGCGCGCAGCGGGGACGGGGCGGGGCGGGGCGCGGCGGGGTGCTCGGGCGACTGGGGCCGGCCCCGGCGAGTACTCGAGCGCGCGGGGAGGCCGGCCCGGCCCGGCGCAAGCCCTCGCCGCTGCCGCCGCTCCGCGCCCGTGCGCTCGGCACAAGGCGGCCGCCAGATTGAATGTGGGGAGACCGCTGACAGCGGCCAAAGCGACCGCGGCGCCGCTCGTGAATATGCATACGGCAGCTCGGCGCTGCGCTTTGGCTCCGGCCGCCACCTCGGTCTCCGGGACGGCGGCGGCGGCGGAGAGCCGGAGGCGCCGGCGGGCCACAGGTCTTGCGGCGGGCGCGGCAGGCGAGAGGGATTCGAGTGGAGGCCAGCACACAGCTGCGGGGCGGTGACGTCTATAAGGGAAGAGCAGGAGCAACACCGCGGGAGAAGTTGGCTCTTGATAGAAGGGACGACATGGAAATGTTGAGAGGCTGCACAAGGATTAGCGTTCACAACGTTCACACGGGAAGGTTGTAGTGATAAATACAAATGGGGATCTACAAGGTTCCTGAAAGGATTCAGCAACGGTTCCATAATGATAATACTTTTTTTTTAAACTAAACGTTAATAAAATGTTTAAAGAAATATTTACGAAAATATTTTTTCCTTAGAAAAAGCAAGTTAAAAAAATCGAAAAATCGACGTTTTTAGAAGAAGAATATGAAACTACGAAAACCGAAGAAAATAAATTCCGGAATACACTTTGATACTGAGATATAATGTGGGAAGGGAAGCATCGACGATAATGGAATAATAATGGGCTAAAAAATATTCTCTCAAAACATGAATAGCAATAGGACGAGATGAAGAGCGTGACAAATGCAGGAGACAAGGTATGGTAATGACCTCTTGAGGACTGCTGAAGTACAAATATGACAATTTCTTATTCATGTGGCAGTACATATATGGTAAACTCATATATCAAAAACAAATATATGGGATAATCTTTACCTTATGTTCTATTGTATAGCTATCTTAACTACTGGCTCATGATACATTCAAACGCGCAAGATTTAAAGAAATACCAGAAAAGAATTAAAGTTGCAGGTGTTGTACATGAATATATTTAATAATAATAGCAACACATATTTTTAAAGATGAAGCTCTAGGATGTATTTAAAAAATACTCAGACTTAAAAATATAGATTTTGAATCCATCTATAGATTTGGAAATACTACAGACAGCAATATCAATAAAAACAATCGATATTTCAGTTGCGGATGAGTATCATAAGCGATGCAAAGTAGGAATCCCTGCTGCAACAATAGTGGATAAAGTGGATAGAATGGGTCGTAGATTGCCAACTGCGGCAGGTGGTGACCGGTGCGTGTCCTCGCGCGAAGGGGATCTCCCGAGTGGAGATCGCGCAGTGCGGGATGCAGCGGGCGCGGGGCGGGGCAGGGCGAAGCGGAGCGGGGCGCGAAGGGGATGGACGGCAACCGAGCGCAGCGGGACGCACGGGCGGGTGCGGCGGCGGCGGCGGTTGCGGCAGCGGGGACGGCGTTTGCGGCCCGACGGCGGCCGAGGAATCCGAGAGCAGCCGCGTCGTCGTCCCTTCCCCCAGATCCACCCTCTTCCCTTCCTCTCCCCTCCCCTTCCCCCACCCCCTCTTCTCCTCTCCTCTGTCCTCTCCACTACCCCCGCGCGGGCACGCCCACACTCACCCGGGGGGAGTGCACACAGCTGCACGTGCTAAATTCTCAAAGAGCTTCAAACGGGTTCGTCAAAAATTTAGTGACCACTTTCGAGCAGCGTCGCGAACTGCCTGAAGCTGATGACGCGCGGGTGGGACCGAATGGCAGGGGAGGGGGAGGGCGGGTTGCAGGAGGCGGGGCCGGATGAGCCTCACAGCCTCAGGAGGCTCGCGTGGTGCCAGGACGCGCCGCTGAGCTGCGCTTTGCCTCCCTGGCGGAGCGCTTCCGCAGACGCATCAACATGGACGGCGCGTGTAAACATCGGTTCATATGGACGCATCAAAAACAATGTGGAAAATTCTACCCTCTGAGCTATATTGGAAAATCTTTTGACAGATTTATAGGCTGAGAGTTTATAACTGACATATTTGCGGAGAGAGAGAGAGAATGTGAGAGAAAGAGTAAGAGAGGGAGAGTGAGGAATCGAGAGGCTGAGAAGGTGGACAAAGAGGGAGAAAGTCTGCCTATCACCCAGCTGCGTCCCCAGACAACTTAATTTAATAAGTACCTATAACACAAATCGTCACAGATGTTTCGTTTTCAATTCACAGTAAAAATGTGATTTGTAGAGTAATATATGAATGAACAGGAAGAAATGTCTATATATTAATGAGTGAAGAAGGGACATGCAAATCAGGATGAAGCTAATGAAAGAAAAACGAAGACCACTAGTAACGGAAAGGCCAATAAAAAAGAGACTGAGCAAACTAGCGCGTATGCAAAGCACAGAAAATTTCTGTATGTGTATCCTTTTTTTTCTCTCTCTTTCCATTTGCGCTTTCCTACGCTTTCAATTTTGCCGTCTGTGCACGCAATAAATGCCGGTAATTTTTTTACCTGGTTGTCAGTAGCATTCAATTCTCCAGAACTTACGAGATTAGCTTTTTATGGTTGTGATATTCATAAACATGCATACGCCATTAAGCCAATCTGTATCGAACAAAAAAAGAAATGAAACAAGCAGTGCGTATGCACAGCATTTCAAAATTTCTAATCCAAAGGGGAAGGAACAATATGTATTTTTTTCATGTCTTGAAAAATTACATGTGAATCGTCTGGAAGCATTACATCCATTTTAATATTAGGAAATTGTAAGAAGTTATGGAAGTCATGTTATGCAAGGTGTCAAAGTCATGTCATGGAAGGTGGTGTTTAATCAAGAAAATTTGTGCATGCATGAAGTTTTCGGTAGCTAGTACATGCCCCCTACCTTCATGCTGCGAAAGATTGTTTGCAACATTGCTGACAAACTAAATTAGATAATATTTCAAAATTGCATAATGTGATTATGCCCTAGTAGATGATTAGGTCGTAATTCATACAATGGCCTATGCATATTTTCACATGCTAGAGTCAGAGATTTTAAATCTTCAATCTAAACAGCGCCAATAATTGAATTAGAGATATGCTGATTAATGAAACCCAACTTATCTCAAATTTCTATTAACTTCAACCTTCGAGCACAGTAATTAAAAACCTATATCTGTCGTGCAGTCAGCTACAAAAATCAACAACTTTGTTGTGCGTTTAAGCATTTGTACGTTTTCGGCTGCGAGTTCAAAGATTGTTTCACAGATCACAGACCCCGTTCTAGCTACATGGGATTTAGTTAAACCTACTTTTGGCTTATATACGAGACTTCAAGTGTGCTTCGCTCACTGGTCTATCGTCTTTTGCCTTTGAGTTAGAATGATCCTTTACACGAATTATTTCATGTTCAAGTTGCACAATGAATTTGCAATGAAATTTAATTTGAAATATTTCAACATTACCTTTTTACATGTTCTTATTACTTCTCATAAATTCCCTTCAGTGCAGTGGCTTTCTTCTTCCCTTCAACTTCCTCTTCCTACATAAATTCTTCTAGTCTAGTACACAAGGAGACGGTGAAATACAAAATGGCACGTAATTATAAGAAATGTTTTATAATTTTGCATGAAATATTGTGAAAAACACACTTATCAAAGTGCGTGATTTCATTAAGTTAAACGAACAAAATGTTCGATAATTCTTTGCTAAATATTGAAAATACCTTCTGTTTTTATCCTTTATATCTTGTTCATAAGCCATTTCTTTCATATTTAATTTTAGGTAGTCACAATCTCACGTTTTGAATCTCAGGTTTCATTTATTGAAGATCAATGACCTACCGCAAAGTTATTCCAATATATTAGGTTTTGTAGATGATTCTCATTTATACTATATGGTTTGTAAGCTCTAAAAACGTTATCTAATGTAGCGAGCATTATCCCATTCATGTTGTATCGGATGTATTCTATATTAATACTAGGTCTGCGTAAAATGCCGTTTTAGAATAAATAGGAAGCACATTATGAAAGAAGAGTCAACCCCTGTTGATGATCGTGGTCTCATCGAAAATCAAGTTCAGCTCGTGTTTCCAAGAGTGAGCGCATTCCACCAAATTGAAAGTAATGAAACTCACCAGGCTGAAATGCACAACACGATTGAGCGCAGCGTTTCAATAAATAATTAAATAAATAAACAAACACTAGGTCGTTTACTGCAAACTCAAACAAAAAGATTCAAATATAGGACGGTTCGTTAAAAAGGTACAGTTGCGATTTGGTGGTGAAAACTTGTGTGTTGCAATCACGAAGTCTAAAAATACATCCCCGTGCTTGAAATCTATAGAGAGTAAAGAACTATTTTAATTAAAATATCTTTAATGAAATAGCATATGCGCATCAAAATTCTACGAGGTGGTTATATAGATAATTACTACTAATTATAAGAATAAATACTAATTATAAGAATAAATACAGATAATTCACAAGATATCTGTCATTTATGTATGAGTAAATATTGTTTGAAATTACAGGTTAGATGGAAAAGTTGCAAGACATGTTGAAAAATTGAATTTCATTGGCAATATGAACTTTTCTTCCCCTATTTCAAAGCTCAGTTAATGCGAAGTGTTTTATTACAAACCTCACATTTGTTCGTAGTTTAATATTGAATAATAATTAAATTGAAAAAAAACTATTGCAGTAAAATATATAAATGACTGATGCGATAAACTACACTAATGATTTTCTTTTCAATTGTTTCCTTCAGGATTCAGAATTTTTCCACTCGTCTGTAAAATAAATGTATATATTTACGTAAATAATTTTAAAATATATAATTTAAATTCCCCAAACGGTAATTCATTGCAATGACTCTTCACAAAATATTAATTTTAAAATATGTTTGCCTTACTGGCGCGCATTTAACATATTCCTTTTTCGTTCGCTCTGCCTGACAAAGAACATCATTAATGCACGTGTAAACATTTTGTATTACAACATGCTGTTACATGCATTTTGTAACGAGCAGATGTTTCCACTGATACTGATGAAACGTGGTATCGAAAACTGCCGGGATTTTAAACACAAATGTCCCGCGTTCACACACTGATTTAGGATACTACGTTTCAAATACTTTGTGAGCTAAAAAACAGTAGCAATGGCAAGCCTTTTAATACTGAACCATTGGCACGAGACTAATCACCTATTTAATTCTAACGAAGCCGAAATACTCAAATGGAAACTTTGAAGTAATTGAAATGTGATTTGTGTGAGGCCACGCGTGAATTCACTTTGCTCTATTCTTTGTTCTATTTTGAAACACAGCATACATAATCCTAAAAAACCGCCAAATACTTTATTTTTCATTCCATCAGTTTAATGTCTTTTGAACGTTACTAATTCACTCTCGCGGAAAAGGTTTCCCCTTTCCTTCGTTAAGGACCAAAAACATGAACTCGTAAACATTATTAGGTATACTGTGTGTCTCTACAGAGAAAAATGTTGGAAACCTCTAACTCATTGCTTACAATGATGGTTGTTAGTGATTTTGGGCGTGGCAACTACTAAGTCATTAGTCGCGTAATTGTAGTGCAAGTTTTGTTCGGGAGTTGGCGGTAGTCTTGCCCCGCTGGATGGCGAGATCCGGCGCCGGACCTACCGTTGGCTAACGGGGTTTTCCCCAACCATCACCAGCGAGGCACCGGCTCAGCCCGGACAAGTTTTAAGCTCCCGACCGGTCTCTCGGCATGTGTGGTAGTGCAGTGCATGTAAGTCTAAGTGTGTGTAACGGGAAAGAGGATAGGACAAGGAAAAGGTAGGGAAGATCCGTGGCCCGTTTGTTAAGGTAGCGCTCCGGTATTCGCCTGGTGTTGATGGGAGAAACAACGGAAAACTATCGGTTCGCGCAACCTGTCGCTAGAAATCTCCTCCAGACAGCGACTAAATTCGATCGAGCTGACAAGCTAGTGTCGAAAATCCTGGCACCGTCACCTCGCAAACCTGATACTTTCCGGTCAGAGGGACTGCGGTGAAATCAGTGGATGCTCTTAGCCATCTCTCCCGGTATATAATGATGTAATATTATACATAACTGCAATTTTATTTTTGAATAAATTATTATATATTTGTTTTAGGGATTGTGCAATATCGATGCTTCTCAACTAGATTTGGGGTGCATATTCTTCCACAGGAAGGTAATTAGAACTACAGTGACGCAACATTTAACAGACGGACACAAAAAATTAGCTTACCACTCGAACCAAAACTTTTTGTAAGCAATATATTAATACAAGTAAAATTGACATATTACAGTTCTTTACATTTTCTAACATTTTCTGAAAGATCATTCCACGCCCTTGTCATTGCTAGTATTGATTTTAAAAATTGGTGTTGCTTTTAGGAATATTACATAGCAAGGATTTCTGGAATGTTCTCGTTTTAAGATAAGAAATATTATAATAGCAGTAAGTAGGAACACTCACACTTAATATTTTAAAGAAAGTACAATATTAAACAAGCGGTGAGCTTTTAAAATCATTACGTGATTCACTTTGAAGGTTCCCGATATCTGATTATACTTCTGATATATCAAAACATAACACATGTATTTTTAACTCTTGAAAAGCATCAACAGTTAAATTCTTTACATTACCGAACACTTCTCGATAATCAAGAATGGGAATCAAGAGGGATATCAAGTGTTTTTAGTTTCGATGGAAGACATTTGAGAACATTTGAGTAAATACATTAATGGCATACAATTTGCAGCAAGTTTCCCGAGCATGAGGTTCCCAACTTATGAATTTGTCTACGATCAGACCGAGATATTTAACTTCAGTGCAGAAGGAACAATAGCATTAATTATAATTGAAAATATTTAGATTTTGACGTGTTTTTGACACCGACAGAAGGACATAATTTAAAGAAATATTAATTTGTTTAGCTTAAGACCTTTTCTCACTGACCATTGAAGTAAAGAAGCCAAATCATGATTTGATTTACTAAGTAAAAGGGTAACTTCAGAAGGTTTCACGCTGACACAAATCTGTAGGTCGTCTAAATGCATACGATGACTGCACATAAATAGCAGAGGGGATATCTTCACTTTGGTAAAGAAGGAAGAGAACCATGGATGGAGCCCTGCAGTACTCCTCATAAAAACAGTTTAGGTGATGAGAAAGAATTTTCAACAACTACAACCTGTTATCTGGTATTAAAGAACTTGAGATACACGATAAGCTAGAATCAGAAAAAATGAGGCATTTACAGTTTGTGAGAAGCTCGACATGGTCTTGCAGAATCGAATATCTTCCTAAAATCTAAAAGCCTTAGCGTTGTTATATTGCCCTCATCCAAAGATTGACCAATGTCTTCGGTCACTCGTAGCAAACCAGTTTGTGTATTTTTACCTTCCATAAACTAGATTGAAAATTATTGAGATAATTTATGACGAGATACTTTTCTATTTGTTGACTTCAATTTTTCCGAGAACTTTGGACAACGTTGGTAATATACTGATAAGTCAATAATCACAAGAGTTTAACGAATTTAGACATTTCTGAAGGGGGCGTAAGTAAACTAGTTTCCATACTTGGGGGAAATATCGAGTCGTTAAAGATAAAATTAATATTTATGTGAGAGCTGCACGAGCTTCTTTGAAAACCATTTTTAATTTGTTTTGTCTTTATATCGTCAGAGACATCTGAATTTTATTTGAGACCTTTCACTACATTTTCGACTTCATGACAATCGGCATCGTTAAAACAGAATCTATGATCACAGAACGTGCATTTGCTTCCAGCATCTGTAGTGAATTTTAATTAATGGTCGGGTCTATTGGATGTGCAGCGGATGCAAAACAATATTTTTCGGTCATCTAACAGAAATTCCAAAGAATTGTCATTTGACTTACTTTGTAAATTCCTAAGTTTTTTAATAATAACGAATCTTAGCCCTCCTGGTATGTTTGTTCATAAAATTTCTATGTTTTTTGTACTCCTATCCATTTTCATCGGTTTTAATAACTTTAAAACGGGTGTACGGAGAGTTTCTAGCTTTCATAAGAACTTTTAACTCATTTGTAAACCATGGAACAGCAGGCCGCGTGACATGAGTTTTCCATGGAGCGTGCTTGTTAAAAAGGGTCGTTATGACCCCATGTAACGGGTTAGGTGGGTCAGGGCATTAACTGATTTCACTGCAGTGCTTACGACGGGAGGTCCTAGAGTACCAAATCCGCCGGTGGCAGGATTTTTGAAATTAGCTAGACAGCTAGGTCGAGTTCAGTGGCTGTATTGAGGAGAATTCTAGCGGCCGGCTGCTCTGATCAACAGTTTTCCATGGCTTCTCCGATCAACACGAAGCGAATGCCGGGGCAGTATCCTAACAAAAGGGTCATGAACCAGTCGCAATCTTTGCTTCCGCTTCCCTTTCTTATCTTCACCCTTTACTTGCACGCGCGCGCACACACACACACACACACACATACATGCACACGTCCACTACCACACACGTCGAGAGACCAATCGAGAGCTTAGAGCTTGACCCGGCAGGGTATTGCCCCACTAGCGGAAGATGATTGGGGAACACCTCACCCGCCCTGAATTGGATGTGTAAGTTACGGGGGTATGAACGGAAACTAACAATTTTTAATGAACAATTTGGACATGCATTTAAACAGACGAATATTTATATTTAGTGGACTGATTATTTTAAAGATTACATATCTTGAGTGTCTTCAATTATTAAAAATGTAGGTAAAGAAGGTGATAAAAATAGGTAACAAATATAATATGAAAAAGAGTTATTAAATGCACCCGTCATGGGAATCTTTCATTTACAGAAGTTAAAACAGTGTCGATAGAAGCCAAACGTTCAAAGAAAGTCTCGAAATTGGATTGGCAATTTCTTGTAGAGTAGCCAAACTCCAGAATCAATAAGTTCTCGCGCCACTTTATCGGGCTCTTTGTTCTGAAAGTGTTTACAGCAATCTTTCGGCGCAGGGTAAGCAACAACTTACGTCATCGAGAAGGATTTTGAACAGCACCGTTACGCTTGTCTGACTACACGGGCAACTGTAACAATCTCTCTTCTTCCATATTTGTTTTCACACGAGACTATAAATCTGCGGTTTGAATCTGAAATACGGCTATTGTCGAAAAGAAGCTGGTATTAAATGTGCCGACACAAGGTTCTCAGCAGTATATCTTCCAGCGCATAGCTCTACACTGTACCCCGAAACGGAATCTGGAAATCTTCTTTTTTATCCTTTGTGGGACTTTCATGCATGGGGTGTTTTATTGCAGCGCGAGTGGAGGATGCCGGCGCACGAGCACGATACACCGAGCGCGTGTGCTTCTCATAACGTCTGTGTCTCGAGGCACAGAGTAAGCAAATTGCTGCTCAAACGTCTTTTGGGCGTTCGCCCCGCAACGCAGTCGCGAGTGAGCGCGCCGGTCGAGCTTTCTATCTTCAGCGAGCGGAATCGCTCAACCGAACTGTTATTGTAGCCCGTGCCTGCACCGCACCCAGCCGCTCCGCGCCGCGAAGCCCCGGGTCCAACGCAAAATTCGTCGCGGCGCCCTCTGCACGCCTGCCCTTGCGCCCGCCCTTTGCGCCCCGCCCTTTGCGCCCGCCCTTTGCGCCCGCTCTTTGCGCCCGCCCTTTGCGCCCGCCCTTTGCGCCCGCCCTTTGCGCCCGCCCTTTGCGCCCGCCCTTTGCGCCCGCCCTTTGCGCCCGCCCTTTGCGCCCGCCCTTTGCGCCCGCCCTTTGCGCCCGCCCTTTGCGCCCGCCCTTTGCGCCCGCCCTTTGCGCCCGCCCTTTGCGCCCGCCCTTTGCGCCCGCCCTTTGCGCCCGCCCTTTGCGCCCGCCCTTTGCGCCCGCCCTTTGCGCCCGCCCTTTGCGCCCGCCCTTTGCGCCCGCCCTTTGCGCCCGCCCTTTTCGCCCGCCCTTTGCGCCCGCCCTTTGCGCCCGCCCTTTGCGCCCGCCCTTTGCGCCCGCCCTTTGCGCCCGCCCTTTGCGCCCGCCCTTTGCGCCCTCCCTTTGCGCCCTCCCTTTGCGCCCGCCCTTTGCGCCCGCCCTTTGCGCCCGCCCTTTGCGCCCGCCCTTTGCGCCCGCCCTTTGCGCCCGCCCTTTGCGCCCGCCCTTTGCGCCCGCCCTTTGCGCCCGCCCTTTTGCGCCCGCCCTTTGCGCCCGCCCTTTGCGCCCGCCCTTTGCGCCCGCCCTTTGCGCCCGCCCTTTGCGCCCGCCCTTTGCGCCCGCCCTTTGCGCCCGCCCTTTGCGCCCGCCCTTTGCGCCCGCCCTTTGCGCCCGCCCTTTGCGCCCGACCTTTGCGCCCGACCTTTGCGCCCGCCCTTTGCGCCCGCCCTTTGCGCCCGCCCTTTGCGCCCGCCCTTTGCGCCCGCCCTTTGCGCCCGCCCTTTGCGCCCGCCCTTTGCGCCCGCCCTTTGCGCCCGCCCTTTGCGCCCGCCCTTTGCGCCCGCCCTTTGCGCCCGCCCTTTGCGCCCGCCCTTTGCGCCCGCCCTTTGCGCCCGCCCTTTGCGCCCGCCCTTTGCGCCCGCCCTTTGCGCCCGACCTTTGCGCCCGACCTTTGCGCCCGCCCTTTGCGCCCGCCCTTTGCGCCCGCCCTTTGCGCCCGCCCTTTGCGCCCGCCCTTTGCGCCCGCCCTTTGCGCCCGACCTTTGCGCCCGCCCTTTGCGCCCGACCTTTGCGCCCGACCTTTGCGCCCGACCTTTGCGCCCGACCTTTGCGCCCGACCTTTGCGCCCGACCTTTGCGCCCGACATTTGCGCCCGACCTTTGCGCCCGACCTTTGCGCCCGACCTTTGCGCCCGACCTTTGCGCCCGACCTTTGCGCCCGCTGATTGCGTCCGCCGATTGCGCCCCGCCGATTGCGCCCGCCGATTGCGCCCGCCGATTGCACCCGCCGATTGCACCCGCTCTTGCGCTCGCTCTTTTAACTTCAAACGATTGAAAATTATGAATGCGAAATATACCTTTATCATTTACTTTGAAGCTGTCTTACTCGACCACTTATCCCTAAGCGTTCCTCCTTAGGATATTTACACGTTTTGAATGTTTGTTTTTCAACCGCAAACACTACGCGCCCAGTTTAAAATCGAATGCAACTAATGCGCTTGAAATACTGTTTCTAAGTAAGTATTAAGCAACGAGGACAAATGTACAAAGGTATATTTTTCTTAGAATATTCCACACCTGATCCATTATAACCATTTACATTTCACTGGAGTACTGAAAAGTCTGCAGCGGCCATGAATATATATTTTGTCGTTTGGTTTTCTGAAATAAACACACTGATGACCCAAATTTCTTGCCTTGGCACTCGATTACTACTTCTCCAATTCATAGGCATGAGAGGTAAAAACTGCATTTTCCTTAATATTCACTAAATTCCCACAAAATGTTATAAGACAATTATTAGACAACACTTCAATTAACGAAATGGTTTTGATTTGATTTATTTCGTCAAGAAACAGTGAAAACTGTGTATGACGTGTGGGGGAGAAGTTTATTTGCGCACGTTTTGCGTTTATACTGAATTTGATTAAAAACACAATATTTTTCAGTGTTTTTTTATTTCTTGGGCACTCAATATCTTGATCGACATCAGACTTTCGGAATATCATAGAGAATAGAACTCTTGGCAAATGGAGATTTTTGAGAACAGAAATGCAGCAGTTTCTCAGAAAGACATGATTTGAATGTTTTCGAAAATGTGCTATTTTTAGTTACCGGATACTGAAAACCGTTTGTAATTTTTGAAACACGATCATTATAAATACGTCGAAGCTTCAGTGTTAACAAATTATTAAATTATGAAATACATCTACAATGTGAATTTTAATGACGTGAGAACATTTAAAAAATTGACGTGTTTTTTTAAAAAATCAAACATATTCAAGAAAATTGTGCTAACGCCATGTGATTAAGTGCATTTTGCTCCATCCATAAAAAAGAGTTTAAAGGAAACATACGGACACAATTTTGAGAAAATCATGTTTAAAAGTTGCTCATATTTTAGTCTGAATTGCAGGAAAACTATTAATATTCTATAAAAATAATTTCTAAAATCTATGTTGTAAAAAATACAACATTTTTTAAATTGCAGAACTTAAGGTTGGGTTAGATTGATCTGGATATATTCATATGGGAAAGAAATTATGAATGATTAGGCACTATTGTTAGTCTCAGACGGACGTTTTGACAAAAAAAAACACCCTTTTTCTGTACCAAGGAACAAGAAAACATGGAATCTCACCACATTACGTATTAGAGGAAGACATTTTCTACGTATAGGAAAAAGATAAATCCACCCAGTATCAGAATGCCACAAAATGAGTTTTTCTGTTGAGAAACGGCACTTGTCGCCGCCGCAGCATTACATAACTTTCTCTCTATTACGTGATTTAATCCATATATACGTACGTATACAATAAGGCAAAAATGAAAAAAAACTGAATGTATGATCGCTTGATAAGAAATGATGGGGAACAAACGAAATTGTATGAATATTTCAAATAGGTTCAATGACCGAGAAAAATTAAAATCAGCGCAGATAGTGTGGCGCAAAAAAATCATATACCAGAGTATTCCAAGCACTTCATACGAGATCCTGAGACAAGGTGGCAGAGGGATAGAAGAAGAAATAAAAGTACCTTCAAATACAGACGTATGGAAAGAAGATACAGACTTGGGAGATGGACCTCAAACAGACATATGAAGCGTCAAGCTGAAAAGAGGAAGACCAATTATCAAAGAACTCATCGCATTACATTTGAATGAAACTAAGAGCGAAATAATATTACGCGCGAATATGGAATTATTTAGGCCCACTGTACACCAAGCCGTTCCGCTCCACGTGACCGCCTTCAAACGCGTCGCACCGAGCGCCGCACACGCGGTTGCACGCCTCTGCACGAGAGCGACGGCGGCGGCTCCGCGCGCAGTCCGCCCCCACCACCCTGCCCGCCGCGGATGCTGCTCGCACCTCCGCCGTTGTTTTCCGTCGCAAACGAACCTCGCGTGCGCGTCAACGATCACACTGCTTCTAAGCGTCCTCCCTCTGTCTCTCTCTCTATCTTCCCCTCCCTCTCCCTCTCTCTCTCATCATTCCCGGTCTAAAGAACTCTTATTTGGGGAGCTTAATAAATAGTGCCTGCATGGCCTACGTTCGTTAGATGCGACATCTTTATTTAATAATTGATAAAATCTCTAGCAATATTCACCACACTTCTTTCCCTAATTCTTTATATCTACGTACGCATTTTAGAACGATTCATAATCATTACAATGTACTAAATTTAATCAATTCTTGGGTTTTTATTTTGTTGTGTCAATAAATCGTTTTCTATGCATTTTTTGTCTCGTCACCTTTTGATGCACTGAGTACATTTTCGATCGCTGAAACCTCTTGGTCGTTTTGTTGTTCACTGTTTCGTTTATCTCAACACATTACCGTTTTTTTCTTTGTGATCCTATCTCACATGTCAATAACTCCTCTCTGTCAATCGCTCAATATTTTCTGCGTTACTTCGAGTACATTCCTTTCATCGTCGTCAGTGTCATCACTCTTCTATGTCCATTTTCACGCCACATAACTCTTTCGATTCTTCTCTGCCCCACGCAAATATAGTTCGTAGACAAATACAACAGTCACAACGAATAGGAATTCATCGGAGAAACGTGATGTATGGAAGGGGTTCATACGAGTATAATATAAGACTTTAATTCACTGCTGCCATGAACTCAACGACTTTGGTGGCAGTATGGGCAAAAACTATGAGTAAATACAAAGAAAATGCCTACAATAATGCAGAACACTTAATTCTTTCCAGATCACTTCATATTTTTAAGAATCTTCAAGAAAAAGTGGTCCTTCAATAGCACAAACGTTCTTCAACAAAATTTAGACTTACGCCCTTTTTTAAGCGCCCTTTGTTCCATTCAAGGAAAAAATTTAAAGAATTGGAGCAGTTTTTGAAAAACAAATTATAAATTGGTTTTGCTTAAAGCAAAACTTACACGAAAATCACTGTTTTTTAGTTTAAATGACCTTATTTAATAATATAATTTTCAGAACATATTTTACTAAGGAAAAAATCTCTATCATCGATATAGCATTTTTGCTATTTTCATTTTTCGAAAATACAGAGTTCGCCGAAAATTTTATTTGCGCCATGATAAGGCAAAAATCGGCGATTTCACGACGGTAAAAGTCATATTGTAGCTCTAGTGTCAAAAAGTGGATAAACCTTGTTTCTATATGTAGTAAATTACTGTGTGTGGCGTACTATTTCGGAGAAGTGCTATCTGTGTACATTTTCTAAACCTCTGGAAATCTTTACCCTAGCTTTACACTATACTAGTGGAACCCGGCAGATGTTGTTCTGCCCTTCCTCTCCCTTTTCCCCTTCCATCACACTTTCTCTCGGTCTCTCCCTTCCTCTTTCTCTCTTTCAGTGTCTCTCTGTCTCTCTGTCCCTGTCTGTCTCTGTCTCTGCCTCTCTCTGTCCCTCTCATTCACATTTAGTTGCAGATTCTGCTCGTCTCTGAGCAGGTGAGATAATTTCGCGAAGCGCCGGACCAGTAAAAATGTAATAGAATGTTCATGAAGGTCTCATCCTGCAGATTACGATGTGAGAAACGCGTCTTTGAGGTCATTGGCCTCAAAATTTTAGTTTTTAATGCTCTAGAAGGCTTAGGTGTTATTTAACGACATAGATTCAAAATACTGCCGAGTGTTGCAGGTTGCATTTGGCATGAAATATTTAGTTTTGTTCTACCTCACCATGTAGTGAGGTTACTACAGGTTTACATATATATAAAATATAAAATTTACTCAATCAAAATTACTCAAAAAAATGCTTATATAATATATGACAATGTGTATATCACTGGATTCGTCTTTTTACGCTCGTCATGATAGACTGAAAAATATGTATATTTCCATTTGAAAAACAAAGTTATCTCAAATATCTCGTAAAATACAAGTGACAAAACAGAAATGAATTAACGTATCAATTAGCCCCACTCCCTCCTGCACTTTTGTGAAAACTGCATTGCAATAACATTAACCGTTCAGAAATTATAGGAGGTGCTAAGTTACGCGACTCACCCTGTATCTATCTATCTATCTATCTATCTATATATATATATATATATAGAGAGAGAGAGAGATAGGATATATATAGATATAGATTTCCACCTTTTCTAGCACCTCAACAAATTCATACCTCGTCAGCGTTACACGTATCAAAATGACGCAGAATTGCAGGTCGCTGTCAAACACTGCTTCCATTCCCAGGCGTCAGACATCTACGACGGGGATACAAATGTTGATTTTATAGTATATAAAATGTATTGATTCTGGTTGTGATTATGTCGGGAATTAGTGTAACGTGCGATGTATTTGCTACAATAAAGTTTTTCTATGGAACATTTTTCTTTCTGTTGATGTCCTTGGGAAATTTACTTTCTAGACGATCCTCGTATATCTTATTGTACCCTACGATCAGAAAATAACTTATTGTTGCGAGATCGTGGAGAACCTCAATAATATTGTTATTGTTGTTATTAATATTATTACAATTGAATAACAATATTTTTGCGACTGTAACATTGTCCATATGCATGTTATATTGAGTCTCTCGACTAGAATGCATCTAAAAGAAACATTTAACATTTTCATTCATTAATGAATTCAGGCTATATTTTTTATTTTTATTATCAAATAATTTTGCGTCTATCCATATTGCCGTATACATTACCCCAATACGATTTCCAAATTACACTTGTCTTCTTCCTCAAAATTATACATTAGATGCTCCTCTGGCCTCCAAAATATCACTTTTTGCAACAACGCCTCTGATACATTTACCAAGACCTCTTTCCACAAAGCCTTTTCTTTATCTAGATCTAGTCGCCTTCACCATAACGTCTCTTAGTTATTACTATCCCTAACAATCATAGCCATATTCTGAACATAGTTTCTTCTGGTGTGTCTACTTTCCTACCAGGCGTCACCGTTCTCGTTGCAGTATATATTGTATATTCTCCGTTGCGTCAGCCCAGAAAGCATAGGGTGCAGTGTCGACGTGGCTTATCCCCGCAGGGGGAGGGGAGAGGCTGCAGCATCAGCTCTGGCGACGGCGGCGTTGATGGCGGAGGTGCGGGTGCTGGCGAAGAAAAAACCTCTTCGGCGGCTGGTGAAGGAGCGTGCGTTCGCGCCGAGCAGGCGCTCGGAGCGGCCATCGTCGAGACAAAAGGGCCGCACCAGATCGCGCCTGCTTCCCCCACCGGCCCCTCCGTACCTACCACCCGCCACGCCGCGCCGTCCCACGCACCCCCCACCACAGCCCTACCCGCCGGCTTCCTCCCCACCACACCCCGCCCCATCCCGCCTGCCCCACTCCCCGCCTCTGCTTCCGCCTCGCCCTACCCAAGCCCGGCCCCGCCGCGCCTCCCCCCATCTCGCCCACGCCCTCAGAGCGGCTCGCCGACCGCCAGCAAGTGCCCGCCTAAACTGTAAGGGCGCCAGCTACGGCAGTTTTTTTTCTCCTCGCCTCGAATTTTGACATAGCTAAGCAGCCCATTTAATATTAAAGATTTTTTGCGATCCCTTGAAAGGGAATCCAACTTTTTCTTCGAAACTATGTAGAGCATTTTATATGCTATTCGTTAGATTGCTGAGGCCGAGGAAAATAAATATTTACTAGAGACTTCTCGACTTCAATTTTTTGTATCAAACCGCGTGTCGGAAGAGTAAGACAATTGTAACCATGAAATGAGTGTTGTTCTTAAAATTGTTTTGAGCATTGCGTGGGGACGGCGGATCTCAGTGGTGAATCGATTTTGCCGTCCCATTGCACGCACAGGGCGTCGTACATTATTCATACTGCAATGAATATTTTATATCGCGTGTAAATAAAATACTACTACTGAATAAACGAACACATGAGAATAATTTCCACGACCTTTGGGCCGTCACTGTGGGAGTTACATCACTTCCACTTGTATTCACTCGTATTCAAATAAGTGTTAAACGAAGTATAATTTAGGTATGTTATTGGGCAATTGTTTCAGGCGTACGTCAATATCCTCTATATGCGAACACGGTATATCTTTCACGGTTAAATGGCAACTCACATTTTTGAATGAAAATCGTATTTCTTCACTAATTTTTATGTAGGGAATTCGACAGCGACTCCTATCAAAATGCATCGTTATTTTGAATGAAATACAGCTGATAAATTGACGGACGAACAAATACACTCATACGTAGTTCTTTTGGCCATCTCAATAAAGAATTTACAAAATAAAAAAGGCGAACATAAAATTTCATAATTTCAGGAATCCCCAGATGTGATAATATTTCACAGTTGCTCTTTCCGTCAGCAAGTGACATGTTGATATCTTTGAAGTACTCATCTGAACAAACGTGCCCCAAACAACATCGCTTACACAAACATGTCATCAACCAGGATAACCTCGCTAGAACTACGAACAAACAGTCACTTTTTCCAAACACACGGCTAACAAATAGCTGTGACCATCAGTCAACTGTTTAAATTAATAAACCAGAAAGCCAGTGTTTCAGATTTAGACCGCTAGATAGCAGTACCGCAAGCAAACACGGGCGTGCGCCCACACTAGCACACAAACAAAATCACGCACGCCCGTCCATACAAAAGCGGACTATGGCAACCACCCTCTACAATCAAAATTGTGCCTTCAGCCGACAGTTGCAACGCAGACACGTCTTCGCAAACTCAGTGTCACTGACGAGTGCCCACCCACACGGGCATTTTGCGCACTTTAACCCCGCTTACCAGTTAAAAAGCCGCAACACAAGCTAATGAAGTGTTTTTGAAAAGAGAGTAGAAATATTCTGGCGGAGTGAAAAGTAGGTAGGATTTCCTTTCTTGTTTTATAAAAAAACGAAAAAACAACAATGTTCATGTATTTCGAAAATTAGGATTTCAGATGCGGTAACACGCGTGCCTGCGTCTGCATTACGCGCAAGATTTATAATAACGATCGTGTGCCTCGTAGAGCGCGGCGGGAAGGAAGCCAGAAGAGCTCGCTCGGACCCGCGCTGGGACCCGCGCTCGCACCCGCGCTCGGACCCGCGCTCGCACCCGCGCTCGGACCCGCGCTCGGACCCGCGCTCGGACCCGCGCTCGGACCCGCGCTCGGACCCGCGCTCGGACCCGCGCTCGGACCCGCGCTCGGACCCGCGCTCGGACCCGCGCTCGGACCCGCGCTCGGACCCGCGCTCGGACCCGCGCTCGGACCCGCGCTCGGACCCGCGCTCGGACCCGCGCTCGGACCCGCGCTCGGACGAGGGCGCAGAGAGGACGCGGACCCGGAGTCGGTAGTGGGTTCGGCAGCAGGTACAACAGCGAGGGAGGAAGCGGATGTGGAGGCATAGGAGGGGGCGCGAGGGTGCATTTGGAACTGGGCGTGTGAATGGAAGTGCGCGTAGGAGTGGACGTGAAAGTGGGAGTTAGAGTGAGAGGGAGGGGGAGGGGCACGGGTTCGGCACTGGGGCCACCCACAATGCGGCGGTGAGGCCAGAGAAAGCTGAAAAGAGAGCCGGTTGCGAAGAATGGGGCTGCTGATCACCCCCCTCCAGCTGGGCCGTGCCTGGAATATCGATTGCAGCTGGACCTAAGTCAAAAGATCACTGCCAAAATAGAACGTTTTCAGGCGGGGGAATCTCTCTTTCAAATAAACACAATTACTTCTGCAATATTGACTGATACAGGCAATAAAAACGTGAAAAGTTATTACAATTCACCGGCAATTCTTCAAAGGCCCTTGATGAGGAGATTGTGTATTTTTATTGTGTTAATAGAGTTTAACAAAGAACAAAGACGGCCTGTAGGTTTTCAGAAACATTCACAACGCGTGATGAGGACACGCGTTTCACGACACGCGTTTCACGACACGCGTTTTGCGACACACATTTCATACACTTGAAATTTACAACTTTACTCGATGGCATCGGTAGAAAGTTTCTCTACAAAGATAATCAACACAATGTCAGTTATACGTTAAGTAATACTTAAAAGATTTTCATTGGGAATTAACACAGAAAAGATCGTTACAAACATACACGTCACAAACATACTTCAAAGCCCTAGATCACAAACAATATATAATTCGTGGTCACATAAATTGTTTTTACTAGAAATTAATACGTGCATGTGATTGTGCATCCTACGTTTTAGTTGATTTGTTAATAACTACCACTCAGAAAAGTGTAACACATCTCAAAGAACTGAACTAAATCATATTTTCGAAAATCTATCGTCATATTTTGCTCCAAACTGGGCATCCAGTTTGATAAGAGCCTGAACCCAATTCGGCCTGGAAGGCTCAGGCCTTGGGGCAGCCTCGGAGCCAGAGCCGGCGCGGCGCCGCGCGTCCAGGTCCGTACGTCAGCGAGGACGCGCCCTCCCGGGAGGACGCGCGCACCTGCGCCTGGCCAACAGGCCGGCGCGGCGCGGCGCGGCGCGGCGCGGCGGTTGCGCGTGATGCCCCACGCCCGGCGCAAAGCCCGCATCGCTTGCCCCGCCCGGCTCCGCTCCGCTCCATCTTGCACCGCCCGCGTCCGCCCCCCCCGGCCACCCAAGCCCAGCCCAGCTCCGCCTCGCCCCACCTCGTCTCGCCTCGTCTCGCCTCGCCCCGCCTCGTCGAGCCTCGTCTCGCATCGTCTCACCTCGTCTCGCATCGTCACGTCCCGCCTCGTCACGTCCCGCCTCGTCACGTCCCGCCTCGTCACGTCCCGCCTCGTCACGTCCCGCCTCGTCACGTTCCGCCTCGTCACGTCCCGCCTCGTCACGTCCCGCCTCGTCACGTCCCGCCTCGTCACGTCCCGCCTCGTCACGTCCCGCCTCGTCACGTCCCGCCTCGTCAGGTCCCACTCCGCCACACCCCTCTACGTCACATCCCTCTCGGCCACACCTCTCTCCACCACATCCCTCCTAGGCACACCTCTCTCCGCCACTCCCCGCCATTCTCTGACAATCCCCGCCACTCCTCTCCCCACCACGGCATGCCAGTTCCGCTCGGCTCCGCCCACTTCCGTCCCTACCTGCCCCATCCTGCTCCGCACGAACTCTTGATTAGCAGACTAGAGATGTCTTCGTGACGCTCATCTATCTCTTGTACGCATTCAGTTCACTGTTACCAAAATTCTTCCTTCAGCTAGAATTTTTTGGAAATCTTAAAATTGTGCTGCCATCACGGAAGGAGGAAATGGGTTGGGAGATATACAGCATTACACTCGCGTCTAAAGATCACAAAGAAATTATTTTTGCTTTTCCTACTCCGTATTAAGAGAAAGGCATGCAATTCTGCAGGAAAAGTGCGTTTTTAACAGAAAAATGCATTTTGATCGCTTCTGATATGAAAAAGATATTTTTTCTAACTCTTTAACGTAGTAATCTACTTTCTCGAAAATGTAGTGTATTCAGAATCTACGTATAGTGGGTTTTTGATACAGAAAAAGTGATGGCGTGGGCTTCCTCGGCCGGAATCATTATTTAAATGGCTGACTGGGAGACGCCGCGCCTTATGCAGAGGTGCCAACGTTTCGGCCGCCATTTGCGACCTTCCTCAGGGCAAAATGGAGCATTTCATTATTATGAAGGTCGCAGAATGGCGATTTGTGCTTAGAATGTGGCGTCTCCTGGAGGGCAAAGTAGTTACAGAAAAAGTATTTTTTCTCGAGATTTTCGTCCATCCGTGAACAACACAAGCACTTAAACTGTACACTGAATTTCCACAAAAGCCAGTAAAAAGTCACCATGCACCCTATTATAAGACATTTCTCTATCGATCTGTCTTATAATAAGTGCCCTCAAATCCGGAGCGCCGATTTTAATTTTTGGGAGATCTTTACATGACGTACCTATAATATTTTCAGAAATTTCATCAAAATGACTCCAAATTTTGACTTGCATATTTTCCCTAATAGAGCAAATACGCGAATCCCATGCGTTTTCCATTAAAACCTCTGAATATAGAGATTTGCCTCAATGAAATCTTATCTTCAAAATTAGATCTTTAATCTTAATTACAATTATTTGAAAGTATGAGTAGTTTCGCATAATTTTGTTTGAAATGTACAAGAATCACAGGAACGCTACGAATATATTATAGCCCAATTAATATAGAGCCTTCCGCGGTGTCACAATGCTGCAAGCGTTAACGGGTGCGTTGCTCACCCGCAGCGGTCTGGTTCGCATCCCATCATTTATTTATTTTATTTATTTGGGTACATACTGTAGGTTTAAATCGGTTTCATATTACATCAGATGCTCGTATAACCCATAAAAAATCACAAAGAACAATTTTCAATATTTCTCTTTCCTGGTAGATACCAGTATTCGGGTAAATGTTTGTTTTTTATTGAATAGATCATAATACACTGAATTCAATGCCAGAAATCAATTTTCACTATACTTTTCACATTTGGAAAAAAGTATTTTTGGAGATATCTTGCTCTCCATTTGGTAGGAGGTTATTCAACTGATGCCTGATGTATTCGGTTAGAAGAAAGATTCAATATGATAATAAATCGTCACCGTTACCAGTAGGACGAGAAAGTTTGTGCTTTGTAGCACCACTGGTTTTCACATAGTTTGTAACACCACAGTTTTGACTAGTTTGGAAAACCAGTGTTTTTAGGAAAGAGAATACAATTCTCCATCCTCAAAATATATAATAAGACAGAGGATATAATTTCCATTGCAGTGTTGTCTTCTGGGTGTGTTACGCCCTGCCGAATCGGCCAATTTGCAATCCTAAAATTCAAGACCCTATTAGTGGGTGAGAGTATGGTAAGGTGGCAATTATTCATATCAATTTATTTTGGTCATTGATTTAAATCTGAATTAATTCTAATTATTTTGTGAAACGTAATTGATGTACTTATCAATATATCACCAAAATCACTATATTTTTGAGCAATACTTTCTCAAACTATTTTTTTACTATCTACCATGATTTTCATTAATTAATTAATTAATTGCAAAGTTACACATCAGCGATTGATAACAATTATTATTATTATTATTATTAAACATGAAGCGAAATACACATTCAAAGTAACATGAATCTCAATTTGACAAAATTTAAAACTCAAGTTTGCAGTGTCTTTGGATAACTTGTTTACTTCTGTAATAAGTTGTTTACTAAAAGAAGCACCAAATACGCTGCATATTATTTTAAGTACTAACAAGTATAATATTCTTCATTAACATAAATACTGTAAATGTTCCCACAACATAATATAATTGTTAACATTAGCTTAGTATAATTTTAACACATCAAAATTAAATATTTTATAACACTGACATGTATATATTTCGTATTACACTACATATAAAAGTTTTAAAATATTTTTAAATCTTATTTAAGAGTTTTTGAAGATGCATATCTTCACATACGTTAGCCATAAATACGCATTTATGACTCGTATATAATATCAAATTTTTTTTAAAAATTGTGGACACCGCAGAAATGTGGATAGGCGAAAAAGTGTGTTATTACAAATTATTTGATATAAATATTTGTTAATAATACTGAATGTTTGTACTTCATCGATTTGTAGCATTATAGTTACAAAAATTACTAAATTATATAAAATGTTTAAATGTTATACACTATACACACAATATATATATATATATATATATATATATATATATATATATATACACTTCTTAAATACAAAAAAAACGCATTTGCAAATTTAAAAATCTTATTTAAATCAAATATTTTGTAAATAAAAAACTTTCTTCAAAATTATGGATTGTTTTCAACCTACAAATGTCTAGTAAAATGATCAAATAATCATCTTCTAATTCTAATTATGTAAAATCTGTTTGTGTTTCAAAATGGAAAATATAAAAAATATTTGTGTTTATTAATATGTATTAGAATCAGTTTCGTTCATCAAATCTTGTTGAACTGTTTCTCATTCCTGATAATTTACAAACACGTTCTATCGAGATCTTAGAAGACTCCAAACTCTCCAAATCCTCTGCTTGCTTCAAGTACGAATTCGATCCACAAGCAAGATAAAATATTCTATTTGACATTTATTCAATATATTCGTGCAAATATACACGATAATTTCTCTCCACAAAATTATTCCTATTATTATTCCTATTATTATTATTATTATTATTATTATTATTATTATGCATGAATGTACTATATCAAAAATACTAGGAATATATTTTGATCATTCAAAATAAATGTTTCAATCGCAATGATGTTTATAAAACAGGAAAGAAACAATATTGTTCCCATTATCTTTTTAATACTAGTATACAGTTATTAACATCTTATTCATTATAATTCTTTACAATTAAGAACATCGTACACTTCATCATACTTGCGGTCTCACGTATCTGTTCCAAACTATACAGCATCTACTCTCAAATGTTATTTGTTATTCCTTTTTCTTTGAGCCGTATCTACTTCAGTCTGCTGAAGTTCCTTGAATCACTCCTTAGCTCTTATTACTAGGCTATTTTCAACCCAAGCACACCAATAAATCCATAAAGGCAAGTGCATTCTCATGCTATTGGCCATCTCATAGCACACATACGCCTCAGCCCGTATTGCTCAATACGTAATGCACTATGTGTCTGGCATTTTCTTCGTAATGGATTGGACCGTCCAACAACTGCACACCCTCGCTGCTGCCACTCTCCTCCCCCAAAGCGCGATTCGCCGTCTGCAGTGGGCCATAAATAACGCTTCTAACGCCTTGTACCCTTGTGGTCGCTCAAGAAAATTCTTTCACGTCTTCTGTCGTTATCGCCTCTAGGCGAGTGAAAGTGAAACGAGTCTGCTGCTGACAAGCATTTCATACCCGTCAACCATCGTCGCGACGAAGATATTTGCATACCATAAGTAGTTCAAGAAGAGGTTAAACGTCTCGACTCGTTTATTTTTGACACGATGCACTTTCGTAATCATTCTTCCTGTCGTCGCTTACTCATAAACAAAGGATCGTTTGACATCACTGTTCCAAAGTGTTTCTGAATTGTGCGATAGACTGCACTGAAGGGCAACTCAACTGCTGATTCATTATGCAAGTATGGTTAGAAGAGAACTAGTTAATTCTTAGAGAGTGTGGTTGCTACGCAATGAATACCAAGCAATGAGTGCAGGACACGAGACAGAGGAAACGCGAAAAACAGGCGAAATGGCAGAGCATTGCGCCGAAGCCAGTTTCGCGAGCGAGTTCAGCCCTCTCCCCCTGCCCCGCAGCGCCGAGGCAGCTCCCGTCCTCCATAACGCCCGCCTGTGTCGGCGCACCTGCCCGCAGGACGCTCGTTTTCCCGCCCCTTTGAGCTCATCCAAGTCTAATCTCATTTCCGTATCTGCGTATGTTAGAAAATACCTTGCACCCCGTCCTTTGATACAGGGTTTAAGCACGCCGCACGTGTTCTAGAGTTGCACAGCACAAAAGAAATGTCACGTCTCTATCATGTTTGTTTCTCTTAGCGGCGCCAGACGACCCTCCGGCTTCCGCGGCGCATAATCGTGGGCGCGCCGTTGGCGAAGGCGTGGCGGGCGCGAGGGCGGGCGAGGGCGAAGGCGAGGGTGAAGGCGCAGGCAGCGTCAGGGTGGCACAAGAGAAAAGGGGGCGGGGCGTTCGGGCGGCATCGGAGGCAAGGAAGGCAGCAGGGCGGCGCAGAACAACGCGAGATGTTGGGGAGTTAAAAAAACAAAAAGCTGGCTCGCAGCCGCGCTACAACTCGCGTCTGACTTCAAAGACCGGGCTGGAGGTGAAAAAAGTAACCGACCGAGAGTGGGAGGGGAAGCGACCGAGCCGCAGCATTAAACGCGGGCAGGGAAGGCAGCGGTGGCGGGGGGGCGGAGGCGGGGCGGGAGCAGCAGGGGGATGGGGAGGCGGCGGTTGTGGCGGGCGCCTGCGCCAGCTCCTGCGGTAGCTCCAAGGCGACGCGGCAGTGCGGAGTGGGGGGCGGGGAGTGCGGCGCGGGGAGCGGCGTGGCGCGGCGTGGCGTGGCGCGGCGCGGAGCAGAAGCGCGCGATGCGACGCGGCGCCGCTCGACGCGCCCCGTCGCCACTCCCTGGTAATGATATGCGCGATGACCATTATCTCCACTTTGGACGTAAAAACCGTCATAAAGAAGACGCATTAGCGGGCAAACCGCGCGGCGCACGCCGCTTGCCGCGCGCTGCGAAACCGCCGTATCGATAAGCGCCGCCATTAGCCCCCCGCTCCGCACCCCCTCGATGCTCCCGGCGCCCCGTACCGTCCCGCTCCGCCCCGCCCCGTCCCCGGTTCCGCATCCACCGCGCCTCTCGCCCGCCGGCGTCCCGACGCGGGCGCCCGCGCCTTCCCGCTTCGCTCCTCCGCGCCCCGCCTCCTTCTCCCGCGTCCCTCCACGCCCCGCCGCGCTCCGTCCCCGCCGACGCCGCGAAGATGGCGATAAAAAATTCCACTAAGTTGCGCCGGAGGGAGCGGCGGCCCCAGACGCTGGGTGCGCGCCTCCCGGCTCCCGAGCGCTCGCCCCGGCGCGGCGCGGCGCGGCGCCGCCTGCCGGATATGAGCGCGCGGACTGCGCCCACCTCCAAACTCCGCCCTCGGCCCCTCCCCGAACCCCGCACGTTTCCCGCGCCCAGACCCGCCACACGTCACGCCCCTTCCCGTTCCTCGTCCCTCTTCGGCGCCTCGTCCTTCCTTCGCGCCGCTCCTCATTCGGAACTGCGTCCATCCCTCGCGCCCCGACCCTCCCTGCGCCCCGTCCCTCCACACGTCACACCCCCTTCCTGTTCCCCGTTCTTCCTCAGCGCCCCGTCCTTCCCTCGCGCCCCGCCGTTTCCCGCACTTCGTCTCTCCCCCGCGCCCCGTCCCACATCCTCGACCCGTCCCTTACTCGTTCCCAGTGCTTCCTCCGCGTTCCATCCCTCTCCGCGCCCGAGTCACGCCCCTTCCTCACTCTTTGTCCCACCGCCCGCCCTCGTTCCCTCCCACCCGCTCTTTCTCGCGCACCGGCCCATCCCCGCGACTCCCGACTCTCCCCTCCAGCTATCGCCGCTGGGGGCACATTTCGCGTCCTCCTACGGTCTTTCCCACTTTCACAGCGCTCGCAACCCACTGTGCACCTGTTTGGAAGATCGCTTTTCTGCATTTCATCTCTGCTAACATATCTTTCCGCCACCCCAGTGTGTTTGCGCAAACAATATGCACGTTCAATACGCAATTTCCAGATTCCGAAGCGTTACTTCCAGCGCTTGCTTGCGATGCAGATATTGAACCTCACCTGACGAACTTTACATCACTGCTGCTCCTCTTCCTCCTCTTCTGTTTCTGCTCCTCTGTTTTCTCTTTACGTACTTTTTCTTGTTTCCATTCATCGTTCAAACTTTTCATTCCCTTTTGTGACATGCGTCATTCGTGCTACACATATTCGACAAAATCGTATATTCTACTCTTTATGAAGTCAAGCATGTCCCCAGTACTAATACTTGGCGTGTCAGCTGACTATCTGACCTTTTTATTCACATTTCATTTTAGAAAATGCAATATGTTCTTTACTACCTTTGCTCCAAGTCGCATCGTCTTTTGCTGACCTATGAACCATAGATTCCAATCTTTATGTTTCCTTCGCTTCCTTTTTTCCTTATGCTTTCTACATCTTATTTCTCGGCTCTATCAGAAGAAAATGATTCAAATGTATTTTGTTTCCATTCTATATTTCTTTTCATCCTGCCATTTCACCCAGTAGCCTTCTTAGCCTTGTTTTGTTTCGTGTACTGCAGTTATCTCAAATCGCGAGTCTCATGCGTCTATCCAAAGCAACCTAAGCTGATCGACAGATACGGTACGTTTTGTACCATTACTAAAATTTGGAAGACTTATAAAACATGTGGAGCCACTGACCAAAAGTATTAACTACCTAAGAGCTTACACAAAACATTCGGATTTTCGCCACTCCCTAGAGAGCTAGATCGAATTCAGCCGCTGCCTGGAGGAGAATTCTAGCGACCGGCTGCTCTGATCGGTAGTTTTACGTGGTGTCTCCGATCAATACCAGGCAAATGCCAAAGCAGTAACCTAAGAAACGGGCGCGGACGGCGTGCGATCTTTCCTTCCTTTTCCTTGTTCTATCTTCACCCCTTACCTACACACACTCACTTGCACTACACTATCACACTTGCCGGGAGTTTAGAGCTTGTCCCGGGTGGGGCGGTGCCATCTAAGGGAAGTACCTAAATGGGGAAATTTTCGCAAGCCGACGTAGGTCGGCGCCGTATCTCGTAATCAAGCAGGAGAAGATCATCGCCATCTTACGCGATGAAAGTATGCACTACACTTACGGGATTAAAAACATTAGGCGTTGACGCACCCGGAATCACTAATCAATCAATCAATTGCACCATATTGAATACTCGGATTTACACGAAATCTAATTTGCTGGAAATTTCACCATGCAAAACCCACATATTCAAATTTTAAAGTGCTGTGGAATATTAAAAATAGAGTTTTTGAAATAATTTGCATGAGAACCTAATGTGACCGCGCCTTCCACTGGTGAACCGTTGCATCGGCAGCGTTAGGAACGTGATGAGACGTCTGTCAAGAGGTGTCAGATTTCGTAGCACTTTCGTTCGAGTGAAACGTCGACCATATTCCTTTTTAGTTAGAAATACACAGCGATACACGTTAATAATTCTATCGTCTGTTTTAAGTATCTCCTAATTCAATGTTGTTTTGAATTGAAAATGTAATTTACATACAATGCACTTGCGTCTTTTCACAATGATATAGTTACGTGTTCTTTTATTTGATACCATTATTGTAAACATTTTGTTTCCATTGCAAATATGAAATTTATGTATTTTATTTTAAATCTATTGAATTATTTTATTTTACTTATTGATATACTTATTTTATTATGATCATTTAAACCTCAATGCAACTTTGAAATCATAATCTTTAGGATAATGTATTCATATTATATTACATTAACAGTATAATTCACATACTGTATTAATCTTATAAACATATTCTGAGAGGAAGTTACAAGGAACCTACATATTTACATAATTGTATTTGAATCATTGGAGTATATTGGACCTTTCCGACGAACTTAACCTGTTCTTATACAACCGTTTTGTCTCCATACATGCCCTTTGAGGCAATTGAGACCCTGACGACTGGCTGATACTGCTGGTGCGGTGATTTTCGCGCAGCGATCAGGCAGTAAGGTCACGAAAGAACAGATTCAAACTGTCAAAAAAAACACTTACAGAGCTTCATAGCACATAAAAGTTTACTTGTACGCATATTGCACATAGCTGAATAAGTTGGTAAAATTTCATGGCATTCTGAGTATTCATCTTGGGAAATGTTGCGTGTTAGTGTAAGGTGTTGAGATAAAAATGTTAATATTTACTACAGGGGAGCCATTCCGCTTGGTGACACTCGCGAGCACGGAATGGCCCAAGGAAAGAAAATATTAACCTTTTAAGTTTACCTCGTCTTCCACTTAACTCTTTCCACTTCTAAACATTTCCATTATTTGCCTCACACGTGTGTTTCAAGAATTACAAAAATTAATTTCGTCAATCCACGCTCTATATGATGAGTTTTACTGCCCTTGAATTTCATCAATATTTGCCTAATGGCAAAAATTTGATGAAATTCAAGGGCAATAAAACATCATATACGCACTATTGTGCATGTCAAATTAGTGGCTAGGAATATTTGTTTCAACACGAAACACTCGAGACTGGATTCCAAGTTATAAAAACCTAATGCTCGTAAACAAGATCCAGTAAGCTGAGCTTCGGCAACGAAACAACGCCAGAAGACAGCGGCAGGCACCGAAGCTCTTGCGAGTCTCGCACTAAAGGAGCAGAGGGGCTTAGGCAAGTCCAAAGCGAAGAGGATCCTCTAAGCCGGGCTGCATGCTACGGTAGCGCAAGCTGCGACCGGGTTTGACGTGCTCGTACTTCCGAAGATCAAGAACCCTTCAACAGGCACGAGGGACTGCCGCTTCTGCAGACGCCACCTCCGCGACCGTGAAGCAACAAAGGAGGCCCCCGACGAAAGGCCCGGACAAATTAGAAGGAAAAGCTAGCAAGTTATAAATGTAGTTCAAAATTACCCGACTTCCCCATTGTTCCACCTTTTTTCAGGAGCAAGTCGTAAACAGGCCTGCGCCGCGAATGCGCTAAAGTTGGAACGAGCGCGGGGGCGTCCGGGCCACGCACCTGCCGGCAGCGCGGCGGCGGTGAAGGGTGGGTGTGGTGGGGTGGGGTGGGGGTCTGCGGGTGGGGGAGGGGCGGGCAAAGGAAGCGGCCGGGCGCTGCGGCGGCGGAGGTCTCGCCGCAGGAACCGAGGAGGAAGCGAGGCAGGAAGGAGACGCTGTCGCGCGGCCCGACAGCTGAAGCAAGGTGCGCGCAAGCAACGTCGGCCGAGGCGCCGCCCCGCGCCGCGGGAGAGCAACGCGCGTCGTGCGGGGGTGGCGCGAGGGAGCGGCGGAGGGGCGACGCGCACGGGGCGGAGCAGCGGCGGGGATGGATGCGCGCGGGAGTCGCATACGTCGGGGGCGGAGTCGCAGAGGTTGGCCCTCCGCGAAGGCGGAGGTCCGGGAGCGGAGGCCTGGGGGCGGAGGCCCGGGGGGCGGCGAGGTGGCTCCAACAAGTTGTCGCCTCGTTGCCAAGAGGGTGGGCGAGGAAACGCAAGCTGCGATTTATCGCCTCAGCCAGATTGAGCAACGCGGAGCAACGGGAGCGGGGCGGGCGTGGGCGCGGGGGCGCGAGCGGGGGCGGCCGCGCCGTCAGCCCGCCGCCAGCGCCGCTCGCTGGCGTATCTAATTTGCCAGGCACCCGTTGCCGCGCGCCGCTCGGGGAGGGTTTTCGATTCTTTGCGACGACGGTGAACGGCGCGGCGCGGCGTCGGGAACGACAACGACGACGTAGGCGAATCGACGGGGGCGGCGCGCCAAACGGCAGGCGAAAGACGGCGACGGTAGCGACGGGCCTCGACGAAGGCGACGCCGCCCCGGGCGCCGGCGTCAGATCCGGGTCAGGTGAGATGCAGAGCGGGCGGCGCGAGCGAAGGCGGGGCTCGCGCGGGGCCACAGCGGAGCGGAGGGGGCCGGGCTGATCGAGGCGGGGCGGGGTGGCGGTGGCGGCGGCAGCAGCGTGCATCGCTGTCGGCACCAGGTAGGATTCCACGCGCGGGGGCGTAAATGAAGGGGCTCCGCCCCCATCCCCTCGCCCCGTGCCAATTTCCGCTCAAACGAGGTGTTTGGCTCATAATCTCTGTCGGCAGCGTGGAAAGGTAGGGCGACGGCGGGAGCGGAGGATCGACGACGGGCGCCGGGGTGCCAAGGCGCCGGAAGCACCGCCGTCGTCCCGCCCGCCCCCGTCGCCCGCGCCGCCGGCTGCCTGCCTGCGTGCCACGCCCCCTGCCGCCGCCGCCGCCGGGCGCCCGTGCCTCGCGCGCGGCCGGTGCAGCCGGGCGGGCTGCGTCCCCGGCCGTGTCAGCGCCGTCGCGTCCCGCGCGACGCGTGTTTAATTTTCATTAGTCACAAATTGCTTGAATCATTAAGCGGCCGAGAGCCCGCGGCGATCGGTGCGGCCGGCCGCGCGCGCTCTCTCCCGCAGCGGCAACTGCGGGCGCGCCCCCAACTAGCGATGACGCCGCGCCGCGGGGCGCCCCGCGCCCTCGTCATCCCGTGCCGCCCACCCACGCTGGAAGCCGCACACGTACTCCACTGTGTTTGGTGGAGCCATGCACGTTCTCTCAGCAAGTTTTTTTCTACTCTCTCATCGTAACACTTTCATTCAATTCATCTTGACAGTAGTTTGAA
This sequence comes from Acheta domesticus, assembly GCA_031308135.1. Classification (NCBI taxonomy): domain Eukaryota; kingdom Metazoa; phylum Arthropoda; class Insecta; order Orthoptera; family Gryllidae; genus Acheta; species Acheta domesticus. The sequence goes on from JAHLJT010008446.1 coordinate 103,987,062, forward strand.
GGGGAAAGTCGGGTAAATCGGAATGTGCGGGTAATTAGTGAAGCATATCCTTTCGTAACATTAATTTGATAAAATTGGCATTTTTGATCATCTGTTTAAACATAATGAAAGCTACGGAACACCCACTGATGACTAAACTTTGTAGTATAATAAATAATGTTTTTTGTACGGTTTATGAAGTTAAACAGAAGGCGTCCCGTTTAACCCAGACTTTAACTTGTTATTCCTTCTTGGAAATGTTATTTTCATAAACTTGTACTAGATTATTAGTTATTTATTTATAGCATTCTAATCAACTTTACTTTCTATACATCAGAATTCACACTTCTGTATATTTAAACACGACTCTTGCAAACTTCTTTCAATTCATCACTCTGTTCTACCGTCCTCTCTTCTTTCCTGCATATTACTTCATTTCGCACATCTCTCTCTTAGTTATTACACGCGTTATGATCCTCTCCTCGAGCATTCTCCTTGTGAATCTCATTACTACGCTCGACCTCATCATTTTATGAACCCTCCGCCCTTTATCACGCTACATCCCCCAAGACCTTTACCACGCGTCCCATCCCCCACCACCCTTGTCATCTTCGTCATCTTCCCTCCCTAGTCTCGTTCCAGAACGTCTCTTGCCACGTCCTGCGGCGTTTACTTCAATTCCCTAACCTTTTCCAACGCGTCTGCGTCAGCGGAGGGCCCCAGGGTGCGTACCTGAGAGTTCGGACGCAAATGAGATGAAAGGCTTATAAAAGACGCGGTGCGGCAGTTTGGCACATGTCGCGCGGATGAAGAGGTTTTCTCTACGTTGTTGCCTGAACGGGACACGTTTGACAGTTTGGAAGAACATCCTGTTCGTTGAATGCAATTAAATTTCAGAAAACTTTCAATTACATTTTTACGTTATTCGGCAATTTCTCTGCGTAGACCGTTTAACTTCTTTCTGTTTATTCTGACATATCTGTGATCTTCACTGGGCACTGCACTTCGCGACTCTTTCACTGGATGCTTGGTGACCTCCACTGCCGGTTTTTAATGTTCTTTTTCGTTTCATTCTTTCTATCCCATCACCAATTATACTAACTCAAATGTTCCTTGCAATTAGTACTTTTCCCCTCAAACATTTTGCCTTTCTCCCTACTCTCATCACTCTTTCTCCACCAACTGTTTTTGCCATTGATCCAACACCACCTCTGTTAAATCATCCTCCGACCCGTTAGTAGGAAATTCGCAGAGACATTTCCCTCTCGCTTCCGGCTCTTATTTTTATGCACTGCAAGCCTTTCCCCGTCGGTGCCGCGTTCTAAGAAACGAAGTAAACATAAGACGGGCATAAACGGGGCGAAAAAGCTCTTGGAATGATGAAAAGTAAGCAGACGACTCTCAGAAGCGAAAAAAACGGAGATAATCGCGAAGAGCAAGGTGAGTGATGCGAGCGAGCTGGTCATCGCTGACGAACACGAGGCGGCGGAGACGTTCGGCGTGGACACAACAGCGCCCGCGCCCGCGCCCGCTCCCGCGCCCGCCCAGATATATTCCGCAAGGCGTCCGCCTCCGACCGGCGAGTGGGCGGGCGGGCGGTTGGCTGCTGTCTGGTCTGGGCCAAATTACGGGACAGCACGCGCAGATCGAGCTTCGCCGGCGCCGCCAATCTAATTAAAACTATAATTAAATAATCGCTCTGCAGCAAAGTTCTCGCCCGCCGACGGCAGGCGGCCACCGGGGGGAGGGAGCGCTCGGCGCAATCGCGCCCATCAATCTGCGTTACGGCTGCAAACTCGCCCCCTCCTCGCCCTTTTCTGCCCAGCTCTCGGGACGCCCGCCGCCGCCACCGCCCTCCCCCCGCACTCTGCGCTGCCCCGCCCCCGCGCGCAGGGTCGGCAGCGCGCCGCCTCCCCGCCTCGCGCTCCACGCCGCGCGGCGCCGCGCTGAACGAATATGAACTGCCCGTCGCCCCGCTCCCTCGCCGCCCCTCCCTCCGCTCCGGCCCAGACAATCCCCTTCCCCGCCACCGCCCCGCCCCTGTCCTAACGCCCGCGTCCTGCCCTGCTGCTTGTTTTCCGCCCTGGACGCGCCACAGCAGCCCTCTGAGATCCTCGCCAAGGCGAATATGAACCGCCTGTCGCTGTAGTTCATCGTCTCGCCTTGCGTCGCAGGCGTTGCGCTCGCCTTTCTTCCTGGCCGTCCGCTCCGCGCGGCCCCGCTGCCTTCATTCGCTTTCGCTCCGCCCTCAGCGGCCGCCGAGTGTGCGTGCGAAATCTTCTCTTCGACCGCAGTTGTTAAATCTAACAGACAAATGCGAACGCCAAAAGAGCAGCGTTGTCATTCAATTCGTAATATAGAAAAATATAAGTGCCTTTTATTGAATAAAATTGCAACTGGAGCAATATGTAAAAAGGTCACAGTGATTTGATTGGGAAATATTTGTTGAGAGATGTTTAAAAAACATGGAAATAATCTAGCGTCTGTCTAGCATTTTAAAACTACTACAACAAGAGACTTTATCGTAAACTCAGATAAGTAATTTTCACAATCTGAATCTCTCTTTCTATGAATTCTCCAAAGTCTGATTTCCTTCTTTATATTCTCCGCCGTTGGGTTTGTCCCCAATATGTAACAATAATTGTTAAATAAATTATATTATTTATTTGCCAGCTAAAAAGTTCCTACTGTAATCTTTATTTCTTCTCCGCCTTTCAATTATCTCTGTATACGTTATGCTTATGTCACTTCATCTCTAAGCGATCCTGGGATCACTTATCTATTCACCAACTGTTAATGAGAAATTACCTGAAATATTTTCATTTTCTTTCACTACTCAGGGAACGACATCCTTTATTCAGTTCTGTGCTTGGTGTTTCTCGCACCACTTCCTGTCTCGAAGCACATGTCTGCAATCTTAATTATTGACGAAAATATATCGATATGTTGTCGATATAAACTGCCGGTATAAACTGTCTCACTGCCTTAGTCGCACGCATGTATTCCCTCGGGGGTTTATCCTTTTCACTTGAAACATGAGTCGCAGCATTTCTCGGAAATTTTTATTGTACATTTGTAGATGCTGTGTTTTCGTAATCATGAAATTCGACCCACCTACAACCACTATTCTCTATTCTCTCGAACTCTTCCCTTTTCTACATCTCTACTTCTATTTTCTCATACTCTTCCCTGACTTTATTCAAAGAATCTTCAGATGACTACATGCTTTACATTCCTCTCTATTCCATCGGTTGTCGATATACAGCCATGAGGTTACATGATCCTCTGAGTACACTGCTCTGCATCACACCTCTTTGACAAGAAACCTTCCCTATATCCAGCAGTATCCCCATTCCCCTTCATCTTCTGCCTTCTGCGCGGATCGTTGCCGTTTCGTAACCTTTGTAAAGCATATAAAACAAACGGAGACTCGTATTTCTCTCTAATTTTTTGAACTTGTCTGCTTATCCTCTTCTTTCACATATTTCTGCTGCTCCTCGTCTCAGTACTCTTGTTTGTAATCCACAAATAAAGCAATGATGAAGTTTGAATACTATTCAGTCTTAAGTCTAATAGTACTTAAAGTAGGGGATGCTTTGGCAGCTTTCTGCAGAGTATTCTTTCACTCAGTTATATATTAATACATCATTCACAATCCACTTATATGATTAATGATCTATTTTTAGGAATTAAACAGTCGCGCGGGAAATTACGCAGGGTATCTGCAACACATTGCAAAAAGATTAAAATTTATCATATCAATGAAAATAATGTGACCAAATAACAATTGAGCAGGAAATAAGGATAGTCATAAGCTTGACGCCAAACGTTTAAGTAATTCATTAAAAAGACAAATATATTTTAGATGAATTGGTGAGCATTACATAGAAATTGCATCGTTGTGGGTAATATCAAAACTAATTTGTTTTCTTATTTAACTTCCAAAACAATATTAAACTACTAATAACACACTCTTATTTAATTGTGATTTCCAAAACTTCACCACAAAGAGTGAAGAGAACTGTCGCGCGGGATACCTGAGATACTCCAAATAGAATGACGTCGCTTCCCAGAAAAACTGGAGAGAGCAATGTTTAGCTACCTTCAACAAATGGGATCAGAAAGCCTTCCTGAAAAAGCATACGAAGGGGAAACTATGCACTCGGAACAGTTTTCCCAGAAACGTTAGATTATAAAGTTGGAGTGTTGCGGACATCCCGAGCGACTGCTTCTGGGTAAAGGATATCACGAACACTAGATAAAATATTCATTTAAAATGGTCACATTTCATCTTAATTAAATACACTGACTACACATATTACATAGCTTCACTGCTCGCTCTTTCATACGATCATTTCAGGGGCTCTTTCAAGGATCGAGTTAAACAATTTTCAACAAGCTGCTACCGCTCCTTCCGATTCTCACAATGAACGAGCATAACCACAAACGCCTCGAGCAGCCTCCTCCAACTTGTGAGCCTCCCCTCCTTGCCACCCGCTTCCTCCCCATCCTTCTTTCCAGCTCCTCCCTCCCGCCAGGGCATCCACGCCCATCCGGCGGGAGGCGGCGCGGCGCGAGCGGGCCGGAACAGGGCGGGGAGCGCGTAGGGCGGGGAGGGGATGCGGCTGAGAGAGGCAGACGCGCCGGGTACGAGAGGAGGGGACGGGACGGGGAGGGGATTGGAAGAGGCTGGATGCGAGCCTCCGCGAACGGGGAGACAGCCCGCAGATTGTTCCCCCGGGTTTAAAGAACACTTTCTTCATTAATTAACGGAACTTCGCCACGTCGTTCCAATTTCTGTTGCACGAGTACGATGTAAAGTCTTCCACAAGGCATTTGCGCGCTTTCCTGCCTGTCCCTTGCGGCGGGTGTTTGAATTGAAGTTTCATTGATAACTGTTACTTTTACACTGCGTTTTTAAAAATACTGATTGATCAGATACACGACGATTTTTACAAGAAAAATCCCGCGGCTAATGAAACAGTTCCATGAGATAAAATGCGTTGCATTACTTAAGACATGTCATTAAAGAAAGACCGTTATTCATTAATTTGTTTATTTTAAACATCTTTCACTGCACGATTCCTTTTACGAAGGACAAATTTTAACGTTCTTTAATGAAAGTTATTTTAATGTACCGCGGCACGCAAGCAACATTTTATTTAAAAATAACTTGGAAATAAATTGGAAACTACGATTAAAGTACAATTATTTTTCTAGAAGGATGGATGCTGAAGGTTCAATTAAACCGTTGTAATCAGTACACACGATTATGGAACGATATAGAAAACTATGCAAGTTGTAAACTACTTGTAAACACATTTACATTCATTTGCAGCCACATTTATAACATGTTGTTTTATGATATTTTCTATAAACTCTGGTTTAATAAAATATTAAAACACATATTAATAATGCATCAGAAGTAATTTTTTATTCTTGGACTTTTCAATAACTTAACAACGATGTAAATAACTACTTAAAACTCCTTGATATGTTCTTTAATATATATCGTTAATGATTATCTTTGTGCATCAATTGTATTTGTAATTTAAGGATTGAATTACGTATTTCTATTGTAGCCAGATGATATCTGCTTGTAGCAATTTGTTTCTACGAGAAGTTGCAATTTAATTTGTTGGCTCGCTGGACAGTAATTTATAATGTCATAAAATAGTATATATGTTTTATACAGTATGTGAATGATTCTACACAGGGTTTTTTAATGGCCTACGATTGCAAGTTTCCTGTACTGCCTCTTATAAAATGAAAAAATGTCTTTTTTCTTATTTCATAGTCAAAACAATCCTAAAGTTTACTTATACTATTAGCAAGACAATGGTCAAGAGGGCATTCAACATTGAAAATGGATGTAAACATTGCGCAGTGATCTGAAAACAACATTTACTCATGATCTACAATTGCAAAAACGCTGCTGAAGAAAACCACGTAAAATGATTCTCCAAACGTTAGCACGCGTACTGCTCAACAACAACAATGAAAATACTGTCATGTAACACTGTAATATATTAATATTTTAATAGAGTCTTCACGAATACTGCAATAGCTAAGTATGGCACATATACTGTTCAGCACTTCTTTAGGACCAAGTATTAATAAAAAGTTTCTGTTCTTTTATTTAAAATGGGGAAAGTACATATTTAAGGGGAACCAGCCTTTTCCTTGGGTCTTGCTGACTCATGATGTCTGCTTTGTTGTAAGCCGTGACTTGGTGAGAATGAGAATGCAGTAGAAACTCACAGTATGAGAATAGTTGGAACAATACAATTAAATATTTGATTTTTTCAGTCAAAATCGAACTGTTTCATTATTTGGTTTTTACCTAGTTCTAGGGAATCTTATTTTTGTTAGATGTACATGTATATGGTTTTCTATATACACCTCTCATGTGGGTGGAGGCTGCATAGTTTTCTTTCAGCTTATGCGTGCATTAAAAATTAGTAATATGGATGACAGAACATTTAATATTATTTTATTATTCGCTTGATAGGCATTTCGGCATTACTCGCTTAAACCAAATTGTATAACCATTATTGCATCTACCATCATACGTGTTACTGTACTCTTTTTTGTCAAATTGCAATAATTTAGAAGAGAAAACGTTTATATTCCGCTTAGGCAGAATGTGGGGATTACATGGTAGTCGGGACCTCTTGCTCATTCAATGAAGTTTCCGCAAAAACAACGTTAACAAAGGGAGGCACTAATGCACTCTCTTGCCTGATATAGGGTTTCTTGATGAGGGAGATAACCACTGGGAAATCACTTCTCGTGTTTTTCCGTAGTAAGTGGGCCTAACCCAGAAAATTCAATTACGTACGATTTTGTTCCGTATTTGCATGATCTCAATATAAAATTAGATTCGCAGAACCACTTTTTACGCAAAAACATAGAACTTTTTAGAAGTTCTGATCTAAAATATTAGAGTATGCTGTGGAGTTTTCAAGTAATAGGACACTGTGCTTTTCAAAACATCGAACTATTCACTAAGCACTTGCAATTCTAAAAATATAAAAGCCTCAGCGAGGTCCACGAGAGCAATGTAATAAAGAAAATTACCATTGTGATAAGTTACAAAAATGATTATTTCTCATTAAATAATGTCTTTTACTGGACGTCAGCATCCACACATTTCGCAAAAATCGAGTCACAGAGGATATTTCATTGAAGTATAACCATTACGGAATGGAAGAGGCAGAACCTGTGTAAACATACTCGACGCTAGACGTAGCTGACCCTGTTTGCGAAGCGAACCTCCTCAGGACGAAGCGGCCCGCAGAATTGCACGAAATGTGCCGCCATCGATCGTGAAGCACCCGCGGCGGCGGCGGCGGTGGGTGTGCGCGCGGCGGCGACGGAGCACGGGAGGGACGCACAGGTTCGCGAGCTGAGACGAACGCCCCGAGAGGCCCTCCCTCTCCCCCCCCGGCGCGATGTCTCTCTGGATGTAGAAGAAACGACGAGCCGGCGACCTCGTTAGTGAGCTATCCGCTAGCAGCACCATCCGCCGCAGACGCCCTCGCCGGCGCCGACGTCGCCTTCGTTGCCTTCGTCGCCGCAGGCATCGGTGTTGGAGGCGGTGGCTGCAGTGACGACGACGGTGGCAGCGGGGGCCACGGTGGTGGCGGTGGTAGCAGTAGTAGCGGGGGTAGCAATGGTGGCGGTGGCGATGGTGACGACGACGGTGGCGGCGACGGTGGCGGCGACGGTGGCGGCGACGGTGGCGGCGACGGTGGCGGCGACGGTGGCGGCGACGGTGGCGGCGACGGTGGCGGCGACGGTGGCGGCGACGGTGGCGGCGACGGTGGCGGCGACGGTGGCGGCGACGGTGGCGGCGACGGTGGTGGCGACGGTAGCGGCGACGGTGGCGGCGACGGTGGCGGCGACGGTGGCGGCGACGGTGGCGGCGACGGTGGCGGCGACGGTGGCGGCGACGGTGGCGGTGACGGTGGCGGTGACGGCGGCGGCGACGGTGACGGTGGTGGCGGTGGTGACGGCTGCGGTATGAGGCGAAGGCGCGGTGGGCGTGGTGGGCTCGCGAAGGAGACTCGTCAAGTTTCTAAAGCGACTCCTCCGCTGGCCCAGCGCCTCGCGGTCGTCACCCCGTATCGGAATAGTTGACGGCGCCTCGAGCAAGCCTTACATGGACCGCGGACCGACAATGCCGGAGTTAAATGGGACGCGGAGACGTGGCGGTTGATGCGGTGGAGGAGAAGAAGAGACATGTGAAAGGAGTCGACAAGAACGACCCCTGCATATGAGGCCGCACAACGCGCTGTGCTATCGGATTTACTTCCACGTAATAAGGCCAGCATTGATGAGATTCTCCTTGATGCAAACAGAAGCAAAACATCTGCCATTTAATATTAATAGCTAATGTACGCTAATTAGAAACTTACAGACAGGAGGTTTACCAGCAAAATTAATCCAGAAAGGTGATGCGAGTTTTTGTTTTGCCTTTGCGGGAGAGTTAGTTTAAAATATATTAAAATGAAGCTACACGGTACATGTTGTAGCAGACGTTATTAATTTTGATATAATACCTGCATTGTCTGTTGTTTAAGCAGTAATATCAAAGAAACAATTTTCGCTTGCCAGTGGCATCTTTCTATAAGTATACTTTTAATTTAATTAAACGATACAATGATGAAATACATTATATTGAAGCAGTAGCGTAAGTTTAAACGCAAAATATGGCTTTCATACATCTATAATTCCAGTAACTTATTGAGAACGCATTGTTAATAACGGTGGTGACGACATGGTTATGGAAAGTCAATTTTGAAGTCATGAACTGCTAATTGTTCAATCAGATGTCACATATGTAGTTCCTTGTATCATCGTGGCCTCTACATTCAGAATGAGTCCACGTAGACCATCTCAAGTAAATGTAGATTAATTATATTTCATATTTTCTTTTCCCTGTGATATAGAGTCATATTTGTAATTACAAAGGACGAAATGAACGTCACAAGTTCAATTATCTGTACAAATATTAATAAGAGGTATAAACCGCCATCCTGGCGATTGATTGATTACTACTAATTTTGGGCGCGTCAACTGCTAAGGTCATTAGTCCCGTAAGTGTAAAGCATGATTTTTGCTCGAGAGGTGGCGGTAATCTTGGCCTGCTGGATGGCGCGATCCGGCGCCGACCTTCCGTCAACTAGCAGGTTTTTTCTCGACCAGGTATCTCCCACCAATGGGGCACTGCCCCATCCGGGACACGCATTAGCTCCCGATCGGTCCCCCTGAACGTGCGATAGTGTAGTTCATGTAAGAGTAAGTGGGGTGAGGGTAGGACAAGGAATGGGAAGAAAAGGCCGCGCGAATGGGATGGAAAGATGGCCCACTTGGTGGAGTACTGCTCCGTCATTCGCCGGATATTGATCAGAGAAACCGCAGAAAACTACCGATCATAGCAGCTGACCGCTAGAATTCTCCAGACAACGACAGCACTAGCTATCTGGCTAATGTCGAAAATTCTGCCACTTTAGGGATTCGAACTCTAGAACCGCGAGGTCACAGGCACCTCAGCGATATCAGTTGATACCCTGAGTCACCTCTCCCAGACCATCCTGGCGAAGTACGCACAATCTGGTGCCTAATGTTTCTACCTTCCTACACTTGGCGTCTTCATATTTGTCACTTGAAGGAAAGGGAATTAGAATATTATGAGTGTGCAATTGCCCAGAATGGCGAAATTCCCCCATTTTCCCCTACACGTTTCCCAGAAAATGTACATATACATGTATCTACAATATCATGGGTTATTAACCGAAAGTATGATGATACCATCGTTCTCCGTCATTCAATAAGTATTCTTAGATTCCCTGTGGGCAATTATAAACTATATACACCTCTTTCCAGGCTATATTAATTTTAAATCAACCTCTCAAGGAAATTACATTGATGACCTCGTAAATTTAACGAGAAAAGCAACTATACTCATGTTTACGGCTGATGGGCTTTCATGACAAAACCTTCTCAACGGTGCCGGGGAGTCGTGAAAGCAGCGCAGGAAGGAAAAATTTAAGATAACCGGTGCACATTTTCTGAGGAACGATGTATGTAGATTTTTCTAGAAACAAGTTCACAACATGGGCAGATACTCCGGAAACATCGTAGCGCGCGCACAGAGAATACTTTTGCACATCTGTTTAAAAATTAAATAAAACAAAATAAATGCATTGCATGAACTCGAGACGAGAACTCATAAACATACACAAAATTCAATGCACATCGCCACGCAAGAGTCCCACGCGCGCACTCACAACAAACGCGCACTTCCAGCCCAAACATACACGCTCTCGAGCCCAGAAAAGCGACATTTTGCAGAGCGACACAAAAAGAACGCACAGGGATTAGGGATTATTTTCAACAAAACTCTGGACTCGCTGTTTCACAAAAAAAATAATAATAAAACGCGGCGTTGTTTAACCGTAAGAACACAATTCCTGCAACGCGATTTACGTAATCGCAATAGAATTCTGTGTGATGATTCGGCGCTGTCTCCAGCCTCACCGGCAGTGGTCGCATGCACTCTGTCAATTTGGTCGCAGCTCTCAGTGGCACCTCTAGTAAGGGATAGATCCAGAAAGTATTTCAGAAAAGGGAGGAAAGCTTCAGTTTATCCCCACAAATAGTTTTGAATTAAAAAAAACGTTAGTTCAAAATTGAAAAAAATTACGACACATTCATAATGAAAATACTGCATCTCGTGGGATGAGATTTACATATAGTAATTATTTACAATAAATTGTTTAAAATTACGGTATGTTGGCTTTGGGGAAGGGGGTTCATGGTCCCCTTTAAACACACCACTGCCTCCAGATGGCAGCGCATAGCCCTCCACGAGCCGCTTCACTTCCAAGAACTAGTACCGGGAAAGGTGACAGTGCATCAACTGATGTCACTTCAGAGCCTCTGACCGGGAAGTCCTAGGTTCGAGTCCCGACGGCGGCAGGATTTTTTTCGACACTACCTTGTCAGCTACGTCGAATTCAGTCGCTATCTGGAGAAGAATTCTAGCGGCCGGCTGCTCTGATCGGTAGTTTTCCAGTTTCTCCGATCAATACCACGCGAATGTCGGAGCAATACCCTAACAAACGGGCCATGGACTGCGCGTAATCTTCCCTCCCCTTACACACACACACTAACATGCACTACACTACCACACATGCCAGGAGACCGGTCGGGAGCTTAGAGCTTGTCCCGGCTGGGACGGTGTCCCGCTGGTGGGAGATACCTGGTTGGGAAAAACCTCCGCTAGTCGACGGTAGGTCGCTGCCGGATATCGCTATCCAACCGGGGAAGATCACCGCCAACTCCCGATGAAAAAGCATGCTCTACAATTAGGGGACTAATGACCTCAGTAGTTGACTCGCCCGGAATGTCTAACAATCAATCAATCCGAGAACTAGTTTATTCATGTCTAAATCCAAAGCTACCTGCACTAAAATAAAAGGCGACCCCAGGACATATTTTCCTAAGGTGTAATACGTCAGAAGACCTCGGGTGTGTCATGCCTGCTAGCTTTCTGTGTAGTTGTCGCGAGTTCACTTCCGGGCCGGGCAGAAACGTGCTTCATTTTTTAATACAAATCGTTCATGTTCTCTAGCTGCGTCACGAAACAAAACTAGTGGTGCTACAGAATGGCACTGACTTCCCCGTATTCGTTTTTATTTCCTTGGATCTGGACTAGCTATTCAGAATTGCCATAATTTTGCCAGCACATTCCCAGGGCTAGGTCAACAAAAAAATTATCGTCCTAGGTTTGAATAGTAATGTTTAGAGCAGTGGTGTCAAGGTCTTCTATTGGTGACAGTGGCACGCATCGTGGCACCGTAGCATTCCACGAGCTTTTCTGCGCAACTAGCGTCGGGAAAGGGAACTATTACGACTAGTAGAAACCCCGCCGTTTTACTATAGGGATGGCGTGGGGTGGGGTCACCGGTGCGAGCACTCCCAGATGACGTGGGGTCTCCGGTGGCAGGGTAATGGACAGTGTGGAGGGGCGATTTCATCGTGGCACTCATGCCACGGACTCCTGCTCGTGGCATCAACCTTGACAACACTGGTTTAGAGTCTGATAAATGTCTGCAACATTTAATTTAAAAGTAAACGTACGAAAATTCTGTATTACTAAATAAAATTCTTACACGACAAGCCAAGCGTAATGAAGTAAAGTCGAACTAAAAGATCACTGAAATCTTATCTGTGGAAAGTGAAAATAAATACTAAGAGAATAATATTACAGGTAAAGAACGTAAATAAGATTGACCTGAATTTTATGGGCACGGTTCAAATGTATGTTCCTAATCCATATTTTGCGCAAAATATTATAGAGGCACACTCCGTCACTAGATCTGCTCATTAGAAAGCTGGTTGTAACCTGGAATAGATTTTATATTTTAACCGACACCTAAAGTATGATTTTTACCATGCGAACTTCATAAAATAATTACATCAAAATAAAATATCAGATACAAATGCACTAATATATAATAAATGAGAACATCTATTCACTTAGGTAGTGATAAGTTAAAGAAATTATATTATTACAATAAAAACATCAATAATGGTGTTTCCTAGGAAAGCAACTAGTTCCTGTCAGTTATCATCGACTTGGAAAATTTCAGATTTGTAATGTTTTGTTGATAGAATAGAACAATGCACAGTATAATTCCTGAAGCGATTAATATTGTTAAAAGTGATTTCCTCAAGGTCTTTTAGATTGCATCCACTTCATTCGTAATCTTTGATTTATCTTCTCTTCTCTTTCATCGTATTTAAAGTTATATTATACGAGTACTTATGTAAGATGAATCAGACTCGTCAATTTTTTTCTATTCTTAATTACGGTTGTGCATGATAAGTACAATTCTTTCACCTTCCATCTTAGCGTTGACAAAATCACTTACATAACGTTTGAATACTGTGAGGTAAGGGTGCAGGAAAAGTTCGAGGCAGCATACTTAATTTGCTAAAGACTTGAAGTATCGGTCATTTCTAAGCCTCTTATTTCTACACAAGAGTACATCGTTGATTCAGTAGTCACAATTCAAAAAGTAATTCGACATTCATTTCATGTGATATTCCCTTTTATTATCTTATCATTATCGTGATTCAAGGTAGGTGATATAGTTGTATTACCCTACCCTACCACGACTCTGAAAACTCTCCGGTTCTTTGCATAATACGTAAGTAATATACATTACACATCTAGTATAAGGTTGCTACGAGAAATGCATCATATATTGGTAAGTAAACGATGGAAGGGGGCAAAATGCATTTCCAGGCAAGGCAATGGAAGACTATTCTAAGTCCATTATATGCAAGAGGTACAGAGTGGAAAGGCAGAACGTCTATTCGCATATTAATAAAAATTCGATTGATATGGAAACAAGGAAGACGTGGTAATGAAAACCATGTTAAAAAGTATGAGAATACGC
>JAHLJT010008446.1:104001515-104047291 GCA_031308135.1 Acheta domesticus
ATTAAAATAAAAAATAACATCACCTACATGGTTGATAGTCACCAAAATAATTCCACTAAGGAGTTAACGGAAATTAATAAAATTTGGTGTTATATGCCTAGATATTCCAATAATTAGGTCTTTACGACTGACTGCGCGGATGGCCTCTGGTAGAAGCAGCAGGTTATGTAGGACTCAGTTTGTGGTATTTCAATAATGAAAGCTCTTTTTAACACAAATATTTTCCGTAAATAGTAGTGATTATATCAGGAGCAATGCACTATTTCATATCTACAAACTTTTCAACGGCCCAACCCATCCTCTAAATATCACGTTTTTTAGTTTTGTATGTTCATATTTCCTGGTAAATAACATAGATAAAATATTGTAAACCTACAAGAAAGTGCCCAATTGTTTTTACGATAAAAACACATTTTGAGCATACCCTGACACAAAAAGTATACTTTTCTCGCTTCTGTACTATTGTATAACCTTCTCGTATACGTGTTATAGATCAGATTAACGATTTAGATTATTTACCGACTTTGACACCAAAAAGTGTGATTTTTTAAAACGTCTAACCGTTTGCCTATCAGTCCCTCTACAAACAACACTAGCGCCAAATTACTCGTATATTTAGAATTTTTATCAAAATGGGGATTTCTCAATTAATCTGAGTGATGTTACGGTCTCTGAAATTTGAAATGAATGATATACATTTTTGAGGGTACGTTTCATAAAACCTCTACGATATTTTCAGAAGTATCTCAGAATAGATCTTTTTTTCTTTTGCTTGAATACAGAAAATAACGCGCATAAAAATGTCGCTAGTCCACTTTTCTGCAAAACTTACAAAATTTCCAAAATTAGAAAAATTTTCATCTTCAAAACATCTTCGCTCTCAAAAATATAAACATTATTGAAGATAGAGATTTTCTTGTGAAATCTCTTCTTCAAAATTAGGGTTCGAATGACATCAAGCACAACATATTGAAAATGTTGGCAGTTTCCGCGTAGTCTTAGTAAAATCTTAACAATATAAAAAATAAGTTTACAAAATGTCCTAACAGTTCTAAATGTTTAGTTTAGTTTAGTTAGTGCCTTATTTTACGTGGCGAGACTCGGCCCATCAGGCCCGCTCTTCCGCCTGATCACGCAAATTTCTACTACGCTCCTTTCACCTAGCGGAGGAAAGAAGGTATTATCTCGGACGACGAAACAGGCGATTTGAATTAAGCTCAGAGGCGTCATTTAGGCTTGAGGATCTTTTACATGCAAGTAAATCTACTAACATGGGACAGCCGGATTTACTTCCCCTCCGAAGGAAGCCGTACGAAGGATTTTTTCGCCCTTAAAAATCCACGGCTTCGATCGGGTTTGAACCCGCGAACTTGGGTATGACAGTCCAGTACGCTAACCGTCACACCATCGAATCCACAATTGTCAAAATTCAACATAAAATTACACAAAAAGTACTAATATTTTGGAAAAATTATGTATAAAATGACTTCAAGGTTGAATGTTGTAGAATGGATTGCGCTTACAAAAGTCTCTACCTTTAATAATGAAGGTAAATGACAGAATCGAAAAAAAGTTGGCTTTTGCAATTTTCACAATTTTAGAAGTTTTAATCGAACCTGTAGCGTATTAACTCTCCGTTCGTCGACCCCTTCCATACAGACTCCGTTGGACAAGGGTGAGTGCCGAGCTCACCTATGGTCTTGGTGTAAATTGACATTTTTTCACTTGTTCGTTTCTTCTAATGTAAATTTTTACAATTATAAACTTTCTATACAGTATTTATCATTTTAAAATCAATACAAAACTTAGTAAAATGAAAATAAACATTATAAATATGATGTACGAATACGTTTGAATTCTCAAAGTTCTTGAAATGTTTTTCTTAAGAAAAAATAGTACTATTTAATTTTTTACAATATTAATAGTAAGCAGCTTCATGTTATACGCATTGTGCTTTTTCGGTTTTTGTTCCAGGAACAAAGGCATGTTTAATTCGTTCATTTTGTATATGCTGCGATAACTATTGAAACAGTTGAAACTAATTAAAAAAACAGTTGAAACTAATGATACATGAAATAGTATAAAATATTAATATCTACTCCTCGTACATCAGCCTTGTCGCCTTTCAAAGATTTTGATAAATGGACGATATACAATACGCAAAGACGGCTACTACTACCAGAGAATATGCATTATGGGGGAAAATCCGAACACGATTTAGGCACTAGCGTTATTTACAGACAGCCGTCCTTGAAAAATATACTTTTTCGTTGAGAGACACGTCAAACATTTCCGTTCAAATATCAACAACCTATTTTTCAGCAGCATTACATAACTTTCTCTTTACCACATACTATACAACGAAATAGCGTCTCTATCGGTATAAATTGTTGGTTATGTAGTATTAAATCATATTACACTCTTTGAAATTTATTTGAAAATAAAAATTGGCATGTGTGGTAATATGGTATTGTTTCAACATTTGAAATTTATTTGGATATATAAATGGGTTTGCATTGTAATTTGGTATTTTTTTCCATTTCTTGCATTATCATCATTCCATGAAGCAGCTTGCGCCACTCCATTGTTCAAAGCCAAGAAAGCCAAATACTGCCTCCACAACAAGGACGACGCAGTCAACATCAACAACCAGAAACACGAGAACCTATCATCTCTTGGGGGAAGACAACCTCTGTAATTGCATTGCTAACCCAACCAGCGCGCCCCTTCAGATTGCGCGCCGCGGACTTCAGCAGCCGACTTAGACCGACGAGCAACGGCGCGCAGCCCCGCCCCTCCCCGCCCCCATTCTCCGCGCCTCGCCACCCGCGCCGCCCCCGCCACCCACGCCGCCCGCGCCGCCCACGCCGCTCGCGCCGCCAGCGGGAAGCGAGAGGCGAGAGCCGGGCGGGGGCGTTTGTTTGTACAACGCGTTCTCGGCGCGAAGGCAGGCAGCTGCGGCGGCGGCGGTGGCGCGCGGGGGAGGAGGCGGCGGCGGAGGTGGAGGCGGCACGGGGGTGGGGGTGGGGCTTCGTTGTCCACCTCGAGCCGTGGGCGCGCGAGAGGCTGCGGCGACGGCGGCCGCTCTCGTCCCCTAGGCGGACACAATCGTCGCCCGTCTCCCGGGGGCCCGCCGCGCCGCGCCACGCCGCGCCGCGCGTGAGTGACTCTATGAAGGCGGCGGAGCTGCGTCAACACGCGCTGCAATGGGCGGCGCGCCAGCCTCCCCTGCGCCCCATGGCGCCTCCCTTGCGAGGCATGGGATTTGGTCTCCCTCGGGACGCGCCTCGCTGCTCCGGATTCGGAAGGCTCTGCTTTCGACCACTGCTGAGAAGAATGTCCATCATTTTAATACTCGGAATCCATATATTAAGCAATATTAAAGAATACGTCACCAACCACCTCTTCCAACTGCTAATATTGTTCTTTTGAATATAATTTTTTGTTGTTATTATTATTATTCACGACTAAAGATATTATGAGACGGTTGGTTATAAAATGTACTCCGGGTTGCAACCAGCTTCCTAAGGAGCACAGCTATGGGGTGTCGGTGCCTGTACAATACTTTGCCCAAATGTGGGCTATTCATAATAATATCAACATATAGTCATCTGACGCGTGAATGAGCAAGCACCTACCAGCACGGAAATGATCTCTTCCCAATTAGTTAAGATTATGTCAACACGATGGCGTCGAACTCTTGGCTAATAGCGGGTCATATGTGTCCAGAGGCTCAAGGAATTTTGTGGCGACACGAGAAAGTCAAAGTAAGACATCCTGGGGGTTGATTGATTGATTGTTCGTGATTCCGGGCGCGTCAACTACAGAGGTCATTGGTCTCCTAAGTGTAGTGTGGGTGGATCATCGGGAAGTGGTGGTGGATCTTTCCCCGCTGAATGGCGAGATCCGGCGCCGACCTAACGTAGACTAGCGGGGTTCCCACAACCAGGTATCTCCCACCAGCGGGGCACCGCCACAGCAGGGACAAGTTCTAAGCTTCCTACCGGTCTCCCGGCATGTCTGGTAATGTAGTGCACGTTAGTGTGTGTGTGTGTGTGTGTATAAGCGGTGCGGATAGGACAAGGAAAAGAAAGGAAAGATCGCCAACGATCCGTGTCCCGTTTGTTAGGGTACTGCTCCGGCATTTGGCTGGTACTGGTCAAAGAAACCACGGAAAACTACCGATCAGAGCAGCCGGCACCTAGAATTCTCCTCCAGCGACTGAATGTGACCTACTTGACAAGCTAGTGTCGAAAATCCTGCCGCCGACGGGATCGAACCTAGGACCTCCCGGTCAGAGAGACTGCAGTGACATCGGTTGATGCACTGAGCCATCTCTCCCGGCATCCTGGGGGTGGAAGATAACATGTCGAAATGGACGTCAGACAGGGGGAAAACCCATGTTATATCACGATGCTCCCACTTTTCACGAACTGATGACAAACAGCGCCACGATGCAGTTGCAAATATTCAGTATCAAGAGATTGCATATCAAGAACAGTTAATAAAATAATGTCCCCACAATAAATACTTATCTAACAATTTTCTCAAAAACGTAGAATTTCGTCTTTATTGAGACAACTATTTTCATAACAAAGAGCATGACTGACCTCAATTCCTTACTGACTGACCTGGACGGCCTGAGTTTCATATAACTCACCACATTTGGTTGTGAAGACAAGAAAGTCAACATCTTCCACTTCGGACTAACACGAAAAACTCTGAAGAGAAGAATGTCGAGAATAACTCAAAGTAGCACACTGATTACAAGTGCCCAATTACGCACCAAATTCATGTCACCCATAACCTGCGCTGCCACACCGGACATTCTTCGCCGTGAAAGAAAGATACCACTTCAAACCGACATCCTTTGCCTTAAGAAAATAATCTCATTTGTCCCCGTACCTGAATTCACGAAGTATTTACAGCCCTGCAGCCCTTTTAACCAGCGTACATAACACCCTCCGTCACATCACTCTACCTACCGAGAGTACACCCGAGCGGAAACACGACATATTTCAATCTACTCTTCATTCTCTGGCACCATCCACGCGCTGTACCTCTTCCGAGACTTTACGACCTACCACAAGGATACTTGTGCTTCCCTCTCTTCGTCTCCACTGAATACGCGCCCAGCACGCGCGTGTGGCCAGTTTTCCCAAAAGGCCACTTCCGGTAATCTTCCGCCTTCTTCGGAACACAAAAGAAATAAGTTCAATACGTGAAAGACGCGCCCTCGACAGGCGTCGTGTCGATTAGGAAGTTTTGGCATGGCGAAGAGTTGTAGCGATGGACAGCAATATCGATATCAATACCAGGTGAAGTCCAGAAAAAGGTTTTGCACAAACGTTTATGGAAGAAATTCCAAACTGTGGAGAGCGTTAAAGTCTCATAATGCCACATCCTCATGATTCGCATCTGTTCGACCAGAGCTCCCCAACAACCACTGAATAAAGAATATTTTCGTGTAATAATTTTGTTATTAAATAAATATAGTAATGCGATATATACAGATAATGTTTATACCGATTACTGCCACCAATTTCATGCTGCATTATCGGAATATACGTTTCGCAGCAAACACTGCCGCCAGAGTTGGGAACAATTTCGATATAGCATGACCGAGTAATCGATTAGCATACAATATGAGTAGTTCGCGAAATCGAGCGGAATAGCGGGCTCCGCTATCACTTCGAGTTCGACATGGCGTAGGTGCAGAGGCTCAAAAACTGCAGTCGATTACTGTATGGTAAGCCATGCCATAACACTCTATTGGTAGCACTACGAAAGGCTCTCCTTTCGCGTCCTAACACGCCCATAGAACTTCCAAGTAAAAGCCCACAGCACGCTACCGCTCGCTTTCTGTGTACCTGCGGAAATCTGCACTTCGTTACTTCTTTTCACCACTGCACTTCTCACCACTACGTAGTAATGTATCATCGTGACGACTGTACGCAACTTTTTTAAATAGTTAATAGATAGAAATCACGTAACTACTACGCTTCTCATCATCAACTACGCGTCTTCGTGATGACTGTGCGCGATTTCGCAATGTTGCCAATTCATATCTATCACGCAACTACTAGTTTTTCGTCACACGGCTTTGCACTGTCTCTTCGTAGCTAACTATCAAACTACGTGCACTTAAAGCATAAACGCTATGTACAATCTCTTAACCTTAAATTGTTTTTGTTTATAACTAAAAACAATCCTTTTTAAAATCACTTTCCAAATCCAGTTTTTGAACTGAACATAATAGTAAACAAATGTTTAAAATTATTAGTAATTTTATGCCCGTAGAAGTTGCTTTCATTTTGGGATTTTCAATGCATATTCAAAATGTGTTGACTGTTAGATTATCCTCTTTAACATGTGTCATAAATGATTTCATGTTAGCAAAGAAGATTTCAATAATTAGTTCCGTCATTACTTCTTCCACTTTAAAGAGATTTATGCACAGTTAAAATTGGACAATTTTATTGTTTTAACTGCATTTATCGATAATTTTTCTATTAAATTGAAAATTATTAAATATCTGATCAAAGATTTAATAAAAATAACATTTTTACCAAAACGTCTTTAAATATCCCTAAAGAAAATTCGCCTTCCCAAATTTACACAGAAGACACCCCCCAATTTCGGAGTAAAAGCCCTATTCTGGCAACACTCACTGAAGCAGATTAGAATTAAGTTTGAGGGTGTGCTTCACCAAAATACGCGCGCGATGCTCACTAACAAGTGAACACAATCATATTTAAAATGTCAATTTTTTTTAATACAACAGCAATAGTCCAAACACGAGATATTGAAAACCTGCGTGTTACGATGTTAATCCGCTCTACACAGAAAGCTTTCAAAAGTTTAAGCTAATTTTATTGCAATCATATATTGAGGTATCCTGTCAATTTTTATAGACAAAAATTAAATTAATTTAAAATTAAAAATAATTAAACTTTATTGTAAAAGACAGTATTTATTCTTTGAGTTGAATGGGCAAACATAGTATTTGTTAAAAACGTCACGTGAAATGTGTGATTCACATCCTCGGGTTGTATATTGAAATAAGATGATTCGTATTGAAATAAAATGATTCAACTATGAAAGAAAAATAAAAATCATAATACCGTTACATGGGTATTGTAAAACAATAAAAACTAGCATAAAGGTGAAATAACAAAGTAAAATACACTATAAAATGTATCTATTGAAAGACACTTATTAAAACAAAATATAAGTACCAAGCAAAATGACAGAGAAACTCACCGGTTAACTGATGAAAAATCAGCATCAAACATTGTATATAGGTCAATTTATAGTCAATGTCAACTTAAAAAAACCCATATAAGATAAAGAAGAAACACTTTAAAATCTCCCATTATGGAAGGCGAATTGTCTATAACTTGAGCATGAGAGAACAAGTGGGGGAAATGATTGGGGTAAGTTACAGGGAAGAAAACCGAGGGAAGGGGCAATGAGAGAGAAGCAGATATTGGAGTAGGGATGTCCGGGGTCTAAGCACATAAAATTGTATAAAAAGGAGAAAGATAGGAACAATTAGGAAAAGAGATAAAATAAAATGTAAAGGAAGATTCAATTAATTGTAAGTTAGGCCAGGTTACACAAATTTTTATTTTTGTCAATTTTCGAAAACAGAGGTTTTGTCAAAAATGGGGCTAACACCACTTGTTACACCGTCCTTTCGTATATACGAAGATAACATTTAAAGAAAAATATTGTTGAAATTGTTAGAAAATAATTGATTAAAAATTGTCTACATTTCACGCAAAATTACGGGGAAATATTCATATTTTAGAAAACGTGTACATGACTTTATTCAAGATGTCTTTGAACAACAGATTTCATTCAGAAAAAAATCTAACATCAATATTGCATTCGTGTGAAGACGCCAAAAACATGCATTTTTGCGATTTCCTAAAATTTATGTATGTTAACGAAAAGGAGATAAGAGATCTGGCAGCGGCGGCTGTTTCTCACGGGCTCTAGGGCGCCGCCCTCCCCCGAAAAACGAACCACGAGAAAAATTGCAGAAAGTATTAGATCAACTCGTTTAATTTGTACATACCACTAGGGCAATTTTTTAGAACGAATTTACTCTGTAAGTGCCCACTTAAGCGGCAAATAAATGTTTTGGAATGAGTAGAACCGTGGACGATCGGGAGTCCGGCTATAGCTGGCGCATGAGAGGTAATGGAAAATTGAATGGGAAATGGGTATGGGCAGCGTGCTGCTGTTAGGATTTTGTTCGGCAGAGTTCGCGCCAATTAACTAAGCTAAGAATACCGACCATTTCATCTGATTTCATAACTTACTCGTATTGTTTTGTTTGGTGGGAATACGTTTTGATAAAAAATATCTTATTTTCGCGTGAGCACAACAGTTGCCTTAGACAAGGATTAAAATTCCGATGCGTGCAATTAGTACACTACCTTCAAAAGTTTTCCTCGTTCAAGAAATATTTCGAAGAGGTAAAATGTACGTGATAGTTCGGACATATATGCGGCTCTCTTTATTAGCAACCCACCAGACCGTGGGACCTGCTCCATTCTTTTAAGTTTTTTTGTGCTATCCGAGGACAAAGTTTAATCGAAAAATTTGCAGCCATTTTTGAGACAATTTTTGAAAATGTTGATAAGGATTCGTGTAAAGTAGCCCCAAAAAATCTAAATTTCCGTTTCATACTACCACAGCCTCGAGTTCGTTTAGGTCGATAGAAGAATATCAGTTTTAGATAAAATAGTCTGAACTGTTTAGGCGCTAGCGTTGATAATGGACAGACGTTTTACTGTCAATCGATTACTTTTGTATCAAGGACCCACAAAACATGGATTCTGGCTTCACATCGTGTTAGAGGAAGTAATTTATAAGCGTAGGAACACGATTTATCCATTTTTTTGTTACCAGTATCCGACAAGACAAGTTTTCCTGTCGAAAAATGGACGATTTTCGCCGCAGGATTACAATTTTTTCTTCTGTACTTTCGTAATAAGGCAATGAAGTATAAATTAAGTTTATCTTCATAAGATGACGAACCCCGCGGCGATATTTAATTTAGCTGGTTTTGTTTGTTATCAGTAAGGGAGAAAAGAAGAAACGAGAGTGAAAATGGGATGTTACTTTCAGATTCACATTCGATTTGTTAAAATGAAATTCAGTATTTAGGAATTGATCTGCATTAGTAGGCGAGACGAAATTTAATGTTGCTAACTCATTTTCTCATGGCCAATTAAAAGTTATTTAAACGATTTCGCTAATATGGAAGGTTTTAAGCCTGACAGGTAAGTTGTTTAAAATAATGAAGTTATTTCTTCCAGTTTTTATCTTGATCATTTGAACAAGAAATGAAAATCATTAAATAAAGAAGTGGACTATTTTTTTCCCTCCAGAAAACCGTAATTTTCTTCCAACGATTGTACCAAAACAATTTTTTATCGTCTGTATATATTTAATTTATGTTATTTTAAAAAATCAGAGTCGTTTTTTCGATTTGTGAAATATCACTCGTGCAGATCTTTGACGCCCAACTTAGGAGACGATGAGTCCAAATTAGAGAATCGGTTTCGCAATTCGGATTTATTGCACACTTTCAAAGATTCTCCATTCTCCTAAACCAAAATCAATGTTATTAAAATATTACATAATAAAACAAAATATACATAACGAAAGAACGTAGATTGTTAATTGATTGGTAAGTATTTTTATTAATAGAATTTATATTGAGACCATAATAAATGAAAAAAGTCAAAATTAAGCAATTTTCACCTATTTAAGATTTTTTTTAAAGAATAATATATCGTTTTTATTAATTTTATTATATAAAATGAAACACTATATTAAAGAAGTAATAACCAGTATAAATAGTAAAGTTCACTAGTTTGTAACTTTGAACTATTGTCTCCTACTGTGTAATTATAGAGAACATTAAAGAGATACATAATAGAGAACGTTTACGTAAATAAGACAATAATTTTACTACATAATCGAATAGTGGATTCTAATTCCGAATAATGGATTTTTTAATCTAAATAAGACTCCGAGACATTCTTGGCATGCCTTGTAAGTAGTGTTTCAAAACCGTTCGAAAATAAACCTTTCTTTACTTTTGTGCACAGAAAAAAAACGATAAACAATTTTTCTGTCATAGACATAATTCGTAACTGACAATTGTGCTGACATCCTCATTTGAGTGAATTGGTGTATGTATCGATTTGCGAACATATATTTTATATAAAAATGGAATTTTCTCGCAGTCCTTTGTCGAAAAGTGTTCTCGAGAATACTTACAAAATGAAGCTTCCTCCACAGGATTTAGTCGAATTCCGAAACATGTCTCGTACGTATCCTCAATTCTCCACGCTCCGTGAACTTCCACTACCGGCAGTCATGCCCTGATCTCATTGAGCTGGCCTCGGGATCCCAGGCCCGGAACTCGACCCCTGGTCACGACTCACCCATCCACGGCCCCTAACTTCCGCCCCCACGCTCCCTCCTCCGCCGCCCCAAACCGCTGATTCCCAACCCCGTGCCCCTTGCTCTACCCCCCCCCGGCGCTTGACGCTCCAGCGAGCACAAAGGGCCCCGCCCGGCTCGTTGCTCGATATATCGATATCAAACACGTAATTAAACTACTTGGTAACCAGCGCGGAAATCAAAACATTTCCGGAGGCGAGGCGGAGGCCGCGCTGCAGGTGAAAAATTGATTCGGGGATAAATGAGAGCGATTCGTTTGGTGGAGGGCGGAAGCACGGGGGGGGCGGAGATGGGGGCGGCGGACGCGCGCTCACGACAGCCCAAATTTAGATTAATTAACGCCATTTTTTAAGGTAATTCAGTAAGAACGCATTCTAGCCATTCCTCAAGCTTATGTAATCTTCGGTTTAAAATATCGTTCCCTCCTCAGGGAAATTTTTCCCGCGATATCGGGTTAATTAGGTTATGAGTGTACGGCATAAGCAGGCGCGCGCTTTCGTAGGCGAGGGAGAAGCGGAGCAGAGCCGAGCGGAGCGCGGAGGATGGGCGTCCGCGGGGTGAAGAGGGAGGGGAGGGGTGAGGTGAGGCGGGGCCGGGCGGGGCGGGGTCGCGGGCGGAGGCGCGTCGGCGGGTGGAGGGGGAAGGGGCGGCAGCCTGTGTGCGCGGCCGAGGGCCGGACGACGATGCTATGTCGCCGCCCTCCAGAACGCATTCCGCAGCGCTAACACGATAAGCGCGCAGCTGGGCCATGCACTACCCCGCTCCGCAGTCCCCGCCGCCCGAACTCCGTCGCCCTCAGCCAAGCCCTCTCTGCCTTCGCTTCGCTCCTCGCCCCGTCTCGTCGACCTCGCCCCGCCTCGCTTCGCCCCGCCTCGCATCGCCCCGCCTCGCTTCGCCCCGCCTCGCTTCGCTTCGCCCCGCCTCGCTTCGCCCCGCCTCGCTTCGCTTCGCCCCGCCTCGCTTCGCCCCGCCTCGCTTCGCCCCGCCTCGCTTCGCCCCGCCCTCGCTTCGCCCCGCCTCGCTTCGCCCCGCCTCGCTTCGCCCCGCCTCGCTTCGCCCCGCCTCGCTTCGCCCCGCCTCGCTTCGCCCCCGCCTCGCTTCGCCCCGCCTCGCTTCGCCCCGCCTCGCTTCGCCCCGCCTCGCTTCGCCCCGCCTCGCTTCGCCCCGCCTCGCTTCGCCCCGCCTCGCTTCGCCCCGCCTCGCTTCGCCCCGCCTCGCTTCGCCCCGCCTCGCTTCGCCCCGCCTCGCTTCGCCCCGCCTCGCTTCGCCCCGCCTCGCTTCGCCCCGCCTCGCTTCGCCCCGCCTCGCTTCGCCCCGCCTCGCTTCGCCCCGCCTCGCTTCGCCCCGCCTCGCTTCGCCCCGCCTCGCTTCGCCCCGCCTCGCTTCGCCCCGCCTCGCTTCGCCCCGCCTCGCTTCGCCCCGCCTCGCTTCGCCCCGCCTCGCTTCGCCCCGCCTCGCTTCGCCCCGCCTCGCTTCGCCCCGCCTCGCTTCGCCCCGCCTCGCTTCGCCCCGCCTCGTTTCGCCCCGCCTCGCTTCGCCCCGCCTCGCTTCGCCCCGCCTCGCTTCGCCCCGCCTCGCTTCGCCCCGCCTCGCTTCGCCCCCGCCTCGCTTCGCCCCGCCTCGCTTCGCCCCGCCTCGCTTCGCCCCGCCTCGCTTCGCCCCGCCTCGCTTCGCCCCGCCTCGCTTCGCCCCGCCTCGCTTCGCCCCGCCTCGCATCGCCCCGCTTCGCTTCGCCCCGCCTCGCTTCGCCCCGCCTCGCTTCTCCCCGCCTCGCTTCGCCCCGCCTCACTTCACTCCGCCTCGCCTGGCCCCGCCTCCCACGTCATCTCGACCCACTTCATCTTGACCCACCCCGCCTCATCTCGACCCGCCCCGCCTCATCTCGACCCGCTCCCCTTCATCTCGACCCGCTCCCCTTTATCTTGCCCTGCCTCATCTCGTCCCACATTCCAACATCCGTCCCGCCTGCACTGTCACTGTTGCCCTTCTCGGGAAACGCTCGCAGTCGCTACTTGGCTTACTGCCACCGTGTGCATGACCTGCTTCACTTGAATCACTTGACTCACTGGCCTTTCCATCGTGTCATTCCATTTTTCAAATCCTTTGGAACCCCCTCTGCAATTTCTCTTTCTCGCTCATGAGGTTTTACTGCCTTTTTATGAAAAAAAAACACAGCACAAAGAACTCGTCACCATCGCGTTGCCACTCGTCCTGTTCTGCACGTCTCACCACAATCATTCCAATCAGCCTTGCGTGTTGTCTAATTCTAAATCCCCGCATTTCCTCTCCGCTAACCCTTCACCACTCACGCGAAACCTAGTTCTGAACCCTAACTTCTCCGCTTTCTTATCTCAATTTCCGTCGCTCCGCCTCCTCTTCCGCCTATCATTTCCTGCTTCCTATTCTTCCATTATTCTCCCATCACTTGTTTTTATTTCACCAGCGTTTTCTCCTTCTCTGACCCCTTTACGTAGTATTCCTTTTGCTGTATCCCGGACTGTTTGGCTAAACCTCCTTTAACCTTTGAGAATGTCCCGCACATAACTACAAGCATATCTGTTAACAAACGCCTCTTCGTGTTTATCACACCTTCCTCCGCTCCTAAGCCCTTCCTGCCAGCCCTGCAGTGTTCGATCTGCGGCTTTCCTGCCCTCCTGCCCTGTTCAGACTGTAGCGCGCGCCCGCCGGCACCGCGGCCGCCGCCGCCGCCTCCTCCACTGCCCTGCCCGCGTGCCTTCTCGTGCCCTCACCCGTCCCCTACCCGCGCACCACCCTCCCGGCCCCTTGGCTCCGCTCCGTTCTGTGCCGTTCCGCTCCGCTCGGAGAACCGCGCGCTCGCCCCGGGCGCCATCGGCCGCCGGAGCCGGACGCCAACCACCGCAGCGGCGACACGCCACCCGAACGCTCACTCGCCCGCCGCCCCCGCCCGCCCGCCCGCCCGCCCGCCCGCCCGCCCGCCCGCCCGCCCGCCCACGCGTGCCCCGCTGCGGCAAATTGTCCGCGGAAACAGGCAATAACGCGGTCCGTGGAGTAGCGTACTCCACGTGATCGCATCCGCGACCGGACATGACAATATCGCTCCATCCAATACCAGGCAAACGCCCCGTGGCGACAACCCGGCCGCGCCCGAGGGCCCTCTGCGGGCAGAGCGGGGCACGGCTTGCACAATGGCGAGAACCGCGCGCCCTTCTGGGACACGCGCAAATAGTTTCCTCCCACCTCTGTCCCGCAGCTAATCAATCGACAGGTGGACTTCCAATTAATGGCCTAATTTTTCAGGGCGAAGGACGTTGCAGCACCCTTTTATCGTATTTGAAGTTTATTCGTGGAATGCAGTAAAGAAATTTCCAATTATTAATGAGCAAGTCGACAGCATTTACACTCGACGCAGATTAGTAATAGTTCCTTAAATAACGATTCAGAAGTGGATTATTATACGATTCTACCAGTTGGAGGTTATGGACGAAGCGCCGATAAGCGCGTCGAGACCCGAGTTTTGGAAATGAATACTGTAATAAATACCTGGACGTGTGACGTCCAATGTTTTTATTTCATCCTATGTCCCTTCATGTTATGCCGACAGAGTACCAAGAACATTACTGATTATTAACGATCAACGAAAAGGCAAACCGTGTTCCGAGTAGAAGACAACATACTGGAATTTTAAAGGAATGCGTCCTTCAATTTTGTTGGCGTGGTCCATCCAATCAATATCAGAGGCTGAAATAGTGAGCAAAGAATTCAAATAAATGGTAATAAACATTACAAGTGAAAATACTAAGTAAATGAAACAATGGAAATATTGTTATTGGAATGAATTTCATTACTTAATTTGTACGTTGATACGAAATTACCATTAGTAATTGTATTCAAACTTTAACATAATAAGTTGATATGAAAATTAATAAATACTAGACTTTAAAGCGGAAATTCCTGTTCTCCAGCCAGCTATGCCAAACCAGGAAAAGCCAGACAGAATGAAACAAACATTACATTCGTGTATCTCATCTTTCACACAGGTGAAAACATCATTAGGGTAACGAAATATTTGATGACTTTGATTATTTAGTTTATTAGTTTTAATCGACTACTCAGTTTAATTTTAACATTAGTACTGCCTTATTATCCCTTATTGCCTTATTTCCTACAAATGAAATGGTTTATCCAATCTTTCCAGACTGTCGTGTAAATATTATTATGCAGGTGTGAAGGAATTAGACTTTAATGACTGGAATATGGCATGAGACGGTTGCTCTATTTCCTGTTTATACTCGCATACTGATAAATTATTGTGTTGTGAACTAGTTCTAAATCTACATCTCGAGAGCGTTCATCATCATGTCTGCCATAACTAGCGTTCTCTTCGTGATGCATGAATTTATGTGCGGCTTCCAGACGCTCCTTGTTTTGCGTCCCACTTCAGCTACAATGGCTCATTCACAATGCAAACGAGAAGTACTTAACACCAGCGTAAAGTAATCGCGAAATTAATATGAAAATGTGAAAGTTTATAACAGATGCAAACACGTACGAGTGGCACAGCCAAACTCAGTTATGAGAATGCCACATCAAGAACACATTCGCAGAGATGGCGCTATGTTTCGTTTGTTAGGAGAAACGATTCTGAATGCCGTATAGCATAAGTTGAAAACTTGGCAATCCAATTGTACGCAGAACTCGCCACTACAAAATGAAAGGCAAATATCTAATTGATACTACGTAAATGGTGGTATGTAAGAATAGGATGGGATAGGAAAAATTAAATACGAGAAAGTTAAAAGTAATATTCGTAAACAGATTAGTAATAATGAGTCATTAACCTTCACAAGTTTAAATTTAATCATGTTACTGTTGTTATTGTGTTTTCTATTTTTAATAGTATATAATTTTTTTTTAATTTGACGGATTTTAATTAGATAAAGTATACTTTATCTTATATAACGTAGTATTTTGTACCTAGAAGTCCATTAAATAATTTCAATATCATTCAACATTTACTTCACACCTTAGTTATGTGCTTACAGAAAATTGGACAATTTTCACAATTTGTAATTCATGCATTTGCTGTCAAATCTTCAAGTTTTCTAAAAGAATTCGTGCCATGGTATACTTCGAATATTTCTAGGAAAATAAGAGATTATGTTTGCGGCCCTTTTCCCTCTAAGAACATCTTTATTTTCAATCATGTTAGGTCGGTAAATAATGTTAGATGAAGACTTTCGCCAAACTTAGAAAACCCGCTTCACAAAAGTTTTGACGCGCGGGAATATACAGACGAGTCCCCGACGATAAACGACAGTTTCGCGACGGGATACTGATAGATTTCTGCCAAACTTGAGAGGAGTTCCAACACCCCTCCGGCATTCTCATCAGCCTTTGACAAGCTCAGGCCAGGAGTTTCGGGAAGGCACCGACTAGTCTTCAACAAAGCTCGTTCTGCTGAACAACAATCCAAGCCTCTACACAACCGCAGACACGAACAAACAGAGTCCGAACAGAGGCATAGGGAGGAGGAGCTGTCCTTTCTTGGAGAGGGGAGGTGGTCGGTCGCTGGGGTTAGAGGGGGAGAGGAGGAGGGTGTGGGAGAAGGCCGCGGGGCGATGGGCGGCGGGAGGGCAGTGCGCGGTGGGCAGTGGGCGGAGGGCGGCGGGCCGTAGAGCGGCGGGTGGGCTGGGGCCAGCGCTGCATGCGAAGTAGGCGCGCTAACCTTGTCAGCTGTGCACCCGGCACACGTACGCGGCCTCAAATATGGTTCAGGTAACGCGATTAGCCAAGTCGCAGCTTCCGCTTGATTGGGGGGTGGCAGGGGCGGGAGCGGCGACGGGGGAGGCGGGGGTGGGGGGAAGGGCTGGACGGCTGAGCGCAGGGAAGAGGCAGGGCGAGGCACAGCTCAGCACCGCCGGGAGAGACCGGGCGGGGCCGGTGGCGGGCCCCAGCCTCTGAAGGGCGTGGCAGCGGCGCGGAGGCGGGGGCCGCGGTGCGGCACGCGGGGCGTGGGGCGTGGGGTGGCGGGCTGGGGAAAGCGGGGTGGTATGCGCGGGGCGCGGGGCGTTGGGCACGGGGGCCGGGTCGCGGGCGCGGGACGCGGACGCAGGGTGAGGGATGGAGGGCGGGAGGCGGGACGGCGACTAACTGCATTAGAGCGCCGCGGTCACCACAAGGCGGCCTTTGCTTGCTTGGTCGGAGGCCACCTGTTTAGCGCCGCCAGGACGCGAGCGCAGAGAAGGCAGCGGAGAGAGACTAGCAAAGCCGTTGGCAACAGCGTGTCCGCCCTCTGAGGAGCCCCGGGGTTCAATGCGGCGTGGCATATCAGTAACTACATCTTACGAATAATGCAGTGGCAGTGCGTCGCGCGGTTGCCGCGGCTGCGCTTAGCTGCCGCTGACGCCGCCGTCTCCCCGCTCCACCCGGTCACCCCGCCGCCTTCCGCGGCGCCCTCTCGCGAGCGCCGCTTCGAGCCGAAGCCTCGCACACGCTCAGCGCCCGTCACGGGTTGGGGCGACGCGTAAGTCCGTAAGAACATTAGCAGCAGGTGCCGTCGATAAATCGAACGCTTTTAGCGCAGAGTAGCGCGACAGCCGCGCGACGGATCAGGAGGCGTGGGTGGGGGGGAGGGCCGGGGAAGGCGGGGAGGGAAAGGGAAGGGAGGAGAAGGAGGCGGGAGGGGCATGGCGGGAATGAGTACGAGGCCCAGCGCCCACACGCCGCTCGCCGCGGTGACCCGTCCCTCGCGGCTCCCTGGACGGCACGGCGGACGCCCACACGCTTAGCGCGCAGGTGGCAGGCGGTGCGCCCGCCCCTCCGCCCCCTCCGTCGCCCCCGCCCCCGCCGCCAACCCCTCCACCTTCCGGCGCGCCTCCGCCAACCCCCTTGCCCCACTGGCCCCGCGCCCCCGCCGCCGACTCCACTCTTCCACTCTGACGCGCTTCCCCAATAGGAACAGTGAAGCGGCAGCTGACGGCTGCCATATTAGGAATTCTCTGCCTCCCTTTGAACCGTTAATGTGCAGGCAGTAATAGCTCGACGAAAATATGTTCGTGTCACACAGTTAATATCCAAGAATCCAAGTTCCCAAGGATGTGGTATTATTGATCTCTTACAGGGAGGTTCGAATCTCAAGAGCACAATCACTTCATTAGTGTGTTGAAGTATCAATAACGAAGAACTGTCAATAACTAATCATTTGTGGAAGGGAAGAGGAAGCACTGCGGGCACTTTTGAACAATCCTTCGTTGAGGTTTGAAGAAGTAAATTTCTTTCTGGCAGCCTGGAATGTTGGCAACATAATCTTTAATGTAGGATAGCTGTATTGATAGGATAGCTGTATTGTAGGATAGTCGGATTGGTGTTATTTTGAAAGCGAGCCAAGACATTTTGAGACGTTTTCATATTTTGTATTTTAAATGTAAGAAAATTATTTCCATGTAATTATGTTTTTAGTGTTGAAATTTTAAAATAATGGTGTTTGTAACACTGTTAAATAATATATTGAGACGAATTTGAAGAGAGTCCACCAAAAAGCGTGTTTTAAAATACGCGGTATCTCAATCGGACGT
Organism: Acheta domesticus; assembly: GCA_031308135.1. Taxonomy (NCBI): domain Eukaryota; kingdom Metazoa; phylum Arthropoda; class Insecta; order Orthoptera; family Gryllidae; genus Acheta; species Acheta domesticus. Next base: position 104,019,560 of record JAHLJT010008446.1, read on the forward strand.
ATCTCGAATCGGGATCCTCACACTTCAAGCGCACGTTCCAGGCGTGCCGAGGAAAGACTAGCGCAGCGGAAGGCACGGCACTTGCTTGTTAAAGAAGTATTTAGGAATGTCAAGCAAACGTGCTGCATCAAGAGTTGTATTTCGAACAGCATCGTGAACCATCACTTTAACATCCTATAAAACGTAACGTATAAAAGTGCGGGAAGGAACAGTAATAGTAATAAATGAGCATGAATTGTGATACGTGGAAGTTTCACCAACCTTAGAACTTTATTGAGATACTTCACTTGTACAAGGATATGTGGTCAATTATTCGCATCGATAAACGTCGATCGAAGTTACATAGGGAAACAGTTAAAGGCACGTGAAAAATGTTTTATTTTGGAGACTGAGTGAGGTAACTCTGAACAATCAAAACACCGTAACTAAGTGTGAGAGACTGAAGGTATAAACATGACTAAAGAGTCGAGTATGCACTCGTCCTCCTATGCTGACTTAACGCCAATGACAGCATTGCATGAATTGGGCAGAAAATCATTGCCAGTACAACGAGGATCATTGGAAACTTTGCCTGGTCGGTTGAATTCCGTTTCTTGGTTAACAGTTGAACTCTTGAACGGCGATTGTCACGCGATGTTATGGTAAATGAGTTTCCTTTTTTGGCCAAGGGAGGTTGGAGGAGGAGCTGTGAAACTTGGGGCAATCACTTTTGTCCTTTATTCCTATACAACTGTTTCTGACAACTGTCTGGACGGAATTGGAGACAAAGTTCACACTTAAATGCCGGCAGGATTCTCAAGTAGAGATGGTCACTTCCAATACGACGAGGCACCACGCCTAGCTGACAGGATTGTTAAGGTCTAGTTTGGGGAACATGAAAGTGAATTTCCATTAATACTTTGTCCTGAAAATACTCCAGATAATAACCGTATTTAACTATAGTAATTCGATTTGGAGGAGCGAGTTCCTCTTACAACACCCCTCCCCCCGATGAACTCCAATTGGACCAACTGCTGTTGCACTTGTTATATCAAATATTACAGAACACATTCGTTGAAATTATGTCTCGTTGAATTGATTTATAACTCTTTCTATTTCTTCTACCTTTAATGTCATGTTATTTATGACGGCTTTCTGTTTCTCTAAGATTCCCCAAGCCGGGTGGAGTTCAGTCTTGAAACATTTAATTTAACAATATTCACAGAATTCTAACATTGCGTAATATTATTTCTAGATTACAAACAAACGTTTTTCAAGTTATTGGTTCATCTAAGACACCTACTAAATCCAAGTAGTTTTCTCAAAATTTTCTGAAGTTATCGTTGTGAAAACTATGTAATTTACGTTTTTTTCGTTACGATTCAGCGAACGCACAAATCCCACATATTTCAGCTTCGTGTAATAGTCGTTCGGAACGAAACATTGTAATATATCAAGGGCGCAGCACATTTGTAAATTAAAATCGTCATGATGTTTTTTCATTCTTCGAATTCTGCAAATACACTTTTTCTAATTTTTCTCTCTTATACTTTCGAGTGCTTAAAATTATTATTGCTTTGCATACAACATGTACATCATATTTAAAAATACTGTAAACTATTTCTGGGTCTGTGACCTCATCTTCTTGTTATTCCGTTGATTTTTCCTTCTCTCCAGTCATTTTGAGCTACAGTTCTTTACTGATTTTGATATCAAGTAAATAAAACTATAAAACAACAGAACCTTCCTTCAATGTCATATACATTTTATAATACGATATTCTTTTCCTTTGAAGGGATACCTATCCTGTCATTCGATTGTTCCAGCACAATACGTGTACCACTAGCAAATGTTGCGATCTTTCAACATTCACTACTATCGGATTCTGAACTGCAAAATGTTTTGCAAAACCTCACTGTTAGGGCTTTAATGAATGAGACAAATCAGAAGCAGCTTCACATGTAAAATGATTCTCGTAACGTGTTTATGACTTCATGAAGAAATGAAATCGTTCATTTTTCTATTACATATCGTGATACTGGAATACGATGAAAAGCTGGACAAATTTTCATTCTTATTATCGTGTCTCTGTAAATGAGACCCTTTTTTATTTCTAACGGAATCATTTCTGCAAACTTATAGAAAATACTTTGATTAATTACAGAAGCTTAATCCATAATACATGCAATAAATTAGAGAGAAATCATTTCTCTAAAGTGTGTTTTGACACAATTTCCCAAAGATCTATGCTTCTAACTTATATTCATTAGATGGCTATAAACGATTTTTACGCATTATCGTTATTTTCAAACATTATTTTTGCGATAATTTCCACGAACAATTAAATAAAATTGAAATTGCCTGAAACTCATTACAAAGCTAGGGGTAGAGCCATTATCTCTCATACAGTAAATGAAAGTAATAGGAATCGACCGATGAAGTAAATTATACAAACAGTTCTCCAGCAAATAACAATATCCATCATAACGAATTACGTTGTTAATGACTTTATCTCTAAAATGAGATTCATAATTTTCAGTAATAAAAAAGTATATATCTATCAAAATCAAAGATTTTCTTTTCATTTTCTACCATTTAATTTCTTATAAATCATTGACTACTATTCTTATGCTTGTAATACTTCCTCACTTTCCCAATGTATGCTACAAAAGTGTTATCTGCTCTTATTATCCATTAATTTAATGTGTATTTTTCAGCCGTAAAATCACAAAAATGCTATTTACACTACACTGCATAATAATAAATGATTCTACAACCTAGGCAATGTTCATAGTACTGCGCCAGTATTTCAGCCGATGAAATGTAAGTGAATTTTTACATCACTTGTACATGGTTACGAGTGCGTATCGAACGACACTGTTGGCGGGCTATTACAAACTGTTAGCTGTGAGCATCTCAACTTCCAGGAGCGTCGAGGTTCGCTCTGTTATTACACTCATCGATTGTCCTAGATTGCGTCCGATTGAGAAAGGCCTTCATAACACTGAAGGTACTTTAAACCTTCTACTCCACAAGACGAAACCGACACAGCGACGTTCAACAGTCACCCGCTCCAGCCACCAAGCACCCGAAAAGTCGCGAGGTTGTTATTATGACAGCGGCGCGCAAATTTACGAGTGTAGCGTGCCATTCCACTGCGAAGCGAGAGAGTTCGTTAAAAAATGCCGGCACATTGCATTTCGTATCCGTTCAGCAAACGAGGATCGCTGCATATCACGCGGCGAAGTGTAGCGATCTGCATGGCCTCACGCTCGTTCTCCGACCCCATTACGACCCTGCGTCCGATACGGGCGGGCACGGCGTGGTGGACGCGGCGACGCGAGCAAAGCGACTGACCCCACGCGCCTTCGTCACGCGCGTGCCGCCGCGAAATACGCCTTACGCGCAGTATCGTGGAGAGAAAGGGAGTACGCGGCCTGCTGTCAACGCCTGGTGCTTTTTGGCCTAATGACGTTCCACACTAACGAGCTTCTCAAAATACTATCTATTATACATTATGACTGTTCATTTTCATTTATTAACTATATATAACACGCTATCTACATATATGTATGGTTTGGTGCAAGAAAGGCCAATATCGGCTTTTGGTTTTATGGCGAATATGTGTATGAAATCTTCTTTCAGCTCAAAAGACGCCAAAGTTAAAAATCAAGACTATTAGTTGACTTTCGATATTCATATTCATCTACAACTTCTTTGGCATTTCGATGTTGTAAAAATGTTATTGAACTTAATAGCAACAACGTTATGGTTTTAATAACTACTACGCTACCATAAATTAATAAATGCATAGCACTTGCCAATTAAATATACTCTGCCCTGAACGAAAACCACCCGTTCCATAAACCTGCGTATTGATATCTGGTACTATTAGCAACATGCCACAGATAGAGGTGACTCAGATTAAATGTTAATATCTTCTATGGCATAGAGGGAGATCAAAGATTATCTCTTTTCCCTAATGAAAATGTGGTGGGAAATTTCATGTAACTGAAACACTCCAGATATTTGACTAATTGGTAGGCAAACCATCACATGCTTTGGTGTTTGGCTGATCACGTTTCTGACGTCATCTAACAGAATTTCGTGTGCCCGCTAAACACCGAAGGCTAATGGGCTGTCGGCTAATCTGGGGCAAATGACATATGTGCTACTTCATTATATGAAATATCCCAACATATGTTCATTGGCAGAAAATGACTACCTTGAACCCCCTAAAGAGTATCGAAGTTTGTTACATGTATTTTGATAACGCGGTAACGGATTCTTGTCAACGCATTCTTATTTTAGCACTTCTTCTAATTGTTGAAATGTCATTCAAAAGGATTTGTGGCGTACTCTTGCGGTAATGTTTTAAAACAACAGTTATGTTTCAATAAATATGCTAATATCAACACACAAAACACATGCAATTGGATTCTCTCCTGAGTGGCGGCACTTTACCGAGCGCTGCCGTTTCACATCGGTCTAAACGAAGCTCCACTGCGCCATCTTCCTTGATGGTGGTTCGGGTATGGTCGCGGCGAAGGTTGTGGTTGTTGACGGTGATTATGGTTTATTTCATAGTGGTTCCGGTTTTTGTAACGAAACCGTGGATGTGGTGTGGAATTGGCAATTCCTAACAAAAAAACGTGCGGAGAGAGAGCGGCAAATGAAACACATTTCTAGAGCCCAGAATTTAGAAGAGGAATACATAACAGTGATTCTCACACCAGCATAGACTACTTAATAAACAATTAGTTTTGTATGTAATGTATTCTTGACTTTCTAATCTAAAACGAAAATGGGTTAATTACTTTCTGGCAATTAATTTGACATTTATAACTCGGATAAAAGCGAAAAAAATCACAAATCATTTTGTAATTCCGAAACTGTCAAAAAATGCTAACATAGAAAAATTAATTTCAAGTATTGTATGTCAAATAGTCACCTGACGTTTTGAAGCCATTTTAAGGAATGAAACATACGCAAAAATAAAACTGTTATAATGATAATTGCAACATTTGAATTTTAAACTGAGGAATATTCCAAGAATTTCCTTATCCAAAAGAAAATGGAGATCACGAAATACTATAACAATGTTAAAATAGACTTTGGCGGCAGATAGATGACATCATTATCTAAAAGTTTCCATTTACAACGCACAAATACTTTGTTTGAACGGCCAGCGTGGTGATTCTAAACAATAGCTGTGCACGTACCTCAGTACATACGAGACGACGTTGCGGGGCTACGGCGACGGTAGATCGGGTGAGATGTTAGAAATGTAATAAAAAGGTCTAAAAATTATTAGAAAATATGGGGAAAGCAATAACACATCGAATAGTGAAAATTTTAAATCGCAAAATTGAAATACTTTGCTAGAAACAGAGATTTTACATTTTTTTATAAAACTCGTGATTTTCAAAAATACAAAATCGAACTATGCAACATGCGTTCAAAATTTTACAAAAATTTCCTGTAATGTTCTTCAAAAAGTATAATTAAATATTGCCTGTTACTATGATAAACTAAAATTTTCGAAAGGAAAACAAAAGATATAATTATTGTTTGGAGAGAATTGTCGCATGAAAAATTGAGTATACAATAGTAAACTTGCAAACTCATGAATATGACAATATAATAAATATTACATGAAAAGTCCCCTTTTAAAATTACCGTTTCCCAAATTGAAAGATATGCAACTTCTCCATTAGTTTAATCTTGCGTAATATTGTGCTGTCTACAAACATTTATTTCCAATAGCCGTAGAAACAAAAGTACCACCATGTTCTCACACGTAAGAGCAGCTTTAATATCTGAGAAGATTTGCTCTCAACGATAATGATTTCAAATTTTCTTTAAACGTCAATTCCACAAAAATTCGCAATCGTCACTCATCCTGAGATATCTGGAAATTACCACTAATCCAGCTAAAGGGCGGAAACGCTGGCACTCAGGTACATCGGTCGGTCGTGGCGCCTGACGGCTCGGCGAGACAGGCGGGGCGCGGATGCGGAGCGGGACAGGGCGGCGAGGGGCGGGCGGAGAGGCGCGAGGCGCGCGGTCGACCGGCCGACAGCGCGCCGCTGACATATTGTTCGCCAAATTAAAACGGGCGCGTCATTAGGGCGAGACGCGACCGGACGCCGCGCTGCCCCGCGCTGGCTCGCGCCCCCGCCCCTCCTCGCGCCCTTCCGCCTCGCCACCGGCCTGGCAATCCCGTCTGCCACCACGTCGCGCCGCCCGCCCGCTCCAAAGCGCCCTCGCCTACAGACTTCACCCTCCCCCACGCCCACTACCGCTTCTTCCTCGTCTCCGCCATCATCGCTTTGACGCTAGCTCTGACCCAGGCTATTCTTCCCCGATCCGTGCTGGGTGGCCCTGCCTTCGGCCGCCTGCACCCCTGACGTATCCTCTCCTTCCCCGCAACGTCAATTCTTGCCACCACCAGCCCCCGTTCTCGCAGCTCTATCTGCGAGGTCGAAGGGCACACAGTGCGAGGGCGGTGGTCTCCACCAACGCTCTCACGCCGCCTTCCATTGTCAACTCCTCCCCAGCAATATCTACCTCCGCACTCTCACCCTTCTCAGCTCGTGCCGGGCTATCCACTGAAGCTGGTCTGGATGCAGCGCGCGTTTCCCTCTTCGCCTTGCCCACCCACTGTCCTTCCCCGCCCCGCGCCGCCCCGCCCCGTCACGCCCCCGCCCCCGCCCTTGCCTCCTTGCCACCCGTCTCGGCGCTTTAACGGGTCGACCACCGACGCGTTCGACCCCACCCTGCCTCCGACTCGCTTCCGCCGCTCCCTCTCTGTCGACCGGCCACACTTCACCCCTTCCGTTCCGCCCCCCCCCCACCTCATAGCACTTCCCCTTCTCCGAAGCCGCCAGGTAACGAGCGAGAGGCGCGGCCGGGAAGCGATTCCGCTTCTTGTTCGGGGAAGACTCGCCTGACAATCTGTCGCGGCAAACGTCCCCGTTCGCTGCCGCTCAATATCCGACTGGACGAAAGCACATTCGGTTTTACCCACGACGTGCATCCTGCTCCCAGAACGCTCGGCTTGATCCGCTGGCCTAATCATTACCGGCAATGCAAGCCGAAATCACGAACAATGGAGATGGATATAATGGGTTTCCTAGAACATGACTTAGGGTACATGACAGGTGGTAAACGCTGACATCCTGATCCAATAACGCACGTCGATAGGTCGAAATCGAAACGAAATTAAACACGTTTACAAATTTGACACATGAAGCAATGATACGTTATCCCTAAATTCCCCGTTATTTCTAAAATAGGAGAAAGGGAAACAATTTCCTTTCTTCGATTACCGATGTAAAAAGGGTGCCGGTGATCGTTTCTATAAATATAGAAATTCTTTACACAAAATTCGATAACCACATCTTTTCGTCCTCACAGGCACTACGTATCGCTAAAAGGCTTTATGGATGTTAATATTATTCAATCCAAGGCGTCGTGAATTATTTACTATATATCAGGAAGATATATGACTAAGTGATTAAGTATAATAACTTAGGAATTTGTTCTTACGTGTGTTCTTTAGCTCAAAACATATATTTCTTGCATTTTTGTTTTAGTTATCAACCCATACTTAAATAATTGATTTAGAAATCTAGATGTCTTATTCCACCATTGGTTTTCTCCTCTAAACCCTCGCGTCTTTCACTTGCTCCCCTTCAAAGGTCTCTAAAACAGAGCTGTCAACTAATATGAAACTGAATGTTTGCAGACTGTGGTAATAAACTACAAGAACAGAATACAATTAGCATAGTTCTTTAAAATAATATCTACCTATTTGAAAATGTCCATCTCCATCTGAATGTGGTCAGTCAGTAGCGGGTTATTTTGACGTATGTTTAAAACGACAATTTGCACAGATATTATTCATATGTAGCTATACATCCGTTAAATCGTCCCTCATGTACTTTTGAGGCATAGCACAAAGCGACAGATGTAAAAGCTGTTTATTTATTTTTGTGGAAATAACAACTCATTTTTATTTTTATTTTTTTTATTTCCCGGCGGAAACACAGTAATTTAGCTCATTGGAGCGCGCATTGGAACAAGGGCCTCCTCGGGTGCGGGGTAATTTTAGAGTCCTTGCATTGTGGCGGGGGTGCATCCACAACTTTGTGGTCGAACGTGGCACTACCCTGTCAAAGAAATAATTCATGTGCTGTTCGGGTTCTCATTTACAGCATTGTGCTCTAGTAGGCTCTCTCTCATAAGCGATATTTTTGTAAGTTAGATAAGGAGGAAAAATTGAACATGTGCACATTTCGGAAATATGTGTGGAAAAGGTTTCTCATTAATGATGCATAATTATTTTCCAAAACATATAAAAGAGTTTTCTGTTATTGAGTGAAATACATCAAGTAGTATTCAATCTCTTTGAGCACGTCTAATTCTAATAGCAATGCCCAATCATTTTATCTCACTATAAAGAATTAAGTACTTTTAAAAATTTTATAGAGGAAATGAAAATGAATATGCACTTATGACTCAATCCATACCTTACATATTTGAAAGATAGAGAGATGTAAAGAAATGGAAATGATGGTAATCACTTCGTCAAAATTAAATACTTAAAATAGAGTATCATGCAGGAATTCTGTAACGTAAATATTCTCACATCCACTCAACAATTACCAAATATCTTGAACTATAATTATAATTACGGAGAAGTGTGTAAATAGACTGTATTCTAAAGATAATAACGGTGTTCTGCATTTAATTTACATAAATCTTTCAACAACGCATTCAAATTGCGAAACGTACTGAGCCCCAACCACGGATTTGTCAGAAATATTATCCTCCGCTCTCGGCAAAGAACTGACACGCTGCCGGTTAGAAAACATTTTACGTGTTGAGTAAAGATGGTTAGGGTAGTTTCGAGTCCTCTCATTTTAATATTTTCCACAGACACAGCTACGTTTGTCACCTGATACCCGTTAACTTGCGCCTGTGCTTAGAGTGAATGTTATGAAGATGATCGCCGCCCACGCACGAAGCGTAATATAGTTCTGTCAAATGGAAATGGTTTCCAAGGTGTATAACACAACCCAAACATGGGCCTACCAGAGTACAGATACTAACATCTTTATTCAATAAAAATATCTTTTATCATAAATTAACATGCATTTACATCTCCTGGGTGAACATTTAAATATCATTACTCAGTTCGAATCAATACATTTTAGTTGACTACGATTTTTTGTCCATTCTTTAACATTGATTCATAAAATAGGGTAAGTTATACCAAAAAATATGCCACAGTATAATACTAATTGTGAAGAATTTAATAAGCAATGAAATTAACATCGTTTTCAATAGCAGTTTAACATGACGTTGTGTTGTGATATTTTAGGTTCGGGACGTATTTGATTATTTTGTTAACACACGCACACGCTCGCTATATATGGAGTAAGAAGTTATTTTATTAAATTTTGCTTATACATGTAATATAAGCAAAATGTGATTCTCATGTTTGTTTTTCTAATAATATGGAAAATTAGCACTCAGTGATTGAAGAATGATCACTCAGCAACGCGTACTCACATGGATATACACCCATACCCTGCAACACATGCTGCCATAAACCCATGTACACATATTCAGCAAAGCTCCTACACACAGCAGAGCGCACACCCACAATCACATGAAACCTCCTTGCACACAAATAATGAACATAGCTTTGTCCCATTCCGAGAAAGTTGCAACAAGCTGATTACTGGTCGTCCTACTGGGTTTCCGGGCCGGTTCGCCGCTGTCCGCTGCCCTCTGCCGCCGGAGCAGCGCGGCGGATCAGAAGCCGGGCAGCACACGTCTTCCGCGAGGCCGCCGCGCCACCGCCGGCGCCGACATAATATACGGCGAAGCCCTCGTGAGGCCTCGGGGGCGGGCGGGCGCCGCACCTCGGACCCGGCTTTCGTCCAACGCGAAACAGTCGCGCTCCCGCGGGTGCCGCTCGGCTCGCGCCCGAGACGACGCGGAGGAGGCACGGCGCAGCGGCGGCAGCAGCAGCAGGAGGAGGGGGCGGGGCACAAGGCCACGGGTGGGGCGGTTCCGCGCTCGCCGACGGAGGCGGCAGGGATGTGTAGGGGCGGGGCGCGCGCGAGGCGGGGGCGTCGGGGCACCGGCGCCTCATATCATATGCATGGAACGTCCGTGCAACTTTGAACCAAGTAGTAAAGAGATTTATGGAGATAATTTCGTATATTTGTTGTCGCGGAGCCATGCAACACGTTAAATAAATTACGTGTGTTGTATCTATTACACAAATTACGCCGGAATCCGGCGTCGGGGCCGGCGGAGGGAGAGCCCGGAGACGGGTGTAGGGAGGGGAAGCGGAAGGAGCGGGCGCGAAGCGGCGGCGTGGGGGCGGGGAAAGGAGCGGGGAGCGGGGAGGAGGTCAGGACGGGGTCGAAGGGGAGGCTGGCGGGGCGAGCGCCGGAGCCCGGTCCCAGGTGAAGGGAGGCTCGAGGCCCCGCGCAGCCCCGTCGGAAGACAACGTCGGCCTCAGCGCTCTTTTCACACTCACAGGCGCCGTTGGGCCCTCGGCGCCTCCCCCTGCCCCGCCCGCCCCACCACCGGCCCGCCGCCGCCCCGCCCCGCAGCGCCCTTTGATATAAAGAGCTTAATTAGCTGGCTGTCAGCTTGGCTCAGCCGAACGTAACTAATCACCTTTCCTGCACTGCTGTGTACGCCCAGCGTATGCGCCCCCGGATTTGCATGGGCGTGGCGCCGAGAATGCTGGCCAGCGCAGACTAATAGAGCGGGTTTTATATTGAGAAATATCGGGTCGCGGCCAGTGTCCGCGCCTAACCAAAGCGCTTCAGCCCATAAATGAGAGCCAATTAACCGAATAAAGTCGCGCTCCCGGCACGCGGGCCCGGGCTCTCCCCGGGGACAGGTCCGAGCGCGGGGCGCGGGGCGCAAGGAGAGCGACGGGGGAAAGGGGCGGGGACGGGGCGCGGGGTGGCGAGGATCGTTGGGGACCGGTGGGGGCACGGTTTTGGACGTTGAGCCAACTGGGGTTTTAGGGGCATCGGAGGGGGTGGCGGGTATTCAGGAGCCCTGCGGGAGGTCGAAAGAGACGGGATGAGTGGGATGAGGAGCCCAGGGGCAGGATATGTCGGCAGGGGAGGGGAAGAGCAGAGGGAGGGTGAAAACGGTCGCGCGATGAAACAACCCGGAGCGCAGTACATGACAAAACATTTCCGGTGGCGCTATACCCAGAATTCTAATTGAAGGCTGACAGATATGAATAAGAGCATAGAAATCCATATTCGCAGAACTAATTAAGCGTAGATCAGAAGAGAGGACGGCGAGTTCCCGAACGTGATGGAGAAAAAAGAGCGCAAGCGGGAAGAGGCGGGGAGGGGTACGAGTAAGGGGGTAAGGACGGCGGAGAACTGGAAAGGACGCTGCGATTTAGCGACGCTCATTCTTCACTGGCCGAGGCGGCAGGAGGGACGGGGGCGAGTTCGGGGCGAGCCGAGGCGCGGCGCGGCGCGCGGCGGAGAATGGGGGCGGAGGGTGAGGCGGAAGATGAGGGAGAGGGAGGGCAGAGGCGATTTCAGTTGGCGGAGGCGGCCGCGCGCGACGCACACAAGGGCAACTCCGGAAGGCGCGGTCGCGAGCGGTCCCCGGGGACTGGACGCGTCGCCGGCAGAGCGGGACGCGGGACGCGGGACGTGGGCAGCGGGCCGGCGCGGTGCGGCGTAGTGCGGCGCGGCGTCCGAGAAGCTGCGAAGGACACGCGCCCAACCGCTCCGGCACGCCGCGGAGGAGGAGGAGGGCAAAGCGCCGGGAAGGTGGGGACCAGGTCGATGGGGAGCGACAAAAGTAGAAGGTGCACGTGAAAGAGGAATAATGAGCCTCTCGTTCACAAGGAATCAAACTAGACTCAAGACAAGGGGAACAGGAATGAAGACGGCCACGGGAACAAAAGAACCTGAAGAGCTTAATTCCAAAGAGATGTAGCTGCATTTCGATTTTTTTCTAGTTTTTCGCATCATTATATTCTTTAGACGCTTCTTCTTTATGCTGCCAAATATTGAATTTAAAAATGAGTTTTTTGTATGTTAAAAGAGAGAAGAAAACCGTTTAATCCTATCTTGAGCTAAAAGGCTGAACTTCAATACCTTTGAAAAAAAGTATTTCTTGTAGATACGTCAGTTCTAAACTAAGCTCAGTTTGCTGGGCAAGTCAGTTACAGATATTATATATTTAGAATCTCGTTAACAACAAGAGGACTTTACATTAATTTGCGAGAATTTTTAAAAGAAATTTCCTCTCGCAGAGAACAAATCATGGCCCAGAACTAGTGTGAATCATCGCAGAGTTCCTGGTAGAAGTCGTCCGCAGTGCGTGTTTGTCAGTATAAAATGTCACGGAATAAACAGACTAATTACCGGTATTCCATGAAAACAATTAGATCTTTCTGAAAGTGAGTTTCGCACGAGGGCAAAATCTCATTCAATTTGATGGTTTCATTCACGAGGTATGCGCGAACAAACACACGAGAAGATGAATGTTCAATAGAGAACCTCTTTTTTTGAATCGGTTAAAAAAATATTGGTGACACAGTAAAATGTGGCGAGGTGATTACAAAGGAAAAGCAAGTGGTGAAGGTGGATCTAATATAACAAGCAAATAGTGGACAGACAACACGATGATAACAGATGTGATTCGATGAGCAAGCACAAATATTGACAAAGAGGCAGAACGAACTAAATTGAATCTACAGGCCTGAAACAGCTTTTGTGGTAGCGCTGTGAACGTCAGCCATGTACGCCATTGGACGATAGAAATCAAGAACCTTTCAGTGTAATAATAAATGAGGAAAAATATACATTACTACAAGCACAGTCGTTACAGGAATTTGGCAACAAGCAAAGTAAAGTAAGTCAGGTAGTAAATCTGACGTGTTTGTGTGTATATATAATGAATAGATGTAAATAAGTAGAGTTACACGGACCAAGAAATATATTGGGAAGGAGAAAATATGAGATACGCCACTTAATTTTATTATGCTAACTAATTAACAATGTTGATAAACTTTGAATCGTTCTTAAAAGAGAATTATTGGCATACTTCAAAAGAATTAACCAGTAATTACAAAAATTTGTAAGCAATGGCGCAAAGATGATAGATATACAAAGTGAACCAAAAATTAAAGTGTAAGTCACCATAAAATGAGTTAAAAATCTAAAATATCAGTATAACTCTCAGAATGAAAATGGAAATGCAACGTGAAGAGGAATATCCCGTAATTCGGTAGTATGTCAGTAATACCATATTGATTTTTAAATTGCATCGGTCTTCAAAATCCCTAAGGAATTTGATTATCAATAATCTTTAATCCTCTGAAGTAAATCAATATTGATACTTTCTTCTTTTAAACTACAACCAACTTCGAAACGGTACCCAGACACACTGCTTCGAACGGTAAACAACACAGGCAACAGCTTATCCGGCGAAAGAGTTGGAGAAGAGGAAGGAATGGGTCTGTTTGAAAACGGAGATAAGTGATCTCTCTAGACGTGAACACGAGCGACATGGTCACTTCTCAACTCAGGAACAGTCCCTTGCAGCGGAACGGCTCTGCCGCAGCCGGTCGGCTTCGCGCCAATCTTGGCGACGATGGACGCGGCGGCTGTGGGCCAGAGGGGCCGGCAGTGGCCAGGGACAGAGGTGGAGAGACCGACGAGTGGTTGGAGGATGGGTGGATAAAAAGCAAGCCGCCGAAGGGTGGTGAACAACTGGAGGGTAGGTAAGCGATTGAAAGGTGGGTTGGTAGCTGGAAGACATAAAGACGGATGGAGGGAGGGTGACTGAAGGACATGCCGGGAGGCTGGAGGACTGACGGCAGTTGGTTGTAAGGAGGCAGGAGGCGAGCGTGTAGAAGGGGGTGGAGAGAGTTGGTAGAGAGCGGATAGAGAGTTGGCAGAGAGCAGGTAGAGGGAGAGTTGAGGGAGGTGGAGAGTGGGTAGATTCTAGTAGGTCGTGAGCAGGGAGTGGGTGGGTCGAGGGCGGGTTGGCTGCAAGTAGGGAGTGGGTACGGCAGGGTACGACAGGAGGGCGGCGGGCAGAGTGAGGGGAGCGAATAGGCGAGAGGGCGAGCGCCCCGAAACGGCACAATAAAGGGCGCGGCGCCTGCCTGGGTGCTCCACTCCGCCTGCAGGTGACGCGGCGGCCCGCCCTCGTCGAGTCGCTGGCCCGGCGCCGCGCTCTGGGCCCGAAACACCCTCTAGCTGGATAAAGCGCAGCGACTTTCAAATCATTCGGAATATTTTCAATCATTTCCCCATTCATATGTGATTAAATAATTTATTACAATATAATCCTGTGACATGAGATTGGTATCTATGAAAGTGGTTATAATGTCTTGAAGGTAACTGTGAAAACAAAACCCAAATCAGAAGATTTCCTTCGGCAACTTAGTTTACAATTAATTTTAACTCTTTGTAACACGAGTGTTAAGACGTTAAGTATGCAATTTTAAAGATGTATTATCAAATGCCTCAAAATATAGCTGTCTCACTTCAGTCAAACAACCACCAACTAAATTGTTCTTACTATGATGGGCATCTTTACTATCATTGCTAAATCAATCTTTCAAACAATGTTTTACCAACGTCACAATAATACATAGTGTTCCCGAATTAAAGAAGCATAATGCATTAATAACAATAAAGTCATCGAGTACTTTCAATATTAAAAACTATGCAAATGAAAAATAGGGCGCGTTTCACGCAAAAGAATTTAAGACGTAATTACAAGTGTCTTTAAAACATTTATACACCATTAGCATCTGCGGTCTCTTACCGAAAAACTAATGCAGCTACAACAAGCTACAACAGCACAAACGTTCTCCCTGTATTTCTAACTTTGGCAGTTTTCGAAAAATTCAAAGAGTTCATCGAAAATCAGATCTACACTAATTTTTTTAAGTGCCCGTTGCTCTACCTGTGAACAAATCAAAAGAAATATTTGGAGCCGATTTTGAGAAAATAGTTGTCTAAAATTTTTTCAAATGTATTTCAGACAAAAATACGTGAAAACTACTCTGACGTTCACACGATTGTACTAGACCTTATGTTAAGATCTGCCTTTAAAGAACAGATTTTTTTCAGAAAAATCTGTCTTTAATATTATGTTTTTGGAAAGACGCAGTAAAAAATTGAACTTTTGCATTTTTTGAAAAATCAGGTATTTTAATGAAAATGAAACCTGTGCCATTCGTGGGTAGCTTGTACTGTCCAAGGACAAAGTTTAATGAATAAAAATTAAAATTAGAGCAAGTTTTTGAAAATGGCATTTTTGGAAATATAATTGAGGTTTTATATAGCCCCCTTCCAAAAAATTAAAATATTCGTTTCAAACTCGCAGAGCCCCGAGATAGTTCAATTTGATTGTGAAATATCCATTTTGTAAAAACATTGTCTGAACTGTTCAGGCGCTAGCGTTGACCAGAGACGGACGGACGGTCGAACGGACGAACGGACGTACAAGCAGTCAACGTGTCAAGCAGATAGATATTTGATGCCGTCAATTGATTTTTCGGTATCAAGGATTCCACAAAACGTGAATTCTGACAACACAAAGTATTAGAGAAAGTAATTTTCAACGTATAGGAACTAGATTTATACACTTTTACTTTACCAGGACTCGACAATAAGAGTTATTCTTTCGAAAAATTGCCGATTTCCATCCCACGATTTCAATACTCTCTCTCTCCACTAAGTGAGTAGTCAGGTGAGACAGTAAAATTTAATAGGAGTTTTGTGTTCTTGGAATAAATTGCAAGGATCCATATTATACTATAAGTAGTAAATATGAAAATATTATTAAGGGATCCAAATATAAAAGTTTGTATTTCAAAGAAAAACTTACGTGAATTTGAGAAGATTGATTAAATGCTCTTACTCGAAATATTTCACATACACGCACAATTTGAATATATACTCGGTAGTTACCGTCTTTTTGAAGGCATGGATCGATTCATAGGACACAGAAAATCCAGCAACCTACAAACTTTTACTGTAAGAAGATACCACATTTTTTACATATATCTGTTTACATTTTAATTTTAAAAAGTAATTAAAGTTGTCTTCTTTTACGCATCTAGAATAGCTTCCAAATATGAATATTATTTATATGTCCTATACATAATTTATCCTCCAATCAAGAAGAAATTGAAGAGCAAGGAACAAAAAATTATAAACTAAAATATACATATAGAGTATAGAACCACAATCTTATGATTATTTAAAATCATATGTAATAACTAAAAATTAATTTTAGAAGTGTTACAATAAATATCAAATTTATGGAAGTGCGATTTTCCTTTTCGAGTGTCATTGCAATTTTATTCCAGCTGGATAAGAAGAGTAGAACTGGAGTTTGGCCCATCGTGCGCCACCCTGTTGGCGGCGCTTCAGCCCTCCCTCTGTCACCCGAACAGCTTCCCCGCGCCCCCGCCCCTGCCCCGGCCCCGCGCCACCGCCTCAGCACAAAGGGGCTTCCTCCGGAAAACGTCCACGTGTCCGCACGCCGCCGGCGCCCACCTGCGCTCCTGACGGCCCACTCGCCCGGCCTTGCCCCGCCCCCGCCCCGCCCCCGCCTTTGGCCCAGGCTCTGCCCCTACACCCGCCCCCACCGCCGCCCCCACCCCCGCCACCGCCCCGCCCACGCCCCGCCCCCGCCTAGCCCCGCCCCGCCCACCCCGCCTCGCCCCCCGCCTTTGGCCCAGACCCTGCCCCTACACCCGCCCCCTCCGCCGCCCCCAACGCGCCCTCGCCGCCGTCCCCGCCGACGCCCTTGCCCTCGGCCCGACACTGCCGGTCTTGTCCCACCCCGCCGCGCATACCTCGCCCTTTCGCCTTTCGTTTCGTTTCGTTTCGTTTCGTCTCGCCCCGTCCCGCCCCCCTCCTTAGCTCCACCCCACCCGTCTCCAAAACCCCACCGCCTCCCCTCCCCCTCCCGGCAAAAGTCCGTCTTCGCGCTGCACGACGGCCAGTGTTTGTCCAGCCGCGCTCGCCCTCCGGCGCTCCCGTGCGCGGCCGCCTCTTCGCCTGAACTTGTGCTGCGTGTTCGCGCCTTCTCAGGCGCTCTGCTTTCACTCCCTTAAACTTACATTGCCGCTCAGTCTCATTTATGTGCACGTTTCCTTCTTGTTGACGAATCCTCTTCGAAACGTTTTCCAATGTCTTTCTGGAAATGTCTTGCTTTACCTTCCACTTAGCGAGTTCTCGCCTCTACAACTGGAGATCTACTTCAAATAATTAATGTTTCAAACACGAGAGGTCTTGGAGTGGTATTAGAACCTTTTGTACTCTCGACTAAGTGGATTTTTTCCCTCTGTGCCCGACGCGGCAAAATATGAGAAATCTGGCGCTCGTGCGAGCAGCCAGAAAAATTAGTAACACTGCATTGCTTACATTTTCTATATAGCAACACAGGCACATAAAGCACAACAGAGGTACCGGCGCGCACCATGCGTTCGTTACTCACGCGGCGCACCAAAATGCAAAATGGCCTACCGCCTGCCCACTCGGAGGCGAAACTTAATAACGTGCAATGTCAGCGCATCGGAATGAAAATAACTGCGGCGCCTTCCCTGCACCCCATCAGCCCCACTCGGGCGTCTCCCACCCTCCCGCGCCCCTGCCCTAGGCATCCAACGCTCGCTCCCTCTCCTCTCTCCCCTCTCCTTCCCCTCGTCCCCTCTTCCTACTCTCCTGTCTTCTGCCCATATCCGCTGGCAGCTCGGCGCGCTGTTCCCCTGACTCTCGACTTGTCCCATCGCGGAGAAATTCCTCCATCGCTTCACGACGCTCTTCTCCTTCCATCCCTTCCTTCCCGGAGTCCCTCAAGGATTGATTTTGCCTCAATTTGCTTCCTGTTTATCCTATTATCTGTCCTTGCCCCTGCTGTGAGTCCTCGTCGTACCGTCTACTCTCAACTCGCTTTCGTTCTATTCAGTATTTTCTTCTGATCGCCTTATTCCTTTTTCTCTTTCCTCGTACCAACTATGTACCATTTTACTCTTCCCTGGTTCACGTTCCCCTCAAGTTACCAAATTAATCTTGCTTTCTTGTCCAATCGTCCTCTCTATCACCACCAGTACACAGGGGTTCCAGCTCTACGTCGCCGGTCCCTCTTCCACGCTGTCCTGCCCGACTCCACCTTCGCTCGCATTCATCTCTCGCCCGCTTCCAATCCCGCTTATCGGTCTTCCTTGGCTGTACTCGCTCCCTGTGTCGCATCGCCGTCGCTGCAGCCCGCGCCGCCTGCGTTCACAGCGGGAGAACTTAATAAGAGGCCCTAAGGAGCCTCCCGGCGCGGCGTCTCAATAGAAAGAGCGCCAGTAATCTTGTGGTCGAGGGAGCCCTACGCCTCCTTTGCGGGGAGCCCGCCCCGCCCTCCCCGCCCCGCCCTGCCCTGCCCGACTCCGCCCACCGCACCCCTCCCTGCTTGCCACCACACGCCATCCTGCCCACCCGCCGCAGCACCGTCCCCACACGCGCATGCGACGCTGCAATCTCCGCCGAGGGCTCTCACCGCCCCCATCAACTCCAATAGCACGGAACGCACCCTTTTGCATTGCATGACGAAACTTTCACGTCTCCCCCAAACTTTACTTCCTTCAACACACTACAAAAAGGCCAACCTAAATAATAAAGCAAACTTCTAAAATATACAACGAAAATTAATGTATTGGGTGGAATAACGTGCAATGTTAAGACTAGAATAGCACACCACATACACATTAAACTCTACTTCATGTAATTATCACTTTTAGTTAAACTTTTTTCCCATTTGTCGCAGCCTTAGTGAAACTGTATGTCAGTATTAAACGATTTGGCGAAGCATGTGACTTTTGTAAGGAAGTCAAGAATTCGAAAAATAATTCGGCTTTATGTACAAAAATGTTGCCTTTTGCATCTTAACATATTTAGCTTCGTCTACGAAGGAAATTGTTTCTAAATAGTTGTAATTGTGCCCGCAACTGATTCAGAAAATGAATAACATCTTATTCTCTTAACACACACCACAACTTCACACAACTTACACTACGCTGGGAAATTGGGTAGTTATTCATATAGACACTTTACTTCGTCGTACGTTCTCAAACATTTGCGATGAAAATTATACGATCTTGCAAAATATATATAAATATACACCACACTTTAGAATGAAAAATCATTACACTAAATTAAACGACTCCCCAAATACATGAAGGAATTTAACATATATGTTCTAGTACATCCTAAATTACTTTTGCGTAATTATCAATATTTTTATTTGTAAATGTTTTCGTTGCCAATGTAATTATCATTAGAGGATTATGGAGGAAGCATTGGGATATTACAAAATAAAATTATAATTCCCTCAAGGCTATGCAAAAGTTTCGTTAATCGTCACTCTCAAATAACCTAATTTTTCTCTTTTTGTGTTTTTTTAAACGCACACGTAACACATCATTATCTATAGAAGTGAAACTTTAAAAATAAATTATTTTTAAAACATGCATTTTGAATTTGAATTTCCTGTTGAAAAATACCATGTACTGCAATTGAGTAAAATACTGTAAATGAGTAAAGTCCAATGAAAAATAACTGTTGGCCTTAAAAAGAAGACAATAGCCTATTACTTATTAATAAATAATTACAAAAATATATTGTATGTTTAAGACAGCAGACAATTGTTTATTTTACAACGTATTTGTTGAAAAGAGACCAGATATTTCATTAAAATCTAAATTCTCGATTTTGAAATGAAAAGTAGGAAACGAAATGAATGAAATGAATTGAACGAACAAATATTTTATTCGTTATTTGCCAATTATTAGTTTTTACTATTAAGGAAAGAAAATAACTCGCATATTATTTTTGAGGATGAAAACTTTGCTCCTAATGAGTTACAAGACTCACCTCGCAGTCACATTGTTGTCTGTAGTGGAAAAATAGCACCATGATGCGGAATGACGAGTACAACCGGGAGCAGTTTGATAGTTCAGTTGACAGCGCTGTCAGCGAACAACAGTGCCCCTACCAAATTGACTGTATGCAACACGCAACACAGAACTGCTTTGCAGGCCGTCGCAACCGCTGTCATGCCGGGTGTAAAAACAAGATTTTGTAGCAACTTAATTGCAAATGTCTTACTTCATTGAAAATGCACAACTCACAACCCCAAATTTTGAGAAAAACTTAATAAAATTACACCATGTAACACATTTTTCTGGCTTATCAATATTATTTTCCAATTGGTTTTATCATAAAAAAACTGAAAAAACCGCACTGCCTTGCACAACTTCGCTTTTGTGGTCAGTAGAACGAAAAGTTGAAATTTGCGTACTGTCATTAAGAAAACGTACAAATTTTCGTTTCTATCTTTATTTGAAGAAGAAAAAGGAAACGTATTTCAAATCCACAGTACATTTTAACCAAAATTCTACAAATTGTTGACAAGAAAGAGAGAGAAAGTGTAGTTTTGCGAGATTGGCGAGTGTCATATCAACTTTCACGAATAAGTCCCCCAAATATGGCCCCACACTATGCGTTCATTGTAGGTTCCTTGGTAGCGACGTTCAAAATATTGCAAGTCCTGATC
Source organism: Acheta domesticus (assembly GCA_031308135.1). Taxonomy (NCBI): domain Eukaryota; kingdom Metazoa; phylum Arthropoda; class Insecta; order Orthoptera; family Gryllidae; genus Acheta; species Acheta domesticus. The sequence goes on from JAHLJT010008446.1 coordinate 104,040,185, forward strand.
GAAGCGCTATCCTTTCTCCTTGGAATAGGCACCCATATTATCTTTAAATGAATCAAGGTTATGTATTTTGAAAGATCCCCAGCATCCCATTTTGCTGCACTTATTAACCAGAAATTCAACCAAGTTAAATAGTTTTCAGCTTTATGATTTCCGAGGAGACCTTTAATTACTTCAACAAAACTGATGCCTCATTCTCATTCGCTCTGAGATGCTTGGGAAACGCTTGACACTCAATAACGTTCTTGATTTGAGGTCCAACGAAAACGTCAGCTTCGAAATGCTTTGGGAACAGAATGTAGATGGTTGAACGCTGCAGATTTCTTGTCCAACTTGCCTAATCAGTCGAATTTTTATGTTTAAAGGTGGGATTAGTACTTTTCGAGTGTCTATAAGTTGTTTCCATTGAAGTATGTGTTTCCCCATAGTGAACTCCGTAGGTTAGGCCAAAATTGTTTAGGGTAGTGTGGTTTAGTGTTCCTGCTATCCCACAGAGAAATAAAGCATGGAAACATATAAAACCCTGCACGAAGGCCCATCAAGAAGGCAATCATTTTAAAGTCTCCAATAGGAAAAGGCCTCCACAAGGGAAATAGACGGAAACTGGATACCGTTATCGAGTAATACTGCCTTCGGACTCTTTGATGAACTGTTTATAAAGAACCGACACTCACTAGAATGAAGAGTAATTCCAATGTTTTCAGTGAAACCAATTACATCATGACAATAGCAGAGTTCACCTTCTTTGATGAAAACTATGGAAAAACTGCTTATTCTTTAAAAAGAAATGTTTATTATCATCAGACATATGAAACACAGTAATTTGTATTCAAATAAGACTTTTCGAAGATTAGAAAAAAAATCTATGAAGAATTTGGTACCAATAGAATAGAAAAACATCAAAAGTTGGAAAATTTTGTAAATATCATTGTGACTACAACAAAAGAGAAGTTTCAAGGATACAACTACTATTTTCTAAACACTTGTGCTCAATTAAACAGAAATCAATAATGTCAAACCAGAAACAGAACTTTTAAAAAAAATTGTTACATAATTTTATCGGCCGATGCATACCATACCATAACGAAACATTACCATGGAGAACAAGTTATGTGCTGATAAGTGACTGCCACATAAATGTTTTGCCTAGTTAGAATATCACTATATTGAAGCATTGGGGGAAAGGAAGTGAACATACGTGTCAGCTGATGTTTGTGTTGGTTTATTGGGTTAAGTTCGCTTTGAATTTGCATTTTGATTATACCCCATGGAGCTTCAAAAAAGTGCTATGAAATGTTTCCCATGATAACTATTTTTAGTTTTATAATTGGTCCCTAATTTTTCACGGAAACCGTAAACTCACACCGTTATGTGCATTATATCTTGCATCCTTTCTTCCCAATGTTCATAAATGAAGAGTGTAATAACGATCATTTTCAACAGGAGCCCGTAACCGCACACACACTACTTCAGTTTCCTTAAGGGCTTTAGATGCCGCTGACAGAATTATCACCGTGGTTTGTGGGCTGCAGACTCTCACCTAAATCCGTTCGATTACTTTATGGGGGGATTCCTGAGAGATCTCGTATATACGACAAATCACCACACGGAAGAAGACCTAAGCCACAATATACAGGAACAGATCTCTGAAATATCACAAGACATCCTTTACCGAGTGAACCAGAACTTGTCTAGGAGAGGTCAAACTGCTTCAAAGCTGACGGTGAGCAGCTCCAGCGTCTACTATAACGTGAGTACAATTTACACTTTCCTAGTAGCGAAAAGTCACTTTCCCTCTCAGGCGATTCTGCCGACCACCCTGTTTCGATTTCCGCGGTATCCGTGGCCTCGTTCGCAGAGGCAAAAATCCTTGCAAAACCGGCACATTTATAAAATGGTCGCACTGTAGAAAGTTGACTTCTAATACACAAAAAATCTTTGTCATTCACAACTATTGTTTAGATTAAAAATAATATTTTACTGACAATTATTGAAAATTTGAAAACTTAAAGTCTATTCATCAGTTCTAATTGTTAAACTAGTTGTGCTAAAATAGCACGTACTTCATCGTCCTATTTTCACGCAAAATTACGGGGAAAATATTCAAATTTTTGAAAAACTATACATGATCTTATTTCAAAATCTATCTTTAAGAATCAGATTTCATTAAGAGAAGAATCCCTATCTGTAATATTTTAGTGGTAAAAGATTCCGGGAAAATTTTGAACTTTTGCAATTTTCGAAAAACAAATTCAACGAACGTGAGACCTGTACCATTCTCTTAAACGTTCTTCACACTACCAAACAACAGAATTTAATTAAAAAAAACGATGGAGCAATTTTTTTTAAAATTTGGAAAATATCTCATGGGCTTCACGTTAAGTACGAGTACTCCCCAAAATTAAATATCGGTTTTAAATTCAAGGGGGCGCGACATCAGCCAGATCGATTGGGGAATATCGATTTTGGAGAAAATCGGCTTAGCCGTTACCGTTGTTCACAGACCGACGGACAGACGAACAGACGTTTTGCCGCCATTTGATTTTTCGATATCAAAGAGCCACAAAACACGGATTCTAGCTACACCATGTGTTGAAGAGTTTTTTCTAAATTTAGCAACTGGCTTTATCCATTTTTTTATTACCAGGGCACTATAATAAGTTTTTCTTCCGCAAATGCACCGTTTTTTTCGTACAGCATTATATACAAATTCCTCTCTACTCCGTAGCAAGAAAGCAAAATCAAACCTTTTTATTAAATTGAAATAATATATTTCCTATTTTTTTTGGAAAATTAATATTGTTAGTTCAAGGTTAATTGGCAACAATAATGATTGTAAAACATTCATTCCAATATTGACTAAGTTATGACATGGTCCTTCCATGCCAACAATACACAAAAACACTCCACTGATACTTATCAGTAACATACTGCATATATTTCAAGTAAAATTATGTTTAATTTACCAGTTTAGAAGATTTAAAAACTCAAATTTAACCCCTGATAAACAATAAGACAATAATTCAAAATATTAAAACAAAATTGATCTTGCTGAATAAACAAAGCTGATAGATTTGAATTTCATTTCAAAGGTACTGTGGTTTCATTAAAAATTCTATCCGACATACATCAATTAAGATCAGTTTAATAGTAAATTTAACTCGAATTATAGTCGTTGCCATGACACTATTTAACCACTGTTCAAGTTTGTCACAAAAAAATTAAGCAGATTGTTTTACCTTTATTAAGCAGATTACTGCCATTAGCCAGATTACTTTACTGTCATTATCCAGATAAGCACGCACTGGCCCTGCCTCTGTCAGATCTCTCGTTCTCCTGGAGACATTACCAGAAACCCAAGGGGCTTCTTCCCAGCAGGGACCGGTACCATGGAGGTTACCGGAAAGTAGCCATAGCAAACGTGTCGCGCAACGCTAATCTGGGCACTAAGTTCCCCGCGCATGCAGTAATGCGCCAGACGTCCGGCGGAAAATATTCGCTAACATATCCGAAATACATCTAATCTGATCTTTCCAAAGTAGTGCTACCCTTCCCGAGGTAAAAAATCCAAGGTATAAATGACTTATTCTGAAACCGTCACTGTTAATTACTGGTTTCCTATAAACAACAAACCAATGATCCACAAAAACAACTGGAGAGAATGAAGAAAATCTGAAGTCGTTTCCGGTGTCAACACATCGAGACGCATTAGACATAGTCAACAAATAGTCAACAAACAGTTTTTGGCCGCAGACTTGTTTTACTGTGAAACCACGATATATATCTAGTTGTCGATTGCGGTCTTTGCGAATATTTCAAGCAAGATATTGATGTTTTGCAAATGAGCCCCTTAAATCCCAAGTGGTGCAACTCACATTTTCTTGTTCCAAGATATGTAATGTTTTACTAGAGTTGTAATAAATGTTTCAGCAAAATACATTATTTTACATATTTTTTATATAAGTATGTATAAAGGCTTTCTTTAACTAGTATTGGCAAGACTGGTTAAATATGCACAATTATGTACTTGGTATAATAGCCTGTAAGAAGTTACACCACTTGTGATATGAATAGGTAGAGAATACGACAAAATGTGGAATGCAGTTAGCAACAGTGTATTTACATAATTTCTGTTATTTCTCATTGGCATCAACACTGTCGTTTCCATACAGTTGCCCGATGTCAACAATGGGCTGAGCAATGTTATCATGCTGATGTTTGTTTTCAAGGAGACTTGGTATTTTAAATAATGTTATAGAAGTTACAGCACTTGTGACATGAAAAGATAGAGAATGTGTTTTACAAAATGTGAAGTGCAATTTACAATTTGTAATTTAAATTTAAATATTGTTTTACAAAAATTCTAAGTGAAATGGGGAATTCTTTAAAATCCTTAATTAAATGGACAATATGACCAAATACAAAAAGTCAATGTTTTAAATCACTCTTTAAAAAATAAGTTTTCGTAACAACATTACAATATATCGAATCTCAAATAGCAAATAAACTCCTGAAAAAAACTTGTGTTGCTATCTACATGATTATTAAATAATTTACCATCTTTTAATTAGCATCGTTAATAAAATATCACTTGCTGAACACAATTATCAGCCCTTATAAAAATATAGGTACATCGGAGTTAAAACGGAGTTACATCACTTGGGCTTTAAGGAACTTGTATCATTATGGAGTATGTTTGGTGTATCAATCCTGTCATGGCTATCAAGAAGTACAAGTTTTCTGCCAAAAATATTCTAATTTCGTTCACATCTACAAAATGTTGCATCATTAAAGCATACGTACTGGACATAGCGGAATAACGTGTACACTAATACATTCTAGGAGCCACCGATTTTACTGTTACGCTGAAAATCCAGAATGTCCACCTAATAGCAAAGAAATTTTGCCTGTATGAATGTAGTACCTTTCTCTAATATCTGTCTCATTAACAAAATTTTAATGCACCGTCCCTCTCCAAACATAAAAGGAAATCACCTGCGTTATGAAACGGCGCGGGGGGCGAGAGGAGTACATGCGCTAAATACGTCCCTTACAATTAGGCGCCCCACCACCCCCACAGCGGGGCTCCGCCTCCGCCCCCGCCCACAGTCGCCTGCTGTCCTTTTTACGCGGGCCGCGTGGGGCTCCATGTCATTACGGGGGTCTCGACCCGGCGCAAGCGGCGTGCGGCGCCACCCGCGACCCCTGCTCCGGCGGACGCCTGCGGTGGAGGCAAGGCCATGGCACCGGCAGTGGGAGTTGCAAAAACTTGTGTTCCTACCTACACTGTTGCTACGTAACTTACAACTACACCACTTGTGATGTTAATAAAAATGTCACTCGCTGAATGCGATTATTAATCGTAATTTCAAAAAAATAGAAACAATGGAGTCAACCACTTGGGTTTAAGAGACTCGTATCAGTAATCCGTGACGGAGAACTCAGGGACGGAACGAACGCCGGGCCCAAATGCGAAGGGGATGTACGGTGGCAATTTGTCCTCCCTGAGGCGATTTCTCTTGAGCATCTACAAAATCCATTAGATGGCAGTCCAGAATTGAATGTTTTCGTTCACCCAAACGTCACGAGCGAAAAGCGCTCGGACGAAAAAACCGAGCGTCCGACGCTCAGTGCTTAACACTCCATCCCTTGAGTCACGATTTCAACTAAAAAAGTGGTGCTTGTAGAGTACATACTTCCTCGCATTATTCCTAACTTTTGGAATTTTCGAAAATTCAGACAGTTCGACCAACATGAGACTTGGACTTACTCGTTCTCTATGCTACCCCAGAACAAAGTTCAATAAAAATGTCGAGTCACTTTAGAGAAATTTTTTAAAATGTTGAGGCTTCATGTAAAGTACACCAAAAATCAAAATATCCATTTCAAACTCGCAGGGAAAGTTCCTTCGAAAATATCAAGAACTATCAATTTTTTTAGAAAATCGTCAAAACGGGTTAGACCCGCGCGTTGACCAGGACAGACAGAAGTTTTCCGTGAATCGATTTTTCGGTATTAAGAACTTACAAAACATGGATTTTGGTTACACGAAGTGTTAGAGGAAGTAATGTATTATACACAGAAATACGATTTCTCCACTTTCTCGTTACTAGGGCTAGACAATGAGTTTTCTCTCGAAAAATCGCCGTTTTCCGGAGCACGATTACAATAGTTTCTCTTCATACGAAGTAAGGCGCAAAAATAAGTGTTCTGCGAAGATAAAACGTGAAACCAAAGAGTACAAATTATGTAAAAAATTGAGAATAGAAAGTGAAATTTACCGAAGGCAAGCAGAGATGACATGAAAATGTTCTATTCCCATTGCAAATTCAGCATTTCCATTGCAAAAAATTTTAGAGGAAAAGGAATATTGTTTTAGAAAGAATTAATAACATTATTTTGCCCCATAGTTACGTAAAGAATTATTTATAATTTTTAATAACATTTCCACACATGTTCAGTTCCCTTATATGCCAGTAAATGAAGTTATAATAATGGAATATTAGCCTGAACCATTCATGTTTATTGTTTACACAATTTTGCAACGCTCAGACAAAGCACATGTCACCTACCCCCTCCTAAAGAAGCGAAGGGAAGCCGTCAAGGCCATTTTTCCGATGTGTGAATTAGACCATCGCGAGCGCAGGATGCACTCGAACTTACGCTCGAGCCTGAACCACTTGACCTTGCACGAGCGAGGCAAATGGAACGCATTGCAGTAGTAACTATAGTAGATGCCGTAGCGGATATGGAAGCGGGCATAGGAAAAGTCTCAGATAAAGCTGTGGTGGTGAGAGAGTGGTGGTCACGGCAGAGGTTCACGTGCCGACATGACAACGGGTAAGAGCGACACACATGACTAGCAATGACATTGGCAGTGCCTGAAATAGTTGTAAAAGTATAGTGAAGATCAGATGTGGAATGTAGGTTGGGAAGTGGAACAGCCATGGGACCTGAATACTATGGGAAAGTGTTTCCAATGGTAGTGGCCGCGGCCTTAATGGAGGGGATGGAAGCGAGCGACGATGTTGTAGGTGCGGTGAGCGTGCGGTAATACTGACACAGGGACAGTAGCGTTGAAGCGAGCGAACAGGCTCACAAGATCTGACA
>JAHLJT010008446.1:104047391-104174810 GCA_031308135.1 Acheta domesticus
TTTAGTACTTGAGGATACGAAAAATATTCACAAAACTGTTGCATTTTTTCCTGAACTCTCCTTTCCATTCTGATCCATTTTCAGATATTTTGTGTCTCTTAGGGATTGAAAATACGGATTTGTCTTAAGTAGTATTTATTGAAATAAGATTATTTCTATCCCTAAGTTATTATTATATTCTTATTAATATTGAAATTGTTTGCTCAAAATACGCAATATTTTTTGTACAGTTTTTAATTATTTATTCTTATTGTGCTTTGTTTCAAGATCCCATTAATACGTATCTTATGAAACCCCATTAAATGGAGTTGATATTATAAACAATTTTATTACGATACAAACTTATGATAAATCCTTATTATCCATCCTTTAATTCCTTCAATCAAAGAAAGTCGAAAATCTGAAAATGCGGAAGGATGGAAAGCACAGTTCAGGAAAAAACTGCAATGGTTTTGTGAATATCTGGAATATATTTCGTATCTTCAAATCTCCCTTCCCTTGCCCGGGCGCGCGTTGCTGGTGGAGCGCTGCGTGACCTTGTGTGGTGGACTATTCAAAAAGTCCATTAAACCCCACTCGCAAAAATCAAAATTAATAAAAAAAAATGCTTATCTAACATGTGACAATATGTACATCATTGGATTCGTCTTTTTACGCTCGTCATGGTGGACTGAAAAAATATGTATAGTCCCATTTGAAAAACAAAGTTACCTAAAAAATCTCGTAAAATACAAGTGATAAAATAGAAATTAATGCACGTATCTATTAGCCCCTTTCCCTCATGCACTTCCTTGAAAACTGCATTGCAATAACTTCAACCGTTCAAAAGTTACGTGACTCACCCTGTATATCAGTGGCGTAGCGTCAGGGGACGCTGAGCATCCCCGTATATAATATTAATAAACGCCCGAAAATACTGTATTGATAATCTTACAAGTGGTCCGTTGAGCGTAACACGTTTTGTATTAATTTTGAAGTCATTTCCTATGATTGAATTCGGCGGGGTTGTCGACGCTGGCCTGTGATTGCTTGGATGCTAAAATGCTTCTAGCGTCTGCCACGAGATTGCGACGACCAATGACGCATGCGCAGATGGCGAGATTCCCCTCTCCCCTCTTCACCCCTGGCCCAGAGAAACCCGACTGCTGTACGCTAGCGTCTACGCGGACAGAATCTAATGAAATGAATTGCTCGTTTGTGCACGAGAGCGCAGCACACTTCAGGTGGTCCAGTAAATTATCTCTCTCTCACTCGGGAGTCCCCGCTTGTGGTCATGTGCACAAACTGTAGAAGTAGTTCCTATCTACTAATTCTCAATTCATATCCAAGAAACTGAATTATTCCTTAAATAGATTACATATTATTTTAGTCTGCAATGTATAAATTCACAAATGGTCTCATTGCCATTGGCGTATGAGAATTAAAGCTCAGCCGTTGTATAATTTGCTTTGAAGACGTCGGCAGTCCTGGCTGCTGTGAGGATTTTGTGGGAAGCACCTACTCCGTCGAAAGCAATCGAGATCGTGGAAGTAGTTCCAGTGTATCTGGCTAGTGTTGCGTGCACCTGTGAGGTAACTAGTTCATAGTGAACGATTTGTGAACAGCAAAAACTATAAAATGACGCATGTAAGTATTCCAGTCGACAATTTACTCGACTTCCTTCGGTCGACATCAGTTAAATGTGTTATCGTATGAGCAGTATTGTTCATTGAAGAATAAGCGTCCCACTCCGCATTTGAACATTCCTTCTGCAGGAAAACAATTTAGAAAATTTCAACCTTCTTGGTATGAGAGATTTTCGTGGCTTACTGGATGTACTCGAACAAACATAATGTTCTGTTACGTGTATATACTCTTTGGAGATAAAGATACTACTTGGTGCACTAGTGGTGTGTCTGATTTAGGGAACTTCATTAAAAAAAGCTATAAAACTCCAGTCATCAAAGCAGCATTTGCTTAACAAAGAAAAATTTCACTTTCTCGGCAAAACCAAGAATAGAACATACTAGTGAGATCCCGTGCGATTAAATCGCACGGTTAGTCAAATAACCAAACTGTTTTCTGCTTAAATTCTTTTTTTGTATTCCAGCATTATAAACAACCTAACCTCACTAAGATCACTAACCTCTCATATTTCAAGATTTCTATTCAATGTAGAAAATCACGTTCACGTGCTTACACAACCTACACTAAATTGAAACAAACAAAAATGCTTGAGATTGCATTTCCCGCCACCGTCCGAGTGTAATTTTCTTCCGATAGATCGCGCGGCAATCAGATATTACAGATCCCGAATTACTACTTTTTTAATATTTAGGTATTTTAACGCCCTTTTTCAATACGAATGTCACATGTGCAGGTGAAATGGAACACGATTTTTCAATCCATTGCTTCTTTATACAGATCGGTTTCGTATGTCGCCCAATTTATTTAAAAGACCAAACATCCCTTTGAGAAATAATATATAAGATATTATCGGAAGCGGCTCGCCTTCAGGCAATAATAGTTTAACGAGCACGTATCTGCAAACAGACGATTATTGGGACGGCTTATTCATGCAATAATTTTTCTCTCCAGACAGGAATTGCCCTTCCGTGGTCACAGAGAAACTGAAAGCACTGAAAATAGAGGCAATTTTTTGGAATTACTCGATCTACTAGCCCAAAATGAGTCAGTCATTCGATATCATTTGTTATCGTCTACAATCTTCAAGGGAATATCGCCGGATATTCAAAATGAGCTAATAGAGGTCATAACATCGGTTTTAAACGAGAAAATCAAATTAGAAATTCAGGAAAGTACTTTTGTTTCAATTCAGGCGGATGAAACATTAGACGTGTCTTGTAAGAGCCAAATGAGTGTAATTTTTAGAATGTGTATAAAAGACAAAATCGAAGAGAGATTCGTTGGATTTTTTGACGTATCTAAAGACAAAACTGCTGCTGGTCTGTCAGAAATTATACATCACGTCCTAGAGGAATGGAATGTAGAAAATGGAAAAGTTGTTAGTCAGACTTACGACGGTGCGACAGTTATGGCAGATCAACATGGAGGTGTTCAAAAACTGGTCAAGCAATTTTGCCCTCACGCACTGTTTCATTCATTGCTATGCACATCAATTAAATCTTGTGTTGTTACATGGTACCAAAACCATCAAGCAAGTACGTCTCTTTGTTTGTGCGTTAACAGCATTTCACAGTTTCTTCAACAAATCATCGAAACGAACAGTTTTACTGACTGAGCAGGGATTTAAACTGCCCCAAGCCAGCGCCACGCGTTGGAATTTTCACTCTCGAGCCGTTTCAACAATAGAAACACACTTTTCTGATCTTTACCTAATTTTCAACCAAATAATAGAGAGTGAGAATATGCAATGGGATTGTGACACTGTGAATTGTGCTGTAGGTCTTAAGAGGCATATGAACGACCCCATTTTTGTGTTCTTGTTGTGTGTTTATACAAATTGTTTTTTGTACATAGACCCTCTGTTCAAAATTTTACAATCAAATTCAGTGAATATATCAATAAGTCACAATGAAATTATTCTCGCTATCAGAAACTTGGAAAACTTAAGAAAATATACATTTGTAGACACGTGTGTCGAACAGTGTGTGAATCTCAATAAGAATTTGGCCTATCGCAGCTCCCAAATTGCCTCTCTTAGAGCTCTTACTTTCGAAATTCTTGATTCTCTGATCATCCAGATGAAATGTAGATATGAAGATTTTCCTTCCATTCAGTTTGTAGAGCTACTAAATGAGAGAAAGTTTGATGATTATACCAAAGAATTTCCGGAACCACTTATATCAGCATTGACAAAACAATATCCATTTTTTGACAAAGAGCTACTTCATAATGAACTATGTACTGTATATGCTGATGATACAAAACGTTTACCTCCTCATGAGCTCCTAAAATATTTTGTTGGAAGTGGTTTGGAAAATGTGTATGAAGAAGTTACAAAACATACTTCGTTTAGTGTTAACCATTCCCTTATCAACATCGACCAGTGAAAGAAGCACGAGTACTCTCAAGCGGATCAAAACGCATCTAAGAAATACAATGAGCAACAACAGATTGTTTTGTTTAAGTTCATTAGCAATTGAAAAGAGACTTCTCGGAGAACTTACTTCAGATCCTGTTTATCGAACGAGTTATTGATGAGTTCTCACAAAAGAAGGATAGAAGAATTGACTTGATTTACAAGATTGTGTAACTTATGCTGTATTGTGAGTTTTTTCGCACCTCTGAAGGTAAGTTTTTCTTCACCACAAAAATAATTAATCTATTAATTCATTAGTTTACAATGTCAATGTTTAATATATTCTTTAAATTTTTATCGCGCGTCCTAATGATGATAAGAATTCTTGAAAATATTGTTCATATTTTTTCGTGTATAGCCTGACAAAGGTGTTGCAATATTGTAACATTTGTTTGATAACACAGATTCTAGAAAAATTAAAGATCACGATGTCTTCTGTTCGCGTTATTGTTGAGCATCCCCAAACGTGCGAGTCACGCTACGCCACTGATATATGGGTCATTCCACGTAAAACCGGACAGAAAAAAACCTGAGGTGTTTCAAATTCTCTAATATTTTTTTACACTATCTATTATGAAAAGTAAGAGACACGTATTTTTTTGTTTCGCCGAGAATACATTATTTTTGAAGTTACAATTATTGAAATATATTAATTTTTCTCCAATGTCGAGATGTTTAATAATTTTTAACTCCAAATGTATTGCTTGTAAAAACTTAAACTTGATCTCAAATTAAAGCTAAAGAAGCAATCTTTCAACAAGTGTTTATAAATAATTGCATATTTTTATATTGTTTTTTAAATTGTTTATAAGTTTTAAAACGAGTTTTTTAAGATGATCCCCATGATTTTTTGTTTTAAACTCGACGGCAATAAATTCTTTAGACTTATCTCCATCTCTGCAAATTTTCAAAATAGCTTCTGATTTAGAACTCACGTAAAAAAATAATATTCAACGGAGCGCAGAGCATTTTCTCGACCGCCGCGGCGTGCCGCTGCCATACCGCTTTGTCAATGTTCCCTGTGTCTTCCTCCACTGGACTTACGGCCTTGCGCAACACTGCCCACGCCCTTTCATCGATGTCAGCAAGTCGTTCACCACCCAAGGCAATGGCAAGAAGTCGACCAAGCAATACAAACATTGGGATCAGTTTACATCCAGGAGTGCGATTACAGTGCAAATAATATCCTCAGTTTGTGACGCCTGTGTGAGTGCCCGTTCGCTTCTTTCTTTCTAGGAGAGTGACAAAAAATAATTGAAGATGTCAGGTACAATGAAGATACGCTTTGATTCATGTTTCAATCCTTTCAATCTAGAAAAGTATGGTAGAACTGAATGTAAAACTTTAAGACATGTAATACGAAGTATCCTTCAAAAGTTGGGCACACAATACTTACAAATTACGCCGAACGTGAAAATTTGTAACATATGCAGATGGAGAACTTCAAAATGGTTTATAAAATGAATGTCAAACTTCTAAAGGTACCATTGAAACATTTTCCAGCAAACCTGGTACAAGTCATCAGAGTAGAAATTCAGAAAAAGACAATAATTCGTAATTGAACATTGAAATGAGAGATAATGGTGATCTAACTCCTAGTGAAGAATTTTGATATAGAAGAGGTAGAAGAACAAGAAAATGAATACATCATAGAAGAATTGAAAAAAAGATACAAAACTACTGATGATGATAAAACTTAAAATTTTAACGATTTTCGAAGATTGGTCTTTTCCTAAAGTTAAAAAACATTTCGATGCATCTACTCACATGATAACTGTTTGTAAAACAACTAGCAACAAAGGAATATTGTCAACTCCACATGTGAAATCCAGAAGAGCTATCGTCGCTTCTGAACACCAATAGGTTGTGGCTTAGATGACGTTAGCCGTATAATGAGTAAATAAAGGAAAAAAATAATTTTATTTTAGTAAGAGAGAATGGGGGATATTCACAAACAAAAGAGGATTATACTGAGCAACATGAAAGAAACCTACTGACATTTTAAAGAAAAGTCTCCGCACCTAAAGATCAGATTTTCAAAGTTCGCTGAATTAAGACTGAAACACTGCATTTTACCAGGAGCTAACGGTACACATACAGTATGTGTTTGTGTATATCACGAAAACGTACGAGTAAAGTTAATGTTTGACAGAGGAGGTTTCGCAAAGTTAACATATGATGTTGGAGCTTTGAAGGATTGTCGGTACTACGTAACAAAAGTTATTTTTGACACTCCAAGAGTTGACTGTTACTTTAAAAAGTGTGACAAATGTCCTGGAATAGAACGACTTAAAATGTTGCAGGAAAAGTTTGAAGAGAGGATGAATGACAGAGTGACGTATCGGCAGTGGATTCACGTTGAAATATTCAAGTACATCATGATCAGATTACGACTCCCAAGCAGCTCTATGAGTGGTACAAAAACATACAAAACATAGTGATTTTCTTCTTCACCAATGAAGATCATGAAGAAAGAATTCACTTAAAAGTCATGGAACTGCAGCAAAATGGCTACGTGGTACACGTTCGTTACATTCCTTTGTTCCTATTTGTGAAGATAAAGAAATAATTAAAACATGCTCCTTGAAAGAAAGTGCACATCTTGTCCAAGGTATATAAAGAGAAACTTAAAAAGACGTAAATCTGATACAACTTGATATTTTGATACAACTTCATGTTTTGGAATATTAACAAAAACTTTAAAACTCATTGCTCAGTGAATATTTACACTTATCTTCCTGTTGTGAAGCTTGTTCCCCCCAGCGTTTCATTCGATAGCTGCACATACAACGACGGGCGCATGAGGTTCTCGCGACGCTGTGAACGAGGAAAGATTTAAAAAATTCTCAAAAAGTTATTTTAACAGAAGCCATTTTGAAACTTCGCAGTCCTTTAGAAGAAAGTATGAACTTTCTTTTCGGATTTTTAATTCGTGGTAAAATTAATAATTTTATAAATAAACATTTATAAACAAAAAATTAACATTAAAAAATAAAATTTTATAAACAATAAGATAAATTTCAATGAAAGGTACAGATATAAGCTTTGATTTAAGAGGAACTCAAAACCGAAAATTTTAAAACAGATTTTGAGATACAAAATATTATACACGTCAGTGCGTATGAAGTTACGGAAAATTTAAAAAAATAAAATGACGAAAATATAAATATTTGAGCAAAACTAAAAAAACACGTGTTGTATAGTTTGTTTTCATGAACCTGTAAAAAAATAATCAGAAAGATATCAGACATCGAGGTCAATTTTCCTTCAAATTCGTCCGATTTTGCGTGGAATGACCCATATTATATATATATATATATATATATATATATATTATATATATATATATATATATACAGGGTGAGTCACGTAACTTTAGCACCTCCTGTAACTTTTGAACGGTTGAAGTTATTGCAATGCAGTTTTCACGGAAGTGCATGAGGGAAAGGGGATAATTGATACGTGCATTAATTTCTATTTATCACTTCTATTTTACGAGATTTTTTAGGTAACTTTGTTTTTTCAAATGGAACTATACATATTTTTTCAGTCCACCATGACGAGCGTAAAAAGACGAATCCAATGATGTACATATTGTCATATGTTAGATAAGCATTTTTTTGATTAATTTTGATTTTTGCGACCGGGGTTTAACGGACGTTTTGAATAGTCCACCACACAAGGTCACGGCAGCGCTCCACCAGCACACGTGCGCCCGGCGAAGGGAAGGGAAGGGGAGGGATCTTATTTGAAAATACGAAACATAGTATTCCAAATATTCACAAAACCATTGCAGTTTTTTCCTGAACTGTGCTTTCCATCCTTCCACATTTTCAGATTTTCGTCTTTCTTTGATTGAAGGAATTAAAGGATGGAAAATAAGGATTTGTCATAAGTTTGTATTGTAATAAAATTGTTTATAACTTCAACTCCATTTAATGAGATTTCATAAGATACGTAGTAATTGGATCTTGAAACAAAGCACAATAAGAATAAATAATTAAAACTGTACAAAAATATATTGTATATTTTGAGCAAACAATTTCAATGTTAATACGAATATAATAATAACTTAGGGATAGAAATAATCTTATTTCAATAAATACTACTTAAGACAAATCCGTATTTTCAATCCCTAAGAAACCCAAATTACTGAAAATGGATTAAGATGAAAAGGAGAGTTCAGGAAAAAATGCAACAGTTTTCTGAATATTTTTCGTATCCTCAAGTACTTAAATCCCTTCCTTTCCCAGACCCCGCGTTTGCTGGGGGAGCGCTGCGTGACCTTGTGGGGCTGACAGTTACAATGAAAATATCCGTTAAACACTAGTCGCAAAAAAATCACAATTACTCAAAAAAATGCTTATCTAACATATGACAAAATTTATATCTTTGGATTTGTCTTTTACGCTTGTCATGATAGACTGAAAAAATATGTATAGTTCCATTTGAAAAAAACAAAGTTGCCTCAAATATCTCGTAAAATAAAAGTGATAAAAGAGAAATCAATACACATATCAATTAGCCCCATTCCCTCATATACTTCCGTGAAAACTGCATTGCAATATCTTCAACCGTTCAAAAGTTACAGGAGGTGCTAAAGTTACGTGACTCACCCTATATATATATATATATATATATATATATATATATATATATATATATATATATATATAGAGAGAGAGAGAGAGAGAGAGAGAGAGAGGTGATAGATGGCAGCTGGTAAGAGTATGTGGCAAGTATGAATAGCTAGCCGAGATCCAAGGAAATAGAAAACTAATACAGAAAAGTCTGTGCCATTCTGTAGCACCACTAGTTTGTAAAACGCTCTCACAGCTACAACATGTTCCGCACTTGTCCAATGATTACAATGACAATGCGTTCACAACAATTGCGCAAAGTTTCGAACCGGAAAGCTTACTTTCCCAAATGCTGGCTCTAGTGCTGCCAACTGTAATGTTCAAAATTTCCCGTTTCCCTGCACCATCCTGTATTTAAAGGATAATGTAGAAAGAAAGAAATTGAAAACATTTCTGATTCTTTATTATATACAAAAGTTTTAAATGGTTGAACTCCAAAAGTTAGGACAATACCTGTTTTATGCAATTCCAGTAGCAAAGGTTCATTTCTGCAGATATTTGTAAGTCACCCTACGAATGAATTGTTAATTTACTACATTCTTCCTGTATATCTGCATCTGTAAAAGAGGTCTGCATACTATTATGTACTATTGTTTGATATGCAAATCGATCAGAAACTGATTGATTCTGCACTTCATGAGCAAGTCAATTTACAAAATGACAGTACCAGATGCTTTTACCATGACGTTAAATTCATCACAAAGTGAAATAATGTATACATTGATTTACAATATTAATATACAAGAAAATTTACATAGTAAAACAATCAAATCATAAGAGAAATATTTATACTGTATACAATTAAATAAAACACAGCAACAACTCTTAATGCGTTACAGATTCTTTTAACCTATCAGACAGCAGAGGAATGAATCTAAAAAAAAGTATATAAAGACAAACTACAGCATGTAATTCCTCTTTACAGGCAACTGGCTATTAAATATTTACACAATAACATTCTTCTAAACTATAGAAGCTCAACAAATATATTTTGCACCCAGCAATACTGCAAATGGTTTTATTTAAGATACCTGACAAGGTAAAGATGTCCCCGAGCTACTGCACTACACCAAACAATTCATTTTAACAGATAGAAGTGTAGCACAATTGCTCAGCTTCTGAACCATCCAATTTTTAAAAAAAAAAATCCTGATATCATGCTTAACATGTTCTATAAGGTGAACAAATTCTTGGTAACCGATTAGCCACAATCTATTCTTGACCTGAAAAATAAGCTGACCAGTACAGACTGATTTTCATACACAAATTGTGTTTCTACAGTGACAAGTATCATAACATATAAATAAGGCAATTGTTTTCTTGTAAACAAACCTTAAGAAATATAGAGTGAACTCAAAGGAAAAGTATCAGAGCACTGAAAAAGTCTGATTAATAAAACCGGTCCAGAAATTAATTTTTTAAGTAGGATAAAAATTACAATGCATTAAACTGGAGGAAAAAAAAAAACAAACAATATTAATCAAATATGTTGTTTTGTAATGAAATACTGCTTTGTTATGAAGAAAGTTATGCTAATTAAAATTAAATCATAAAAAAATAAACCACATCTGTAATCTACTCTCATCATTTGCTTAATGACCATGATGGAAAAAATACAGTTCTTGTATTCACAGAGCTGTATTTTTATCTTCTCATTTAGTATTAAATTTAATATAGAAATAAATTTACATAAAACAAGGAGTCAAGTAATACATGTACTCAATACTATGGTAATTTTAATGCATTAAAGCATTATGATGCTCAGTAATCTGAGTAATTTTCTGACGTAGTTTACTCATATGTACATTTTATTTTCAGTCATACTTCCCATAACAGTAAATTTTGAGAAAGTTTGAAAATTTAAATCACTTCATTTTTGGAGAATCACATTGAAAATGATGTCTTGCTGAGCATTTCAAATTAAAAAATGATATTGCATTTTCGTAGTCATTTCTAATAATACGGTCTAAAGATCCAATTACCAACAATCTAAAGGCACATACACAAACTTTAGGAACTACATTTATAATAAAATACATTATTTAAGTAGATCAAACGTTGCTTCTTTTTCTTCCTTTTTATATTTTATCTACTGGGATTTTCTAGCGGTGTGAAAATATGTATATTCAAGAGTGAAAATTTTTCACTTTTGAATTATTGCCGGATACACATTTTACGTAATTTTAGTTTTCAACTTCTGAAATAAATTTCACCTGTCCGAGTCAAGAATATAGAATATTTATATTACATTAAAGAATTTAAAACGAAAATTTTCCACATAATTATCTATACTCCAAATGAAAAATATTACTGACATGAATATTTATTTAATTTATTTCTTGGTAATTAAGTTGTCTTTACCTAAACAAATAAATTTGGCTTGAAAGACATTTTGTTGGCAACAATCCAAAAATATGGAAATTAATATTCAATTATGAATTGAAATTTGCAGCTGAAATTTAAATTCATGAAATCCAAAAGCATGTAAAAGATTTTCAAAAAACCAAGTGTATTAGCAACATTTAAGACATGACTTCATTACTTAATAAAATCTGATATGCATGAGAAAGACATCTAGAGTTACATCACAAAGGAATAAAAGAACTAAAGAAATATTTTCTGAAAAATAAAAATTTGACTAAAATTGCAATGGAACCAAACTTGTAATACAACTCTAATACATGTAAAATCTTGTAATACAATTGCATGAAAACAATCACAGAGAAAATTGTAGAGTGGAAACGCTAAATGTTCAACACATTAGAATTGAAGAATTAGATTGTTTGTATCTAGATGTTGCAAAAAATAACATCAATCTAAATGATAAAAATACTGGTTTATTGCCAAAAATGTTTTCCGAATAGAATTTGCAAAGCTGCCTACACACTGAACACTTTTGAGCTGCATCAAGTTTCTGAAACACCTTCAATTCTCCCAATTCCCATTATATTGATACTATCTTATAATTGAGAAACTAGTAAAATATTAAACGCAAGAGTTGAAAATGTTTAGAAAGAAATAATCAATTGAAAATTTCCATACCTTAAAAATTATTAAATACAGGTGAAATATATATTCCTGTACTTTTCTGGAAACATCACAATCATACGTAAGTAAATTAAAGTTTTTGTCAAGCCTCAAAGCCATAATTAATCAAAAACTTCCTTTTTAATAT
Source organism: Acheta domesticus (assembly GCA_031308135.1). Classification (NCBI taxonomy): domain Eukaryota; kingdom Metazoa; phylum Arthropoda; class Insecta; order Orthoptera; family Gryllidae; genus Acheta; species Acheta domesticus. The sequence goes on from JAHLJT010008446.1 coordinate 104,059,249, forward strand.
TGTATGTTTTAAACCACTGATTAACCAGTGGATTTAGACTGGTTGCATGTGTGATTGTACCCTCTGTCCATTTATTTTCTTTTAAACAAAATTTACAGGAAGTATCACCATAACCAAAATGGATGTATTTCATTTATTACAGGTGGGCAGATTTTCCCCTAGAACCAAAAAATTGTGTATGACCTTTAAGTTCTCCACTCTACAATAATTAAGCCCTGAGTTTAATCATCAAAGGTACTATGCCAGTGAAAACAGCACATAGCTATCTTCATCAGTCCAGTTACTCTTTCCATTAAGACAATGAAAACTATTAATTCTGTTTTAGCTCAAGAAAATTATGATTCTTGGAAGAACATTTTATTGTTTGAATGTTCATTCTTATGAACACTCTAGAACGTATTAATGTCAAGGTGACAATATGACAGAACAACATCTCAAAATGGTGAATAAGCTGATAAGTCATGAAAAATTAAATTTTACAGGAGAGCAAAAAACAAATTTCAACTGACGCTGTAAATCAGGGATTAATGATATTCAAACGAAATCTACACACAAATATTTTTATTTGAATATCACCTTCATTTAAATATCATTAATACCTGATTTACTTCAGTTGAAAGCTGTTTTTTGCTGTTCTGTAAAATTAAGTTCTCATGACTTAACAGCTTATTCACCGGGATCAAAGATTTTTTTTTTTTTTCATACCAAGATACTTTGTCTAAAATTTACTTTGATTTATGAATATATTAACATTTAATCACAAGAGAAATTTAAAATTATTTCTTATATTCATTTGCAAATGAATTGAGGATAGTCACCAAAGAACATAGTAAACTGGTGATTATAAAAGCACTCATACGGAACATTTTTTGAAGTGCTACTGTGACAATTGTAAAGAATGAATGCAATTGCTGTCTTATTTTTCACAATGTTCAGTAAAAGCTGCCATTATTATCTATAACAAAATTAAACTAACATATGCATAATGACAGTGACATGACATTACATACCAATTACAAGAAGAATTTTGATATAATTGCTAGGTAGCACATTGTACCTTCTACAAGAAGAGGCCTATGGAGGCTTAATGGCATCCATTACATAGAGAATATCACAAACTTCAATAGATCAAACTTAACTTGATTCATGATATATACAAGGTGTCCTGGATCAGGCAGGAAAATAAACTGAGATGCACTAAGAGAATAACTAGTAGAACATTTCATGTCATTACTGTGTTATCAGTGCCTAGTTAATGAGATATATACAAGAATTTAAATCACTTACACAATACAAACGAAAGGAGATTGGAGTAGCAAGCATTTATGTATATACATTTTAGAAGTAACTAATTGTCCACAAAAAGCACAAATGAAAGATACGGAAATTAAAATACAGCTATTACATCAACATGAAATGACCTCCCTTTAAATAACTGCATCCCAGTAAACAGTGATACTTTTGTACAAATGTAGTTATGAATACAAATGCACTTACTCCTTTCACATTCTTTTGCCACTGCATGCAAATGTGTCACAACTTCAATTTTATGAAGTGGGTTTCAGTACACTTGTTCCTTTATGTAGCATCTAAGGAATAAATCAATGTTAAATCTACTCTCTAGGGAGACATATGACTGAAATTTTGGATCTTTTCAAAATTATTTGATTTTTTTTAATATCACCTTATAAAAATCTCAGTACTTTTTGCTATTTGAAAATAGTTTATTTTTTACAGTTCTGCCGTTTTTAAACAGATGGAATGTGACCAGCTGAGATTCTACCCCACACTCCCTTTTGTAGCTCTCTATCTAGTCTTGACCTGTTGTTCTATTTTAGCACCCAAAATTGTGGAAAACAATATAAGATTTTCTTGGATGATGCTTTTTTTTTCTTCCAATTTACAATTAATAGTATTGAATAAAATTTGTATCTCTAATATTTTATTTCATACACTTACAGGATATTTCTTTAAAATCTTATGAAAAAATAAGTAAATCTTATGAAATAATTATTTTAGAAAAATATTTTGATTGAACTTTTAGCTCCAAGATGAACTACTATTTTGAATTATGCAGTTGAAATTGCTTTCCATATCAATGTTTGCTTTACATACTCACTTTCAGAAGTAAATATGCAGTTGCATTGCCTTGGTTTTTGGTATTTTTACACTTTGAAGAAATCAACATTGCTTAGTATAACTTACAAAATGTCAAAGAAATAACGCTTAAGGAAAAAAACAACAAAAAACAAAACAACAACAAAAAGAGAGAGAGAGAGAAATCAACCTTGCTGTGCCAAGGAAAAAGATTTGAAAAGATGTATGTAGTAGCATCTTCACCTTAAAAGGACCTATCTCAATATGTGATTTTATAGTATCCTCTTGCACACAAAATGCTCCTTTTAGATAAATTTTGGTGTGATTAAATTGAATCTTATTGATATTGTAGGAAAATGTCTAATAACTTAAATTTGGCTGGGATTTTATTGTGAACTGAATAGGAAGATTTTTACCATTTTAATTAACAACCTGATAAATTTTCTATGAAGAATAGCCATCCCAGTTTTTAAAAAATTCTAACAACCATGTTATAATAATTTCCACAAAAGCTCTACCAATTTTGGTTTACAAATATTAAAGAAATTGAAAAAATAATAACGGGGCCAAATTTTCAAAATTGTAGCACAAGGAACACTTTTTGAATCATTTAACAAAAATAAATAAATTTTTAAAAAATTAACAAGAAACTAGTTTCAACAATCAAGTTTATCCTTCACATAATGTCTAATATTAACTAAATCTTTCTCTTAAAAAAATTGATTTTGTCATTTGAAAAATTGAGCTACAGCAAAATCCCGTTGTACGAGAATCCCGCATATAAGAGACAAAATTCACAGCCCCGAGGTCAGTTGTATATAAACAATGCATTTATTTCCCGTATTTAAGAGACCCGAGACAAAGCGTTGAATTTGCATCCAGGTGACTAGAGAATTTTGTCAGTGTGTAAGGGTTGGGCCCAAGCTTAATATAGACCGGAGCAGGGGTTCGTAACACCTGCGCCACCCGAGAAGGGGGGAGGTATGCGAACTTCTCGTGGGGAAACTCATTCTGTAAGCTTTGTGTCTTTTGACAAGGAAGTCGCTGCAGTATCTATTATTTTTAGTGTTTTGCCCAGTGTTTCCAGTTGTTACTTTCTCGTATTTATTTATTTATTTATATTTATTTATTTAATTTTATTTATTTATAATATATTTATAATAATTATAATATATATTTATAATAATATTTATTTATTTTTTTAATTCTGGCCCTCAAGAAAATGTGCGCAGATAAATCTCTTTCCCCACACGTCATATACGTTTTTTACTGCTTTTGACAAATAAATAAATAAATAGACGTCGAGAAAGTTGGATTTCAGCTACAACCTGGTGTCCTGGCGTACGATACGAGCCGAACTTCTTCTTTGTATTATCCCACACTCTTTCTAATGTGTTGCAAATGATTCCCAACACCGACACGTGGACCAGCACCTCTCAAGCATGATGGATTTTAGCCACTGAGGTCTATGGAATTAAGAAGATAGCACTGTTGCCTATGCTGGTATGCCATGCGGAAGAGTCTGTGCGAACTGTTTTGAGTGTGCAGTGAATTAAAAAATATTCAAACGTCATTTATTTGGTAATTTATAGGTTTATGGAAAATATACATGTGAATTTTTGACAAAGATTTCGGTACAAGGGTTTTACAGGATAAACGTTTTTCTCAGCTTTCTAACGAAGAAAAGCTGAAAATAAAAAAAAAATCGGCAGACCATTGCCAGATTTAAATATAGTGCAAATTATAAAGACAGTACATAGACAATTTAAGAGGGTTTTTAAAAGAGAATATTATTTTAGAAATGCATGGTTCTGTGGATGTGGTGTGAAAAATTTTGCTTTCCTTTCCATGCCTTTTAGAGGAGAAAATTGCTGCACAAAATCATGAATCACTAATTTTAATCATTTGAGTGTTAAAGCGACTAAAATATTTATTACCCATATGAAAATCAATAACCAAGATCAAAAGAAGTCTCGATGAACAAAAGTGACCACCGTCCTTTGTCACTCCATATTTCGTCAGTGCAATCTGAGGAAGTTTGGAAGTTGCTCGTGTTATGAGTATTTGTTATCACTAAGAGTGTCATTGCCGAGTGTTAGAAATGTCCCTCAGACGTTTTGATAGGTCGTGATCCAGACTCACTCCACTCAAACCCGGGAAGTACCACAATAACGTGTGTGACCAATTATTGCTTTCCAAACTGACATGTATTTCATTATACATCCAAAAACTCTTAAAATGATTAAACGGAAAATTCTCAACATATTCATTTATCCATATAAAATTGTCCGTAATATGTAATAACGTATGTTTTGACAAAAATATTTAATTTTATACTACTTAATCAAATATATTTTTTTTATTGATGTGCAATTTGATAAATGAAAACCATTGGCCTCTTCTTGATTTTCCACCGACCTGTGACCGCTTAAGATTAAGGGGAAAAATACGTTTTTATCTGAAAGTCTGAGCTCTAGGGAATGATGTAGGTCTGCAACAACTCAGTTCGTGCGCCATCAGCCGCCACTGAACATACGTAGTATAGAGAAAATTATGCAATGCTGCGGAGAATCGACTTTCAGATGTCAACGGAAATACATCTTTTGAGGTCTCCTGGTACAGCAATTTTTTTTTCTTTCAAAACGTCCGTCCGTCCGTGAACAACACTAGCGACAAAACTATTCGTATGATTTTTTTCCAAAATGAATATTCCCTAATCGATCTGGTTCCACTCGAAGCTCTTCGATTTTGAAAAACATTCTTTAATTTTTTGATTAATTAATACTTTGAAGCCCCTGGGACATTTTCAAAATTTTCTCAAAAATTGCTCCAAAGTTTTTCTTTAACTTTCTTGTAAGAATAGAGTGAAATACACTTCTATAGGTGGCGTAGGTAGGATTTTGAACTCTGAATTTTCGAAAACTGTCAAAGTTTGCAGTTTTTGCAGCAATTTTTCTACAACTACAAAGTAGAAGATAGAGATTTTCCTTCAAATAAAACTTTTTCTTCATAATTAGTCATTTCATTAACATTATGCACTAAAAAAAAAAAAAAAATTAAAAAAATCGTGCAATATTGCAAGCAACTTTAAAAAATTACAAAAACAAGATTTTCTTAAAAACAGCTGCAAATTTTTTATTTAAACTGTTGGTAAGGATAGTAATAAATGTACTCTATAAGACAACATAAACACCATTCCGTTCTTTTCTTTTGTTTTTTAAAAAAATTACACAAATGTAATTTTTTGATATCTCTAATGTCGTCAATATTTCCATTAGAGGTGATTTGTTCACATAATGCATTTACGAGCACATGTGCTTTAAATGATGTCATAAAGTTCACCCAAAAGATCTGGTTAAATGGGCTTTGGTATCAAGTAATTTGTGCTTTTTCAAGTTTAAAATAGTGTACAAATCAAACTAATCCACTAAAAACATGATAACATTTCATTAAACATGTCAAAAACCTATTTCCCACTCACAAGAGACAAAATTCTATTCCCCCAGGTTTCTCTTATAAAGGGGTTTTGCTGTATTTAAAATAAATCAGTCGCATGTCTCCATAAAATCAGTCAAGTGCTGTGCAGTGCAGCAGTGAGATCATCTTTTGTTAGCTTGAAAAACAGAGATTGGTGTATATTGAAAGGAGAGAATAGATTACAGCAAATAATGTTTTTTTCTCCACACCAAGGTTTCATAAAAAGATATAAGGACGAAGAAAGTTACCAAGTATGAGCTTGTCCTACCTGTTACAGGCACCATGTACAATCAGCACATGCAAGTCATGCTTACACCTAAGATCTAATTCTAAAACGTTTAGCACAAGTTAACATATTTATAAAACAACAAAGATGCTTATTTTTAGGGAAAGATAGGCCTTCCTTGGAAACATTTCCATAACAATCCTGGAGTGAAAGTGTGATTCTTTTATTACGGCTGCCAGTTAATGGGTACTTTACCCACAAATGTATTCAAACACAAAAGTGTCACAATCAATTCAATAGTTACCACAAATGGTAAAGATAAAATAAACTCCTCCAAATTTCAAGTATAAATAATATGCCTACTGAGAAATATGAACACACAAGGTGATCTGCTTTTCAATAAAAATTGTTAAACACTTTTGAAAGTGGTAATACAACCAAATTCTGATTAATGAAAAGCATGTCCGTTTCTATAGAGCAATATACAGTACTCTTGTGCTTAGCACATTGCATTTTGAGACAATATTCAATACTTATATGCGTCTAAAAAATTGGCAGTTCAATTCACAACACCACAGCTTGCCTTGACATCTGTATGAATACCTAATCCACAAAAAGTGAACTTCTCCCTGAATACATAGGCAATATTTGCAATTTACTTTTTTTCATTACAGGAGAGACAAAATCCCAAAGTTGTAAAATGAAACACTAACATAACATTAAAAAGACAAAAAAAAACTTAGAACAATGTTGCGTACATGGTTTTTGAAATCAACCCAAAATGAAAGTTCTATTACAATTTGTGATTTTTTTGCAACTATTCAGAATAAGGGTTACAAATAATCTCTGGTTCTAAAAATAACAGACAATTGAGTACCGTTGATTATCAAATCTGCTGTTGTGTAAGAATGAAACATTTCAAAAGAAGCCAAAGAATTCATAAAAGGTCATTATGCAAACGATTTTTTATCATGAATACATGAATAAAATAGGAAGTTATACAATTATAAAAAAATACAAGAATTTAATATGATTTAGTGCCTTTTGTTCCTAAGCCAACTAATTAGAGCCAATAATGTAAAAATGTACATCAGTTATGAATATTTGGCTCAAGATTTATTTTATAAAATCTTGATATGACCATGAATGACTAGAATTTTTAATAGCAGTTATAATGCTTCCATCATACAATGTTTAGCATATTGCAATATTCAGCAATCCCAATAAGCACATTCAATAGAATTTATAATTGAACGATGTCATTGAATGCACATTTAAGAACAACTGGATCATATTTGTGGGAGGTTTTAAAAACTCAGCTCCCACTACATGATGAAATTTACTTTGCAGTAGAAAAAACAATATACAATATTTGAACAAATTCACTTGCATGTGGATGGCAACCTGACTATTTGTGGATGGATATTGGCTAGATGGATGATTAACTGCATGGCAGCATGAATGCTCAGGAAAAGAAGTTGAAGTGTTAAAATGATTATGCTAGTTTGAACACATTGCCACTATCTGATACCAAAGAGAAGTCAGATGGCAAAAATTCCTTCTTTCCTATCTTAGCATTTCAGGGATCAAATGTAACATTTTTATAACAATCTATCTTAAAAAAGCAAGTCATTAAAAAAAAAGTCATAACAGAAAATAGCGCCTGGAAGTTTAACCATTCTCCCAATAGACTAGTTCACTTACAAAATTCTAGTTTACTACAACTGATTCTTAAAGCATATTTATCTGTATCACTGAACACAACTTCATCTTTTGATGTCGTCTGGTGATGGCAATTCTGCTCGAGATGCCATTTGTAAAGCAAGGACCCATCTGAAAGGAAAGTAATAAATGTTAAATATTTAAGATTTTAACAGATAAAATTACATTTATTATTATTATACTATTATCATCATTATTATTTATCAGGAACACCTGGAGGTGAAGGGAAACTGGAACAGGTGGCAGGCCTAGCAATCTGCACTTTATGATGATAATCATTATTATTTGTTCAATAATATCATTAACCCATTAGTAGTAATTTTGTAAATGTCCGAATATGTCTATACAATTGTCCATTATCTGTATTCAGTGAAGCCTGTCTTAAGATGTCATGGTTCTGGCAAAAATTTGGCTATTAAGTCAAGGTTATGAGTGTATATCAGGTCTAATTATGTTAAGTGCAATGAAATTAAGTATGCTTTCTTAAAAATCTTAGCTGCACAGATTTCAAAACTACCAAATAGTTTCAGATAATATATTTTCTTAAAATTGTTACTCAAAACATGGCATAGTAGCTGCATTTTTCAGAGAAAAGCAATTCTCAAGACAAAGAAGTTTCAGTTCTGTACATGTGTTGCAACAACGAGTCATCTGTCACTCTCTTAATCATTATCTGTCTCCTTGGAGATCACTGCTTCTCTGCAATCTTCCTGCAGCTGCCCCTGAATCACCATCCAAATGAGTTGACAGCCGAATTCTTTTAGTAACACCGTCCATTTCAGCTTCAAAAATATTTCTCTCAGTTTGGCATCATAGACTGTCCCTGCAATCTTACCTAAATCCTGAAGTTTTTCCAGTTTTGTTTCTGTCCATCTGTAGTGTTCAATCACAGCAATATATGTCCATACTCAACATTTTCTAAAACATTTTTGTATGGTGTCTTTCATAACATTCCAAGATGATGTAATTGATGAAACGTCACCAACTTTAAACATTTTTATTAAATCAGGAAAATTCAGCATCATCCATTCATGCTATTAGTGATTGCAGAACATGTCATGTAATGCAGCTGAAATGTTTAGATTATGCCCTGGTCCAGAGGTTGCAAATGTGAGCAGTGTCATCTTCAACCACTTGTAGCAAGGTGCTCTACATCCACAAATTTTCGCTTTTCAATTTTTTATAGTAAAGTACTACATGTAATATGCATATTTAAGTCATTTACAATCATTCTTATGAGTTACTGTCTCAGCACTGCCATGATCCTAGTTCAAGAGGTGCAATGAACCAAGGGGGCCAATAATTATTTTATTTAAAATAGTGAAACAAAACAAAATTTGTAATACATATCCAAAAGCAATACACTTTTACCCATGTCAGTTAGTAAAATACATAGAAGTATAACAATAGATATCAAAAGTTTCACATTTCACAGGTCACAAGAAATAAACATTTTATAGAGCGGTATTGTATTAATGATCAACTGTTTAAAACTCAGTAAGTGATAAGGTACTTGAACATCTAAATCGATGTTTTTCTCCCTTGTTATTTGCTATGAAATATTTGTCATCAGTGAACATTGTCTTGAAAATATTGCAAAGACCTGATTTACCTATCTCATCATGTACTGAAAATATAGCTCTTCTTAAAACGAACATTAAGACGTATTGCAATAATTTTGATGAAATGCTAAGCACTGCAACCGAGCTTGCTAATTCATGCGATTTAGATGTGGATTTCTCCCCACCTACACAGGCAAAAAAACAAACAATGTTCACTTATGAACATGATGATGAGAGTACAAACAATTCAAAAGACAATTTACACATACACTTTTACTTTCTCGCTATCGCGGTAGATATAAAGTTATGTAATGCAGCATGAGAAAAAAGTTAATTTTTGACAGAAAAGAAGGACAACCCGAAACCGAGACCTCTTAAGATTGTCCTTATGAATTCAGATGATGCTCAAGTATTTATTCAAACATTTTGGAATCATCATAAAGACCCCGGCACCTGTCAAGTACTACAGCAGCTCAGCATTACTCGTGACAGGACTCCGCTCCAGATATCTCAGTTTGCCAAACTAAAGACTCAACTGAAGGAGATTTCTGCTTTGGAACAACAACTAATTACTGAAGTATATTGAGCACTTGGATATCTTAGGACAACTGGCAGGGACCTGGAGACTATAACAGCACTGCGAACACACTATTTTTCAATTGTTAGATCAAAACTACAACATGCAGCAGTTGTTTAGTCACCTGACAATTGGTTTAATCAAATCGCTTGAGACTTGTCAGAGGCATTTTGCAAAAAATTTAGAGTTTAAGGATAGTGAAAGTTATCCAGTATGTGGTATTGAGAATGAATACCTGTACAGAAGATTTGGGCTTGACACTCTTGACAGCAGGAGGAAATTACAACAAATTATTACATTAATTAAAATTATTAGAGGAATTGTTTATGCGCCTGACCTGCTGCCTCAAATTCATTTTCGATCCCTCAGTTTAGCTCTCGTTCATTTAGAATCTTTTATAATCCTGTTTCCAATAATAGGTACATGCATAAATCTAAATTGTTCAAACTAACTATGGAGTTAACTCATAATTTTCTGGCTAATAGTGATGCTAAGATAGATATTTTTGTTGATTCCATTAATTCTCTTATAAGGAATATAATTAATTATATCAATGCCAGTAATTTATTTTTTTTATACTCAGATAGTCCTTAAATGGGGTAATCTGCTGGACTTATCGTAAATAAAATAAAATAAAATAAATAAAATATCCCAAACCCTGCATTCTCCGAGATCGGCAGAGCGACAGCATGGTGTAGCAGTAGAGCACATGGTGAGTTAACATAATGGACCTGAGTTTGATTTGAGGCATGGGGAAAAAAATGCTGGTTGGAAACATTTTTGAAGGTTCATATAGTAGTATGAATATAGCAGAATCTACAAATAAGGCGACAAAGTATGTGCTGTTGAAGCACTACTAGTTTTTCCCAGATATACCATTTTTCCAAATATTTGTAAAAGTAATACTTTCATAAAAGGATTTTGCTTTAGTCCCAACAGCAAAGTCACAAATTTAAAAATTGAAATAATTAAAATAGTTCATGTAAAAATATTTTGTATTATTATTATTATTATTATTATTATTATTATTATTATTATTATTATTATTAGATATAAAACAATTCAAATGACAAAAACGTAATTCAAATGTGTTCCATTTTTTAATTGCATGTTCCTCAGACCTTTATGAAATGTTTGTTAGTTATACAACCTCGTTTATATTCTAAAAAATATTGAATACATATTAGAAAAATGTCAGTAAATTTTTCAGTTAATTCAGAAATACATTCAAATCGTAATGTCTTTTGACAGAGAACTAAGAGGTGTTTTCTTTAGTTCTATAAGACAAGCTATTGTAATAGTTTCATGATGGTAGTCCAAAAACACGCAAGTTTTATGTTTGCTGTGAAAAGCAGTAAATATGAATTTGCTGTGAAAACAAGGTTTGAGATAAATGATTTTAAAGTATTCTTGATCACACTCTCACTGATAACTCAGCTGCACAACTTCACCAACCTTCTGCCTAAATTTGATAAATCTTGCACATTCTCCTATTTTCCACACTTTCTTAATTGTCTTCAGCCAGCATTGATCATGCACTGCATGTAAGTAACAATGTTGCGGATAACAATCTGCGGATTCAACAACAAATAACAATCTGCGGATTCGATGGTGTGACGGTGAGCGTGCCGGACTGTCATACCAAGTTCGCGAGTTCAAACCCGATCGAAGCCGTGGATTTTTAAGGGCGAAAAAATCCTTCGTACGCCTTCCGCGGAGGGGAAGTAAAGCCGGCTGGCCGATGTTAGTAGATTTACTTGCATGTAAAAGATCCTCAAGCCTAAATGACGCCTCTGAGCTAATTCAAATCGCCTGTTTCGTTGCCCGAGATAATACCTTCTTTCTCCGTTAGGTGAAAGGAGCGTAGCGAAATTTGCGTGGTCAGACGGAAGAGCGGGCCTGATGGCCCGAGTCTCGCCACGTAAAATAAGGCATTAACTATAACTATAACAACTATAATGTTTGCTGGGTCTTTTTCGCAACAAGTCTCTTAGGCCCTCTTTGGTCATAGAGCATAAATAAACACATCTGGAGTAATTCTCCGTTAAATTTTGTCATTTATCTCATAAGTCTATGCCTTTTATCCCTTTGGCCTGGGGCTTGGCACTGTCAGTAATATAACCCGGGTCCCCTTCCATGAATTTTGTGGTGTTTCGAGTTGCTTAACTTCCATGACTTCATGGAGCGTAGTTAAGCAATTTGTCTGACTTCAAAATCTAAAATATAAATTAGTCAATTCCAATTAGTTTGGATTTCACCCTATCCCTACTTCTCGTTGCACATTTGAATTACACGAATTACTGCAACGACATTCACGGGATAGTAGGTGAAGCAGGGTACAAGGGAGAATAAGTCAAGAGCAGAAAAAAATACTTATGTACTAACTACAGGGAGAGAGATGGGGATCTCCTAGATCTCTGCACAAACCGCACTCGAGTGCGCACAGCCTTGCAATTGCTTAGGAAATTTTATGAACTTCTCATACTTGAGAAAATGTGCCCTCTTATTTCATCGCAAAATAACACCCGCCATCCATGAATACATCATTGTTCACGAGCTACATTAAGGAGTATTCATGGAGTAAAAGCTCTACCAAATAGGTGACTGCATAAAATTAGTGCTTCAAGCTGCGATTTGACAGTGCATAGACAACCACTGCACCAGACACATCCTGTAAGTACATCAAGCCATCACTGGTTCCCTAGGGGCTCCTGTTGCTAATGAATTGGTTATTGATACCACAGAAGACTGCTGGTTGCATATTGTGAATGCAAAATGCCACCTGCCAGGAATCGAAGGCATCTTCATGCTGCCTGCCCTATGGCTGAGTGATAAAACCGCATGCTATCTGAACACAAGGGACTAGCAACAAATATATGCCTCTATGATGGAAAAATGGCCCTGAGATTGTCCTTATCACAAAGGAGTTACAAAGATCTTTGAAAGAATGTTTGTAATATAATCAGACCATGCAAATGGTGTAAAGGAATGTGGTTTCATTAATATCTTATCAAGGAACTGGGTTGCATGCAAGGCCATGCATCTGTTGTTAAATTTATCTCTTTGGAAATGTTTGGAAATCATACATCTGTGTAATTTGTCTGTGCATCATAGGTTCCTTCCTTCGCCCATTAAACAGAATCAGGCAATAAATTAATCTAACGCACCAAAAGAGATGGCAGAGTTAGAATACACAAAGCAGTATGTGACTGATGGATATTTCCGGCCACATATATTGCTTGGTCATTAATACCATTAGTGTAGTGAACGTTATATCCTGAGAGGTAGCAATGTTCCTCCCTAGCTAGATGGTGAGATCTGGAGCTGACATTACAAGTCAGCCTGTGGTGGATTTCCACCTCCAAGTGTCTCCCTCCAGGGGGCACTGCCCCAGTCTGGACAAACTAAGCTCCCGACATGTGTGGTAGTGGAGTGGATATAAGTGTGTGGACGTGTTTATGAGTAAGGGGAGAGGTGGGGGGCACAGATGAGAAAGGTATGATCCATGGCCTGTTTGTTAGTGTACTACTTAGGCATTGACCTGGTATTAATAAGAAAAACCATGGAAAACTACTGAAGAGAACAAACAGTTGCTAGAATTTCCCTCCGAAAGTGACTGAATTCCACCCACATAAAATGCTAGTGTCGAAATCCCACCACAGTCAGGACTCGAATCCTAGGACCTCCCTGTCAGAGACACCACTGTGGCAACAGATGCTATCAATGAGACATCTCAATTAGTGAGGCTCTTTACCCTTGTCATAGTTTTGACATTGTCAATCATAAGGAGTAATGTAAATTCAAATTATTTAAAAAGGGCAAATACAAAAGAATGTATGCACTATATAGACAAAGAGAACATAAAAAGAGGAAAAAGAAAGAATACAGTGGAAAATGCACATGAAAATGCTACTCAAACTATAAAACACATAACCTCGTCACAACTTGTCACACCACGAAACAGAATAAGTGCACAGAAAAAGTGGAAATGACCAGAAGAAAAAATTCGCAGAATGACACCCTTTGGTTTTCAGTTTGTCAGTGGCAACTCGGCAACATGTTTCGATACATGAATACATTCTGACGGGCAGTTTCCATGAAAACTCCCGAAACAACCATATGTCACATTCACCAACTACTTTTAATTGAACCTAAGGCAATATAAAATTTGAATAATTACTTTACTTGATATTCAGTGCATTACATTGAATTACTTTTCAAATCAGAAATATATTTACTGGTTCTAAAATTCCTGGGGGTCCCTCTTACCTATGCTGTGAGCAAACCATGCACCTACACGATACATAGGATTTTCACCAAAATTGATATTCATTAATCGACCAGGGTGATGTCATGGCCCCTTGAATTTGGAATTTATGTTTTAATTTTTGAAGGTATTTTACATGAAGCCTCTAGATGATTTTCATAATTTTCTAAAAAAAGGACTCCATATTTTTTCTTTAAATTTATTGCTCGAAGTTAAGGGCTTTCATAAAACAGAACAGCTCTGATTTTCATGAGATAGTCATTAAGACCACAAAATATTTAAAAAGGCCAGTTATTACTTGATGTGGATTTGTTCAGATGTAAAGTTTATTAGAATTCTGATATGAAAGTTACGAGATCCAGTACCTTGGAGCAGAAAAATTGTCCTGAATATGGAACTTTATAACTTGCAATGCTTGCAACTTACTGAAAGCATCTTAGCTTGTAGTTTTAATGTTAACCGAGAGCTTATATAACAATACATTTATGTAAAAGCATGCATTTCTGTTGGAGCAATTTTCAATGAAATGAGAAGTGAAACTTACTTATCTGCTTCATCTTTACAGTTTGCTTGAAAATGATACATTTTCCTTGAATGATACATTTTGAACACTCTTTCTTTATCACTAAAAGATTCATTCTTCAATTCTGACCCCTAAAAACAGAAATCATTTCTAATGTTAAAAGAACTCTAAAATCTGATTCAATGGAATGTATAAGAATGCACAAGTAAACCTGTTCAGAGACATTCACACAATATTTTCCTCTTTTTTATAGACAATGTTATAACACTCTGGAATTGACAAAGAGACAAATCATTTAAGCCAAACAAATATTTTGGTGTCTGAAGTGAGACCGTAATCTATTACAGCTGCTTTTACTAAGGTAAGTAATAAAACACTATCTTTTTTACCCAGAATGTAAAAAACAAATACTTTTACATATTACTTAATGCTTTATGTACCTTAACAACAGTGAACCCTGGCAATGGAGTAGCAGTTAGCGCTCTGTTATCTGTATGTGAGCGGAAAGAGTAAAGGACAAAATCGTCATGAAGTGAAAACCACCTTTGAGCCCATGTCTTGCTTGTTTTCAATAGCAAGTAGCCACTCAGCACAGAATTTGCATCAGCTGATACCTAAAAGAAATTTTTTTTTGTAGGAAAAACTTTCATACAAGGACAGAAAATTATACACAAGTCTTCATACCTCCAAAACTCCTTTCTCTTTACTATATAAAATACTAGTGCTTTCTGAACTTGGAGTAAAATTATCTGGACTTCTATCAGGACTTGTAGTGGCAGATCTCTGTGAAAGAACTTGATGGCAGTGGCGGCACACACGAGAAGCTTTGTTGTCTTCAAATGGTAAAGGAAATCTCTGATTTGAACACTTCCCACACAAGACCTACAATGGACACACTCTATGACGAAAGTACTAAGAAATAGGAAACTCAGTTTTAAATGTACATAAATTAACAACTTACAATTCCACATGCTCGGCAATGATGCTTTCGCTTTATAACTCCAAAGCTTGTTGCACAATCCATACATTTTGTAACGCTTTCCATTTTGATGTAATTAGGAACTTTTTTTCCCAGTTCCATTTCAATAGAAGTTGAACTGTCGGCCCCTATCTTTAGCGAAGACTTCCTTTTGCATAATTCTTGAATAGCAAGAAATAAAGCATCTAACCATGCAGACTTCTCTTCCACAGTACTGATGAAAGACAAAAAGGTGATTGATGTAGGAATTTATAAAAGTCTCTTCCATAAAAAGTATTAGTAATAAAATATGTGAAGTCAAGTTACTCTTTGGCCTATTGCAAATTATTATTTACTAGATTTATATACTTACTGTGTGTAAAGTTCAACATTTTTATGATTATCTCTCACATAAAAGGTGTTCTCTGTTTCTAGATTGTCGCCCTCAACAATTTCAATGGTTTCCATATTGAACTTTGCTCTTAAACGATATACAGGTCCTAATATAACACTTTTTGATATTAAGCGAGATGAACAAAGCAGAAGAATGTCTGTAAAACTGCAAAAGAATGACACTTGCATATTAATTCTATCAGTATAATTTAATTTACAAATACATATACAATAAATTAGATACATCCATTTATAACTTAAAAGTTCTAATTAACAATGTTCAAGTTAAAAAAGTTATTATCAAAAATCTTGGTACAATAATAGATGAACAAATTAAATGGAATTTCAATGGAACATCACCAATATTAAAAAAGAAACAGAGAGGGGGAGAGAATTTTTTCATGGGGATAGGATTACATTGATACTTTAACCCCTCATCAGATCACAGATTAAAATCCTGAAGATAATTCACACTTATGAATCGCATAATTACTCACAATATATTATATAACTGTTCAATATAAGAATGCTGGAATCATTAGCCACATTATTTAACTGTGAATAATTTACACAATAAAAACACAGGTGTAACATGTACGTTTACTACGTGTTATGTGTTACAGTGTTATACTGTATGTTTTGTTTTAATTTCTTGCATAAAAATCCATAATTTCTTTTCTTTAAATTATAAAACAGATTTAAATTCCTAATTTGAATGGTTTTAACCAAAATGTTTATGGCATATTATTAAGAAAAATAATTAAAATGCCAATTTGTGATAACATACAGGTTACAAGAACTGCTCTTCTCCTTAACCAACATCAGTATTATTAGTGATATTATTCTCATTATTACAATTACAGGTGCATACTTTTCTTGACATTCAGGATCATAGTCCAGCTCAGCACTACGTACTGAAAACAATGTAGTTTAAAAGATTCCCAAATGGGCTGTGCTGGGTATAAAAAAAAAGTGTGTGCCTATTTTTGATATTGAATATTTTGAAGTACTTATTTGACAATAAAAACATAATATAAACCAGTGAAACATTGGTATTTTTCCTACTTCCTTATCTTGGCATATATATTATGAATGTGTTTGTAAAATTAATATGCTTGCTATCACATTTTGTTAATGAAGATGTTAACTTTAACAACACTCACTAAAAATAGATAGCGCTCCTGATGATCTCCACTTCTTGCTGATATTTTCACAATTTTGCCTTCTTTTAACAATTCCCTGGTGGGACTTACTAAATCAACAACACCACTTATTTTTTCTTGAATTTCAAGAAGTTGTTTAAATTTATCTATTTTTTTCATAGCTTCATTGGCATGATTAGCAGCAGTGGACACTGAATGTAGAGCACCTGTAAAAATAAAAGCGCCTTGGTGAAGTTCATTTATAAAAATGGTAAAGGTCAGATTTTCATTAAAATCTCTGAATTTTAGAAAATGCAAAAATTAAAAACTATATCAACCACCTCCAACAACTACATTATTGAAAAAAGTTATGTTTTTTCAAATGTATTGTTTTTGAAATGAAAACTATTCTTCAAAATTAATCTTTAAATGCTATGTAATTTTTTCAAAATTCGAGTACTTTTTGCGTGAATTTAAGTGAAATTGTGACAAAACTAGTGATGCTACAACATCAGATAACTTCTCACATTACATGAATTGGCTACATTTAACTACACCACATGAACCTGCAGAAGTGTTTCCAATTAACAGAAATCAGGTCCTTTGAGTTAATCAGCCATGTATGTTCACTCTACAGCACCAGTCGCATCGCTAAAACCAACTTTACAAATGCTTAAAATACTTGTGATTTCTTGAATTACTTTTCACTTTAAAAAATTTAAGAGTCCAACGAAAATGAGACCTTTCCCATTTTTTAAAGCGTTGTTGGCTCTATCTATGGAATAAATTTCAAGAAAAAATTTGGAGCCATTTTTAAGAAAAAATTTATTTTATAAATTGCATTAACATCAATTTTATGATTATTTACTGGATTCATGGCAATGCTGATCCTACACAGATGTAACTATCAAGAACCCCCCCCCCACACCACCTAAATTGTAAAATGTCAAATTAGCCCCAGATTTACGGAACTTAAGTTATTTTACACACTCTCTGTATCTTCCCTGTCACATGAATCATCAGACAATTTCTTGAGGTATTCCTTCAGAAGAAGTTCATAACGTGGTATTCTCTGAATGGGACTCAACATATGATGTGATAAAGTCAGTCCTCCACATTCAGGCATTTGCTGAAAAAGGGATACATTATCATCACAATTTTGTGTAGGTGGTTATTTCATTCCTGTTATATTTATGTCTCCATTAATAAGTCCAACATACAAATACTTTAAATATTTCAAATAAATCAGTATACAACATGAATGTTATTTACTCATTTATTTAAATATTATTTGATATACAATTTAAATAAAACCAGAAATCTTCATTTTAAAAATTGGTGATTTATCAATTTTTCATTTCTGAGTGTGTAAATAAAATAAATTTTAATGGTTTGCATATAAGAAATTAAATTTTTTATTTTCACAATTTCACAACTTATATTTCATACAGTTAGATTATTAATCCAACTCTGAAGTACTTCAGATAACTCACATGAATTTCATCCATAATAGCAGCGAATCTGTGATTTTTTCCAACAAGGGCATTTATGATGTTCATTGCATTATCAAAATTTTTTATGTACTCAGTGTACATTTTTAAAAACGGTGTAAGGTTCTTCATGATATCACCTTGAATGTAAAAGAATGGATTAATCATAATATATCAACACATGTCAAAATATTTAAATGGATATTGTAATATATGAGCATGTATTCCATTGTCCATTTGTAAAGGCGCTTACCTATTCTCAATTCTTGTTCCCAATTAGCCATACGAGTTTCTAGTTGAGGCAACAGAAAATCATGATGTAACTTGTAAATTGATTTTATATTTGAAAACATTTGAGGAATCATTTCTTGGGGAAACATTGGATGTGCTCTGTTTTCTTGATCAACACGAAAATGAAACACCTAAAATTGAATGTATTTATACATTAATTTTAATGTTGGATATATTTAGCACAATACATTTAGTTTAATAATTAAACTTCATTTTACCAATAAGTATAAGTACAATATATAGAACACCTCCAGAGAAATATTAACTTTAATTTTAAATGTACTTCAAAGAAAGATTCTTTCATATTATGAATTTATTTGATTTGAAAGCACACTTAACAGTCCTCATCCTCTGCAGATACATTAACTGTGATCATAAGCATTTATGATGTAAGCACTTGCACAAGGGGACATGGGCATGGCCCCCTGAAACTTTTGAAAGCGACACAAAGCCTAATATAATAAAACATTTCATTTTCGTAAACATGCTAATTATCTGATAGAAATGACATATAGAGCCTGCAAATGCATTTTAAAATTTACAGTAATTATACCAAATGGATTGTTACCATATCTGTTATTAGAGTTTTATTGTGTTTTTGTCTTTAAATAATACATAAAAAAATTTAGATTTTGACTTATTTGCTGATGTCAGCACATGTCTTGCTGTATTCACTGATCTTTTTTTTCCAACAATTAAAATTCATTTTTGTATTTCTTAATAATGTTTTTAATTTTTACTTCCTTACCCTATTACGTAAGGAGAGAAAGTATTATAATTGTGTGCCAGAAATTGGCAAGTTTCAACAGGAAAATTCTTATTGTTGGGTAACTAAAAAGTGGATAAATCTTGTTTCTGTATGTAGTAAATTACTTCTGCTAACACACAAGTCAAAATCCATGTTCTGTGGGTCCTTGATACCCAAAAATTGATTGATTGCAAAATGACTGTCTGTGGTCAACACTAGCGACTAGAAAAGATGGATAGTTTTCATGTAATTGTATGTGAAATATGGGCAATTTTTAAACAATAATTTTCTCCAAAACTACTCCAAATTTTTTCTTTAAATTTTTTCTTCTTATGTATCAAAGTTCAAAACTGGTGGTTCTAAAACAGAATATACTTTTCCCCCCGTATTTTCACACAAAATTAAGCGAAAAGTACTGAAACTTTCGAAAATTTATACATGACCTTATTTCAAAATCTATCTTTAAGGATCAGATTTCATTAAGGGAAAAATCTCTACCTTTAATATTTTAGTTACAGGAAAAAGAAAGAAAGGAAAAAAGAAAAAAAAAGGAGAAAAAGAAGAAGAAAGAAGAGGGAGAGGGAAAAAAAAAGATATTTTCAAAAAATTAGGGTTTTCAAATACGAGACCTGCACCAATCCGTTAAATGTCCTTCACACTATCCAACAACAAAATTTAATCAAAAATGATGGAGCCATTGATTTTTATTTGGAAAATGTCCCAGGGGCTTCGTGTAAAGTACCCCCCAAAATCGAAATATCAGTTTCAAATTCAAGGGGCCACGACATCAGCCAGATCGATTACGGAATATCAATTTTGTAGAAAATTGGCTGAATGGTTTAGCCGGTGGTGTTATCTATAGACAGACGGACGTTTTACCGGCAATCAACTTTTCAGCATCAAACAACAAGTATTAGAGGATTTTGTTTCTAAATTTAGCAACAGGATTTATCCACTTTTTTGTTACCAAGGCCCTGTAATGAATTTTTTCAGATGAACATTTGCCGTTTTTTTGGGGGCAGCATTACATAATTTTCCCTCTACCCCGTAGCAAGAAAGTAAAAACAGTTTTAATCTCATTTTTACCAAACTCTGTATTTTCGAAAATTGTAAAAATTAACATCGCAAAAGTACAAAATTGAAAAGATTTTTCTTAAATAAAATCTGTTATGAAAAGTCTACAAATATGATTTTTAAGCTGTATTTGCTGCAGTAACGTTGAAATGCAACAGGGTAGGTTCAGAAGGAAGTAATTATATAATTTTGATTCATTATAATCTTTGTTAAAACAACTAAATTTTTATATTGGAAAGTTTAGTACAAGTTTGACATAAAAGCACGCAAAATTATTGCAATTTAGTGCAAGTGGTACTGCGGATATTAATTAAAAAATTCTAAAAACATCAAATAAATATTCTCTAAAAGCATTCTAATATTGCTTTGCAAATAATTCTAATTACATGGGAGCAAATATTTTTGCATAAATTCTTGCCAAAAACACTCAGTGTGTTTATAATTTAACTTATTATGTATATGAGTTAGGTAGGAATCCCAGAGAACAAGAAAATATGCACAGATTGCACTTCTCACCATACTACAACACCATTCACAGTTTTTAACAGTTTTTTAAGTTAAATAAATAAAATAAAAAAGATGTGAAACAGTGACCCCCATTAAAAGTCAAACCCCTTTACAAAACTAATGCACTTCATGCCAACATTTAAAGAGCTTCCCAGAGTAAATGCTTAAAATGTGAATTATTTATTCATTTATTTATTCAAAGGGATGAACCCTTTACAAAAATTAATACATAGTAGTATGATACAAAATAATTAGACAATAAAAGCAGTGAAATAAGAATTGTCATAATACATAAGTAAAATAAATTATCATGGGTCAGATACAGACAAGACTTTTTTCAAGCAAGCTTTAATGTATATTGAGTTAGACTCAAATAAGTATAAAACGTTACAAAAATCATTTGCAAGTTTACAGATTCTGTTAATGATATTGTTGGTGGCGTAACTGGATCTACAAAATTTAGTACTTAACAATACTTGATTTCTGGTAAATCTCTTCGGAATACAGAAAAAAGAACATTAGATAATATTTTACTACAATCAACATGGTTTTTAATGACATTGTAAAAAAAATGACAAGTAATTAAGTCTCTTCTCTAGGATAATGAAAGTATATCAAGCATTTCACGGACCTGAGTATAGTCATGGCAGAACCTAGACATGAGGGTGTTGTTTACATATGCAATCTGACAAAGGAATCTGTTCTGAACTCTTTCAATAGCATCAATACAAAATTGTGTATAAGGGGATGCATATTCCAAATCACGGATCATGGATGCATATTCCAAAAGAGGTCAAATGAAGGAAAAATACAAGATCTTGAAGGTTCTAACATTATTATTGTAATTGATTTAGAATTAATAACAGATTTTTAGAATTGGGTTACAAGTGGTAGTAGATTGTAATTCTGTTACTAACTCATCAGTTGCAACAAGGGTGAATAGCTTACTTAGGCCACTCCTTAATTTAAAATTGAGAAGTTCACAAGCAAATATAGAAAAGTTTAGGTTTGGAGCAAGCCTTTTCATACATTGAACCATCAGTCTTCAATAGTGCAGCTGAGATTGTAGGGCATTACCATGTATACTGCAATTTTCCTAACTTTGCCCCTGACAGAAATCAGCTGTTTCGCTGCCATCCAATCGGGAGCTTATATTTCACAACAGTGGTGACGTTCAAGCTCCCGATTGGATGAAACCGTCAAAAGCTGATTCCTGTCAGGGGCAAAGTCACGAAAATCGCAGTATAGTGCCATAAAGGCAACATAGATCTCTTGAAGAGACTGTATTAATACCTATTCAAGTCTACTTTCATTGATGTGAACTATTACTACAAAACTCAGTAAAATGGGATTGCTGTTCTTCTGTACAACCAATTACAAAACTACTGTTTACAAAACATTTTTTTGCTCCATAAAATAATGTATTATTTTTCTTTCTTGCCCTTGCATCATAAGAAGATAAAGATTGTAATTGCACCAGAAAACAGTGAATTTCAGACAGAAAATATCTTATTGTTGGGCCCAGGGAATGAGAAACTGGATAAATCTTGTTCCTATGCATAGTAAATTATGTCCCCCTCACATGTGTAGGTCCTTGTTTTGTGGGTCCTGGATACCCAAATCCATGTTTTGCGAGTCCAAAAAATTGACTGATGGAAAAATGTCTTGACTGTCCATGTGTCTGTGATCAATGTTAGTACCTAAACTATTTAGTCGATTTTCTCCAAAACTGATATACCCTGATCAATGTCAATGAACTCTAGGCCCTCCAAGTTTGAAATGGACATTTTATTTAGAGGGTACTTTACATGAAGCCTCAACAACATTTTCAAAATTTCTCTTCCAATGTATTCAATAAAAGAATTGGTGCTAGCCTCAATTCCAGTAAACACATTGTATTTTTGAAAATTGGAAACATTAACATTTCAAAACTACAAAGTTGAAGATTAAGATTTTTGCCTCACACAAAATCTGTTCTCAAAAAATCAGCTCATTTTCCCAAAATGTGTGCAATTTATAAAAACACATGTCAAAAACTGCTCCAAATTTTTTCTTTAAATTTTTTTCCATGGATAAAACAAGGGACACTTAGAAGAATGGCACAGGTCTCATTTTCATTGAACTCTCTGAAGTTTCAAACTCGCAAAATGTATACCCGAATAAGGGGGTGAAAAATGCCCCCAACCAAACTGATAATTGTGATACTCCTATGAAAGAGAATAAAAAATGTCATAGATTCCCAAAAAATCAGCCTCCTAGGGCTATCTGTTGCAGAGATGCAATGAGAAACATGTTTCTCATGTTGTTTCTTTACCCTTGGCTTCTATTGCATGTATCAGGCTGAAACAAATTGCAGAGACAAATAAAAATAGGTGAATTTGAAGGCATTTTTGTCAACCAACTTTGGTGCCAAATTCAAATAGGGAGGGGAAGAAAAAAGAAAAAAAGAAAAAAAGAAAAAGATTTTCAACGTGATAACATTGAAGTAATGTCTCTGTTTTTCCCCCTAGAATGTGACTCATGCCATTCTATAACATTTCCCCCCCACCCAAATTTTTAAACAATGTGGATGGTAGTGAAAAATAATGAAAACCAATTTTATCAGTTTAAATATTCAAAATTCGTGCCAAAATGTGATTGCAAAAAACATTTTACCAATATTTAAACACAGATTCAATCACAACACATGAACTCCAAATCTTATATGTGTTACATCAATTATGTACCAAACTCAAATGGAATATCAATAGTGAAACGAAAGGTATGGACTCTTGTGCATCGTATCAGACTTCAGCCAATGAGCTCTAGGCACCAGTTTGGGTCATAATATTATCAGGAAATTTAAATGCCAAAATTATCAGTTACAAGTCATTGAAACAGATAAGCATTTTTTTTTTGCATCTTGTATTTTAATTACACCTTCATCATGTTATTTTTGGTGGGACACCGTTAAAAATTGTCACTTTATGCTACTTTTAAAATATTTCTCAACACTTCTTGCTCTCCATGCAACATAAGAGGCCAACGTCTGGTCTGACTTCAAATGAATTGTACATGTTGTAGTTAAGTGGTTAGTGGCACAAACTGGTACTATGCAGAATGAGGAAAAATCGGTGCACCAGAGGAGCCCACCTATCTCCATCAAGAAAAGTGTAACCATGGAAAGCTCCGATATTGGGAGTGAAACAAAATTATTTTGAACGTGCAAACAGAAGTCGCACCCTGGGATACTGCTTCCAAATAGCTGAGGTCATTTTTTTCATTTGGCACATGCGGTCATTTTTTTTTTTGGCACATTTGGCGAAAATTGTTAACCTGTCAGAAATTTTGAGTGGACTGTTTATAAATGAATGTGTGATCCCAGTTATTCAAGAAGTTAAGGACTGTCTAATTGTCAATAATTAATTTGAGTAATTTGATTTGTATAATAAATATGAATGATTAGTATATCTAAAAGAGTAATTTGATTTATTTTAGAAAGAATATATAAATCTAAAAACAAAAGGTGTTTGATGATTTTCTTTAGATAATATAAATACTTTCCATGTAAAAACAAACATTTGTCGTCAAAAAGTTGTAAATAATGCTGGTAAGTGAGACTTTCATAATTCAATTCAATAAGTATTCAATAATTTAAGTATACATTTTTGAAACATTGGTAAATTTTTTTTCCAATCACATTTTGGCATGAATTTCAAATTTTTTAACTGATAAAATTGGTTTTCATTATTTTTCATTATCATCCACATTGTTTAAAAATCTGAAAAAGTATGTTACAGAATGGTATGAGATTCATTCTAGGGGGAAAAAATTGAGACGGTACTCCGACGCTATCATGTTGAAATCAATTTCAAAAATTTATTAATTTTTTTCCATTTGAATTTGGTGCCAAAATTGGTTGACAAAAATACCTTCAAATTCACCTATTTTTCTTTGTTTCTGCATTTTTTTCAGCCCGATACATGCAATAGAAGCTTAAAAAATAAATTAATTAATTAAAACAAATAAAAATAAAACATGAAAAACACGTTTCTCATTGTATCTCTGCAACAGTTGACCCTATGAGGCAGAGTGTTTGGGCATCTACGACTTGTTTTTAATCTCTTTCATATGAGTAACGCGATTATCAATTTGGTTTGGGGGCACTTTTCACCTCATTAATCGGTTATATCCTATAAAAATACAGGAAAATATGTGCTGTTGTGGCACCACTTGTTGTAAATTGGACATGACTTTAGGAAATGAAGTAATAAACAAAGTTCAAGAAAAAATGTGAATTACTTTATTAGTATTTGGACTCATGAGAACAATTCAGTTTGTAAATCATTGATTTAAAAGTGGAAATAGCTGCTTACAGGAGTCCAACTTTTGAGTAGCCCCAGCTCCTGAACGGAGTGTTAAAGGCCTGGCAGAGTAACTGAGCACACGAAAAAAGTCTAGTACTCCTAAGCATCAAGATTAAATTGCACAGAATATCAAATATGCAATGTAATATTACATAGATTTTAAGTCTGCTTGTTGTATCCACCCACACAATGGAACAGGAATACTCAGAAGAGCTGAACTTCCATAGAGTATCTAAAACAGTCTCATTTTCTAGATTATGATTTAAGAAATAGAACTTGTGCACCTAAAAGATACAAAAACTTTAAAGGACCTAGATGCATTGCTTTCAAATTCGACATGATGGTATCACGTTGCAGTGTAATGTTGATGACGATTGTATACACACCTGCTCTTTCCCTGATATTGTAATCTGGTAATCTGCAAACTTCTATTTTTTCCATCTTAAATCTGATCGACACAGGCCTGGGGAGTAATTCCCTATCTTCTAGTAGCATATTTACTGTCATTTATGTTGACTGTTTTTTATAAATGGTACAGAACTGTCATTTTTCTTCAGTGTATTGTGTATAGAGAAATACAGCCACATTAATATTATAAAAATATTATGGTGCCATACTTATTTTGTGTCACAAAAATGTTATAAAATAGACAGCACTATAATGGTGGTTGAGTAAAGAACATAAAACTACATAACACAGTAAACAGAACACGTAAACATAAAAAACAAGTTCCTACAGAATTCTAGCTTCCCTTTAAACTGACCTGATCAATAAGATGCAAGATTTGTACATAACTTCTCTCAGTTGTAAGAATTTCATTAGCCAAACGGTATGCCTTTTCTTTTCGATGATCTGGTGAAGCTTCAATAGCAAGAACTGAACTCTTTTCTCCATCACTTGTACAAACACTTGAAGTGTCAGTGCATTCACTGGGGGCAATACTTAAAGGACGAGGTGCCGGAAGACTAGGCCAATGTGACTGATCAGGACTATCATCATCATCACTTTCAGATTCTGAGACATCAAAAGTCTCTTGATAACTCCTAGAAACACATATGACAACAAAAAAAGAAATTATCAAATCAAATCAAATATGATTCATCAAAAATCAATGATATCATCATATGATTCATCAAAAATCAAACATGTTCATGTTCTTGAAAGTACTTTCTCGGTAGCAGTACAATCCTTATGTTATCAATAAGGTACTGTTTAAAAGTACTGTTATGCTACTATTTTACTCTTATTTAAAAGCATAAAGCAATCTGAGGTTCAACAAAAATAATTTTTTCCGAAATATCTTTGTGATTATTGTTAAAAACCTTCTATTAACAAGATATACAAACTTACTTCAAGGTGTTTTTATTCCAATTCATAAAACCATAACACATATTACTGAAAGCAAATGAAAGCTACATAAGACAATGATTGGCCCAGAGTACCCATGAGTTTTGGGAATTCAGATGTCCAATCACTTCATATCAACTCTCATTACAATTCAATGTGCACCAGATTACATTTTAGGCACTGTAACTCTTAGAAATTATTTTTATACATATGTATGTATACTTAACAGAAGGGGTCTCAGCAACTACGGGCCACCACCAAAAACATGTAACTACTGCAATCCATACTCGTGACATGTAGGACACAGGAAAAAACATCACTATTAAAAATCAGAATGAGAGTTATTTTGAAATTATTTTCTTTCAAGAGCATTTCAAAGTTTGTTTTGTTTTATCCTTTGGTTCTCTGATATACTAAGTAAGAAGTTGTTTAACAGTAAATAATAATAAAAAATGTCTATCTTTGATCTGATGAATTATTTTCAGATATTATAGTAAAAATCTTCCACCATTCATTCCCTTCCCTTGTCCTTGAAATATTTTGAAATGCTTACTTGTTTCTACAGTCTTACACACTGAGCTTGATTCTTATAAAGTTTGAAAATGATGTTTATTATTATTATCTCCCTTATGCTACCAATTATTTATATCAAACTTTTTAATGATCGATGCTTTGAAATTTCATTCAGTGGAAACAGATGAATCAATAGAAAAAAATATCTCCTTCTCAGCATTAATATTGATGTTTGGTCCTGTGTTCTTTGTTTCAAGACCATGGATTGGTTTAGATACACTTCTATCCCTCACTGTCATTCTTATGAGACTCCCCTTCCCCAGTATGGTCGCAGCGCTTTGAAGGCCACCTTTCCCAAAGGCAACCATTGCAAAGGGTCCCAAAACGAAGTGGTCTGTTTAATTTCAGATCATGTGTCAGAAAGTATGTGTGTTTGTGCGTGAGTGAGTGCATGTGCGTGTGAGTGCACATCTGCATGCATGTGTGTGTGAGCACACACATGTGGATATACTGAAATTAATTTGGAAGTGAATGAAAATTAGGCTACATTCCAAAAGAAAAAGTGGATCACAGTTTAAAAAATAATATCATATGATCTTATCAGAAATTTCTCTTGAAAAATGAAACAGTTTCTTTTCAATAATCAATAACTTACATTCTTATAAATTATACAGAAATATAATTTTTTTCACTACAAGCGAGAAGGAACTACAAAGAACTAACATTTTGATTTGGATTTCAACTATCCCCCTAGAATTAATTTCAATTTGCAACTACGTCATTCACAATGCAACTAGAGAACGTTAATAACTACTAGCTACTTTGTACTGCTCTCATTGTCATGGAACATCTGGAAGGTTCTCAAAGGCCTGGTACTCCCACTGTCCTACCAGAATCAACTTCAAAGTGCTACTTCATTCAAATTGCTACTACTTAATATTGTTACTACTTCTACTAATTATTATTATTATTATTATGATCACCATAATACCCTCTTTCTACTACTTTTCCATAATTGTATTAACTATAAAGAATGGTGGCATGACAACCAGAATAAGACTATGAAGAAGAAAGTTATTTACAAAATTCTAAATGTTTACACAGCAAAATTTGAGTGCAATTGATAATGTGATATGGATATAAAAATAAGAATAACTTTAGCAATGCTGGCATTTCTACAGAATAAGAGACTACTGTGTAATAAAAAGGTTAAGAGATTTAAAAAAAAGGATGACCCAGGCCTTTGTGCGGAGTGCTTTGATGTACAGAGCAGAAATATGGATTTTGAGGAAGAGTCAAAAATAGTTATTGAGAAAAGTGAAAATAGTGATGAATTGTTTTATGTTACAATATGGAATGAGGAAGAATTAGAAAGAGTAAGGGAGGAAAAGCAATTATTTGAGGTGACAAAAAAGAGAAAAATTAAAGGGCATGTTTTGAGAGGAAAGAACTGGGTCCTAAAAGAAGTAACAGAAGGATACACTGCTGGGGGGAAAAAAAGGATCCAAATATTGGATGAGTTAAAGGAAGAGACTAAATGTAGAAAACTAAATAACAAAGCAAAGAATATAAGTAAATGGAGAACACATAGACGTACACAAGGAGCAGGAAACTGATCATCACACGAGCAGAAACTACTATCAAATCTCTTACCAAATGAATCTCAACTTAAACATGTTTATATTATAATTTATTTGAGACCCAATAAATTATTTCTCAAATCTTCATGTTTTGCATTTCTTTATTATGTATTTTCGCCATGAAGGATTTTAGAGTGAGAATAAAAAGTCTTAATATTAACAAAGTCAACATTTTAAGGTTTTCCAAGTTATTAAAGAATAATGAAATATTGATGTACCTTAACATACTGCCTGACATAGGATACTCAAATGTACTTCTAGACATCTGCAGCTTACAGCTGCTGCTGCTCCAGTTTTCAAAACATCTAGTTCCAGAAAGTGAAAAAGACATTAAGTGATTAGTGCGAGAAAAGCCACCAAAACTGTAAAGTTGGGAACGAGGCTTTGTTGCAGTCACTAACTGTGCTGATGATTTCACAGGTGTTTTACATTCTTCACTTGAAACTGGACTAATATGTCCCTCAGAACTTTGGACATTCCACCCTGACCCTGCTGAGAAACTACGTATTATCTCATGACTTTCTCTTTCCATAGCACTAAACCTAGATTTTGAAGAAGCTCGAAGCTCATTTTCTTTCATCACAGAAAAGAAGTCTGCACTTCTTGTTGTGGAGGCCTTAATTCTCTCACGTGCTTCTTGAAAGAATTTTTCACTATTCATTCGCTCATTATTCATTCTCTCCTGAGCTTCCTGAAAAAACCTTCCAGTATTAATTCTCCCATGTCTTTCTTGAAAAAAATTTTCAGATTCTTCTGTTAACGTGAAATTCATTGCATCAGATAAAGAATCCAGCCAATCTTGTGAATTCTGGGAACTTTTGAATTTTTCTTTATCCATTGTGACAAGTCACTCGCTCTACGTTGCTGCATAAAGTTCAATACCTGAAAGTCATACAAAATATTTGAATTAATGAAAAATGTACAATGTTTTGAAAATGAGATCAATACAAATTATTTTATCTTCAAATTCTAATCAAAAGAGCCTCAGTAAATAGTAACTTTAACTTTTTATAGCCTACATTTCCTGACAATAACAAAGCAGACCATACTTATTGCATCAGTCACTAGATAGATTCAATATTAAGACGGCGGCAAAAAATTTGTTACATCCTTCACAAAAAATTATTTTTTAAAACGAGGATCATTCATGCAATTCAATATAACCTCTCAACTCTCAATGATAAAGATGCAAGACTGTTTCTTTTAAATCTGGACACTAATAACAACACTGAAATGAAAGATAAGGAATATTAATGCAATGAAAATTCATTTATGTGATTCAGTTCAGGACCGAGTTAAACTATTTAATTCAGAATTATCCAAACTGTTTTTGGTCACAGATCACGTTAGCTAAAATGATTAGTCATCGACCCCTCACAGTAATTTATTTAATCTACTCAAAATTTGAATATTTCTCAATACTATTGAATATTTTAATTTGAATATTTCTCTAGATATAAAAATAATTTTGTTCACTTGTTAGTAAAATAATTGAAAAAATATAAAAATGGTACAGCAAATGGCATTATCATTTGAAATGCTTAATATTGAAACCTACACTAGCAAAAATTAAAGCCAAAAACAAAACCCACAGTTAAGAAGTATATTTTTCCCTAACATGGATGAAATAAAAATACAATAGATTAATTGAACTAACAAACAAAAAATAATAAACATTTAGAAGTTCGTGGTTAGGTTTTTTTCTTCCAGCGGCCTGTCAATGAACCCCATTTTTTTAATTGGAGCTATTTATAAGCTACCCTTATAATTCAAATCAACTCCAGGGAGTTTATATCGACCACTCTGGGAATGGTTTAATTCCATGTTATTTTGCATATTCAACAGTACAACACTAGTTCAAAATACTACTTTGAAGCCACCCATAAATTATGTAACCCAAATTTGGAGTATTTTGAATACCTCCTCTCCCCACAGTAATGCACGCTTCAACAAACAAAAGAGAAATCTGCATGTCCCACACAGTGAAATTTCCCTCTTTCAAAAAAGTACTCTTATAATAATAATAATAATAATAATAATAATAATAATTTATTGAGTCACATATACAATTACAATCGTGTATGACGAGTCAATGTATATTGGGTGGAGAGAGGGAAGTTACATTTACTGTCCAGAAGCAAAGCAAGGGGCCATCTCAGCATTTGCTCAAAGGACCAGGGAAACTGGACAGCAAAAACCTGATCAAGATGGAAGGAGGCATTATACTATATAACAAACTCCCTAATGAATTTTAAAGCTTAAACTCAGTACACACATTCAAAAATAAACTGAAAGCTTTCCTGTTAAACCATACATTCTAAATAATGTATACATCATAAACACTTATCTACATCAATATAAACTAGTACTAATAATTTTTACATATTCTTTTGCATGTTTTGAAGCCCCCAAACTGATTGTTGGAGGTAAGGGATGGATCCAACCCAGGCATCAATCTCATACAAAGACTACTTCTTTTATTGTTTTTCAATTTTAATCTTATAACTCTACCATTTATAAAATTAATAGCATTGTATTGTAGTGTATTTAGTACGAAAATTGAATTGAAGTTCCATATTGTATTTAATATTTAGAAATACCTGTATTGTACATTGAATGATTATGTACATATTCTGCTTGTCATACATGGCTTACGCTGTATTTATGTGACAAATAAATATATTATTATTAACCCCTCTAAATAATTATGCAACACTTCCAACACCATCCTCCCACATTTACAAGTAGTAAATATAAATTATATCGCATTAAATCTATTTATATGAATTCTATTTATTGTATTAACATTTATAATAAATTAAAAATTAGTTGGCAATACTGATTGCATCTATCAGTAAGATTGGGGGCAATATTTGAGTGAATGAATGACGTATAGATGTTAAAATTTCTGACAACAAGCCGTGCATATGGTGTTATGTACGATAAATGGGTGAGAGTCTACTACACCATTTTAATTGGATTCTAGAATATACTATAGTTGTTTTCCATATTTTCTTTGTAATCTTACAGATTCAATAAAAAAATATTTCCATTTATTGTAACAATTATTCATAATAATTTTAATTAATTTATATTTTTTAATTAATTATTTAATGTTTTAGTATAAGACTGAAAAGCAAATGTTTTAAACACATGTTAAAAAATGGAAAAATAAACATCAATGTTATGTAATGCTAAACTAACACTAGAAGACTGAAAAAACACAACCACTACCCCTATGTAATGCAGCGTAACATTACCTCAAAACCACTGGTAGTCAATTTAATGTAACACTGGAAAATATTAGTTTGAACCTGTTTGAAAAAGACTTCAAAGAAGATAATTTTCACAATAATTTGTTTCATAATTTAAAGATGCACTTTAGTAAGAATAAAAATGTTATCTTTTTTAGATTAGTTACAAGATTTTTAACAAATAATAAAATAAAAACTACACTGAATTTGATATGGTTTCCATAACATGACACAGTAGAGACAGGCTCTGTGCATAAAGTTCTAAACAATAAAAATAGTATATTTAATGGATTTTACATAACTCAAATTCACAATGAATAATAGTGTTTATCTCATCCTCAGAACATCTAATAGACATATACTGTGCATGGGCTAATGAGCTTTTGTTAAAAAAATAAAAGAATCGGCATTAGCCTACTAATGATTTGCTACATTATAATTATAACACAAATAAATACCCAATGTTTATGCCAAACTGCATACATTTCGAAAAATGGCCAATAAAATCAGAAAACATGAAAGAGAAGAAAATAGATGTTGTAATAGTGTAAACATGATTCAGAATGTTCTACCATAAATCAATTAATGAAATGAGCTCCAGAATTACAATAAAATTTCGTGTTATTAATGTCAAAAACATGGTTACTATCAGAACTATGATTACTTGCCACACCCTCCTTCACAAAATTCAAATGACATAACCACCACATCCAGAAGATAAATACTATCAAGAAATATTTATCATGGAATTCACTATTTTCTCTTTAATTTAAAATACTTAAGATCACAAGAAAACACTGCTTATCACTGTTTTAGACACTCCCACTGACACCCACAAAAAGAAACATTTTATCAGGCACAACCAACTTTCCTTGCAATGAAGCAATATATTTATTGGTTAACAAAGCACTTATGCAAGGTAACACACAAAGAAAACACTCAAGACACGACGTTTGACAAATTACTTCATAAGACCTAGAGAAACTCACATATCAAGGAAAAGAAAACCAACTAGCCAGCAATTATCATCAATTAGCCACTGTGTCTCATAGCCCTACATTATGCACGCATCAATTCATGTTGGTTTTCTATGGAAGTCTTTCACTGAGTCTCCAAGACATTTTAAGATCACGATACATTGTCCGCTATAAGTATCTCATTATAATAATCAACATCAATATAGGTAAATTAAATAATTTAATTTCGCACCCAACTTGCCCGCCCACGAGACTTCATGCGCTGAATGAGAAAACACTTGTGTTCGCAAGCCGTTTTGTCTTTCGAATTGGTAGTTAACGCTCATTTGTATACTAAAGACTCCACAGGCAACGATCCCACTTCTATATATCGAGAAAATTAACATTTTAATATTTATGAAATGTTCACAATAACTGAATTACCGCGAAGCAGTCTTCAGTATATGCTTTTTCTTGACAGGAGTCACATCTGGGCCATGTTTGTTTCACGCTTATCTTTTTGCTTTAGCCCAACCTTTCAAACACCCCATTTCAATGTCTGGAATTACCACAATTTTCAATGAAAATTTTCGCGAGACATTCAACATGTTACTGTTTGTAGTTGTCCAACACGTCTCCTCGAGGAGTACAGGATATATTTCTGCATGTTGCCAACGTCCCCAACAATCGAAATATTCTAATGTATATGCTGAGTATGTAAACTGGTTCAAGGTTCGCAAATCCTTCTTGCGTATTGTTTTGTTTTTGTTTTTTGTTTTTGTTTTTTTTTGCTTCAGCCCCAAAAATGTCTACAATACTCATTGTTCACGTTGACCTATGACGTTTACCTATGTCGAGTATTATACCCTAGTACAAAGACGACTTCACTAGCTTTCAAATAAAATAGAAAACGTACTTTTGTCATATGAAATGAACTACTGTACATGTATGACTTTTAAGTATAATATTGGCAGGGTTGGGCAAAATACATTAAATTTAGTATTTAAATACTTCGCCAAAATACAGTAAATACAATAATTTTGTACTATAACTTTTTATTGCAATAATAATAATTGTTAATAATTGTTAATAATTTATATTAATAATAATAACAACAACAACAACAACAATATATTGTAATTGTCAATTACAATAAATTACCAATTGACTTTCATACATTTCTGAACAAAAACTTATATACAGAATGGGCCATTTTAATCTATCGGAGCAAATATCTCGAAAACGTACTCATCGGATCAAACAAAAGTAATAAAAGTTGTTTGTTTCGGCATGGACCATCCAATGATACCAAACTCCACCCCCTACCCACACCCCCTGGGGGTGGGAAAGGGGGGAGAAAAAATCTTAAATAGAAACTCCCTTTTTTTATTGCAGATTTGGATTCCCCAGAAATAAATGCCCCTATTTGACCTATGATTAAGTCATTTTGGCTGACAGATAGTGCTGTAATAGACAAAAATTAAGTTGGTTAAAAAATCTTCTCCACAAATCCACTGTTTAGCAATGAACTTCTTCTTGATCTTTCTCCTTTGGCATTGTAGCAAGCATGCTTAACAGGAACAGCAAATTTACTGATCTGTCATGCATTAGACTTAAAAAATAATACAAAATTATTATCAGAGAAAACTCGGCCTATCTTGTGTAATTCTACATTCAAAAAGACAGTACATTCAATTCAGTATGGCGGACAGTTCGAGACGCCACGCCACTTCGGTATGGCATACAACTCCCTCACACTTTGGCTATCTAACGACCAATAAACAACTAGAATTAGCTGTGTACTCATTCTCTAATGGCGTAGTGTTTTTCGACATATTTAAAAAATTGCGCAGTGCAACGCCGACACCTACAGACCGCCATACTTGCGTTTCATTGTTCATCATCACACTGGTTAACTTCTCAAACAAATTTTGCTTTGAGCTTATCATACGTCGATTTTCTTGCTGGCTCCCAGTCTATTAGTCGTTTTTAAAAATTAGTTCCAGGTTCAACAGAGTTTACATATAACCATTACAATTAAATAAACAAAATAACACGAAAATATATTCATTAACTTAGTTTTAATTCATTTGCATGAATTGCTTACGTGTTATTACGGTACATATAAGTGTTCTGAATTTTGGAAGTTATATTCCCGTCATTCTATGCAGCTGTAACCCCCAGTTTTTTGGGGGCACCAGTCGCCACTGCCTTGTATTATAAAAGTTTCAAAAAGTGCCTCATATTAAAATGTTTTCCATAAAAAATACTCTAGAAATTGTCAGTTTTTGAATAAAACACATAAATAAAAAGATGGTTTGTGATTTGAGATTTCGTTGTTTTAAAATTTGACACGGCGAGCTTTACATTCGGCGAACGATTTTCTTCCTTCCGCATTATGGATCATATGGATTCATGTATTAGCAAGATAAGTTCCCAAGGATCAGTGAAGCAAAAATAAAGGAAGGAATATTTGTAGAATGTAAATTAGGAAATTAATGTCTGATGAACATTTCATTGATTTGTTGAGTGATGTTGAAAAAGAGGCTGTTTTCACAAGTGTCTGTAAAAGTTTTTTTAGGCAACCATAAGGCAGAGAACTTCCACGATATTGTACACGAACTATTGAGATCATACCACCCTAGTAACACGAGTTGTAACATGTCATTTAAACTACAATTTTTGAATGATCATTTGGATTTCTTCCCGGATAACCTCGGCGCCATTAGTGACGGACATGGTGAACGGTTCCACTAGCACATTCCTCAAATGGAAAAGCGTTACCAAGACAATTGGAGTGACCCGATGTTATTCGACTTCTGCCGGACATTACGAAAACAAGTTACTGAGGCAAAGTATCGCAAGAAATCGGGAAGGAAATAGTTTTGGGTATTTCTTCACTTTTCTTAACATGTACGTAGTTGTAGTTTTTTAATATGTTGCTAATTTGTTAATCATTTGAATCTGTTGTTATTAGAGCGTGTCATTTTGCCAGATACATATAATACGTAGGGAGACATACACATTTACGAAAATGATCATATGAAAACTGAGGCTGTCACAGAAATTCTGAAATTAGATCTGGATTAAAAAGCTAATTATCTTCCAGAAACAGTTTGCTTTGTTTTTGCTTCATAAAAAAGTGTTGTTTTTTGTAAATCAGTATAATTGATTTGAAAATCGTTAGTATATTTTTCAACTAATTGATTTGCCTCAATTATTACTTCTGATAATTCCATCGATTCTCGCGGTTGAATTACTTTGGATGCACGTGCTATATCATTCAAACTAATGAATGAATTCTGAAGTTAAATCAGAATTATGTCTAAACAACCATAAAACACAAAAACGCGAAAACGACTTTCAGAATTTACAAGTATTTCGTCTTGACATAGTTCATCAAAATTGCTTTTGGTTTTCTTTACTCTTTGGACCTCTGACGAGGGAAATAATGTATGTTCCCCTGGTACATAAAACTTCGTAAAAGCCTCTGACGCAGTGGCGGCCTCGGTAATAATGTAGCTGTTATGTATTCTTTTACTTGTTCATTGTCCGCAATTTTTATTTACATTGTACTTTAAATGATAGACAAAGCAAATAATTACGGATAAATAATGAAAGTGGAACAAGACTTTTTGTCAATTTTGTTACTTTTTATTTCAATCAATTATAAATTGAAATCTGTTCAATAAAAAAATTACTTGAAACTACGAATATTTTTAGTTTTGTGTGCCCTTTAGAGCCAGAGGCCACCGGCTGAAAACACTGGTAGTTCCATCACTGGAACCAACTCATTTGCTGTGGATCAAGGGAAACAACGAAAAGCCCAATCGAGATTGGGGCCAGACGCTGATTTAATAGTACGTGTTAGGGATAGGAATATCATTACAGTAAAACTTGTTTTGTAACTTCTAATTGATTGTTATTAGATGACCTTAAAAAATGAACTCTAATAATTCCGCATGAAAATAAAATAAAATAATTAAATTAAATGTGCTAATTGAAATGTTTCATAAACTGTTCTGTTATTTAATATAACGTTGGTATTATGATACCTACGAAAGTGAAAATAAATGAAAGAAAATCGAATTCTTGAAGACTGGTCGCGATGTAGAATACATAAAAATTGAATATTTTCTAGAAAATAGAAACAAGGAGCAAGCTGAGATTTTAGATTTCGTTAATCTCCTAATTAAGTTAGTACTAGTGTACCCGTGCGAGACCTCTCACCTGCTATACTCCACCCTCTTCCTTATTTTTCCATTTCCATATTAAGTCCGTAATACAGTGAGTGTCAAAAGTATTGGAACACCTTGAAAATTTGAAAATATGAATACATTTTATAAAGAAAAAGTAATATAAAGGACCAATTTTCAGCGGAATTAAATATATTATATACAGTAAAGGTGCTACAATAAAAAAACACTTAAAATGAAGTACAGAAAATTGAGAAACCAGAAATTTAAGCAAAAATCTCATAGAAAAAGAAAGCCAAAAGTATTGTAACACACAAGCTCTCAAACACTCTAACGGCTTTCCTGGAAGTCACCGTGGCTGCAGCCATCTGTGGATTGACTTTCACAGTCAGTCGGGACTCACCTCTTAACCCTTAGCTGTAATGGTTTCATTATCAATTGCCTTTCTGGTATTCATCAGTCGGTGATTCAGAAGTGTATGATACTGAAGTACGTGTTCATCAAATGCCATTACAGGGCGTAAAGAAACGCAAACGAGTGAAGAAGAGAGAAAAATAATAATTCGCTTGCGTAATGAATGCAGATTTTTGAGAGAAATCGGAAAGATTGTGCTAAGATCACACACTACAGCAATGGCGGCTGGTGCCCCAACAGATTGGAGGTTGCACCTCCATTGAATGACGGAAATGTGTGGTGTCGGGGGTTTTAGTAGAGTAGCACCATGGGACCTCCCCCTGTCGTAGAAAGCGACTAATCGGAGCAGCTGTCCGCTGTCACTCCCCTAAACATCCTGTAATTCCCACTTTTAACTTGATGTGTCATTACTTCCTCTTACTTGTGGCACACTTCTGTTCTTTGTCCTGTAGGCCAACCTTCCTATTGGCCAACTCTTATGTTTCTGACCCCGACGCTACTAGGTTTGCGATGGCTAGGGAGTCGTTTCTATTTTACCCTTCTATACTAACTCTTTTTTCTACTGCCCCTTCTCTTCTCCCGTTTCCTTTAAGCTGGCGGTAGCTCAAAAACGCTATGGGAAGGCGACCCTGAATACAAAAACCCAGCATGGAAGGTCCTTTAGGATCAACGGATACGGTGCAGGGGATCGGAGCCCCAGTACCGGCGGCCAGGAGTGCGCAAGCAGGCTCCGGGACGTCGTCAACCAGCGACTGCAATGGCATGGATGTGGCCCATTTGGCATGTGTCTGATAATGCCACAAATGGAGATCCTTCTGGAAGGAGGACCAGAGATCCTGGCAGTAGAGCTAGACCAGGAGCTGTTTCGGACCTGCTGTAAGACAGGTGGAATTCGATGGAACAGCTGCAGAAGGCCCAGATGAAGGTACTGGAAATTTTGGCTTGTAACCTTAGTGTAGTTGGGAGCAACATGCTAAGGAACAACTCCACTACAGTTGAAGAATCACTGGCGAA
The DNA here is from genome assembly GCA_031308135.1 of Acheta domesticus. Taxonomy (NCBI): domain Eukaryota; kingdom Metazoa; phylum Arthropoda; class Insecta; order Orthoptera; family Gryllidae; genus Acheta; species Acheta domesticus. Next base: position 104,097,983 of record JAHLJT010008446.1, read on the forward strand.
AGCCATAGAAGAAGTAGACATTATGAAGAACAAATGTCTAGCTATGGCAGAAGAACGTGAGGAGTTCTGGCAACAGCTTCTCGAAGAAGAGAAAAGCCAGAAGTGCCCGACGAGCCAAACTGTGGCTGAAAAGCCTAAAGGTACTAGCAGACACGTGGAGGGAACTATTCAATACATGCATAGAAACAAATCAAATCCCCAGCAGCTGGAGAACATCTATCATCAAATTAATTTACAAAGGGAAAGGGAATGCACAATCCCCTGACTCGTACAGAGGAATAGCCCTGAGTAACACCATCGCCAAAGTTTTCACAAAAATAATCACTAAAAGAATGACTAAAGAAGTTGACCACCTAATACCAGAAGAACAATTTGGATTCCGGAAAGGAAGATCAACACTACAAGCCATCTCCATTCTGCAAGCAGACATACAAGATGCCCTCAGGACACCAAAAGGAAAACTTTATACAGCTTTCATCGATTACAGCAAGGCATTTGACACCATAGTTCGTGAAAATATAAAAGGAAAACTGGAAGAAATGCTTGGACCAGAAAACTATCTCGCAACCACCACAATAAACATGCTAAAACACAACACCATCACCATAGACAATAACATTGAAAGATCTAAAGCAGTCACTCAAACTAACGGGGTACTACAAGGAGACCCCCTGAGCCCCCTATTGTACAACATCGCAACAGCTGATATAATATAAGCGGTAACCACAGAAAGTACCAAAGCATACCTCTATGCCGACGACATGGCCTTATCCTCCAAAAACCACGAAGATCTACAAAATAGCTTAAACAAACTCGCAACATGGGCCAAGGAAAACGGACTGAAAATCAACATCAGCAAAAGCGCACTAATGATCTTCAGAAGAGGGGGAAAGGTAGCGGAGAAAGAAAAGCTTAAGATTGGATCCGAAAAACTCGAAGTAGTTAATGACTACAAATATTTAGGAATTACCATGCAAACATCAGGAACCACCTTCAACAAGCATGTAAAACAAAAAGCAATCGCCGCCATAGCTGCAATGAGAGACATCAGACAAATTCGAGAAATATCCCTAGAAACGGCAATGAAAATTTTCAAAACAAAGATAATACCTATACTAACATATGGAATCCACATAATAGGAGAATAACTGAAACTAAGAGATCTAAAAGTACTAGAAAACATCAAGGCACTGTACCTGAAGAAAGTACTAGGCGTATCAAAATACACACCATCCAGATACGTGTATCTACTAACCAGAGAGCCCTTCCTAATTGAGGACCTAAGATATAATCTACTGCTACCATCTACCACAGCATACAACAAACTGCTAGCGGAAAGACAACAGAAGAGAGAAGAGGTGGAAGAACTTTTCTACTGCACGAGTGCCATGATTGACAGGAGTTGGACAAAACCAAACCAGGAAATGAGAAGTGTAGTAAACAGATTAGCGGTGCATGGATTCCACCATAAACTCTGCAAGACAACCACATATCACACCGCCAGTGATCTATGCGTGTGCAAACTGTGCAACGAAAAGTGTACCAAGAATCATGTGCTTTCATGCAAGGAAAACAAGAAAACAATTACGGAGCTCAGCTCCGAAGACTGAACTGTAAACTCCATGCACACTTGTGCGCATTTCTTAATTATTATAAAAGCCTAAAGGTCTCACTTGGTAGGAGAAGAAGAACAATAAGGCTCCTTGCCCACCAGCTGAAAACTGCAGGCAGGCGAGGAAGAACGATAAGGCTCCTCGCCCCCAGTCGAAGACTGCGGGCAGGAGAATGAAGCAGATATTGTAGCAGACGTAACAAGCGAAGCTACAGAGGAATGGCTGGATCCGACGGAACACAGGAAGAAAAACAGAAAGAAAGAAGCTGCGGCTGCTAAACCAAAGAGAAGCCGCCTGCAGAAGCAGGCTATTAAAGTGTCGGCAAAGGAAGGGGAATCCTATGCCGACATTATTAAGAAGATGAAGAAGGACGTAGATCCTAAGACTCACGGTGCGGAGATCCTGTCCATCCGCAGGACGCAGGAGAAAGAACTATTAATAGTTCTTGGCAAGAGTGGAAACGTAGCCTCTCTCAATGAGGCAGTAGAAAGGGCCATAGGCACTCATGCCATAGTAAACTTACTATCGCCGAAAGAGGTAGTTGAAATTCGGGACATCGACGAAACTGTAGTCGTCGAAGAAGTAGTGGAGGCTGTCGCCCGTAAAATAGGCATATAGTGAGCAGATCGCTGACTCCTGCCAATTGAGGAAGGGATACGGCAGGGCGCAGACAGCGATAATTCTTCTGCTAGTAGACTTAGCCCGTAAACTGGTGGCGGAGGGGAAAGTTAGAATCGGTTGGGTTTATTGTCCGATTAGGGAGAAGCAGCAGCCCAAGAGATGCTTCAGGTGCCTTGAGTATGGACATATAATATCCATGTGTTCGGGACCTGACAGAAATATGTGCTATAAATGTGGCAAGACTGGTCACATTGCAAAGCAATGCAGAGGTAAAATGCTCTGCATCCTCTGCAAGGAGAAAAACCTGAGCGATGACCATCTCCTTGGAGGTAACAGATGTGCCTCATTCATCGCTGCGACTAGAAAGCTCCGTAAGACCAAGAATGCTCAGGGTCATACAAATTAACTCAAGGAAAATCAAGCAGGCGCAAGACCTCTTGACCCAGGTCGCAACTGAGAGGAAAGCTGACCTGCTACTAGTCAGCGAGCAACACGACACGTCCGACGAAGCCACGCTGTACCAAGATTCCTCGAGAAGAGCTGGATTAATTATTTTTAATAAAAAGCTCAGGGTACAAGCATTTAAGAGGACGCAGTTCGGGTTCGTTAAATGGAGTTAGGTTTTACAGCTGCTACTTCCCCCCATGCGACCAGAATGAGAAATTTAAGAGGGCCATTGCTGAGCTTGAAGCTAGCCTAACGTCAGCAAGAGGCGAAACTCTTTTTGGAGGTGACTTCAATAGTAAATCTCCAGAATGGGGGGAGACTAGGTCGGATATGAGAGGAGCAATTGTTTGCGAGTTTGTCGCAAGAATCTACCTAATTATTCTAAATAACGGGGACAAGTATACCTTCCAACGAAGGAATGCTTCCTCAATCCTGGATATAACCATGGGCTCCACAAAGTTGAGTAGGAGTGTCATGGATTGGGAGGTACTTGAGGACGAGTCACTTAGCGACCATCTGTACATAGGATTTTCTGTCACTACAAATCAGGGGTATAATCCTGATATGGCTCGATGTAACAAAGACGGTGCTGCCTGGAATGTAAATAGGATAAATGCAGACAAAGCCAAGGAATCTTTGGCGGAATCTAGGCTGATAAAGAGTATTGGGTGGATGAGAAACGCGGAATCCCTAGAGGAAATAGTTAGGGAAACTACATATATAGTGGTGGCCGCGTGCAATACCTCGATGCCCAGACGCAGAGGCCCTAGGAGCAAACTTCAGGTATACTGGTGGACGCCGGAAATTGCGGAGCTCCGCAAGAATTGCGTCAAGGCGAGAAGATTAGCGACGAGAGCCAGGACAAATCTCTCCCTTAGAGACCAGTATAAGAAGTCTCGAAAACTGCTCAAGAGAGAGATTAAAAGAAGCAAATCCAGATGTTGGAGAAACCTTATAGATGACGCCGAAAACGACCCTTGGGGCATGGCCTACAAAATAGTGACCAAGAAATTAAGAGCGGACTGTAAGACGCCTGGATTAGGCGACCCACGCTGGGTGAAGAAAGTAATAGACGACATCTTTTCTACTAGGGATCGCTGGGAAAGACAAAGACCGAGCGGCTTTTCCTTTGACGGAAAATACCTGTTTACTCTAGAAGAACTGCGGAAAGCAGCGGCGACCTTGAAATGCGGGAAAGCGCCGGGCTTCGACAGGATCCTCGACGAGATGTTTAAGATCGTGACAAAGCAATACCCGGAATGCCTGTTATCGGTGTTCAATTGCTGTCTTAAGAATGCAACATTCCCCATGCGGTGGAAGAGATAGAAACTCTTTCTTCTCCGAAAGGGCAATAAACCCGTGAATCAGACTTCCTCTTTCAGACCGCTTTGCCTTTTGGGCAAGCTACTTGAGGGTCTAATTATATCAAGACTCGAGGAACATCTAAGGGGCAAACTGATCTCCCAGGCAATACGGCTTCCGGAAGGGATTGTCGACAAAGGTTGCCATCTTGAAGATGACCAGTATTGCAGAAACAGCCAAGCGCGGTGATGGGAAGAAGAAAGGATTCTGTGTGGTAGTAGCCATAGACATCAGAAATGCGTTTAACTCTGCCAGATGGAGGGACATCATTGAAGCACTGGTAGACAAAAAGGTTCCAGAATACCTCCTTAGAATGATTGAAGACTACTTTCATGGGAGAAGTATAGTATACTCGGACTCCTTCGTAATCGAAGACGAGATGACTTGCGGCGTGCCCCAAGGCTCTAGACTGGGTCCACTCTTATGGAACGTCATGTATGATAGTCTCTTACAAATTGACACTCCATCAGACACCCAGCTTATAGGCTACGCAGATGATACACTCATCATCTGCCACAGCAATGACACAGACTTGCTGGAGATGAAAGTGAACGAAACCCTTTTTAGGGTTAAAAGATGGCTTGACAAGAGACTTCTACATATGGCTGTGGAGAAAACTGAAGCTGTGTTGATCACTGACCGGAGAGCATTTCGTTCCCCAAACATTCGTTTGGGGGACATGAACATCAACTGGAGACGCCAGATAACTTATTTGGGAGTCGAGATCGACCAGAGACTGAGCTTTGGTCCGCATATTAACAAGACTGCGGACAAGTCAGCTAAGACATGCTCCGACCTCTCCAGATTGATGCCAAATGTGGGCCCAAAAGAGGCGAAACAGAGAATGATTGCTTGTGCAGTTCATTCCCAACTGTTGTATGCGGCCCCAGTGTGGGCAGATAAACTTGGTAAAGCGTGTGTAAGATGGAAGTACACGCAAGTACAAAGGAGGCTGGCGCTGAGAATAGTGTCTGCCTACCGCACGGTCTCTGACAGTGCAGTAGGAGTACTGGCCAGTGTACCTCCCGTAGACCTGCTGGCGAGAGAGCAGAGGTAGATGTACGAAGAACTTAAGCTACCAGACACTGTTCGTGACGGACCTCCGCGCAGGACGAAAGAGGTTATAAAGAAGAGAGCACGGACGTCCGTCCTAGCAGACTGGCAAGTGAGATGGGACAACGACACCAAAGCAGTGGCGTAGCGTCAGGGGACGCTAAGATGCTGAGCATTCCCACGTCAAATATTAATCAAAGAATCCTAAATATTGTATACTTACAAGTGGTTCATTGAGCGAAACACATTTTGTATTAAAATTAAAAGTGGTTTCCTGTGATTGAATTCGGCGCGTTAGTACAAGCTAGCCTCTAATTGCTTGGATGCTAAAATGGTTCTAGCATCTGCCAAGAGATTGCGAAGGGCAATGACGCATGCGCAGACGGTGAGGTTCCCCCCTCCCCACCTCACCCCTCTCCCATAGATTCACGAGTTTCTGACGCTAGCGTACGACTGAGCAGGGAGAGGGGTTTGAGCAAGATGTGTATAAGCAAGTTGCTCTAATATGCACGAGAACGCAGCACACTTGACGCTGCCAGTGAAATATTTTTCTTTATCACTTGAAATTCTCTGCTTGGTCATGAACATTTAATAGGAGAAATAGTGTTTGCCCACTAATTCTTAATTAATATCTAAGATGATGAATTCTTCATAAAATATATTAAATATTATTTTGGTCTGAACTGTATAAATTCACAAGTGATCTCATTGCCAGTCGCGCATGAGAATTAAAGCTGAGCCATTGCATAATTTGCTTTCAAGAACTCTCCTGACATTAATCTGTTGAAGTATTGTAACATTTGTTTTGATAACATAAATTCTAGAGAACATTAAACATCATAATGTTTGTTGTTATTGTTATTTGGCGTTATTGTTGAGCATCCCCAAACGCACGGGTCACGCTACGCCACTGCACCAAAGGAAGGTGGACTCACATGATGATACCACGTATCGAACCGTGGATCAGCAGAAGCCACGGGGAAGTTTATTATTACCTTTCTCAAGTGTTCTCAGGACACGGCAGTTTTAAATCGTATTTGTACTGATTTAAAAGAGCGACAGATCCCAAGCGTGAATTTTGCGGATATGAAGACGACGATGCCATGCACACTGTATTTAATTGCATGGCGTGGGATACCCAGAGAAGACACCTAAACGTAGCCTTGGATGCGGATATCTCCCCATCAAACTTGGTGGAACTCATGCTCCAATCAAGCGAACTGTGGAGCATAATTCAAGAGTTCCTCACCTTCGTTATGAAAAGGAAGGAAGAAAGGCTCCGTAACTAAGTGCGGTTGCAGCCCAGCTAACTGCATGTCTCTCTGCCATGAAGTAATATCTCGCGACGGTTTCCATGGAGAGAGGCATGGGCACAAGAGGAGAGGGTTTTTTTAGTGGGGTAGGGTCCCACACACCAGGGATAGCCCACCTTATCCCTGACGGTGCATAATGCATTTTTCCCCTCATTAAAAAATGACGGAAATGTAATTTCTAAAATTCAAAATACGAACATGTAATAAAAATGTAAGGAATTCAAATTAATTTAAACTAAGTTAAATAAAAGTCTATATTGAAACATTACACAATTTTATGAATCGTGTCCGTTCAGGTTTAAACATCTCCCGCGCACGTGGTTTTGTCTTTGAATTCCACAGGGCATTTAAGTTTGACACCAGCACTATTTCTTCGAAACATTTTACACAAATAAAATTATTTTATTTCGAAAATTTCACGATTCTGGTATATTTTGTAATAAAATCCTTGCACACACATACGCTCGCTTGCACTCCCACTATCGCTCTCCGTGTGTAACCGTAGCGACCTGCAGGTCTGCAAGCGAAATATTCATCTACCGTAAAAAGAGACTTCCTTCCAGAACTGCCAACTTTACTCAAAGGATTTATTAAGGGTATATTTTAAACCAATAAATCTATTATGAAATGAAAACAAATTCCCTGAACATTATAAACAATGCTTTAAATTCCGTCAATAATTGACTGAACTTGTGTACTTTCAATAACAAGCGAAATTCATAAAATTACGTTGCAGTGAGTCAGACGAAGACAGAATATCGGTATTTCCCTGAGACTCCCTTGGTCGCCCGCTCAGCGCCCGACAGCGCCACCCACATATTTGATGGTGGGGCAACCAAAAAGGCATATGTTAGCCGTGTCTGTGTAAATTGAAGGGCCAAAGAGTAAATGCAGTAAACCCAGTAAGATTATTGTAACAAAACAAGGATTTCACGAGTTAAAATTACATAAGAGCATTTAATAAAACAAGAAATGGGTCTCGCAGATGATCTCATAGCTAAAACTGCTGCCACCACTCTCGGCTTGTGGCACATAAAGGCATTTCGAGACATCAAATAACCTCTTTGTACTGTGTGGACGCAGCCTCGCCAGCCTCTTTCCTCATTTCTCGTCGCACATTTCTCGCAACGCATTCCTCGGTGTACTCTGTTGCGGGCCTAAGGCCCCCACAGACTACACTGAGGAATGTGTTTCCAGAAATGTGCGACGAGAAATGTGGAAAATCGAAACAAGGGACACTTATGGACCCCCACGCACTTGAAAGAGTTTTCTCGGACACATTTCTACTCCTTCACTTGTTATATGACATTTAGGCATTAGCTGCCGCAGGAAAACACCAAACAGTACGTAGAACTGAGTGAGGTTATAATATTTAGCAGTAAAAAATGCAATGAACTACCAGTTTTTTATTGTTTTCTTGAATTTTCTCTTAAAACTGAAATGAACAAGAAAAACTTGTATGGAAGATATTCTTATTTGCATGAAACACGCTCATAATGAGCAGTATATAAATAAAAATTTGAAGAAAGAAACGTGAAGTGGTATTTTGAAAGAAATGAATTAATTCATTACTTTTTTTAAAATTTGTATTTATTAGGTATCTATGAATGAATTTATTAATTGTGAATTTTATCATGAATTATTTGATCATTCACCATTTATTCATAATTCAACCTACAAATATAGTAAACCCGAGCAGGGTAGGTAGACCGGGAGAGATGGCTCAGTGCATCAACCTGATGACACTGCAGTCCCTCTGACCGGGAGGTCCTAGGTTCGAGTCCCGACGGCGGCAGGATTTTCGACTCTAGTTTGTCAGCTAGGTCGAATTCAGTCGCTGTCTGGAGGAGAATTCTAGCGGCCCGCTGCTCTGATCGGTAGGTTTCCGTGGATTCTCCGATCAACACTGAATGCCGGAGCAGTACCCTAACAAACGAACCGCGCGCGATCTTTCCTTCCTCTTCCTTGTCCTATCCTCCCCTCAAACCCACACTAACATGCACTACACTACCACACATGCCGGGAGACCGGTCGGGAGCTTACAGCTTGTCCCAGCTGGGGCGGTGCCTCGCTGGTGTGAGATATCTGGTTGAGGGGAACACCCCGCTAGCCGACGGCAGGTCGGCGCCAGAGCTAGCCATCCAGCGGGGAAAAGATCATCGCCACCTCCCGAGAAAAAAATACGCACTACACTTACGGGACTAATGACCTAAGTAGTTGACGCGCCCGGAAACATCAATCAATCAACCGAGCAGGGTAGATTACGTAGCTCAAGAAAATTTGCTGTTGTACTTCTCCCTTATACGTGTCGTAACTTCCTGTGTTTTAAATTAAATGATGATTTGAATGCAATGCAGTAGTGTATTCCTCTCTAGGCAATTCGAACTCGTTAAACTGGTTTACGACTAACAAAACAAGGATTTCACGGGTTAAAATTACACAAGAGCATTTAATAAAACAAGAAATGTAAATCGCAGCTGATCGAAAGAATAATACGAAAGACAAAAATATTTAATTTGGATCCTAAATGTTCATAGGTTTATTGTTTTCATTCTCATTATTACTGGGAATACTTCGTGGCGCTGAAAACATTCATCCATTCAGGCGCGGATCCAGACTTCTCTTTTGGGAGAGGTCAGGTTAAGACTCAAGTGCATTTATTTCGGAAACGGGAGAGAGTACGGAATGTAATAACATAAATTTGACGTATGTTATACGTATATCAGATTGACTTTATTATACTATAAATGTATTAGAAATTTAATATACTAATAATCACATATCAGATATCAATCAGCTTACGATTGTTACGATCCTCACCATATCCCCTGGTGGTGAGGCTGGTGTAATTTTGGAATTTTAAATGGTAACCCCCAATTTTTGTTGCAGATTCGAATTCTGCCAACAAAAATATGTCAATTTTATTCGGTATATTTGTTTAAAAAATAAAAAATTTATAAAGTTATCAAAAAACTTTCAAATTAGTAAAAATAACTTTCATTTGATGCAATATGAAACAATTTGTGAAGAAACTTATGAGAGTAACATATAAATGTGTGTAATAAAAAAACAAAAATAATACTTTTAATACATTATTATAATTAAGAAATACATGTATATAATAAATAAATAAACTAAATTATACTTTTATTTTTTCTCACTTATTTTTTTCATTTTTCCGTTTTTTTACATTTTTTGTTTATAGAGTTCTTTCGTATATTAATAAATTTGCACCACATTTGAATCTCCTTCAATTGCGATTCTTCTATAACAATGTTGTAAATTTCATTATAATTTTGGGGACAACTACACCGAGACATGCAAACATCTAATAAATTTAATTTAATGCAACATTTAATATATTGCAAATAACTGATCTACTTCCTTTTGCATTGCCAAAGTGCTTAGTATAATTAAAACCCAAATAAAGTAATATCATTGCAATATTGTTCATCAACACTGAGAGCTGTCAAAAGATAATTTTGATACCGGATTCGGTCAAAGCGATAGCAAAACATTCAAATAAGATATTGAAGCGTCAGACTCAATCCTCGCTCATCAGCCGAACTAAAATTCTCTAACCGGATTCGGGCTCAGCGACTGCAAAATATTCAAATAAAGTCTTTTAGCAGTGGCGATGCTGAAGGGCAATATGGGAGCATTATAATACCCAAATTATTTTTCAATAAAATCTGTCATCATTTTTCGATATTGATTGTTCAATATATTTTGTGGAAAATGTGCCATTTTTTTAATATTTTTTACTGAATCGTTGAAGAAAATTAAATGTGTTCGACTCATTTTCCCCGTTTACGCGAGAGGGAATTAGCGTCTTTGGGGACGCTAGCTGAGCGAGAAGTCTGCCAGTGGATAGACATCGGCTGGTTCTGTCGCGCATGCGCATAAGAGAGCGTGCGCTATTTCCCTTTCACTTGCATTTACTAGACTGGAGCCTAGGCTCTCGGTAGGCACGGACTTGTACCACGATGCACGCCCATATCTCGACCAGGCAAATTCACCTCATCACTTGACGTGGAAAAGTAGAGTTGTTTGTGTGCCGTTTGTGTTGGTGTTTTCTTTACGAAACAAATAATAAAGCTAAAGATATAGTGTTGCAATGTCCCACTGACTATGCGCCAGTCGCATAACTTCTAAATGGTCCACAATATCGAAATGCAGTTTTCGCTCAACAATGTGGAATCACGAGACAAGTAATACGCCGTAGAGATAGAAATAGTAGCGATACGTAGTAATATACCGTGTTAGATATGAAGTGACTAATGAAATCTGCATCAAAGTAGGCATTACTATGAATGAACTTTCAGGGTGAGAATTATTTGAAAGATACAAAATTGTATCTTTTAACATTATTGATAGAGTAGTGACTCAGATGGACTACAGGTTTCAAGATTTCGAAAACTTTCATTTTATTGAATTTCTTGACGAAAAGCAGTTTTCCACTTACAAAGCGTCCTTTCATTCAGAAAAGTTTTCTTTCCTAGTAAAACAAATTCCATTTTATTGACACACCCTCATGCGCCAAGGAAGAAACCGAAGTATAGTGCGATTTTTCTAACTCAGCCCCTCAAGCCCTTATGGCCACGATCAAGCGGATTTCACGTCTTTCTCCCTCGTGCCGCTAGAAGTCGCATGATCGCACGCACTGCTTGATACAGTTGCAATCATGCGATATTTGGCGGCACGGCTGAGAACGTGGCGAAATACCGTGTCTTATTCCATTCTGAAGACGGGCCTTGAGGGGCAAAGTTAGAAAAATCGCAGTGTAGATATATTTCTTTGTACTAAAAATATTTTGAAGTGATCTTGAACACGCGTAGGTTTTTTACAAATTAAATTCAAATTTCTATATTAATTCATTAGTTTCAGCACTGCTAACTTTTTAGGAATTTCTAGAATTGTCTGAAAATATCTGAAAATGTCTCGGTCAGTCCTGATTCTGAAGGGACACTGGAAAGGTTATTAGTTTCTCAGAGGGTTTTTTTTTTATATGTTAGAGTTTCTCACAAAATTGTGACGGTTCATCACTTGGGGGGTCATGACCCCCTGTGACCCCCCACCCTTGGATCTGCGCCTGCATCCATTTTTTTCTCTTCACGGATATTTATTTTACACGGAGTTTATTTCTTATTATTTCGTGAATATTTGGATTCACAGATCTCTATACATTATAGTTTTTCTAAATATTGCAACATATAGAGATCAGTGATCGAAATACGAATCGCTTCACAAGTGCCAAATATCGTGCTTTGAGACCTGGAGTATACTAAAACCTTTGTAGCGGGAAAACGATCGTTTCAAAGTCGGTTGTCATAGCAACCACACAGCGTGTCGTATGTTTCCACTACCGTTCTTTCCAGGAATACTGTAGTACGGAAGAATGTGAGTTCATTTGGAAGTTCACCATTCTGTCTGGGAAATGTGTCGGGTTGAAGAGATGATTATTTAATTTGTGAAATGCTTTCATGACCGCCAGGGCAAAACTTATGAAGGAAATTGAAATGACTGGTATAACGTGTTGCAGTGCATAGAACATGAATTGCCCACTGTTCTGAGTCATTTATTGAATACTGTGGTTGATCTTGAGACATAATATTAATTTTGTACCAGTTTAACCACGAACAATTGAATTAGAAATACTATATTTTAGTATTGCATCTAGTAAATAACCAATTTTTTTCTTTATCGTTTCAGAATTTACAAAAAAAAATTGATCAATGGGTATTTGGGACAAATTAACACGATTACTTGGGCTTAAAAAGAGAGAGGTAAATGTTCTTGTTGTAGGACTTAATAACAGTGGAAAAAGCACAGTTATTAACCACTTTAAAAGTGAGGAAGAGAGATCAACTGAAATTGTAGCTACTGTGGGATTCAATGTTGAAAAATTTAGAAGTAAGTTAAATAATTTGTATGATTCATTTTTGATACATAAACACAATATTTGCAAAAGTTGCACAACCAATGTAGAAATAGGCACTTGTATCACAAGTAATATTTACAACTCTTGAGGTAGTACACTGTTTCAATTGACATATCTTAAAGTAATTCTGTTTTTTGAGGTGATTTTAACACCTTTTAATTGTAAGAATATCTTCAGATGATTCATGATTGGACTGTTCTTATAAAGGCCTTTTCTTTATATTAGAAAATAATGGTATATGTTTATACTTAATAATGTAGGTTTAATAGTTAATGATTAAATTAAATATCTAGTCATATGAAAATAAATATAACTATGTGAATTACTTACTTTTCTTATGCCCACTTTACTACTTTTTTTTTCAATTGTAACTGCCTTGAGAAAAGTAATTGCATTTCAAGCCTTAGCATTGTAGTGTTATTACTGTTTTGTTTATTTTGCACAAGCATGTATATTAATGCACTTAAATACTGAATTAAAAACATCTGCATCTCACTTTCTCTCAATTACAATTTATTTATGTATTTTTTCAAATAGTTTTTATCCTTTGAGAATAAATTTCTTAATGGCAGAAAATAGAACAAATTGTAAATTCTGCAGTCCATTCTTTTTATTTTAGTAATTTCAGTATTAAACAATAGGCATTCTCATTGTACTATTTATTTACTATAAAATATGTATTTGTGTTGTTTTGCATGCTGTTAAAAATAAGATAAGACCAATATATAATATTATTTGTTTTTGATATAATCTGTTAATTTTCCTGCTAAGTAAATTTGGATTTATTGCTTCTTTTCATTTACATAAGTAAAATGGATTTTGATTATGTTTTGGAAGGGTTATTGTATAACAAACTCCATGATGAGATAAACAAGAAAATCTGAAATTTATGTTATAATTTTATCTATTAAATGTCATTAGTGGAATCTCTTGTGACGACAGTTAATAACAACTCAATTCATTCTGGATTTAAGTTTCCTTTCACCCTAAAATAATAGTTTGCTGGGATATTTGAAAACTTAAAAACTGCTTCAAAACGTATCTTTGTGCTTGGAGTAAAGCACAAGTGCTTTGGTACCATGTTCAGAAATTTTATTCAGATTCATTTGAATATGTTTGTCCTTTATCTTCCATATTTGATAACTCTGAAGTATGTATTATTATATGAAACAAACTGACGACAAATATGTTTTTATATAACACATGCTGTAATAAATGTGATTAAGAGTTTTGAAGATCCTAAACTAATTGACATAAGAGCAATATGAAGAGAGAAATATGAAAATCAAAATAAGAATTAAGCATTTCATTAACTAGCATTTTATTAATTCAGCAGAGTGTTCAATTACTGAATCTCAAATTTAATTTGTTTCTATTTTCAGATAAGAATGTTGGTTTCACAGCATTTGACATGTCTGGACAAGGGAGATACCGAGATCTTTGGGAACACTACTACAAAGAATGCCAAGGAATTATATTTGTTGTGGACAGTAGTGATAGATTACGTTTAGTAGTGGTACGTGATGAATTAGATCTGTTATTGCAACATCCAGATGTAACTGGACGCCGAATCCCGATTTTATTTTTTGCAAACAAGATGGACATAAGAGAAGCACTATCAAGTGTAAAAATTGCAGCTGCCCTTGGGCTGGAACGAATTTTGGACAAGCCATGGCATATATGTGCAAGTAATGCTCTCACCGGAGAAGGACTACAGGAAGGAGTTGAATGGCTGACTCAACAAATTCGAGAATTAGTTTCTAATAAATAGGCATCAAAATGTCAAAATATATTATTGTTTTGGGGCTCTTAAAATATCAAGTCAACTATGGTTACAAGCCCAATTGCTTCAGAACGTTCTTTGGCAAGCTTATGACTCACTTGGATGAAAATGTATATGATTAAATAAATTACACATTTTTGTAAAAAAAAAAACCCAAAGAAAATGCAATATAATACGTTTTATGTTATACAAACTGGCACAAAGTTTAATACTAAGTGAATGTATTTTGTTTTACAGAGCCTATCTATTTTTTCAAATGTCCTTATGTTCCTTGATGCAGTTTACCTATCACTCTTTACTTCTTTGTGTAAATTAATTTTAAAAGGTTTCATCTTGTACTCAGTCCATTTATTCTGTAATCCAATCTCTGATGTTGAACTGAATTCAAAGAAGTGACTAAGCAGTTTCTACTTTTATTTTTTAAATCTATTTTGGAAATTATAAAAGCCAGGGATGCAACTTGGGCATGGAATGTAAAGAAATTGACCAATTGGCAATACAAAAACAACTAGGGACACTACTACAGCACATACTACAGCCATCATTTGGAAATGCTCCTAACAAGTGCAAGAGGTCCTAAAAAACCTATAATTGTTTATTTATTTTCAAAAGCATACTTGAAAATAGCTTTCAGCCATTGAATTTGGTGTATAATATTCTATACTGAAAAAGTTAAAAGAAAAATACCAGGATGGGTTCTGAACCCCACATATGACAGGCCAAGCGGTTTACAATGGTATATTACCGAGTGATGGAAAACTACATTTTTGATGTTTTGATGCTGTAATGAATTCTTAACATTCACGTAATAACACAAAATTATGCAACAAATACTAATATTTTGAAAAAATTGTGTAGAAAATGTTTCTAGATGTCAAATTGAGAAATAGATTGTATTAAGAAAGATATCTTTAGCTTTAAATTCATAGTGTAACACAGGTTTGAAAAAATTAACTCTTGCAATTTTCAAAATTCCATTGAATGATAGTTGGACATAAACCATGTTATTAAGCAAACTGCTCTATTTGGGCAAAAATTTAAAGAAAAAATTGCAAGTGGTTTTTGAGAAAATCTTGTCTGTTGTTTTTTTTTGGTCAGGTTTTCACTCGAACTTAGACAAAAACTTATCTTATTTTCAAAGAAAAATAGATGACATTATTTAAAGGTCTAATTTTGATTAACATATTTTATCAAGAAAAAATTATAATTTACAATTCAAAAATATAATAAGAAAGCATCAGAAAAGTTTTAAACTCTTGCAAGTCCCAAAAATGTAAACGATTTACTGAAAACAAAAGTGTCATTTTTATAAGTATTCATGTATTCATGCAAAAAATATTTGAATTTTGAAAATGTTTTATGGTTTCATATAAAGTATCCACAAAAATTAAAAGATCTGGTGACATCATCTGCATGTATTCATGCAAAAAATATTTGAATTTTGAAAATGTTTTATGGTTTCATATAAAGTATCTACAAAAATTAAAAGATCTGGTGACATCATCTGCATTGATAGGGGAATATCCATTTTGGTGAAAACAGATTAGGTGCTAGTGTTAATCACAGAGGTACATCTTGTGGAAAAAAACACTTTTTTGATATCAAGAACCATACAATGTGGATTTTTACTCTAGGACTACTAAGTATAGGAGCAAGAAAATTCCACTTTTTGGTGTCAAGGATCCAGAAAACATGTTCTTCTATTGAAAAATTGGCACTTTTTTCTTGCAGCATTACATTTCTTTGACTTACTACATAGTAAGTCATGAGAAAGTAAAAAAGAGTGTTGGAAACTTTTAAAGAATCTTGCAACAAATGAAAAAACAAGTTCACCCTTTATAACTAACAAGTCAACAGCAATGGAAAGAATACTATCAAGAATTTACGAAAGAACATAAAACAGAATTCAGCAAAGACCATAATACTGACTTGGGAAATAGAGTGAATGATCTGGAAGATATTAAGTTACAGTAAATAAGATTAATCAATAGAACATTTAAAAATGGAGTCTGGTGTAGTGAGCATATGAGGGCTTTTAAAAGCAGTCCTTGTATACTTTTTGAAATTATCTGCAAACTTTTACAGTTCAAACGAGAGATACTATTGGAGGAATTCAGAGAAGATGTTTTTAGCACAAACAGAAAAGGTGATTGAAAACAATGGAAATATTAGAGATATAATTGTGCCCAGCAGTATAGGTAGAGTATATAGAAAAATTTTGAAATTTCATCTGGAAAGATCTCTTATAGATGTGGAAGAATAGAGTGACTTTAGAGATGAATGCTCATTTACTGATAATATTTTATGTATCAAGAGACATGTTTTGCCCAACACTTAGAAAATCACTAATATTTATAGATTTAAGAAAAGCCTATGACATTCTTCCATCAAATAAGCTGGATGGTCATTGACCAACACAACATTAAAAAGCAACTTCTACTAGTTGTCAAAGACCTTTACCGTCGAATTACAAACAGAAGAAACTTTTCTGAATTTTTTCCTGTAGATAAATGCATTCAGCAAGGGTGTTGCACTGCTACAACTCTGTTGAAATTATGTTTAAATGAAGCATTAAAAAGCTGGAGGAGAAAAATGTTGCAATTTCATATGAAGATCTTGTATTCCATTCTCTATTTGTTTAGTTAGGCAGATGACCAAGTTGTTTTTGCTGAGGGAAAGAACTGAGGAAGTATTGCTGCATATTGTTTTAACATTTGGGAAATATCGTAAAGTAATGAAAATAAACTTACAGTTGTGGAAATGACTTGTTTTCAAGTTAGGGCTGGGAGGGAAAAAAAACCCACAAACCAGATTTAAAAAATTTAAATCAGATTTATTTGATTTAAATAAGATTTTTTCAGTTGTATTCGATTTTTTACTTTAAACCCAAAATCGTGATTTATTTATCCTTAAATACTTTAAAAGCAGAAAAAGTTTATTAAAACATCAGCTTTTAAATTTATCATTAAATTATTCTAATTTTATTTTAAAAAAATAAATATTTATATTTGAATGGTCCGGTGCAATACCGTCCTGACCCACAAAATCTTTAAATTTGAATTACTTATAGTTTTGTGCTCTTGAAACACTTCTCTCGCTTCTGTTACTAAATAAATTTGTAGCACCATCTATTAGCATGATTTAGAAAAATGCATTCTTTGTTCAAAGAAATTTTACAAATTTTTGTGCAATACCACCCTAATCAAAAAGCACTTATTGTTGAAAACAACTGAATTCATTGAATAACTTATAACAATATTAGACAGATTTTGAAATATTAAATTCTTCTATATAGTTGTCCAGTCATCGAAAAGTAAGGAGTATAATGGTTGTACTAGTGCGTTTCCCACATAAATATGAATTTTATCAATACACACACGAAGAAAAAGGTTAATATTTTTAATACTAGTAAGATTAACTACTACTTTCATTAGTTTTAACAATATTAATTTTGTTCTTTGAATGTGTAAAAGTTTCCTTTTTATTAATACCCATCATCTTTAAGATTTATTTTAAGTGGCTTCAGCAAACATTTTAATACAAATCTAGTGTGTTAGTGTATTGCTACTAAATCAGTTTTATCAACAAACAAATAAATACTGGATAAAAACTAATCGATTATCTAAGTCTATTAGTATACAATTCTACTACAAATTGTTTGTTCATCGTTTGTTAATTTTATTATATATTATATTGTCTTTTGTTTTCTCAAAATTGTTCAATTGTGTGAAAACGTTTATAAGAAATATCATATATATATATATATATATATATATATATATATATATATATATATATATATATATACAATTTATTTAAAAAACAAATATATATACAATTTATTTAAAAAACAAATATATTTTCAAATATTACAAATAATAAATATTGATTTAAATCATACCAGCCTTATTTTAAGTTCTGTTAGGTCCCCCCCCAAGAACGTTCTCAAGCCCAAGCCCTTCACTGGCATAAAACAAAGCTGTGAAGTTATCTTCCTTTAACATAGTCATTGCTTTTAATCCCTTGGTCAAGGACTCAGTGCTGTTAGATCCCAGTTCCCAGACTGTCACCTATCCAGGAACCTGCCAGTATTTTGACCTCCAACTTCATGGAGCATAGCAATTTAGGTAGCGATGCTGATAGACAGAAGATGAGGAGAATCTAGATGTGCTTGGTAGAAAGAAGCGAAGGCCATGTGGGTTTACTGCAGGAAACAGATGGAATCGAGATCCGAGAGCCGCCTAATAGTGTAAAATATTCATAATATTACATGAGAAAGAAGAAATATGGAGAAGAAAATAAGAACAAGTGAGAAGAAGGGAAAAGATTAGCTGCTGCAGTGTATATGTGAAGTAAATATATCTCATTTTATTTTCTTGCATATGAAGAGCAGAGAAAGTTGTAAGACACAGCAAAAAACCAATCTTGAGATTTTGACTGAAATACTCTTTTTGGGGATCCTTGATCCTGAAAAAGTGGTTTGTTCTCTCTCTCAAAAACATGTCTCTTGTCTGTCTCTCTATTAAAAATAATAGTGTCTAAATTGTGCACAGGATTTTTTTCTAAAAAATTGATATTCTTAGCAGGATCTTGGCTCAACTTCAAGCCACATTTTCAAATTTACTAAAAATGTCACCAAATTATATACTTTTACTATTATAAGGTACTAAAAATAACTATAATCTTTTACACAATCGGTGCAAATAAAACAAGAAACTGAGCGTTATGTTGTATCACCACTGGTTTAGTCTTCCTTTTCAGTTCTCCCATCACATTATAAAGGACAAAAAATACTGAAAAATAACATTTAAAATATTGTATTCTTGTTATGTGGTACACAAATATAGGCACACTAACAATCAAAGCATATAATCTCATCAGTTACACTGCTGTATACTGCATAGGACTTTGGTATGGCACAAAAATAAATAAGAAATTGCAACACTTTTTGCAATTCTTGAACACTGCACTCAGACTTAGCCTAAATCCAAAAAAGTTAAGTTTTCAAACACACATTAGTACATTTGGATTATTGTCAGCTTCCTAATGTGTACAAAAAAATTCAACCGTAAAGCTCAAAATATTTATTCAGTTTTGAGGTAAACTTCTAGAAATGTCAACTGATAAATGATGAAATACATTGATTTTAGACTTAGGCTATTTCTGTTTAATATTCACAAACATTCATGTTCAATAACATGATTATGAAAATAAAGTATATTTAAAAAATATATTATTAACATATGATATTTCAACTTGAACACAATATGATGTTTACAGCAAATGGCTTTTTCTATACTCTAGAATTAGTCGAGCAAGCTGATTTCTGAAGCCCAAGTTGAAAGCTCTTTCTTCAATACACTTCTGATACACAGAAGAATCAACAGTTGAAGGGCAATCTCTTTCTTGATGCCTTAAACGAAGACCAGGTTCAACCGCACGCAGAACATGAATTTTACCATAGCATACAAACATTGAATAGATGCTATTTAACGGACAAGATTCTTGAAATGATTTTGAGTCAGTATGCTTTGAAGTTAACATGCTAATATCATGATCACTTCGAATCATGGGAATGATATTTTCTACAGTCTTGCGAGCTAAAACAGTAACATTATATTACAAAAATACTTAAATGAGTTCATTAAAAAACACGTAAGAACAATTATTCGTAATATTTTCTTTAAAATTCAAATAAAAAGTAACAAAAAACATACCCAATGAATAATCTTTTGCATAAAAGGCAATATAGTCTTTCTGATTTGAATCATAATGGCCATAATTTTTATTGATGTCTAGAAAAGTTGGCGGTTGAACAAAAGTATTTGTGTACACAACATCTGGATGGAACTCTGTAAATGGTATTGGACTAAACACTTGCCAATTTAGAATTGTATTCATCCGCACCTAAAAACAGAAACACAGAATAACAATACTAATCTTATCTCAAAACTTGTATTAAACAACTGCATTTTTCACTTGATACAAACCCTGTTCAAAAATTCATGGCGCACTTCCATGTTTGACTGGCACATCAGAATAAGAGAGTCTGGTGGAAATTTCTTAAGAACCAAATCAGTAATAGCAAAGTTCAACAATGAATTATCAACAGATACATCTGGGAGTTTAACAGAAACCCAAGCAATTTTACTTCCTTCTTTTTTGTATCTGTCACTTAGAACCAAGGCAGTTTGTTTAATTTCAAGGAAAATGTCATCTTTGTTACCTTTGCCAGGCACAGTAGGGTCATACAGCAAAATCTAAAAATTAAAATAAAAATATGACAATTCACTGAAAAATATTATACAAATATTTTCAAATTAATTTTTAAATGCTATTTTTCTCATTAGGAGAAACGAGATTAGAAAAGAATTTTCCTGCTTATTTACATTCATGAAACAAATTGCTAAGAATTCAATAAATACCCGTAAGAATGCAGTAAGAAAGAGATGTGAAGTTTACTTCATTTCTGACATATCAAGTGTGTGATGATCACACACTGTACAAGTATTTATCAATTTTCTTGCAATTTTGATGCATAAGAAAAAAATACAAAACAAAGAAAAATGTTTTTGTGCAGCATTCAAAGAAACAAATTATTATTTTTGTAGCTGAAATGTTATTCATTGCCATGATACAATTAACCATGTGTTTTCCTGGGTCAGTAGTTTTCTGATTTGAAAATAATTATGAAGCAGACTATTACAGATTTCTTGATTTCTGAAAGTATCAGTGCTCACATTTATAATATTCACTGGAAAATTAATTAAAATGAATGCTTCATGTTTATGAAGATTTTTGTTGATAATGATGTCCGACTAATATTACTATAGCAAGAATTACACTAATAACTATCTTTATTACATGAAAATATTTGGGCGTTAAATAATAGTTTCATCATCTAATTCATAAAAGAAATGTAAAGCAATGGCAGTATTTTCAGTCGCACAGAAAGAGAAATACAAAAATCCATACTGATTCTCATCTTGCAATTGTTTGTAATATAAAGTTTGAACAATATATAAAGGGATTCTCAGGTAAGCCAAAACAATATTAAAATGTCAACCAACAGTTAAAAACTGTGTGTGACATACTTTGGGGCGAAGTGTATTCTCTGCGCATTTTCTCGAGTTCTCGAATCCCTCCCTCACTTAACTATTAACGTTAAATTATGAATACAGGTAGAAACTAACTTTTTGGCAATAATTCATAAGAAAATATTAGCTCCCATGTAATAAAAAACTATTTGCAAAACCAAGTCTGCTGTAGATTTTGGCTATTATTCCTCATCATTCCCTTTGTGAAGGAATCAATTTACTGCTGCAAGAACTGTGCTGGTACCTGAAATTCTTAACCAAGCTCTGTAAAGCCATGAAAATTAAGCAGCTTGAAGCACTGTGGGTCCTTGGATACTAATGACCTGACGCTCTGGCTGACAGGGATAAAAAGCAATGACATGAGTTATCTTAACTTCAAGGAGATTTACTCTACATTCAATGTCAAAAAGGTTTGGGATGTTATATGGTTATGCAATTGACATGGAGAATGATTATTTAAATAACTAAATTTCCCACTGAGCTCTAGATGCGTACAGACAGTGAAGCTACATTTATGTCCAGAAACAAAACAAGGGGCCATCTCAGCATTTGCTCAAAGGATTAGAAATACTGTACAAAAACCCTGAAAAAAATGGGGTCATTGTCCCAGAAGATGAGGTACAATACTTGTTACAGGCATATTTAGACTTTCAAAATTATACAGTACAAATGGTAACTAACACATTAAATCAATATTACTTTCCATTTTGATGCTCGGTATAGTCTCTAATTGTATCAAAACAGTTATGCAGCACAAAATATTTTACTTGGCACTTTGTATCTATTTTAATTGTTTAATGTTGTAAGGCAATGTGTTATTAAATAATGTACATGTATTGAAAATGCATTTTTATAGTGAACTGATGATACTGACACTTGTTTGAATACAATTACTACGTCAAGTATTATAGACTCTTTATTGGCTGAAAATATTTTACACCTTTAAGTAAGTCCTTTTTGACAAAAAGCCACTCATTCGTAAGTCATGAGGAATGGCATTATTAGAATTCCTAGCTTAATAAAGAGATGCTTACAATAGTCATGTGGGTGGGATTTGCTTATTATTCAGACAGTATTTTTCTAATTCTTGGAGATATAGGATGTTTTCTCCATAATATTAGGCCATTCTTTGAAGCACATTCTGTTTTCTCTTTGTAGAAGAAAGAATTTGGAGAAAAAATTTGGATCAGATTTAATAAAATGTTGTTTTTTTTGCGCATTCCACACAAAATTATGCAAAAAAAACAACATTTTCAAAAAATTTTACACGAACTTGTTTAAAGATCTGTCTTTGAAGAACAGATTTCATTAAGGAAAAAAATACCAATCTTCAATACTGCTTAGGCGATTTTGTCTTTAATGAAATCTGTTCTTTAAAAACTAGATCTTGAAATAATGTAAACTAAAACCTCTTAAGTTTTGAAAATTGTAAATGTAAATATTCAGATTTCTTTTTAAGTCTTGGGAAAGCTGGGAAAGCATTTTTTGTCGTGAGGCTGATTGTGTAATTGTAACGTGAAATGGTGTGTTAACTCTACAATCCATAGTTCAAATCCCTGCATTGAGAAAGTTTTACTGGTTGGAAAACGCTTTTTGCAGGTTCATATATTATTTAATATTGAGGAGCCATTGCAAATAATGCATTAATGTATATGCTGTTGAAGCATCACTAGTCAACATTTTTATTGAATTTTGGTGAAATATGAATATACAGTAAACTCTGAAATTCAAACATTTAAAAAAAATTAAAAACACTTATTTTTATTTCATCATGGGAGTGCAGAGGTCAATCATTCATTTTGAAACCATCACAAAATGGACACTTCCTTCATCATGAAAAACAAAACAACAATTTGTTTTGGGAGAAAATTGTGGAATAGTCATTTGAATTTGTCAAATTTCTTTGAAATTTTTAGATGGCCCTTTTTATTGTAGTATTTTATACGTCTTTACTAAAATGTAAACATAAAAAATGTTGCAACAGAGTTTGCATTTACATTGCAGTACACGGCTTTCAAAGTCAAGTGATCTTGTGTGTAGCAATGCATAAAACTGATTGTGCCACATCTAAATTTACATTATGTTTGACAGATTTAACCAGGCTGAAATTAGCCAAAAGGCAAAATAAAGATAAATTGTTTCTGGCAACCAAAATTGTTTAAGCAATAGGAGAAATAAAATTTAATTAGATTTTTACTATACTTATAATCAGGCAGTGCTATTGAAATAATTCTTATAGAAATTAATTTTTGCTATCTATCTATCTATCTATCTACAGTAAAACCCCTTTATAAGAGACACCTGGGGAATGGAATTTTGTCTCTTATAAGCGGGAACTCTTATAAGTGGGAAATGTGTTTTTGACTTGTTTAATGAGGTGTTACCATATTTTTAGTGGATTAGTATGATTTGTACACTTATTTTAAACTTGAGGAAACATAAATTAGTTGATTCCAGAGCCCATTTAACCAGATCTATTGAGTGAACTTATGACACTTAAAGCACATGTGCTCATATGTGAACAAACCGCCTCTAATGTAAATATTGACACGAGAGTTATAAAAAAGTTACATTTGTGTAATTTTTGAAAAAAACAAATGAATAGAGCAAAATGATGTTAAGAGTCTTATAAAGTATCTTTATAACATCATATCAAAAGTTTAAAGAAAAAATTTGGAGCTGTTTTTGGGAAAGTCTTGTTTTTGTAAATGTTTATTACTTCACGTCGATATTATGTGAAACCTTTTTTTTAGTACACAACGTTAATGAAAGACCTAATTACAGAGAAAACATTTTATTCTAAGAAAAAAATTTCTATCTTTAATTTTGTAGCTATAGAAAAACACTGAAAAAAACTGCAAACTTTTTCAATTTTTGAAAATTTAGAGTTAACAGTGAAAATCCTAACAATGTCACCACTATAAGTGAATTTCACTCTATTCTTACAAGAAATTTAAAGAAAAAAATTGGAGCTATTTTTGGGAAATTTTGAAAATGTCCCACGGGCTTCATGTACAGTACCCACAAACATTTTTTTTTCAAACCGCAGAGTTCCGAGCGGAAACAGATTGACCACGGAATATTCATTTTGGAAAAAAATGTACGAATAGTTTTGGCACTAGTGTTATTCACGGACAGACGAAGGGAAGTTTTGAAAGAAAAAAACAAACCGTTTTCGGTATCAGAGGACCCCAAAACATGCATTCTTTTAAAATCTCGAAGTCGATTTTCTGCAGCATTACATTACTTTACCTATAGTACGTATATATGTACGTATATGAGAAAGTAACAATTGGAAACACTGGTCAAAACACTAAAAGCAAAATACTGTGATTTATTCAACTCTGCTCTGACAGGTATCAGCTGCTGATGGTTTCATCCAATCGGGAGCTTGGAAGTCACCATCGTGATGTCACTGGAGACACAGAAGCTTCTGATTGGATGAAACCGTAACAGCTGATATCTTCTAAAGGCACGGTTACAAAAGTCGCACTATAGGCGTCTTCCTTGCCAAAAGACACGAAGCTTACTGAATGAGCTTTCTCACGAGAACTTCGCACACACACACACCCCCGCCGGTGGCACTGGTGTTGCGAACCCCTGCTCCAGCCAATTTTAAGCACGTGTCCCAACCCTTACCACGCTGAGGAAATTCCTGAGTCACCTGGAGGAAATTCCACGCTTTGTCCTGTACAAGCGAGAAGAAATGCATGGCGGGGAATAAATTCTTGTCCACTATACACGGGAATCTCTTATAACCGGGTCCTCTTAGAAGCGGGAAATAAATGCATTGTTTATATACAACTGACCTCGGGACCGTGAATTTTGTCTCCTATAAGCGGGATTCTCTTATAACGGGGTCTCTTATAGCGGGGTTTTACTGTATATTATATATGATCTACTTGCAGCACAGCAATGTAATCCACAATCCCAATTATTACCCTTACAACTCTGAGGCAATTCATTATTTTCTCAAAAAGTCTCTTAATACATGCATTCCCGAAAGTACTTTGAAACTCACCAACATAAGTAAGGTTTTGTCTCTTGTTTCCATACAGATGTGAGTGTACTGCTCAATGAAATGTTTTGTTTGCTCTCTATTCTTGGCATTCACAGGTAGTACTAAATTAATGCGATTATTTTCAGTCACATACGGCATTGGTACTACTTCAACTTTTCCCAGTGGTCTGCATACTTGAAGTCTAAACCAAATGCTAAATACTTTATAAAGAAGAAACAAAGAGAAGACTAAAGAAGGAAAAGAATTATTTGTTATGAAAAATACAGCACAACAGGAATTCAAAAGCAAAATATTAATCCAACAAAGTTTTGATTCACACAATTTTAGTATAAAGCATATTTCTTCCAAATCTATAATGAAAATAATATTAATTGATAAAAATTCTTATTTTAAAACGTACATCACCTTTTATGAACTTCATGCCCTGTTGATAAATCTTTGAAGGCCAATTCCAAAATATAATCTATTCCTCTCGATGGATCAAATCGCCTATATCCATCAATAAGTCTTCGAAATTTAAGTTGCTCATCACTAGATTCCACTTTCAAAATGGTGGCATTCAAAATATACTGCAAGTGAATATTTCAATATTATTTCAAAAAGATGATTTTGTATGTTCTTTTACATTCCAATGACCAAATGTATGGAAACTTACAGCCATGTCCAACTTATCTGCTCCATTCATTTGCTTTACATTACTAAAATCCGAGTTTAAATAAAATTCTTTTTCTGTAAGGTAGTTCCACTGTAAAACATCAAAACGTGTAGCCGGAATGTTACCACCTTGATTACCAATGGGCCATTTTGCTGCAACTGGTTCTACTGGAACTGGTGCAACCATCGATGTATTGGTAATGGATCGGCGCAAATGAGAAATGCTTCTTTTAACTTCAACTAATGCAACCTAAGCAGAATGGAACCAACATTGCCGATTTAAATGTAAACATTCAAAATCTTTCCCAAAAGATATAAAGCATTTACATGAATGTAAAAACAAAGACATGAACATGAATGTTTTATTTTTTTTGATACATCATTTCAAGTCTTCAAATTCACAATTTGCATCACCCAAGAGCTGCTAAAAATTATGCAAATCAAGTCATACGATTGGAACACAAACAAAAACCTTATTAGAAGTCGTGCACCAATTTTCCCTTTAATGAAGGAACCATTCACAATGAAAATTCTTGAAGGACTAACAAAATTTCTTTATAGGACATATATTGACCAAAGCATGAATACTAAATTAAATCGTCAATAATAACTTATTGAAGAAATAAAAAATAAGTTAAAAAATCAAATGAAATAAAACAAAATAAAATAATTCCAAAATTAAGAATATTTTACCCCTGGTGATCTGCATAGTGGTCAGTCATTTTATTGCACATATTAGTTTTTAGACACCTTCAATTTTCAAGAAAGGCATTGAATTCATTTTCACATTAATATATGAAAGTATTAATTTGCAAGAAACTAATAGTCATGCAATAAAGTTATGCTAAACTTAAGAAGGAATTAAAAATTTGGTAACTGAACAGAAACTTAAAATAATGGAAATTATATTTCAAAATTTTCACTATAACCATCATAATCCACTGATTCATTACCATTATTCTCTTCAAACTGACTTAAAAATAAGGAAGAAAAGCTAAAATTTCTACAACAAATATATTTCTATTAATCAAACCTGACATTCCCAAGAAAGATTTATGAACTAAACAAATTTAACAGCATACAGAAAGTTCACATTTCTTTCTTAAAAAATAATTCACAGTAAGTCTCAAAACATTTTCAATAATAAATAAATCTAATATGTAACCTTTGTGGATTCTATTTATCATTCTATTTAATAATCTTAGTACATTACTTGAAAAACAGGTACAATACTCCTAACTAAACAGGCACACCAAAGATAAACTCAGTGCCACTTAAACTTACTTTAGAAAGATACATGTGAATTTTGTACATTGTCACTGGATCACTAACAGGGTATATAGTCAATGCTGTTTGAAATGCTGGTTCTTGGGAAAATGTACTGATGTCATCCTCAAAGTTAAAACTATCCGGTAGAGTAAAACTCTTCAGATGCTGTCCCTGGAACAACAATTAGACAAAGGATTATCATCATCATCATCATCATCGTTGTCTTCATCATTATTACTAACAGTAGTTGCTTAGTAGAAGTTGAAAGCAACTTGCTAAATGACACTGCACAAGGCAGATTATTTATCCCAAAGACCTCGGACTCCCAAAATAATGAACAGATGAAATAAATTTAAAGTTTTAAATTATTGTCTATTTATTAATATTTATTTATTAATTTCTGGTCCTTTGTATTTGAGACAATCAAACAAGTCAAGATTTTTAATAAATCTTGACTTGTTTGTCTCAAATTCAAAGGGGCCAGAAATCAATAAAAATGAAATAAATATACAACTAAGTATAGTGAAGAGAGAAAAAGAAAATAAAAAGATACAAAATTACCTGCACAGATTCTTGACATGCTATGTTAGTAGCATGAACAATACATCGTCCAACATTTGCGTCGTCCAAATCTGAAAAGGCATTTTTAACACACCAATCTAAGTTTTCAGATACTTTACGCAAAACTGAATTGCTCAACAGAAGTCCAGCATCTGCAATAAGAAATAATTAAATACCTAATAGATATAGAAGCAGCAAGTAAAAGACAACATAGAACAGAAGAAAATACCTAATGAACAAAAGGCACTATGTTCATCAATTCTTCCACTTCCAGCGTGAACATCTTGACTAACACTGATATCTTGCACTAAATTATATAAATGCTGAGCTTTAATGTATGCTGAATCTTTTATAAAAAAGAAGAAGTTATAATCATCTAAATGATTGTCAATTATATACTTTAACATGTGAAATGGTTTCAATATTTTTCGAGAGTCTGTAAATCCTACAATTCCAGGCATTGAAGTATTGAGCTTCTGGGGACCAGGGGCATCTAAAAAATACATAACTTTATCTACAATATGTGATATGGTCTTGTTAATGCTTACTGCTCTACTTTCAACCATATTCTTTTTCTGTGACGTCAATATACCAATAAATAATCTTTCACGAATACCCAGTTCTGTAGAATAGTAGCGAGGTCTCAGTAATGTCTGTGGAGTCTTCAATGCTTTCTGAGGCTTCCCAGCAAGGTTAATAACAGGATCATATTCACTATCAAAAAAGTTGGACACAGGATCATTTCCAACGGATTTAACACCTGGATCTTGGTACTTAATGAATATACATTCATTTTCCAGCATTGGAGTAAGGAGAAGACTTGCACAAATACCAATACATAAACCTATAATGAAGTATGTATTCTGTCGGCAATGTAAAAAGAAAAATCTAAGCATAGTTGGGGCCATCGCTGCATTTAAAATAGACAAAATGTGTAGACACAGGCACGTCAATGTTGTACAAGTGAAGCTTTTTCACACAGACTCCACTTACAACAAAAAATTTTATTATCAAGTCTGTCTTCACAACAAATTGGGTTTTAACACATCACTAGCGGCTAGTTTCTTCGCGAAATAATTCATGGCGAACCTCATAATAACGCCACATACACAATTTGAACGTCAGCAAATCACACACTCCACAAGTTTTAAAGCAAATCTCACAAGCCTGACACCTTTGACAGTTCGCGAAACACATGAAAGTCGCCACTCACAGACCAATCGCGAGCAAGTCTTGCTTACGGTAATAACTATACCAAGAGTGCCAACACTAAAAACTCACATCAGCAGATTTCCACTCCATTATATTGTTGGAATGATCAGTTGGTTATTGAAATACAGTTGAGGGCATTGATACACATTAACGTCAATGGTAACGACGCAAACTGCGAACAGATTCGACTCTCGCATACGTTTATTTACTAAACAAAACAAAACAGCAACAATAATAAAACAACGACAATGCCGATCCGGATAGGACATGGGCGTTTTGTGTCGTCCATTCATCCTTCATTATCATCATATTCCATATCCCATCCTCTCAGAACTAGCTATCCTGGGGGATGAAAATTGGATTCAGAATAATGCTGCCCCTCCCCCCAAAAGGGAGAGTTACTTACACTTGCCACGCAATGAATGTAACTGAACCTCGGTAAGTGCAGGTGAAAGTCCACGTGGTCCTAGACGGCTAATTCGCGAAAAAAAGGTTTATAGGGCGCGTCAACTATGGTCATTAGTCCCATAAGTGTAGCGCATGTTCTTATCACTGGAGGTGTTCTATCCCAGCTGGATAGTGAGATCCGGCACCGAGCTACACGTCGGCTTGCGGAGTTGCCCTCATCAAGGTGAGTTTCACCAACGGGTCATCGCCACAGCTTGGATGTCTCAGGGCATCAATTGGTCACTGGTCTTAACTGCAGGGCCTCTGATCGGAAGGTCCTAGGGTTCGAGTCCCGACGGTGCACCGCGGTGGGAGGATTTTCGACCCAAGCTACTTAGCTTGGTCGAATTCAGCAGGACAAGCTCTAAGCTCTCGACTGTTCTCCCGACATGTGTGGTAGTGTAGTCAGAAGCGTTTTAACAACTTCGTCGCCTGTAAAAAATGACAAGAATTAAATATAATTTAATTAATAATTTATGCGTGTTCAATTTTTTCTAGGGGAAATAAATTCATTTTTAAATCTTGTATTTTGTTGTATATAAACAACAAATTCATCATGTTTTTGTTTTTTGTAGTTACACATATTTATTATTCTACCACTGTTCTACCTTTCATTCTTAAAATTACATCGACGTCCACATTTAACACTAGAAAATAAGAACGAAATAAGACGTCTTCAAACAGATTATGGAAGTTATGTATATTGAAATTTGTATGATTTCTTAAGTTATTAATATGAATATTTTTTTCGATGTAACATGAAAACGTCTTTTCGGTAATTGTAATAAAATCTTAATTGAATGACGTCTGAAAATGTAAACATCGCTCTTTTTGACTTATCATAAATCATATAGCAGAAGGTATTATTAGCCTGTTAATAAATTAATTTTTGAGTTTTTAATACTTTTGTTAAAAGACTCATAAAATACAAATAAAAAAAAAAAAGAAAAAAATCGCACGCAACAAAAAAGCGGTTCTTTTGACACAATTCTGCTCCACAATTTTTGCTGCCCATAAAATTTGCCGCCGTAGGCACGTGACTTCTGTGCCTAAGTATAACGTAGTGCATGTAAGTGTGTTTGTAAGGGGTGAGGGTACGACAAGGAAGAGAAATATATCGCGCTATGTCCGTGACCGGTTTGTTAGAGAATTGCTGCAGGATTTACCTCGTGTTGTTAGGAAAAACCACGGAAAACTACCAATTAGAACAACTGACTGCTAGAATTCTCCTCCAGACAGCAGCTGAATTCAATCAATTTATCCAGCTACTCGTAGTGTCGAAAATCCTGCCATCGTGGGGACTCGTACTCTGGGACATCCTGGTAAGAGGTTTTGTAGTGATGTACGTTGATGCCCTGAGCCTCACTAATAATAATAATAATAATAATAATAATAATAATAATAATAATAATAATAATAATAAAAATAGTAGTAATAATAATAGTAATGAAATGTGAGACACAAAACATGTTAAAGAAATCGTGGAGAGACAAACCACTCCACGGACAATATCTAAAAAGAATGGACAAGGTGCAGATCAATCATTTATGTGGCTTAAAAGGGGAAGAATGAAGCCAGAATCGGAAGCAGTTCGAATAGCTGTTCAAGAGCAGGCGTTGAGAACACGACATTATGATAAAGCGGTTCTCAAAATTTCCCAAGATGACAAATGCCGCTTATGCCAGGAGCAAGTAGAAACATCGAAATCAATAGGAGGTGTTGGCTCTCCATCGTAACTATTTATTCTTGCATAAAGCTTTTTCGGCCGCATTGCATATGATAGGGCCGCCGGCAATGTGGCCGAAAAAGCTTTATGCAAGAATAAATAGTTACGATGGAGAGCCAACACCTCATATTGATTTCGATGATAGAAGCATCGTAAACACCACACCATTTCCTACCACTACCAAGTAGAAACAATTGATCATATCGTCTCAGCTTGTCCAATTCTAGCAAAGGCCCGACAATACTTGAAAGACACGACAGGGTGTGTAATTACCTCCACTGGCAGATCTGTACCGTCCTCGAAGTTCCAAACACATGCCCCAAGTGGTACCAACACTCACCAAAACCGGTGACATCGGTTGGACTCTGTACAATATTGTACGACCAACAAATTCAAGCGGATCGCACGATAGCAGCAAACAAACCGGACATTGTTATCCGAGATTTGGAGAAAAAATGTGTCTACTTGTAAATGTTGCTGTGCCTTGTAATCAAAATGTCATAACCAAGGAGACAGAGAAACGTCTTAAATACAAGAGTTTGGAAATCGAGATCAGCCCAATGTAGGGCGTAAAAGCACAGGTCGTCCCGAGAGTTATCGGAGCTCTGGGATTGGTTCCGCAAAATTTGTGTAAGAACCTGGCTAAACTCCTAGATCATTCAAAAGACTGAAAAGTACAAGAATTTCTTTATTGGGAAAACCCCACATTTTGCGTGAAGTAATTTAGAAGCACCGACAGCCGATAGATCTGCTTCTTAGGAATCTGGTTGCAAACCGGAGTAGTTTTTATAACAACCGACTCATAACATCTTTAGTCGTGAATTAGAGACAATAATAATAATAATAATAATAATAATAATAATAATAATAATAATAACAACAACAACAACAACAATAATAGTAAATGCCGGTCCCGATAGCCGAGATCGCTAGAACAGTAATGTAATGGTGATCTCGGACGGAAGGATCGCGGGTTCGAGTCCCGCCTTCTGAATGGGGTGATTGTGTATATCTGTTTGTGTGTGTCGTCCATTCACCCTTCAAGATCATCATCACTCCATCTTCTATCCCCCGAGGTCTAACAACCCTGGGGGATAAAAATCGAATTCAGCTTAATGCTGATCCCCTGAGGTATCACATGCACCTGCCATCGAGAAAAAATGATACTGAGCCCCGGTAAGTGCAGGTGTATGTCTGTGGGGTCCGAAACGGCCTATTCGCTAACACAAAAAAATTACATTTCAGGACCATCATGGGTAAAAAATTTCGAGGCGGAAAGCTAATACTCAGCGCGAAATATCACGAGCCGAGACATCATCTGAAACAACGCCCATAGTCGATGAAGAATACTTCGTGTTGATTAAAAATATCAAATGAGAGAAAGACCAAAGGAGAGAAATGGTGGCTGAGAAGCTAAAACAGAAAATGCAAGCATGGTCTCAAGGTATCAAACTTGACAAATGTAGAATAGATTTCCGTGTACAAAATGGGTCGAGACAGACGCTAAGAGATTCTATCGCAATTCGACGACAAAAAAGAAAACAAAAACAACAACGAAAACAAAAACACTACGAATGAAAATGCTGCAGAAAAATCGACATATTTTGGACAGGAATCTGGGAAGAAAACATATTCTACAAGCAGTGACGTCTCCTGTTTCTGGACCTAAGGCGTTGGCAGTGAGGGAAAGTGTTAACCCGCACACTACTCTGTTTGCATACATATTTAGAGTAATATTGAATTACATAAACAAAATCCTGATTTATTTTAAATTATATTGGAAGAATGCGGGAAAGATAGTCACAAAAGAAAGAGGGTGTTGTAGTTTTTATTGCAAAAATTGAAACTATACAATTTAAAGTATTTAAAAATAATGCTCATAATTTTTCCCAACCTTCGGTTGTCGTTTTAAAAATTAAATTCTGAAATATTTTTCAGGTTAGGACATGGTCCTCCAATATAAATTACTCTTTCTTGTCTTCATATGAAAGGGAATAAGTAATTATTTAAAAACTTTTGTACTACTTTTTCACTATCCATATCCGAATAATAATAATTTCATGAGTATGACAACCGTTGAAGGCTACGGAGAATATCTCAATCACGGATGCTCGCTCACTATACTCCGATTTTTCTGACTTTGCATCTCAAAATTAAATTTGTCTTCACGATGGGATATGTCACAGTATTTCGCGTCTTTCTCAGTCGTGCCGCCAGATATCGTATGATCGCGACCGTATTAAGCAATGCTTCCAATCATGTGACTTCTAGCGGCACGACCGATAAAGACGCGAAATGCTGTGTGATATTCCATCGTGACCATAGGGGCTTGAGAGACAAAGCCATAAAAATCGCACTATAGGAGCAGGCCGTTAAATCGAAATCCAACGTCTTCGCACGTTTCGTCATTGAGTGGGGGACGTCGCGCGCATGAACTGCCGCCATCTGATCCGTCCTGAAGACGTTATACTGCGATTTTTTGTAACTTTGCCCCTCAAGGCCCGTTTTTACTATGGAATTTGTCACGGTATTTCGGGTCTTTCTCAGTCATGCCGCTAGATATTGCACGAACTCGACCGTAACAAACAGTGCTTGCGATCATGCGGCATCTAGCGGCACACCCGAGAAAGACGCGAAATGCAGTGTGATATTCCGTCGTGGCCATAGGGGTTTGAGGGGCAGAGTTACAAAAATCGCACTATAGAGACGTTCGCCAACGGCCTGAGCTGCGCTCGCACACTGCCTGCGTTGCATGGACGCGCTGATGCCGATCTACGGCGCCGTTCGCACGGAAGACCGGATAAATAAAAAATATAAATATACTCAAAGGGGAAAAACAAGATTTTAAAAAATATCTTTGGGCATTGACACACGACTTGCACACCCAATGAAAACGACACTGTCTACAATAAAGAGACATTTTGGCAACAATCGGAAGTTGAAAGAGGAAGTTTAAGAAATTAACATTACATCCCCTTATCTGACTTTTCAGCTATATTTCGTTTGCAGATTAGTGTGTTGCGCGATGGGAAAGAGGAAAGAGCAGTGATATAAAGGTAATCATCGTAACCCTTGGTGTACGTGGGTATTTTCTGAGCGAAATTGGACTGAGAGTGAACAAACCCCGTTCTACAGTCGATTACATATTAAATAAGTGTAGATACAACAATTCAACAAATAACTTACCAAGGAACGCTAAGAAAAAGAAGCTCAATGACGGGGACGAACTGCTCATAATTCAAAATGTGAGGAAAACCCCAACATTAAGTGAGCTCAACCTCTGTAAAATGGTGGAACAACTCACAAAACATTAACGGGCAAACCAGAAAATTCGCAGAGTACTGTGGAAACAAGGCGGTCATGGTGGAAGAGCAAGGAAGAGGCCATTCATAAGTATTGATTGATTGATTGATTAAGGTTTAGAGGGCGCTTCAACTGCCAAGGTCATTGGCGCCCATGTCGAAGTATTTTAAAAAAGGGAATAGGTTCAGTATGTGTTACAGATGGAGCCTACCCTCTAATTAAAATCATATACATAAGGAGAGACTTGAATTCTACCTCGAGTATTCAAGTAGTAGGACAGAAAGAATATATAACAAACACGTAAAATTCATAGTAGAACTAAAAGTTGGCTGTAAAGGGGCCAAAAATAAAACAACAAAAAGTAAAACACTATTCTATTCTCTCAAATAAGATTATATATTCCGCTTTCCCTCAAGAAGCAAAAAACTTTTGAGAGCGCGGAATCGTCATCCCCGAGCACCTCCCTTAGCGAGTTGCCCAGGCCATGTCTTCGTCGGTTGCCTAAATATTTCCTGCAGTTCAGGAGGACGTGTTCCACAGACAGAGCCGTCCCGCATGAGTCACATACGGGAGGAGTTTCTCCTCGAAGGAGGAAACCGTGGGAAAAATGGCAGTGTCCAATTCGAAGACGAGTTAAAATTACTTCCTCACGCCTAGAGGAGCGAGATGAGGAACGCCAGGGAATTACAGAATTCTTTATCCCACTTAGTTTAAAATTGGTATTGTGCCACTCTGTTTGCCACGCTCTAAACAGAGATCGTTTCAAGTAAGCCTTAACATCGGACAATGGCACAGCAGGAACGTCGATACGAGTATTACGAGTAGCAGACTTCGCCGCCAGGTCGGCCAGCTCATTCCCTGTGATTCCCACATGGCCTGGAACCCAACTAAGAACCAGGTCATAGTTGCGGGACATGAGACTATGAATCAGGTTTTGAACTGATTTTGTCAGGTAGTCTGACGAAGGCCGGGAGACAGCCTGAAGAGAACTGAGAGAATCAGAACAGAGAACTACTCGCTGCAGCGTCGTTGACTCGATGTACATTAGGGCTTTGAGTATTGCATACATTTCAGCTGTGAATGTACTGCACTGTGAATGAAGACGATATGATTTGGTGGCCCAGATGCAATGAAAACTACACGCCACTGCGTCATTGTGCGATGACCCGTCCGTGTACAAGAATAGATGATCCGGATAGGCTTCCCTCATATCCTGAAACTGCTTCTGGTAAACCAGAGGACTAGTATTTTGTTTGGGAAGATTGGAGAGTCTGAGGTCAATATTGGGGGGAAGGAGTTTCCAGGGGGGAATCAGGTCATTTGGGGGTTTCACAGGAGTGGGAAGATCGACATTAAGTCCCCGCAAAAGATTTCGCAATCGAATGCCTGGGGGCTGGGGTAGCGATGTTCGAAGAATATAAGAAGATTCATATTTTGGGCGAGTGATTATTCGGCGACAAGGATGATTAAAGAGACCTGACACTTTAGCACCATAAGACGCTAATAGAATATCTCGCCTTATTTTAAGGATGGCTCCCCAGCGTCAGCTAGAATGCACTCGATTCGGCTGGTGCGATACGCGCCTGTTGAGAGGCGAATACCTGCGTGGTGTATGCTGTTGATAGGTCGAAGGGTGGAAGGAGCTGCAGAACCATACACTTCACTACCGTAATCCAATGCTGAGCGAATGAGTGCTCTGTATAACCGCAGTAGGGTAATGCGGTCGGCTCCCCATGAAGTGCCACTAAGCATTCGAAGAAGATTGAGGGAGGAGACGCATCTGGTTTGCAATGTGCGGATATGAGAGCGCCACGTGAGGGACTTGTCAAAAGTCAGCCCCAGAAACCTGGCAGAGTCAGTGAATGGAAGCTGATTTCCTCCCAAGTACAGGATTGGATCGCTATGCAAATGGTATATTCTGCAGAAGTGCAGTCCAGTGCATTTAGTAGGTGAGAACTTGAAACCTGTCGACATGCTCCATTCATGCAGCTTGTTGAGCACCAGTTGGAGTTGCCTCTGGATCACACTTATGCTGCTGGATGAACAAAAAATGGCAAAATCATCTACAAACAGCGATGCCTTCACAGGTTCCCTCACGACCGACGCTATACAATTGATGGCTATGGCAAACAGAGTGACACTTAGTACCGAGCCTTGGGGGATGCCGTTTTCAAGGGGGTGACTGTTAGACAGTTTGTCACCGATGCGAACTCTGAAAGATCTGTCCGATAAGAAATTTTGGAGGAATAAGGGGAGCTTCCCCCTGAATCCCCACGAGTGCAAGGTTCGCAGAATGCCATACCTCCAAGTGGTGTCATATGCCTTTTCTATATCGAATAGTACGGCGACAAGGTGTTGTCTCAGAACGAACGAGGTTGAAATTTCCGTTGCCAAAGCGACGAGATGGTCAAGGGTAGACCGGTGTTTCCTGAAACCGCACTGAATTGGTGCCAGTAGGTTTCTGCACTCCAAGGTCCACACCAAGCGCTGGTTTACCATCCGTTCCAGCACTTTGCAAACGCAGCTGGTGAGAGAGAGAGGTCGGTAGCTCGATGACAGCGACCGATCCTTTCCCTCCTTCAGAGCTGG
Organism: Acheta domesticus; assembly: GCA_031308135.1. Lineage (NCBI taxonomy): Eukaryota > Metazoa > Arthropoda > Insecta > Orthoptera > Gryllidae > Acheta > Acheta domesticus. The sequence continues at coordinate 104,134,995 of JAHLJT010008446.1, forward strand.
GATAACTATGGCTTCTCGCCATACAGCAGGGATGGTGTGCTCTTCCCAGATGCGATTATAAAGGCGGAGGAGAAATTGCATCGCCACATCAGGAAGATGTTGTAACATTAGGTTGTGTATTTCATCAGGACCTGGGGCAGTTCGTCTGGCCAATGCAAGAGCAGAGCGCAATTCCGATATGGAGAAAGGTGTGTTGTAATCTTCACACGCTCTGCAGAAGAAATCCAACGGACGGCTCTCCATCCTTTCTTTGATCAAAAGAAAGTCAGGAGCGTAGTTCGCCGAACTTGACATGGCTTCATAGTGCGCGGCGAGTTCCTCTACAATCATATCTGGGGATGTAATAATTTCTCCGTTTTTCAGGAGACCTGGCACCGTATTTGGTAAAGAGTGTCCTCTTATCTGTCGAATTTTCCTCCATACCAGGCGTGGTGGCGTGTGACAATTGAGAGACGAAACGTACGCTCTCCACGATGCATTTTTGCTCTCTAAGATAGTTCTTCTAGCCTTCGCCCTGCATCTTTTATACTCGATTAAGTTATCCACTGTTGGATAGTGTCTGAGGCGTGCCAGTGCCTTTTTTCGAGCACTGACCGCTCTCGAGCAGTTCTCATTCCACCACGGAACGAAAGGATGTCGCGGTTTAGCACTTGCCTTCGGAATTGCGATGGAAGCGGCAGCGAGTACAGCGCTATTAAAATGTTCTGTCATTTCTTCCACATTTCCGAAGGGACCGTCTGATAGGTTAACATTATTCTGGAATGTCGACCAGTCAGCTCGTCGCACGATCCATTGAGGGGGCCGTGCACAACTACGGCGAAGATGATCAATGTGGACAATCGTGGGGTAATGGTCGCTTCCATAAAGGTCTTCTAATATGGTCCACCGCATAGCAGTAGCAAGTGAGGAGCTGCAAAGGGCTACATCAATAGCCGTGCTAGAATTCGTAGCTACGGCAAAATGAGTTGGTTCCCCAGTGTTGAGAATAGCCAAATTCATGGTGTCGATGACTGATTCCAAAATAGCACCTCTTTGACACGTGCGAGAGGAACCCCAAAGAGGGCTGTGGGCGTTTACATCACCCACAACCAAGAAAGGTGTGGGCAATTGGTTTATTAGACTTAGAAGGTCATCAGCCGACACCGTTTGTCTTGGGGGAATATAGACATTACATACGGTGAGTGAGAGGGACGGCAGATATACCCGCACACAAACTGTTTGAAGGTCAGTGTGAACAGGGATTTCCGCAGAATGCAGCGAATCCTGGACCAAAGTAGTAACTCCGCCGTGAGCGCGAAGGCCGTCATCGACATCAACCCTATAAGGAGTGAAACCGCGAAAGTGTATGGACCGTGATGGAGAAAGATGCGTTTCCTGTAAGCAGAAAATTGATGGTGTATAACGGGACAATAAGAGTTTTAATTCGTCCCGTCGGAGAGAAAATCCGTTCAGATTCCAGGATAGGAGAGCCGTTGTTTAAAAAGTTAAGAGGATTTCTTCTTTTCCTTTTTTCGCCTCTGCCGTCCGAAGGAGCGAGTGTCCACCCCGGCTGAAGTTTCCTCCGAGGCAGACTCATCCTGACCACTGCTCGACAGGCTGAGAGATCGCTCAGAGCGAGTTTCAGGAGTCGGGGTAGGTGGTCGGAGTTTGGAGGATCTATCGTTTTTCTTGTCCAGGCCAGCAGGCCGTGTGACATCAGCCTTCTTGCGCGGCTGAGAAGTGGATTCTTGTTCTGTCTTTGTCTTTGTTGTCTTCTTGGGTGGTGTCTTGAATTTTGTGGGGATTATTATTTTCCCACCTTGCAGAGGCGATGTCTCCTCAGGGAAGTCCACTGGGGATACCTGGCAACAAAAGTTCGCTACAGGGGGAGTAGCACGAGAGGACTGAATGCTCGTCGCTTTGACAGTGTTCGCTAGAGTGCTAGAAAAAGAACGCCTGAGATCCACAGGGTTCTTAACCAGATATCGGCGTTTCGCTTCCGGAAAAGATACCTTCTCCGTCACCCTAATCCTTTGAATCTCCCTCTCTCTCAGATATGTGGGGCACTTGTTGGAGTTGGCCGCATGGTCTCCTTCACAATTTACACAGCGGGCTGGTGATGAACAAGGGTTGGGATCGTGCGCGGAATTACCGCACTTTGCGCAAGCAGGGCTTACGGCCATGCACCTTTGTTGTGTATGACCGAACCTCTGACACTTAAAGCAGCGCAGGGGGTTCGGCACATACTGCCGCACGCGAAGGTTATAATAACCACAGCTAACATACTCTGGGAGAGAAGGGAGATTAAACGTCAGGATCAAGGTAGAAGTGGGGATCTCATTCCCATTCTCCTTCCTCCTGATCCTGTACACCTCCGTTACACCGTAGCTCTTGAAAAAGGAAAGAAGTTCATCCTCGTTTTCAGTCGCAAAGTCTTCATGGTTGACCACTCCCTTACATAGGTTAAGTGTAGGGTGAGTGGTCACTTCCACTTGGAGGCCGGCAATCTGTTCAGTTTTTAAAATCTTTTCTATTTGTTCGTCGGTGCGTGCTTCAAAGAGAATTGTACCATTTCTTTGTCGCACGACCGCTTGAAGCTTTCCAAAACTCTCCTCAATTGCTCGCGCAAGGCGGACCGCACTAACACTTTTGAAAGTTTTTCCGGTTTCCGAGCAAGACATCAACAGAAACCGAGGCTTTCTTGGTTTATCTTCTTCCCGGAGGAAGAAGCTATTTAGATCAACTGTTCTGTCACATCTCCTCTTCCTTGCAGAAGAGGGCAGGGGGGGTTGTTGAGTATCCATGAGATGGATATAAATTCATCTCCGTGCTCCCCACCCACCATGGAGTCCAACAAGGGGACACCCCACTGGGGTGCCAGGGCTGACACGAAGATATAGTAGGGGAATGTCACAGCGCTGCACCGCCGTGGATCCCCCCGCTCACCCTGGAGTTCAGTGCAAGACCTAGTCCGAGCCGATTGATCGGGAGTGGGTTAGCTCCCGACCGCCCGTCTAGAAGAGTCCGCACCTCTTTACATTTTACGCTTACGCTTACTCTACACATTTACCTCTTTGTCAATACACCAAAGCGAGTGTATTGACACCTACAAGGAATGTTCCCCAAAAATACGTAGACGTACCCTTAGTGCAAGCCAAAAAAACATAGCACCAGGACTAGTTGGGAAACAAACAGGTCTCTCAACTGCCAGGACACACATTCCCTCCGACACGGGTCGCCATGCACGGCAAAAACATGGGTGGGCGTTCAGCATACAGAGAAGGCCAGTGAGGAAGAAAAAGGAGTGAAAAGAATATACGTGACATGAAATGAAAAGCAAGACGATGAAAAAAATGGAGAAAGGAACACTTGAGAGCCTTCTCTGCATCCCCCCGTCAGGACGTGGACCAACCCACCTCGACGGGCCATTCATAAGTAGAAGAAATCGACCTGCCAGAATTAAATTCTGCAGAGAGCACGAAAATAAAGATACGATGTTCTGGAATGATGTTACTTGGTGGGATGAAACGAAAATAAGTCTTTATGGTTCTGATGGTTGCCGAACTGTACGGAGAAAGATAAATACGGTCAAAGAAAGTTGCACCACCCTGCCTACTGCAAAAAATAGAGGTGGTTCTGAGATAATTTGGCGGGTGCATGCCGCTTAATGGGGTTGAAACTATTCAGATTATCGATGGCTTCATGCATAAATGGGGATACTTGAATATCTTGAAGGAAAATTATAACAAAGTGCAGAGAAAATGCAACTTGAGCCAAGATACATTTGATCATAGTATGATGTATGCACAGAAGATAGTGACCGTAAACACAATGATGATATCTGCAAACAGTGTCGTATGGAACGGACCTAAGCAATTGCGAATTCCTCCTTAATCCCCTGACCTGAACCCGACCGAACATGTATGAGTTGATTTGAAGAAAAGGGTATTTTCAAGAAAATCTCAGTTACTGGAACAGTTATATCGTGTTGTGGCAGAAGAATGGGAAGAGTCTGATGATACGAGGTGTCAAAAACTTGTTCATTCAATGCAGAGACGATGCAAACCAGTTCTCAAAGCTAAAGACCATGCATCTGGGTATTCAATCTTTTTTCTGAATTCTGAAATTCTATATTCTTTTTTTGTACTATACAATCAAGTGTAGCGATCCTGAGCTTGCTCAGTCACTATTTGGCGATAAGAAAGACCTCGTCTGCGTGCTTCGCCGCGCGATTACGTAACCCGTCGCCTTATCAGCGGTTGCTGGAGGGGTGGCGGGGGAGAGACAGTTGTCCCCCCCCCTACGCGGAAAAGAAGGGGTTGTAACCGCGGTGTGAGGGGAGTGCGCAGAATGTTTCGAGAAGCGGCAGCGTGAGGTAGCAGCGTGAATTTGGAAGCTGATGGTGTGGGGCCGCGAGCTCCAGTTAGCGAGAAAGAGGTTTGGCCCAGTGGTGGCTAAGTTCACACCGCAGATGCGCGTTCGACGGAGGCATCTGGTCTTGGAGTGAGAGGTGGTTACAGAGAGAACCCGTGCTTAGGCCCAAGACAGAGCGTCGGCAGCCGCATTAGTTCGCTGTGAGTTGTGCGCTGGTGGCGAACGCCACGGCCACCGAAATAAGGTCGGTGTTAAAGACAAAACAATTTTGTATGTGATACTATAAAAAGTAATGAGAATTTGGAAGCAATTGACTGTAGAATGCAGGTTGAAGTGTTGTTCCTGTAGTTCACTGTCAGATTGTTTAATATTTTTTTTGGCCATTAACACTCTTGCATAATGTATGATATACCCGACCATTGGTATTTCCATAATCATTGTGGACTATTTTCAAAAGATATTTGAAGTAGTGTGTCTTTCTAAGGGGAGAACATCACTTATTTATGATAGAATCTTGTCATGTTAATACACTACAAGTGCAGTTTCTGTCTTTAAATCAAAAAGAACATTTTGATGATAGTGTAAATCCAAATCAAGTTAGAAACAATTTGGGTTATTTATGAACAATTAAATGGTTATAAAAGTATATTTGCTATGAACTGTTGAATTTAAGTGAACTTAAATATCTTGAAATATTTATTGAAATTTGGATGCCTGTTGAGTAAAAATACAACATATTTTTAATTTCAACCAAAGGTGTAGGTTGTAATAAATGTTTCACATTTATGGTGTAAACACACATGTTAATTTTTTTTTTTGCAATTTCTTTTGAATATTCTGTGTTTTCAAAACTATGTTTATTCATTTTAATTGTACACAACATATGTCTTTGTAATTGAAGTGAATTGTTTTGCAAGAAACTACTATGTATGCTAATGCAGTGTATGTTGAGGAAGGGTTAATTGCAATTTTTGTAAACAGAAAGTGCTGAGGCATTTTGTCATCCGAAATGCCTGTGCTCTACCCTCTGATGTACTATTATGTGTACTCATCTCCCCAGAGATATCTTTGATTCAATTTGTTGGATTTCAATATATTTTTGTCACAGAAGATGTTGCTGTGATGCTAGTTTGTGCCAACTTTGAAATTCATAATTTCTGCAGTTGATTTTTCCTCAAAAAGTTTTTTTTTTTCGCTGTTCAGTGTGGTATTTTTCTTTGTTCATTTGTTTATCTGTGCATGTTAGGTAATTTTGCAATTTGTGTTTCTTTTTTTTTTGAGATTCAATTATATTAATGTTTGTGGCTTTCAACTTTGTGTTTTTTTTTCAAAATTTCAACAAGAGCCAAATTACCCACGAAATTTCCCCACGGCCGACCTACACGAACGGTCACACAAGACTGTGGCATGGCAATAGCCACATTTTTGTTAAATTATTTATGTATTTTATTTTAAGGTAAATGAAGGGTTTATTGACTGCTTTTGTTACCTCGGAAAATAAAGATTACGACAATAATAAATAATATATAAGTATACGACACATATTTAAAATGGGGTAAAAATTTTAATTTTTAGTTACAAAACGTAAGTGTACAGAAAATATTGTCACACACTGTACAAGTGGATTTCTTGTAGTGAGATTTTAATAATGATACCTGATGAATATGATTCTTAAGTGTGTTGTAATTATAAGTATCCGCATTGCATGAAAATATGTTTATACCCTTAAGTAATACTACTACAAAACACTACCTACAAAACTATAGATTCGTAAATTAATTTCCCAGGAGACTGTCTTAGGAATAATGTATCCTTTGCAATGGAGTATTGGCATGGGAAGCTGTTGTGGGTTGATGATGATGTAGGCCTACATCAGTTTCAAAGTACGTAGCATTTGAATTGGGAGGAATATGGCTAGTAAGGAATATCTACTTTACGATCTATTCAACCTAGAGAACAAACGCTCCTTCGGGCACGAGCTCCAATTCAGGGCAAAGGAACACCAATTTAATGACATTGCTCACGCTCTTGACAAGTCCGCAATGCAGCGCGGCGCCGCACCTATTCTTCCGGACACTAGTTCTTCGATATTATGAAACAAAAGCCCGATGTGATGCCAAAGTGTGCAAGTGTAGTTAACCTTGTTTGCAAACCTTCCATTATTTTGTATACAGACAGATCAATAAATGATGATTCAATTTATTGTTATTTATGCACCCCGGTAAACAGTAATTTTGATCATAATTCATGTTGGTGTCACCTGGTGAATTAGACCGAACAACAATACCTACGACTATCACTGTTTCGTTCGACAAGATGGCTCAGAGCTACTCGGCAGCCAATGATTGGTTGATTTAAATTATTATAATCATTGAGCCAATTATCGCTTTCAGGGCCGTTCAAAGCCGACTTGCCGAATACGCCGCATATATTGTATATTGTCAATGAATGCTGATGATGTGGCTCGATTTGTGCCGAAATTGCGGCATTTTTTATTAAATTTAAATACAATAAAATCTGTCTATGTGATTTTTCCTAAGGTTTTTTGATTTTTGTGTTTATTCGCCCGTAAGAACCAATGTTAATTGTTTCGCTTTGTGCAGCCCTGATTTTTGGAATTTGAACGCGGGGATAATTTTTTTCCAAGAGCCTAAAATTATTCTTAAATTTTGGGACGAGTTTCAGAGTTTTCAATTGATTTTGTGTGGGCGCTGCTAGCTTTGGTCTAAAGCTAGCAGCGCCCACTATTTTGGGAAATCCAGAGGAGCCTAAAATTCGGGAATAGAGCATTTAATTAGCCTAAAATTAGCCTAAAATTTTGGATATGGTTTGGTTGAGATTGGTTTCTGGCAGCTGCTAGCTTCAGATGGCTTTTCGATTAATACGTAGTAACTAACTGACGAATAAACAAAATAAATCCACAGATTTAATATACGGGAACACAATGTTCCTCAAAATGTACTACTGTTTTCCGTCCAGCGAACTGTGACATAATCGGTAAGTAGAGATCCTAGCGAGCAATGACAGTACTACAAGAGTCGTTTGTTGCAGCAACGGTTGTTCATAGCGTAAGAGAAAACAGCGTGGTCAATACCATGGAGGAATGAGATGGGTAAGTTCTTGCTCATAGTATCCGACTTCAGCCAATGAGCTTCAGGCACCAGTGAGCGTCACAAACTTAGCGGGAATTTTCAATGGCAAAATTAATCCTATCTTCGTTATCAGTCGTTGAAACAGATATTTGAAGCTATTTTTTCAAATATTGCATCTTTTATTTCAATTATACTTTCATCGTGTTATTTTTGGTTGGTCATCGTTGAAAATTGTCATTTATGCCACTTTAAAAATGTTTCTCAACACTCCTCGCTCTCAATACAACATAGTTGCCAACGTCAGGTCTGACTTTTCAAACAAAGTGACTGTGTTGTGGTCACGTGCCTCGTGACATAAACTAGTGCTACACAGAACAAGGAAATATCGATACACCGGAGGAACCCACCTATCTCTTTCCACCATGGTCAATACGACCAAATTATTTTTTCAGTGACTTCCAATGCCCGACGACAATTAATTTTTTTCCACAGCAGATATCTATATTAAATAGTGAATATCTGTCAATAAAAAATTATCAGGCCAGATTTCGACCCGCACCTTTTGGAACGTCCCTTGTGAGTGTGAAACATTTAGCATTGCGAAGCATTTATAAAACGTTGAAATTTTAATTTGAAATATCATGTTGTTATTGTTTTCCAACGCCCACCTTTGAAATGTTGGCCATTTGGTGACGCGCTGACCAGTATAGACGTACAGTTTCCCTCAGCGTGTGGGGATTCGCACTTCACAATGGTCAAGCGCGTTGGTGGCGAATCACTGTTGCTCATTTAGCTTTTTCCAGGGTACACGTGTGGTAGACCACGGATGCAAGCAACCGTATCCCCACTATGAATTGTTGTTGTTGTTGTTGTTGTTGTTGTTCTTCTTCTTCTTATTCCACTACATCACGACTAAAGATGCTACGAGTCGGCTGAAAATAAAATCTACTCCAGGTTGCAACCAGCTAACTAAGGAGCAGATCTAGGGACTGTCGGGGCCTCTACAATACTTTGCGCGAAATGTGGGCTGTTCCAAATAAAGCAATTTCTTGCACTTCACAGTCTTTTGAATTACTTGGGAGTTTAGACAAGTTCTTACAAAAAGTTTTCGGAACAAATCCCAGAGCTCCGATGACTATCGGTACGACCTGTGCTTTTACGCCCCACATTGGGCTGGTCTCGATTTCCAAACTCTCGTATTTAAGACGTTTCTCTGCCTCCTTGGTAACGACGTTTTGATCGCAAGGTACAGCAACATCGACAAGATTTTTTCTCCAAATTCCGGATAACTATGTCCGGTTTGCTTGCCGCTATCGTGCGATCAGTTTGAATTTGTTGGTTATACAATATCGTACACAATCCAACAGACGTCACCGGTTTTGGTGAGTGTTTGTACCACTTGGGGCATGTGTTCGGAACTTCGAGGGCGGCACAGATCTGACTTTGGAGGTAGCTACACACTCTGTCGTCGCTTTTCAAGTATTCGGTCTTTGCTAGGATTGGACAAGCTGAGACAATATGATCAATTTATTCCATTATTATTATTATTATTATTATTATTATTATTATTATTATTATTATTATTATTATTATGGTTGAAGTGATAGGGCGATGACGAGGGCTGAGGGGACTAGGATGCAGTGGCGTTGCGTGACTCGTGCTTTTGGAGATGCGCAAAACTAACGCGAACTGAAGACATGATTTTTAATGTTCTCTAGAATCTATGTTTCTGAAAAAATATTACAATACTACAACAGATTTGTCAGGAGACTTATGAACAAGGAAACAATTTATGAAATGGCTCAGCATTAGTTCTCATGCGCGATTGGCAATGAGATCACTTGTGAATTTATATATTTCAAACCAAAATAAAATTTAATATATTTAAGTATTTAACTTCTTAAATCTATAACTTCTACACTAGTATATAACTTCTTAAATAAGAATTAGCAGGCAAGCACTATTTCTGCTGTTTGCGCCCTTGGCCAAGCATAGAATCACGAGTGAGAAAGAAAAATATTTCTCTGACAACCTCAAGTGTGCTGCGCTCTCGTGCACAAACGAGGAACTTGCTCATTAACCTTTTCTGAGTCGTATGCCAGCTTATCGGGATTAGGGCAGGAGGGAAGAGGGGAGGAGCAACCTTGCCGTCTGCGCATGCGTCATTGCTCATCACAATCTCGCGACAGACGCTGAAGCATTTTAGCGTCCAAGCAATCAGAGGCCAGCTTGTAACAATGCGCCGAATTCAATAATAGGAAATCACTTTAAAATGAATACAAAACGTGTTTCTCTCAATATGCTTCGCTCACTTGGAAGATTATCAATACAATATTTAGGGTTCTTTGAATAATATTTTACGTGGGGATGCTCAGCATCTTAGTGCCCCCTTAGGCTACGCCATTAGTAGGATGATGATAGGGGGTGTTCGAGGGATTTTTGAACCATCCCAGCATTCGCCTTATGACCAAGAAAAACCACGAAAAACCCGATCAGGATGGCTGGCCCGGGGATCGACCTTTCGTTTGCGAATTTAGCGCGCTACGGACTGAACCACTTCGGTCGGTATTCGAAATATCAAGGATACCACTTGTCGAAAGAAATTCGGTCTTGTGAAGATCATTTTGTACAATTACAACCTTAAATATAAACATGGTCCGATAAAGAGACGTGTTTTCCGGAATATGATAAATACCATCAGCTTTTTTGGTAAAAACAGTCGTTAGACGGATATCTGAAACAGAAATAGTAAATTTTAGTTGCTTATATAATTAGTACACTAAATGATCAAAAGTCTCCTGGCTGTAAAAACAGTAATTCTAGAAGAAAACTTACTTGCATCAGTAAACGAAACTGTTCGTACAAGCAAGCTTAATTATAAAATATGCAAATGCACATTGTATATGTAAGTCATTGTACATTTCATTTTGTATTTTATTTATTTTCTTATTCTGTATTTTTTGTCAATTTAACAGTATCCACAAAAAAATCATATTCTTAACGATTCAGTTCTTGGAATTTCGACATGAGTACATCAGCCGGCAGTTTCGCCAACTGCCGTCCCCGGTTCCTCCTTCCGAGAACATCTTAATTTGCAGACGCAATTCTACATTTGTTACAAACTTAATTATGTAACATATATACCAAATTTTAATATTCAATAACATGCATTTCTATGTAATACATTTCAATTATTAATGCAAATCTAACATGTGTCATAATGCTAAGTGGCCTGTGATTGGTCAGTTTTATCTTGGAGCGCCAAGCGCCTGACTCTCAGTCAGCCGTTACAAAAGAACTTCACTTTCTGAGTCAACCTTGTACGAGGCGGACGCTCCTCTGTCGCTTCCTCTGTCGTGTATGACGCAATGTTGAAAATGCATGTCCTGAACAATATTTTTCGTACTACAGCTATCGTTAAGTGCGACGTAACAAACATTCCACATTCCCAGATATGATAGTGATTGTTTCTTCTATGCAATGTGTGATCTTGTCACGTGTACAATCTACATTACGGCCTCGTGACCACAAGCCTGTGTTTTCTAATACGAACTGTGCCATGTGCCGATATACATAAACTGTGTCAACTTGGTAATCTCCTTAAACATTATTTCTCGTACTACGCCTATTGTTAAGGGCGACGTAACAAACATTCCACGTCTCCAGTTTTGATAGTGAATGTTTCTTCTACGTAATGTGTAATCTTGCCACGTGTAGAATCTGCATTACGGCTTCGTGGCTACATAACTGTTGTTACTGCAAAAATCATTACTGTGTTATATGCCGATGTCTACAAACTCTTGACTCAGTGACCTGTGTAACTGTTCTATTGCCAGCCCACACGACATACTATTTTAACACATGTATAATGCAATGATAATTCTCATGCAGCTGAACTCACATACAAGGCTACAACTCATTTACTGTACATTGTTTGCCTTCCTGCTTCTGGCTGTGTCAACGAAACAATAGGATTGTTATTCTCAATTTGGTGGCATTATATCACTGATGATTCTCTTGCAACACGTGTGCCGCCATGCAGACGCTGCATTTTCTCCAGCCCTGACGACCTCCACTGGTGCCTGCCTCGACGTGCGCACAGTTGACGTCAAATAACCGGCTATGCGGAGCTTCGAAATGGAACATAAGTCACGCACATTTCTTGTCAAATCTGACATTCATTTATTTGTATGATGTTTATTTAGTTCTTAATTTCTATTAAGGTGCACCTTCTTGTTTGTAACTTGTTAATTTTGCAATACAATTATTTAATTCTATTGTAATACTTTCACTTGTGATAATGACAGCACCAAAAACCTTCCTTACAGAAATCACACGACTGGCGGCTTGTCTGTAAGCATTACCGCCAATGGTCCTTCGCTATCAAAGGGATGGAAGTGAAATGTAATAATAATTTTTTTATCACAGTCCACTAAGAAACACATCAACTTCCAGAAATGTAGTTTTGATTTTATAGTATTGCCAACAAAGACATTCCACTCTACTACTACCTCAATAAGCAAAATGAGAGCGTAACAAAATATGCGCATAGTGAAGATACATTTATAAAGAGAAGCAAAACAAGGGACCATCTCAGCATTTGCTCAATGGATCAAGGGAAACTGGACAAAAAACCTGATCGAGATGGGGTCATTGGGTTAGAAGTCAAGTACAAAACTTGTTACGCGCATATTTAATATTTTAGAATTATAAAGAACAAATGTTAACTAATGCATTGTACAAGGTCTGTCCGGGTCATTCCATATTAAATCAACACAGTTTTAATTGAAATTTTACCTCACCATTTTATATTCAGATGAAATTTGACACATAGGTAGTATGCATGGAGAATAAGAAAACTACAAATTTTGAGTACAATATTTCCACCCGTTTCTGAAATACAGCCATGTAAAATTTTGCAAAATTGGGTACCCTAAAATTTTTAAATTGATGTAGAACCTCACCAAATTAAGATAGAGAGCTGGAACAGGTGTCATTTTTCAGCTTTCTTTATGGCCTTTTATAAGATATACAGCTCAATAGGGGTTGCGTTCAAAAAGTTTTTCAAATTTGAATTTAAAATTTTTTCAAAATGCTCATCTTCAAAAACATTGAAAAAATTCTATAATAATCCTCGTACATTTCCAAACAGATGGTGCAAGTTTAAAAATGGGACTGCAATGGGTTCATATGGTAATCTTTATTTAAAATGCACAATATTTACTTACTCTAGATATTACTGATTTAAAATGCATTTTATTTCAAATTATAAGCCCTAATATATACAAGTTATTAATTTAGTGTTTTTATTGGCGAGTGTGTTGTGTTTTATTGTTATGAATTTTCTTCTTCTTATTATTATTATTATACCGCGGAATGTCATGAAATTGCATATTTTACTGACTATGCATATCGAAAGGAAATGTATATAACTTTACCTATCACCAAAAATAAAACAAATCATGGCCACCTTTCAGTTGATGAACCAGATACGTGGGAACCTAAACATTTAAGCGAAATGATACGTTGAGGAATGAACACCAACTTTAAGCACCGTCAGCTGGTTATTTACCATCATGCAAAGGGTTAATGATGCCCAAAATTAGGCAAAATGACATTAATGAAAAAAACCCAGTGAGTGACAATCTCATTGTCCATCAATAAATAGGCGATTGAACTGCAACACGGATGAGAACGTCCGAAGACTTTCTGATCCAGAAGAGAATCTTGTTGTGAAAATAATAAAGAAGAACCCTCGTATTAATGCACCAAAAGTTACTCCACAGTTATAAATTGGAATTGGCAAGAAACTAAATCCCGAAACCGTGCGAAGGGTACTAAGGAGGTTCAATAATCCTAGCCGCGTTGTCAGAAGAAAGCCATTTCTAAGTTGAAAGAGAAATACCCGAAAAGATCAGATCTCGATCAACTTCTCCACAAAAACCTGGAATATATGCACTAAAATTTAATGCATACATTAAAATACGCATTTTAACTAAAAAATTGCACACATGCAAAATAAAAATAGGGTAGATTTGTTTTATTTTTGGTGATAGATAAAGTTATATACATTTCCTTTCGATATGCGCAGTCAAAACATTTGCAATTGCATGGAGTTCCGCGGTCTAATAATAATAATAATAATAATAATAATAATAATAATAACAGGTAAAACTTATAAATATCTGGGTATTGAAGAATGTGAGACCATCTCGAACAACACAATGAAAGAGAGAATTCGCAGGGAGTATTTTAGATAGAGCTCTGCAATCAGGCGAAAACAACCGCTCGAGACTCTCGGGCTCCGCGCCGACGCTCGGCGAAGGGTGGGGGACCTTGCTTGGGGGGGAAGAGATAGCTGTTTAACGGACATTTCGACCGGCCGCCTTGCGGCTCCCGCCGAGACGCGGGAGTCGCCGAGCGCCCGGGCGCTCGAGCGCTCGAGCGTCTCGAGCGCTCGAGTGCTCGGCCAAGCGCCGGACTGCACAGTAGCTTCGCCCCTCAATGCATGTACGGGATATAAAGTCGCTGCATGTAGTGATCGCAACACTTTTAATTCATTTTAATCGAAAGAAAATACAATTTCAATTAAACTATTAATTTGTTGAAAAGTAACAATTTATCGATTGACTGGAAATAATTTTATAGAGACAAACAATACATTTTTGAAAGAATTAAGGCAAAGACTCTGAAAATAAATTTTTATTGTTTTTCTATATTTATAGTGCTTGAGGGAAGATAATTCGTTGCGTACTAATTGTAATGTCATTGAAGTTTCTTACAAACCCGAATATAAGGCATATTTATTAAATACAATGAATATTTGGTCATAATTTCACGAGTATATAAGAAAAAAGCATATGCTAAACAAAAATGAGGTGGGTACTATTTTCCTTGCATCAAAACGTCTTGTCATTGGGCGTAGTAATATGCAGAGCATTCACTAATACGCATATGCAGAGCATTCACTAAAGTTAATATAAAATTATTTACGGACTACTTGATGAAGGAATCATGGGACGAAGTTTATAACGCTGTCGACACAAATGAAAAATATAATTTATTTTTCTCCAAGCTTTCAATTCATTTTAACGCGTGCTTTCCTCTTAAAAAGAGAAAATTAAATATTTCAAGCAAAAGTAATACTTGGATCACACAAGGAATTAGAACATCGTGTAAAAACAAACGTACACTTTACTTTATTTCTAAACATCATAACGTATCACCCGGTTTCCATATATACTTCCGAGAATATAAAAGAATTTTAAGAAAAGTAATAGTTCAGGCAAAAATAATGAAAAATAGTCAGGACATTTTGAGCGCTAGTAACAAAACTAAAGCAATGTGGGATATCGTAAAAAATACAACCACATCATCTCGATACCTTGTAGAGAATGTTATTTTAAAGGATAATGAAAGAGAAACGAGTAATCCGGAAAAAGTTGCCAATCTCTTCAACAAACACTTTTCCAGAATTGCGTCTGATCTCACGAAGGGACTAAAATCACAAAATTCAACATGGGGGGATGTGGCGGGGGTGTGTCTCCGTGGGGCGCGACCGTATTGGCGGGGAGCGCCGACCCGCCCGAGCGCCGAGCCTGGTCCAGGTGAAGGACCGCCCGGACCCACTTCAAGACGCTGGCGTATATGAAATCCCATGCAGTTGTGGGCTTGTCTACATAGGCCAAACCGGGCGCACGGTAGAAGAGCGGATGCGGGAACACATGCGACATGACCGGCTACATAACATCCACAAATCGGCCTTAGCCCAACATGCCGCCGAAACCGGTCACCTCGTCAATTACCACGAGACTCGCACTCTATCTATTGAAGACCGGTGGTGGCCTCGTGTGATCAAAGAGGCTTTGGAAATCTCCAGGAGGCCCGAAAACCTCAACAGAGATGATGGGCTCCGCCTTAGCAACACCTGGAGGCGGGTCGGCGCTCCCCGCCAATACGGTCGCGCCCCACGGAGACACACCCCCGCGGTCGACCAATGACGTGGCTGCTTATTCGCCCGGTTTCTTTCGGCCTTTTCTCCCGTCTCCGACCACGCAGTTGCAATTTCCAGGTGTCTATCCTGTTCATTTTTCTATTCTCTTCCCTTTCCAACCACCCTCCCTCCCCCCACATTATCAGGTCTCCCAGTATCGCTCCTTTCCCTCTCCGCCAATCGCGGGCCACCTGCCCTCCTCCCATTGGTCGCCGCTGCGACCTATCAGCTCCTGCACCCCGTCCTATATCTATGCGACACGCTAGCCTCTCGGCAGCAGTTTAGCTCTGAAGAAGGCCACAGCAAGATGGCCGAAACGTCAGTAAAACCTACTGAGACGCGGCTCATCCCGGACAGCCAAGAATATACTTGCACCATCTGTTTGGAAATGTACAAGGATTATTATAGAATTTTTTCAATTTTTTTGAAGATGAGCATTTTGAAAAAACTCAAAATCAAAATTTTAAATTCAAATTTGAAAAACGTTTTGAACGCAACCCCTATTGAGTTGTATATCTTATAAAAGGCCATAAAGAAAGCTGCAAAATGACACCTGTTCCAGCTCTCTATCTTAATTTGGAGAGGTTCTATATCAATTTAAAAATTTTCGGGAAGCCAATTTTGCAAAATTGTACATGGCTGTATTTCAGAAACGGGTGGAAATATTTTACTCAAAATTTGTAGTTTTCTTATTCTCCATGCATACTACCTAGGTGTCAAATTTCATCTGAATCTGAAATGGTGATGTAAAATGACTGTGTTGATTTAATATGGAATGGTCCGGAAAGTAATACCAATGATTTTTTTCCGACACGACTGTACGTCCCAGCTTGCTCCGCTAGCGCGGGAATGGTGGTTCAGGGCTTCAGTAAGAAAGCTGTCTTTACGCCATTTGCCTGCGAACTGCCGCAGGGTTAGGACAGCATTTTTCGTGAGAGTCGTTTTCGTGACGCGTCAGAGTTCAAATGCAACGCTCCGTCGAGCAACGCATGGCGATCAAATTTTGTGTTAAACTCGGCAAGACTGCTTCTGAGACTGTTCCAATGCTCAAGACTGCATTTAGCAATGATTTTCTGTAGGATAGGCAAGTTTATCGATTACTCAAGGATTTTACAGAAGGTCGAGAAGACATCAACGACAAAGGACGAAAAGGCAAAGTGCCGAGTGGCACACATCAACGTCCTCGCGCCCCAGAAAGGCCAGGAAGTCAAAATCAAAAATCAAATCAATGCTGATGATGTTTTTCGATATCATCACGAATTCGTACCACTAGACACAACAGTGACAGGCAAATTTTACGTCCAGATGCTCGAGAGGTTGAAACTTCGGGTCCAACGCGTCCGACCTAACATCGCCACGGACAGGAAGCTGCATCACGACACTGCACCCGCGCACACCAGTTTTGTTCTAAGTCACTACCTGGCCAAGACAGGCGTCAACAATCCCACAACCTCCCTACAGCCCGGACGTCGTCCCCCCAGGCAGTTTTTATTCCCACGACTGAAAACTCTGATGAAAGGAAACCATTTCGGGTCGGTCGACAACATTCAGGTGGCTACAACGCGCGCCTTGAAGGTCATCCCGGAAAAGGACTTTTGCGCCGCCTTTGACGCGGTAGCTATGGTGTATCGATGAAGGAGGGATGTACTTTGAAGAGTATTAAGAGATTTTTACCTACCCGATCAGTATTTTTTTTGTTCTGAAGTCATTGACATTACTTTCCGGATAAACCATGTATATTATCGTTAAAGTGAATATTATTTTTTTACAGTAGTTGTCCATTTTTTATATCTTATTGCTTTATCCATTTACCATATTTGTCGTAAAATGTTGATGCCACATCTTTTTCAAAGCTGTGTAATGCTATACGCTTTCCACAATTATGAAAAACGCATTCAATCAACTTAGAAAATACTTAACTTTAAGACTATTAAGAGAACTAACATGCCGGGAAAAAGTTTGCGCATTTATATGATTATTTTGAAACAGTGTACTTAAAAGTCGTGCATTACAGGTTTATTATATTACATCATTGCACTTTCCTGCACTTGAGATATATTTTTCGTGACATTACTTGCGACCTTAAAAAAATCGTTATCCCAAAAAATAGCAACAATTATTTATTATGCCACAATTTAGTTATAGCGTGTAAACAACAATCCACAGTTTCAAAATGTTTTTTCCTCATCCTGATTCGAATGCGGCGTTTTAACTCCCAATGACGCTGGTTACATGGTACAACACTGTATCGGTCAGAGCGATTCGGCAAATCGATTAGTGAGATGGCAGCAACTCGAGGAGTTGGTGGTGCCGAGAGTTGCTACTAGATAGCTGTCGAGTGTTCAAGCCTTCGGCACTTTTCTTCATTATTTGGACTCTTGATGATCCCACTACTTTAACTTGATTTTTTGAATAATGTACGGTGATATTAAATGTCAATTTATCATCATTATTTAAGACATTTTTAATCATAATTTTATTACGTCCACATGTCGACAAAACTATTGGCGTAATAAGATGAAAGAGGTTCTGAGACACCTTATACTAGGGAACAGCTAAGAATTTTGTATGTTGATATAATCAGACATGTTTTACTTAATGAGCATTAAAATATGGTTTACATGTAAATAGATTTTAATCGTTCATTATTTATCATGCACTCGCGAAAGAATCGTTAAACACTGCAAGAAGATGAGGACAACGCGTACCCGCGAAAGTAAACAGGAGCGTTTATGCAAATAACGTGTCCATCCAATCAGTTTTTTCAGTATTGTAGTTAAATGAAGAAGAAACAGCGAATAACTGATTGTTGACGCCTTATCGTCTTTTCAAGGCATGTAATAAGCGGTAATGCTTACCAATATTGTTACAATAGTCTATGTATACTGCTATCAAATCAGTTATTTATAATTTTGACGATATTTCAGGTTGAAAGTTGCTAATATTTGTTTGTGCTTGGAAAATTTGGACATGTTTGCTTTTGTCCAAAGCTCCTGCGCACATGTTTGCTTTTGCATAAAATAGTGATACTATTATCGTTACATTTGATGGGGATACATTATTTCACTGCAGTCTATATGAAAATATTTTTTGCTACCAAACAAACAAAAATACTACAACAATTCCTGCAGATAATGTAATAATTTTTGAGTCTCTAAAAAAATTACAAAGAACTGAATTTTGGCATCTTATTAGTTACCCGGATATGTTCTTTATTGCTTGCAACAACGCTGTGGACGTATTGGATTTTGCCTGAACCTCATATTCGAACAAATAAATTTATTAGGGATATATTTGCTTTTGTTCCTTCACATCAGGACACAAGATGTAGCTGACGGACATTAATATTACCACAATGCTAACTAATTTTATGCCCCGATGGACATGTTTGTTCTTGCATGAACGCTCCTTCAATGTAGTCTCATAATTTTGAAATGTTGTTTCGCTTTATGTGTCTATTACGTGGCTCCGGTCTTCGGCCTCCCAAGCGTATGTCCACCTAGAAAAAAAATAGCCCTCTGATGCGAACCCAGTTTCTTAACGTTGGCCCGACATTTAAGTTCCCCAAACACCACCAGCCTCATATTTGAACTCACTCTTCCCGACGCTTTAAAAAGCAATGTTGAACATTTGTATTTTGGAATTTTAAAAAATTCACAGATTTTTGTAATTTTAATATCTAGTTTCAAAGTTTCTTTAAGAAGAATTTTACCTTCAGTATTGTAGTTACATGAAGAAGAGGCCAAAAACTTTCAAAAGTTTTGCATTTTACCACACAGAGAGTTCACCAAAAATAAGACCTGTTATTAGCATACTTTGCTCTATTCGAGAAAAAAATTGAAGAATCAAGTTTGGAGCTGTTTTTGAGGAAATATTTTAATTGTCTTCACATCATCAAAAATAATGTACAAGACTTTATTTATAGATCTAATTTTTTAGAATATGTTTCATTAACTAAGATGTAAGGAATAAGTAGGGAAATATTGTAGATTACCTTATTTAAAGATCTAATTTTGAAGTACATATTTCATTAAGGAAACGTCTCTATATTAAATAGTGTAGTGACAGGAAGACGGGGAAAACATTTTGAAAATTTGCAATTTTCGAAAATTTAGAGTTCAGCTTAAGGTAAAGTAGGGCAAGTGCGTTTTCGGGGCAAGTGCGTTAGTCGGCCATATTTCTTTATGTTATTTTGTTACATCCACAGTCATCTGTAGAGTATGACGCAAACTACATGCATATGCACGCTAACGAAAGAGAGCGCTCTGGTTCAAGAGATAACATCACTGGGAGGTTTCATAGTCACGTGTGGTGTTTCAACTCTATAGTC
This sequence comes from Acheta domesticus, assembly GCA_031308135.1. Classification (NCBI taxonomy): domain Eukaryota; kingdom Metazoa; phylum Arthropoda; class Insecta; order Orthoptera; family Gryllidae; genus Acheta; species Acheta domesticus. Next base: position 104,154,763 of record JAHLJT010008446.1, read on the forward strand.
AAATAGACGGTGTCTGAATGAATCCAACATTATCGTCTTCAGAATTTTCTTTTTATGCAAACTAGTAGTATAAGTTGTGTGCTCAGTTGTAGTACTTTATGCACATAATTCAAAAATCATATTTTTTGGTGTGAGTATGTTAAGTTATATGACGCACTTACCTCGGAAAAAATTCAGCAAGGGGTAAGTGCATTATGAAAACGAGGGAAAGTGCGTGATAATCTGCACTTGCCCCACGTTTCTATTTAAAATAATAAGAAACTTAAATAAATGGTATTTCGATTACATTTTTCGTTCGTTTAAACAAAATAAAGTTGAAAAGCAGAGTACAAAAGAAATATCGCCACTATGTTGGTCAAGTATTGCAATTCGATAAGGGAGACCCTCGAATTAAATGTATGAGGAAGACTTCATCCTCAGGCCAATCTACTTCATTTAGATTTCCCGAAAGAGAGGAACATCGATTCTGTTGAGAAAACAAGATATTGTACGCATTCTTCCTCCCCCTTAAATTTGGTCCTCGAGAAGCAATTTTTGATTTCTTTTTTTCAGGTTATTATCTTTGTTAAGAAATTTTCTCTCTTTAACTTTATTTGATAAAAAGCTACTTTTGCATTAATAAAGTTTAAAACTTAATTTTGTATTGACCTTTTAATCCAGATGTATATTTGATGCGATGCAAAACTATACGAGTAACTCAGCGATTTTTTTTCCGATTTGAAAATTTCCAGGGTCAAAATGATCGCTTCATACCGCACTTTTTTGCACTTTCCCCGTCGAATAATTAAATCACAGCAATGGAATTTACAATGGGGTGACGTACTTACCCCGGTTTGGTGGGGCAAATGCGTAAATCGGACTTGAAACACTTTTCCCATCAAACTGATGATAATTTTTAAGATACCATAAAACACATATGCACCATTAAAAAGAATGTAGTTTAAGGTACGCAATACAATTCAAAACAAAAACTTAGCATTAATAGCTAGCTTTTTATGCCTGGTTGGTGCTGAACATTGCACACCATACGATACACTAGACCCATTTCACCTTCAATGAAACCTGTACCTTAGTTTTGCTAATTTTTCTCTATTTGAGAAAAAATAATTAAAAAATTGGAGTCATTTTTAAGAAAAATTTGATAATATTCTTAAGGTTTCATGTAATGTTCCCTCAGAATCAAAATACCCATTTTAAAATCGCAGGACCCCGAGTTACGGCCAGTTGAATTAGAATGTCTTTGGAGCAAGTCCTTTGGATGGTTTAGATCAGGGCTGTCAAACGGAGCACGTCCGTGCTCGGAGAGTGCTTGCGCTCTGCAAGGGCACACAGTGCCCGCGGCGAAGAGAAGCCCGCGAACCGATATCTTAATCAGGGATGCACAGAAGGGAGTCATGGCGGGACGCAAGAAGACGTACATATAACACATTTCAGTACGAATGGGTTCTTGTATGGCAAAATGTGCATCAATTTGTGCTATCCAAATGGTTTTTAAAACTTTTGTATTATGTTTAAAAATTTTTTAGGAAAGTTTTCATAAATGCAATTTTGTATTGGGTAACAGTGTTTTTAAATTAGTGTATTTTAATATTACATAAAGAATCCGATTTTACATTCTTATTACATATTTTTACTGTTTTCATTACATATTTATGTATGTTTTTTGACGTTTCATTCTTCACATTTTTCCGGTCTCTATTCATCATTATTCTATAATTTTTAAGGGCTTTTATTACGTGCATTTTCACACGAAAGATATGCAGATCATATTTCTTTAATGTTTATTTTCAACAATAGTGTCAGTGCTTCTCTGAAATAATGATATCTGATATTTATTTTGATCAAGTATATATTTTGGTTTATATTTATTTTCTTACAAATATTAATTTGAGTTATTTGTAATTAGAGTTAATAGTTCTCTTATATTGCATTCTCTAAGACAAAGTAGAAACGTGCGTTAATGTTTTCTTGGTGTACTGATCAAAGCTTGTGTTACTGCAGTTTCTGTTTACATGTCAATTTCCTTTTAAAAGTTCGTCAAAATTAATAAATGTCTCTTTATGGTATACCAACCGGTGTGTTTGACCTAACTTGCTTCATTTGCACGAAGTTTTCTCACCCTTGCTTCCCGCCTGTGACCGAGTGACTTCGCTAAGCTGATATCACCGCGTGCCCCAAACCTTTGCGAAGGCCATTCGCGTGCTCCTTCGTCTGACGGCCCTGGCTTAGATGCTAGTTACCATAGAAGACTGATGTTTTGTCATGAGTAGAAACCGGAAAAATATGTTGTATTAACCGTCAAAACATGTACATAAATATGTAATGTAAACAGTAAAAATATGTAATAAATATATAAAATCCGATATAATATGTAATATTAAAATTCTCTAATTAAAAACCATTTACTTAGTAAGAAAATACATTTAGAAAAACCGCTCACTTGACATCATACAACATTCTCATCAGTAGTAAAAGCTTCATCTATTGTAATCCAGGACCGTCGTTTAGCAGCCGGACTAATAGCAATAGAAGCCATCGCACAAACTGGTGAGATCTACGACCAGCAAACTCACACTATAGCATCTTTATCGAAGTGTTACACGTTGGCGATTGCAAATTTTCTCGGAAATTAAGGTTACAGATCACAAAACGCGGTGTCAATAATATTTTGAACATCTAGATTTCCCCAATAATGTAGGAAAAATGCTGATTTAAAGAAAATTCTTTTCACAAAAAATATGGAATTATATGAACGAAAATTGATAAAATAAGAAAATATATTGTGAAAACAGCAAAATAGTAATATAGTACTAAATATGTAAAAATATGTATCGAAAAAATTCGATATTGTGTTAGGAGGGCTATGATTCGCCAAGATTACGATTTTAAGAACGGTAAGTAGAAAGACAAAAAATATGTAATTACATAAAAATCCGGTCCCTAGTCATAAGCCAATTAATCGGTATCAAGAACCCACAAAACGTGGATACTGACTACACGATTTTCTACATGCTATATTAAATACTCGAAACACACAATTCCCACATAAAACGTGGGAACTAGGTAAATGCTAGGCATTTTAGGATCCCTTGGGTTCTCTAGACTTCCTCAGGGGATTAAGAAGTTTGTTTTCTGCACTTATTAATAGCCATGCTAAATTACTCCATAGTAATTTACAAATTGGATGTAGAGCTTAATTGAGCTCCTGAGAGCAATTAAGGAGATAGTAAATCGCCTCGAGATGTGTCAGGGGGATGAATTGTTGGTATTTTACGAGTTTTTCCTTCTCAGCTTTCAGAAGCCTAGACCCATCCTCGTGACGGACAGTCACGTCGACCACGTGGGCCCCTTTCCGGCCTTTTATTACCAGGTCAGGATTGAGTCTAACCCTTCGGCTACAGCGAAAGTGGCTTTCGTGGACACGACGGTGTCCGATTTCGGGGCATCTTCCCCTCCATGAAGTTCTTGACCTCGTCATGACGATTTATTCTTGCTAGCTTAGTAAAAGTGCATTGACATAGGATGTGGTTCGTGGTATACAGAGTGAGTCACGTAACTTTAGCACCTCCTATAACTTTTGAACGGTTAAAGTTATTGCAATGCAGTTTTCACGGAAGTGCATGAGGGAAAGGGGCTAATAGATACGTGCATTAATTTCTATTTTATCACTTGTATTTTACGAGATTTTTTAGGTAACTTTGATTTTTCAAATGGAACTATATATATTTTTTCAGTCCACCATGACGAGCGTAAAAAGACAAATCCAGTGATACACATATTGTCATATGTTAGATAAGCATTTTTTGGATTAATTTTGATTTTTGCGACTGGGGTTTAACGGACATTTTGAATAGTCGACCACACAAGGTCACGCAGCGCTCCACCAGCAACGCGCGCCCGGGCAAGGGAAGGGAGATTTGAAGATACGAAACATATTCCAAATATTCACAAAACCATTGCAGTTTTTTCCTGAACTGTGCTTTCCATCCTTCCACATTTTCAGATTCTCGACTTTCTTTGATTGAAGGAATTAAAGGATGGAAAATAAGGATTTGTCATAAGTTTGTATCGTAATAAAATTGTTTATAACTTCAACTCCATTTAATAGGGTTTCATAAGATACGTATTAATAGGATCTTGAAACAAAGCACAATAAGAATAAATAATTAAAACTGTACAAAAAAGATTGCGTATTTTGAGCAAACAATTTCAATGTTAATAAGAATATAATAATAACTTAGGGATAGAAATAATCTTATTTCAATAAATACTACTTAAGACAAATCCGTATTTTCAATCCCTAAGAAACACAAAATATCTGAAAATGGATCAGATTGGAAAGGAGATTTCAGGAAAAAATGCAACAGTTATGTGAATATTTTTCGTATCCTCAAGTACTAAAATACCTTCCCTTTCCCGACCCCGCGTTTGCTGGGGGAGCGCTGCGTGACCTTGTGGGGCTGACAATGAAAATATCCATTAAACATTAGTCGCAAAAAAATCACAATTACTCAAAAAATTGCTTATCTAACATATGACAATATTTATATCTTTGGATTTGTCTTTTTACGCTTGTCATGATAGACTGAAAAATATGAATAGTCCCATTTGAAAAAACAAAGCTACCTCAAATATCTCGTAACATACAACTGATAAAAGAGAAATCAATACATATATCAATTAGCCCCATTCTCATCATTCACTTCCGTGAAAACTGCATTGCAATATCTTCAACCGTTCAAAAGTTACAGAACGTGCTAAAGTTACGTGATTCACCCTGTATATCTTTGTATTGTGCTTCCGGCAAACATACATTCTCTTTGGGCCTTCCCCCTACTAGGAGTAGGTATTCGATATTCGATCTCACTTGAAGTATCGTAAAAAGACCAGGTTTCAGAAGATTATAGTCGTTCAAAAAAAGCATTTCCAATCGGATCGTAAATGCTCTCGCATGAGTTCCCTTGAGGCGGCTGCCACGTCATGTTCACGTTTCTTCTAACAAGCCCTTGTATCTTGTTCAGTACAAGGCCAGTTGAGCCTCAATGCTATGGTGTCTTAAGGATAAATGTACCGAAAAAAAACTTGTAGGAAAAATTCAATACATCGCAGCACTATCAGAAGGAATTTACTTTACCGATAACGTCTGAACAAATGGTCCAATTTCGATCTGAAAACGACATTTGACTCCTTTTCGTAATAGAATTTTTGCGCTACGAAGCCCTTTTTCCAAAAAAACTTGCAGGAACTCGATTTGAAATTTTTTCTCGTACTTCCGGGAACAATTTAAAAAATGTGGGCTTATAGCGCGATGGCGACAAGCTTCCAGAATCCAACGCCGTGTAATCATGCAAAACGGATGAATAGGAGCGTCGTAAAGTCAAATTTGGAAAAACCCCTCACACCCCTCCCCCTTCCACACCGCGCCGTCGCGCCATCCGCCCGTGCGTCCACGCGCTCCCTGCGCGGCCACCGGCAGGGAGTCTCTGGGCAGTCCAGTCTCAGTTGTCTGCGCGCGGCTGCCGCGCTCGAGGCTGGCAAGCCAGGCAGTCATGCTTTCGTAATTTTCCATCTCAATATATTTTCCCCCATAAATGAAACTAGTGATGCTGTAACGGAGGTAAACGGTCTCATATCATATTTAATAGAAATTAGTTCTTGTTTCATTTTGATAGAAGTATAGATAGATAATTTGAATAGTAGTATATCACTATCTTGTTCACATACTCCCGTCTTCCTTCAAATATGATCAAGAATTGTTTGAAGTGTTACTCAAAATATCGATTACCGTTTGGAACTGATTTCAAAAAGAAAATGGAACTAATTGTGTGAATATCACTAATATTCCTTCTTCTCACATATTATTTTAGATATATGTTACTTCTAAGATCTTCCGTTATTATTCAACTATCGAAAGAATGAGCAGAGATTACGCACGAGCTCTTTTATCCTACGACTCGATTTTTACTTTCCCGTATACGTACGTATATACAGAATTGTTTACGTATTGTAGGGAAAATTATGTAATGCTCCGCGAAAAAATGGCGGATTTTCGGAAGAAAAAAATCATTGCAGGCCCCTGATAATGAAAAAGAAAAAGTGGGAAAGCCCAGTTGCTAAATTAAGAAAAAAAAACCCTAACACGTGGTATAGCCAGAATCCCTCTTTTGCGGGTCCTTGATACCGAAAAACCAATTGAAAGCAAAACGTCTGTCCGTCCGTCTGTGAACACTATTAGTGCCTAAACCATAGTTGTTTTGTTTTTTTAAATGAAGAAGCCCCTGTCGATCTGGCTCGAGTCAATGCTTTGAGATTTGAAAAAGAATCTATAAAACGTAGGGGTACTTTACATGAAACCCCCCGAACATTTTCAAAATTTTTTCAAAAACGGCTCCAAATTGTTTCTTTAAATTTCTTGTAGGAATAGAATTCACGCTACGTATATACGAACACACTTATTAAGGTGGCATCGGTCATAATTTCATGGTTAACTCTGAATTTTCGAAAATTCTAAAAGTTTGAACTTTTTTCGGCCTCTTCCTTCAACTACAAATTTGCAAATAGAGATTTTCCTTCAAGTAAAATTTGTTCTCCAAAGGGAATTCTTTCATTATTATCATGTACACTTTGTTGAAAATTTTAGTATTTTTCGCACAATATTGATTGCAACATGTGCAATTTGAAAAAATTATAAAAACAGATTTTCTCAAAAATTGCTCCAAATTTTTTCTTTGAACTTTTGGTAGGGATAGTGCATAATGTATTCTATGATATGACATAAACGCCATATTGCTCTATTCTTTTGTTTTGCAAAATTTACAAAAATATTTCTTAACTTGTCTCTCACGAAGGAAACATTAGCGACGATTTGTTTACATTACATTTATGAGTAGATGTATTTTAAATAATGTCATATAAAGTTTCTCGAATACTCGAATACGAATACGTTTTCTATAAAAACTAGCTCAAAATTCGGCATTTTCAGAAACGCTCAAACACCATTATCTCATAAATGGCTCCAAATTTTTTCTTCATACTTTTCGAACGTATAGTGCAAATTGCACTCTTTAATATGGCGTGAAGTTCATTTTGGGGGATTTTTTGTTTTTTCAAAAGTTTCACAAATGTAATTTTTGTGAAAGATCTCTCACACCCCTAATATGCACGTTACCAGCAATTTGTAAACACTATTTTACTTGTGAGTTAATGTGCTACAAATGACTTCAAAGGAAGTTTTTCGGAAACTCAAAATTTTCTGTGAAAAAGAGCTTCAAATTTCCCATTTTTAGTAGCGCTTAAACGCAATTTTCTTAAAAACGGCTCCTAATGTTTCAAAGAAAATTGCCATTTAGATCGAGGTTTTACTTTTTTTAATATTCTAAAATTGATATTTCCGTCCTACCATCAGAAATTCGAAAACTTAAGAAAATATCATAAAATGTACTTTGGGGGACGATAGATAGCAGCTGGAAAGACAGTGTAGCAATTCCGAATAATTAGCCCAAACACAAGGAAACAGAAAACTAATACGGGAACGTCTTTGCCATTCTGTAGCACCACTAGTTGATCTCAAAACGGCTTGTCCTCCTTGATAGAATTCACCTGGTTAATCCCATTTTCCAAGTAAAGTAGCTGAAGATAATTTAAAAAATGTTTCCATACTTTCGAACAAATTTGAAAAAGTGGTGCAACAGAATTTCACCGACTTACTCGTAGTAAAGTATTCTAATTTCCTTGTTCTATGCCAGCTTTACCATCTTGCTCCATCCTCTTGCCTACTGGTATCTATGGCCACCCACAATACATTTCTTGAAGTTTTCTCATTTTTCGGTTTCCTAGAAGTAGATTCGTAATATTACTTTTAGAATATTAATGAAGAGTAAAACCTCCTCCTATATGGCAATTTTCATTAGTAAATTTGGGGCCGCTGTTAAGAAAATTGCGTGTAAGCGTTACTGTAAACGTGAATATTGAAGCTCTTTTTTACAGGAATATTCCGAGTTGCTGGTGGGAGATACCTGGTTGGAAAGGAACCCAGCAAGCCGACAGGTAGATCGTTCGGTGATTTAGAGCTTGTCCCGGCTGGGGTGGTGCCCCGCTGGTGGCAGATACCTGTTTGGGGAAAACCCCGCTAGTAGACGGAAGGTCGGCGCCGTATCTCGCCATCCAGCGGGGAACATCACCTCCACCTCCCGATGAAATAACATGCCCTACACTTGCGGTACTAAAGACTTCAGTAGTTGACGTGCTCAAAGTCACTAACAATCAATCAAAAATGACTCCAAATGTTTTCTTTAAATTAATTGTAAGAATAAACTAAAATACACGTATAAAGGTGGCATATATTTCATTTTCATTATTGACTCTAATTTTTGGAATATTGCAAAAGTACGAATTTTTTTCGTCGTCTTCCTACAACTGCAAATTTGAAGATAGAAAATTTTCCTTAAAATGACATTTGTTCTTCATACTTGGTTCTTTCAATAAGGTAATGTACATTTTTTTGCAACTTTTAGTAGTTTTCGTGCAATATGAGCAATTTTTTTTAAAAAACAAGATTTTCTCAAAAACTGCTCCATTTTTTGGTTTTTGGAAAGGATAGTGCCTAATGTACTCTATGAGATGACATAAACTCCATATTGCTCAATTCTTTTGTTTTTTCAAAAATTACAAAAATGTAATTCTTTGACTAGCCTTTCATTTCGTAAATATTTTCATTAACGGCGATGTGTTCACGTTATTACATTTAGAAGTACATGTGGTTTACTGTAACCGTGCGTGTGGGTCGGCTGAGGGGAAATTTCGTGGGTAATTGGCTTTCATGGAAATTTTGAGAAAAAACACAAAGTTGAAACCACAAACATTAATATAATTGAATCTTCATAGAAAAACCAAGCCACACATTGCAAAATTACCATAACATGCACAAATAAACAAATAAACAAAAAAATATAACATTGAGCAGCATAAAAAAAAAACTCTGAGGAAAAATCAACTGCAAGATTATCTAAAATAATCTTTCTCTTAGTTGAAACGAATTAGAATCACAGTAGTATATTGTGTGATTAAATGTAATAGAGATTAAATTAATTGAACAAATGGGATCTCAGATGAGACGAGGCATGACGAGAATGTACTGTCATAGGGAGGAGTACTTGCATTTCAACTGACAGAATATCATACTGCTTTCTGTTTGTGAAAATTGCAGTCAATTTGTCTCTCAACATACACTAAGTCAACACTCTCATGTAATTTCGTGCACGAAATTCTTGGAATTCCAAAAAGAATATCTTGTCTTCAATTGAAATGAACAAATTATAGTCGTTGAAAACAGAATATTCAACACCCCTTTTTTTAAACTATAGAAATGAGAGTACAAAATAATATCTCGTATTCTGTTAAACTGAATAAATATTCTTTTTGAAAACACAGAATGTTCAACAGAAATTTTTGTAAAAACTATAGAAATGAAATTACAAAAAAAATATCTTATATTCTGTTGAACTGAATGAATATAGTTTTTGAACAAAAAACAGAACGTTCAATAGAAATTCTTGAAAAAAACTACAGAAATTTACCCCATTTTACATCTATTGTACAACATTCAACTTTGCTAATCTTCTTCAATAGTTCGTTTCAAATATGATTTTCACAACACTTTTAATTACACATGAATAACTTCGAACATCATCAAAAGAAGTTAATTGAAAAACTATATAAAATTACCCTTTGTTACAACATTTCTTGTGTAATATTCAAGTTCAGTTAACTTCTTCAATGACTCCTATAAAATATAATTTTATGACTTCTTTAATGGTCCTTCAATAGCTCTAATAGATTTATAACTTCACCTTGGTGTTAACACTACCATCCATAATACTCCTTTCAAAAACAGAACTTGCACTTCTAGCTTATTAACATGGCAAAATTCTTTCAAAAATCAGTACAGTCCTCCCACGAAAAATCCATAACTGCAACTATCTTCTGCACATGTTACAAAGATACTATGAGAATGCACATGGAATGGTATACCAGTCATTGAACACGTTTTATAATGGCGAAGCAATCTCCGAAAGTGAACTACGGGAACCACACCTCAACGTTAATTCGGAGGTTGTGTCCGTGGAATAATCTCCAACAGTGAACGGCGTGAACTCGTAATCGGGCAGTTCGGGTGAAATGTACCCGATGTGGCACATAAGAATCGTAATACCGACCTTAGTCCGCTGGAAGATTTAGCTCGCTCAAACAACAAAGCGTGCTGGAAGAACAAGACTGACGGCGTCCGCCTTAACGTGGTACAATTTCCGCTGACTGGGCTCGGGGCCACGCCTTTCGCTCAGTCCAAACTCACACCTCCGCTTCTCGAAACTTTCTGTTCTCTCTCCTCACTCAGACCGTTACTACCCAGCCCCTTCGCCGCTTAGGGGCGACAACTCTACCCTCCGCCTCCCCTCCAGCGACCGCTGATAAAGCGACGGGGTAGCCGCCGCGGCTACGCGAGCGCGCGGCGAATCTCGCAGACGATGTCTTTCTTATTGAGAAATTGTTAGCGCTCCTAAGCGAGCTCAGGATCGCTACATTACATTATGTCTTAAAAATTCCTCGACAACTCAGATGTTTTCTGTGAAAATGAACTGAAAATTCCGAATTTGCAGAAATGCTTAAACGCCATTTTCTCAAATTGCGTTTGCTCTAGTTTCATGTACGGGGAAAAAGTATATTGAGATGCGAAGTGACGAAAGCATAACGGAGTGCCTGCCTTGCCTGCCCATCCGCTGCAGGCCGCCGGGATTAGCAGTGCCGGTGGTCTCCGCCTTGAGGAAGTGACCCCTCCCCCACAGGGGCGGATGACGGGGGCGGTGTGGAAGGGGAGTAGGGTAAGGTGTTTTTCGAAATTTGACTTTACGACGCTCCTATTTATCCGATATGTATGTTTATTTATTTATTTACGTCAAAAACAGTTAAAAACTGCGTATGACGAGCTATGGGGAGAAGTGAATTTTGTGCACGTTTTCATAATTCTGTGGTCTCTATCCTAAACCATATTCTAGTCGAATTTTGAATACAGAAAAGAGAGTTTTTTTCGAGTTTTGTTGACAAAATATTCGCTCCTATATAATAAAATATATTTTCAAAGGTAAATTAGCTATAAATTCCTGCCCTGAACCCTCATGTTCTTCATGAAAGAATAATACTTTTTGCCGCGATAATATGAAAAACGATAATTTGAATAACTATATTTCCCACTGAAATTCAGAAGACGTGCACAAATAATGAAGTTACATTTATGTCCAGAAGCAAAACAAGGGACCATTTCAGCATTTGCTCAAGGATCAGGGAAACTGGACGAAAAAACCTGATCGAGATGGGGGCCATGAACCCAGAAACTGTGGTACAATACTTGTTACATGTTCTTTAGAATTATACAGTCCAAATGATAAATAATTACATTAACTATCATTGTTAAAATTAATTCTACTTTCCTTTTTGATGCTCGGTATAGTCTCGAATTTTATAGAAACAGTTAGGCAGCAGAAAAGATTTTACTTGGGACTTAAACTTTTCTATTGAATTTAATCGTTTAATGTCTTCTGGCAAAGTGTTGTAGTGTAATGTACAAGAATTGTATGTGAATTTTTTGTAGTGAGCTGTTGATACTGCCACCTGGTGAATATGATTACTACGTCGTGTGTTATACTTATAGACATCGGCGTTTGCTGAAAATATATTCCGTCCTTAAGTAAGTCATTTTTGACAAAAACTACTGATTCGTAAATCAGGAGACAAGGTAATGGTAAAATTCCTAGATTAATAAACAGTGACTTACAAGATTCACGTGGGTTGGATTTGCTTATTATTCGTACAATTCTTTTTTGTAATCTGAAAGTCTGTGAACTATAAGATGTGTTTCCCCAAAATATTATGCCATATCTCAGGCGGGTGTGAACATTGGCAAAATATACACAACGAGCTGTATGAAGGCTGACGGAATTTGAAAGAATTCTGAACGCCTAGCATAATGAGCTTAATTTTGTGTTCAATTCATTTAAGTGGGCATTCCATTTGAGGTTTGACTGAATTGATAGACCTAAAAATTTTGTTACATTAACATCAGTCAATGGCACACCGTTCATTTTCAATGAAGTACAGAATTTTTTATTTGATATGGAAAACTGCATTGAAACTGTTATATTTTCATTTACTTTTAATTTGTTATTACGGAACCAATTTGAAACGTCTGATATTGTACTATTTACGGTATCTTTGTTGCAAAGAATATTTGTATCATCCGCAAAGAGAACTGTTCTTCCGTTTCGAATCGCTAAGGGCATGTCATTTACGTATAATAGGAAGAGAATAGGGCCTAAAATCGATCCTTGCGGGACTCCACGTACAATTGGCAAAGAACCGGAAAGGTGTGTACATAAAGTTCCATCATTCCAGTAAGGTATTTCTACTCTCTGAGATCGTTGTTTAAGGTACGAACATAGCCAATCTAGAGGCAATGCCACGGATTCCATACGAAGGTAATTTTGAAAGTAAAATGTTATGATCAATGACGTCAAAAGCTTTTGAAAGATCTAAAAATATTCCAATAATTGCTTCGTTTTGATCCAATGATGAGGCAACATCCTTAAGAAAAGAAAAAATTGCTGTTTCCGTAGATTTTGATTTCCGGAATCCATGTTGGCAATTTGAAAACGCGTCGTGTTTATTGAGAAAGGTTTCCATTCGCACATAAAAAGTCTCTCTAATATTTTTGAAAAAACTGACAAAAGAGAAATTGGCCGATAATTTTGAACTTCAGTTTTTGTTGCCTTTTTTGAAGAGCGGCTTAATCTTAGCTGTTTTAAAAATATCTGGAAAAATTCCGGTGCATAAGGATGAATTAAATATGTGAGTTAACGGGTGTATAATGGCTGGCGCGCACGTCTTTAACAAACAATCCGGAAATTCATCTAAACCGGCCGAATATTTATTTTTTAATTTACCGATTATTTTGAGAATTTCATAGGAAGAGGTTTCGGAAACGAACATAGTGTCTAAGACTTTTAGGGAAACGTCAGATGTTGAATTTTGTGGCTGAAAACCCTTAGTGAGATCGACAGCAATTCTCGAAAAGTATTGGTTAAAGAGACTAGCCACTGTTGCCGGATCGTTCACATCTCTATCGTTATCTTTTAAAACAACATTCTCTACAAGGTTTCTAGTTGGTTTGGTCGCATTTTTTACTATATCCCACATTGATTTTGTTTTGTTATTTGAGTTCAAAATATCCTGATCGTGTTTCATGATTTTAGCCTGCCTTATGACTTTTCTTAACAATGATTTGTATTTTTTAAAGTACAGGAGGAAATCTTGAGATACGTTATGATGCTTAGAAATGAAAGAAAAAACTCGTTTGTTTTTACATTTGTTTGATACGGCGTTGGATTCTGGAAGCTTGTCGCCATCACGCTATAAGCCCACATTTTTGAAATTGTTCCCGGAAGTACGAGAAAAAATTTAAAAAACTAGTTTCTGCTAGTTTTTTTGGAAAAAGGGCTTCGTAGCGTAAATTCTATTACAAAAAGGAGTCAAATGCCGTTTACAGATCGAAAATCGGACCATTTGTTCAGGACGTTATCGGTAAAGTAAATTTTACTGAATTTGGTGCTGCCACGTGGTGGCGACAAATTGAACTAGTGTCGGTACATTTAGCCTTAAGTGTCCGTTGGTAGAAACTCGTCCAGAACCTCAGCCATCTTAAATGAGGATCTGCAGATTTTTGTAATTAACCTACTACCGTAAGAACGTGTTAAGCTTGCCGCTTCCCTGAGCATCGTCATAGATGGCAACGATAAAACCATTTTTTTTTTTTTAATTTATTACTTCTCGTCCGACAATATTGTCTTTCGAGGGTTTTAAGATACAGAAATATAAATAGCTTGTTAGGATATGGTCATCCTTAAGTCACGGTTGGTTTCCTTACTATAATAATGGGGTTTTGATTACAGATCTTATTTTAAAGGATGATGTAATGGAGGATGGGAATATGGAAGCTGTCGGTTTACGGAGGTTTGAATTTATCTTTAGGGAATCTAGATAGGATTCGAGGGCTGTTGTAATTCCTTCCTAGGTTGAATATGGCTGAGCATGGAGCATTTGGGAGGTTATTGAAGAAATTGCTGGCAAGCTTATTTACAGTCTCCTTGAAATCAGGAATGTCTAGTTCCCGTCTGATTTGATGGTTGGGAATGAACCATGGCGCGTTGAGGGTTGTTCTTAGATACTTATTTTGTAGTCTACTAAGTCTATCGATAGTGCTTGATGCTGCGCCTCCCCATATTGGGCATGCGTATGTCATTGTAGGCAATATGACTTGTTTAAATACTAATAGACTGCATTCTAGTCTAAGAGGAGTGCGGCGATTTATAATCGATGATAAATTAAATATTTTACATTTAGTTTTGTCTATGACAGCATTTACTTGGGGTTTCCATGTGAGTCTTTTATCTAAGAGAACTCCGAGGTATTTTATCGGGGATGTTGACCAAGGGATTATAGTACCTTGGATTGCGACTTCAGGCGGATTTTTGGGCCGGCGGAGAGTGAAGATTTTGCAGTTGCTCTTACTTGGATTAATTCTAATTCTCCAATTTTGCGTCCATTCGACATAGTTATTGATGCTTTTCTTGTAGGTGATCTTTAGCCACTAGTATGTCATAGTTTGTAGCATATATTGCTATATCATCAACATATTGTGCTATCTTTGCGTCTCCTTCCGATGGGATGTCGTAGCAGTATATGTTAAATAACGTAGGGGAAAGAGCTGATCCTTGCGGAACGCCTGCGTTGATTTGAAATGAGCTAGATGTTGCATTGTTGATTCGAACTATAAATTCTCTGTTGGAGATGAAGCTTGTTAAGATTTTGATTAGATAATTCGGAGTACCCAGAACATTTAATTTATACTCAAGGCCTCTATGCCATACTTTATCATAAGCATGGCTCATATCTAAGAAGGCAGAAGTTGTGTGTTCTTTACGGTGGAAGCCGTGAGCTATACCTTCCGTTAATCTTAGTAATTGGTGCGAGGTTGAATGATTAGGCTTGAAACCGAATTGAAAGGATGGAATTGCTTTTGAGGTTATAAGGAAGTGGTTGAGCCTGTTTAGAATTAACTTTTCAAAAATTTTAGAAAGGGTGGGGAGAAGGCTTATGGGACGGTAATTTTCAGCGACTTTAGGATCTTTGTGAGGTTTAAGTACCGGTAGGACTACTGCCTTCTTCCACTTTCCGGGGAAGTAATTGAGACGTAGAGCAGCGTTGAAGATCGCTGTTATAGCTGTAATTACTTTTTTATCTAACATTTTGATGCTTAGGTTGCTGATGCCATCTATACCTGGGGATTTTCTGACTTTCAAGTGTTTAATTATATTTAAGTTTCCGAAGGTGATATGAATTTAGATTGCTGCATCAACTGTGGTTTTCTCTTGTTTTAAGTAGTCCTCTATTTGCCTGTTGAATGCGAGGTTGTAACTGGGTGGGGTTGGAAAGTATTTTCCAGAAGTCGGGCAATTGCGTTTGCCTTCTCTTCGTCTGAGAAAGCCAATGAGGATCCTGATTTTAATGGAGGAATTGTGGCTTAGGTTCGTAACAGTCGTTTTACCGTACACCATAAATGTCTTGAGTTCGGATGTATTTCAGATAAATAAGTTTTATAGTTATTATATCTAAAATGGTCAAGTCGTTGCTTAATTATCCTTGTGAGTTTGTTCAGTTTCTGTTTGATGTCCTTTCTTCTTGTAATCTGCCAGTATCTTCTCAGGTTATTTTTAGATTTAATTAAGTTTAATATTTTAAACGGGATAGGTTTTGGTTAAAGGTGGGCAGCATTATCGTTGATTGTTTTACCGCTGAAATTATGGATTTGGTGAGATTGTCAATCTCAGTATCAATTTCTTGGGAGTTTGAGAGGTTTGAGGAAATTTATAGTTGGTACTCATCAGGTTGGAGAATTTATCCCAGTTTGTAATACCTCTATGGATTGAACCAGAATTTAAGGACATCTGTGGAGAAAGTGATATGATCACCGGACTGTGGTCGGAGTCTAGTTCTGGTATAACACTCTGATGAAGCGGGAAGTTTATATTCTTTGTCAGGGTGATATCGAGAATGTCTGGGATGATATTTGTGTTTGAAGGGATATCTTGTTGGTTCATTGGGACCAGTTATTTCCACGTTGTTGGAAACTGCAAATCATATAGTTTTTTGGCCTTGAAATGTCGTAGTGTTACATCCCCATACGCTGTTTTTACAATTTAAATCCCCCATTAGGATGGGTGGGATGATTATTTTTGAAAATTTCGTGAAGAGCGTTTTGAGGAAACGCCTTGTTCGGAGGTTTGTAGGCAGCTATGATTTGGACGGGATGATTGTTTAATTTAATTTTAACCTCCAACAGATTCTAAGTTGGCTGAGGAAGGAGTGGGGATTTGTTCTTGTTTAACTTGCTTATTAATTAATATAGCTACTCCCCCTGAAGCTCCATGAGGTGATAATCTATCGAAGCGATAGCACTGGAACCCTGGAATGTTAAATCTTCACCAGGGATTAAGTGAGTTTCCGAGATGCAGGCAATAATGACATTGTGCTGACGTAAGAAAATTCTGAATGTGTTTTCTTGGCGTTTAAGGCCGTTTGCATTCCAGTTGAGGATATTGCCTTTTCCGAGATTTTTATCCATTGTAAGACATTGTTCTCACCATTCCCTCAACCATTTTTTGTATTTGAGGAACTATAGCTGATACAACTTGTGAAACTATATTGGAGATAATACTTGACCAATCTAATGGTGGTGCCCTACTTGAAGATTGGATTGCTTCACGATAAGAGCGACGAGGGAGAGATGGGAAACCTCTTTTATAATTTTGAGGGTCATTTATGTTAGGGGCCATTTTGGGGGATAATATGACTATTTGAATTATTGGAACGTTCTTTAGGAGGAGGGCATTGTCTTCTCTTTGACGTATGTTTTATAGTATTTACAGCCGCGGTAATTAGCGGCATGGTATTCATTACAGTTAACACATTGGGGGGAGAGAATCTCTAGTTTTTCCACAATCTTTATAGTGGTGATTACCTACACATTTCACACATCTCGGAGGGAAACCGCAGTTGGCTTGAGAATGGCCGTACCTTTGACATTTTTGCACATTACTATTCTAGCATTAAATCTTTGCTCTACTCTAATTACACTATACAAAAATTTGTTAAGGGCGAAAATTTTTCTTGCTTCACTATTGTTGGTTAGTTCTACAGCACAAATGTGAATGGGTTTTCTCTCTTTGTTGTATAATCGACTAACTTTTGTAACAGGATATTTAAGCCGTAAAAGTTCGGCCTCGATGGCTTCCTCGGAGTAGCTAGTGGGAATATCTTTGATGACAACTGACAAAGGTTTAACCGTAGGGTCCCTGAAAGAGTAATAAGCGATATTTTCTTCATCGCAAAAACTTCTATAATTTCTAAAGTCTTCTATGTCACTAAACAATCACTTTCACTGAGTTCTTAACGTTTTTGGTAGAGAAATCTTTTTGAGCAATATTTTTTATGTCTTGAATCATTTTTTCAAAGTTGTCAACTTCATGGACAAATATTGGGGGGATTTTGATGATGTTTTGTTCTGGTTCACTTAATACGACTGTCTCGCGCACTGGAGACTCGATAGCAGAGTTTTTCCAGGGCTTTATACCGGGAAGATACTGGCACGTTGTATTGGATTGTACTTTCTTCCGAATGGTATATTTTACGTTTTTTACTGTCAGCACCAAAATTTGAATGCACTTCACTTACTTGTTTTGATTGCTGTAGCTGTAGTTGATCTGAGGAGATACCTTGACCCTGGGCAAAGGTGTCCATGGCGACGGGGGCGGCCTCGCCACTCAGTTGAGGGTTGGGGAGAACGGCTGCCAACGGCTGCGGTAGCTGTTGTGTCAGTTGCCATTGCTGGTGTTGAAGCTCGGCCAGTTGTTGTTGGAGGCAGTTTTGTTGTTGAATTAACTGCTCTATTTGCATATTACGCGCTAGTTGTTCTTCGGTAGCGGCAGGGTTGGGTATGGTCGACATGTTGCGTAGTTGCGATGGCCGAAGCCGTCGCGTACTACGAAACTGCTTGCTCTGTTGATTTTAGTTTCACTGACACTTGCGAAGCACTATTTAAATCAACACTTTTAAACAATTTGTTGCATAGAAAGTGAGGCACACTGAGAATAGTATACTGGTAGTCTAAAACCGTTATCACAGAAAGCGAAACCTTAGCTGATAAGCCTGCGGGACAACGTTCGCGGAGCGATGTTGACCGTGCCGTGGTCGGCGAAGGAATGAACGATAAAACCAGTTGGTAGAGGCAAAGTAGAATTACATTGAAATGAAATAATGCCAACTTATGAGTGAGCTTCCAATGCGCCTTCTGAAGCCCCGTCACTGCTTCCACCAAATTCGATATAGATACTTTATATAGAAAGCTGTTCCAGAAGGAGTAGTTCACTCTCAGGTACGAGTTCAGATAAGGTTTAGAAGGAGAAGATATTAATTAATTTATCACATTCCATCAATTACTAACCTCAATATAAGCTCTCGGAAGTGACTTACTCAAGAAGCAATTCTTCAGATAGCTTGGCGAATCCGATTAGCTGTGCCTTCAATGCCGCTAAGAACACATATGAAACATGTTCATGGAATAGTACCCGCGATACTTGTGTATCAAGATCTTCATGAGTAGGAATCCAGCGGTTGTTGATCTCAAAAAGGTGTGATGTTCCATGGCACGGGTCCTCTTGCCATTAACAATGGCCTGCCGCCGCTGTTGTCCTGCGAAGAATAACAGGATCGCGTTGCTTCCTTTATGCGGTGTCAGGGACGTCGCGCGGGCGTCGCGCCGGGGCGCCCGGCGTCGCCGTCGGGTCGGCGCGACGTCGCCGGAGCGTCGGCCAGGCGTCGGCGGCGGGCGCGCGCCGAGCTGGCGCCGACAGCCGCCACGCGCCTCACGGCGACCTCTGGCGACTTGCCTTACAATGCGTACCCACACCCTCCCCACCGGGGTGCCTTTGTTGAAGCAGGTGACTTTCAGGAGACGGGATAATGGACAGGTCGCCTCTTTCCTCGACGGAACGACACAGGAGGCGACAAAAGGGAAGGTTGCTGTAGCACCTCTCGGGTTTCCCAATACTTAAGTGAAAGTATGGTCACATGATATGCGACAGACACATTTTTTGTTCGTTTACTTTAAAGCAGGTAAACAAGTTTGAACAATACAAACTACAATGTGTAAACCTTTGTTGTGGCTTAAAAAGCCAGTATCAAATGTCGAATCTTTCTTAGAACCTAAGTAGTTCTTTGTCATTATTATTATTATTATTATTATTATTATTTTTCCATTACCTCCCGACTAAAGATCTTATGAGTCGACTGAATATAAAATCTACTCCAGGTTGCAACCAGCTACCTAAGGAGCAGATCCGGTGACTATGAGTGCCTCTACAATACTTTACGCAAAATGTGGGCTGTTCCAAATAAAGCAATTTCTTGCACTTCCCAGTCTTTTGAATTACCGGGAGTTTAGACAAGTTCTTACTCAAATTTTGCGGAACAAATCCCAGAGCTCCGATAACTATCGGGACGACCTGTGCTTTTACGCCCCACATTCGGCTGATCTCGATTTCCAAACTCTTGTATTTAAGACGTTTCTCTGCCTCCTTGGTAACGACGTTTTGATCGCAAGGTACCAGCAACATCGATAAGTAAACACGATTTTTTCGCCAAATCCCGGATAGCTATATCCGGTTTGTTTGCCGCTATCGTGCGATCAGTTTGAATTTGTTGGTCGTACAATATCGTACACAATCCAACAGACGTCACCGGTTTTGGTGAGTGTTCGTACCACTTGGCGCATGTGTTTGGAACGTCGAGGGCGGGTACAGATCTGCCAGTGGAGCTACACACCCTGTCATGTCTTTTCAGGTATTCGGTCTTTGTTATTATTATTATTATCATTATCATTATTT
>JAHLJT010008446.1:104174910-104196020 GCA_031308135.1 Acheta domesticus
AAGAGACAATATGCAAAACCTCTCGTATTCTTAAAAATATTATATAACATTTTAAAGATCTAGTTTTACTTTCTCGCTGCGTACTAGAGAGAAAGTTCTGTAATGCTGCGCGACAAAACGGCGAATTTGAAAAACTCTTTATTACAGGGTCCTGGTAACGAAAGGTGGATAAATTCAGTTGCTAAATTTACAAAAAGAATTCTCTAACATGTGGTGTAGCCAGAACCCATGTTTTGTGGGTCACTGATACTGAAAAATCGAATGACGAAAAAACGTCTATCTGTGAACAACTCTAGCGGCTAAAACGTTGAACCGATATTCTCCAAAATTGATATTCTCCAATCGATCTGGCTGATGTCATGGTCCTTTGAATTTGAAACCAATATTTTAATTTTGGGGAGTACTTTACATGAAGTCTCTGGGTTATTTTCAGAAATAAAAAAATGGCTCCATCGTTTTTTGTTAAATTCTTTGTTGGATATTGTCAAGAACGATTAAGAATGGTGTGGGTCTCGTGTTCGTTGAAAACTCCGATATTTCTAAAATTGCAAAAATTCAATTTTTTTTCGGAGTTCCTACAACTAAATTATAGAAGATAGATATTTTTCCCTTAACGGAATCTCTTCTTTAATAATAGATTTTGAAATAAGGTATAATTTGTTTTAAAAATTGTACTGATTTTCGCGTAAAATTGCCTGAAAAATACGGGCGCGAAAGTTCGTGCTGTTTAAGCACCACTAGTTTAGGAGATGTTTATTTAAATCAACGTAATTTTACAATGTTTTTTGCAATTTTCAAAAATGCAGAGTTTGACGAAAATGTAGCCAGCACGTTTTTTCTTACTGTCCTTTGATAAATACGAAGAGAAAATTTGAAGGAAAACATTTGAGCAGTTTTGAGAATGTAATTGTTTAGAAACTGCCTATATTACACGCAATCGCCTGTATTTTATGCAAACACTACTCATATTTTTGAAAAATTGACATTATCTCAAGATATGCCTTCAACTCATTTTGTAAGGGAAAAATGTTCGTATTGCAATTATAAGAAGACTCTGAAAAAAATTTAGATCTGCAATTTTCGAAAAGTCAGGGTTTAACGAAAATGATACCTGCCTTTCGTTTAAGCGTCCTTTACTCTATCCGAAAGCTAAATTAAATGAAACTAGTAGTGCTTCTAACGCACATACGTTCTCGCACTGCTTCTATATGGTCCTAAATGCTATTCCACTACTTCATAAACCAGCAAAAGTGTTTTCTACCAGCAAACATGTTCCGTTCCGAGACCCAAAATACGATCCTCAAAGTTAACGAACCGGCATTTATACTACTACGCCATACTCGCACCGTATGGGTCGAACAGAGCCATAAAAAGAATCGAACCCAGCTATAAAATGGTAAATGCATGATAAAGAAACAATTGATACGATGGTACATACGAGAAAGTCTGTGCCATATTATAGCACCACTAGTTTATTTACCGTCCCTTATTACACATGTGGGGAAAATTTAAAGAAAACTTTGGAGCGGTTTTTGAGATTTTTTTTTGTAAATTTGAAGCACAATTTACGTAGAACTACTCGTTTTTTTAAAAAATGGTACATAACCTTATTTAAAGTGCTAATTTTGTACAACCGACTTTGTCTGAGGCAAAAATCTCTATCTTCAATTTTGCAGTTTTAAAATAGATTTTTGCAATTTTCGAAAAATTGGGGATGTCAACGAAAATCATACCTACATCATTCCCTTAAACGTTCTTCGCACTATTCATCAACAATATTTAATCAAAAAATTTGGAGCCATTTTCTTTTAACTTTGAAAATCTCAAAATGGGCGTCATGTAAAGGACCCCCAAAAAGTAAAATATCGGTTTCAAATTCCAAGTGCCTTGACACGAATAAAAACGATTGGGGAATATCAATTTTGAAGAACATCGGCTGAACGGTTTAGGTGCTAGCGTTGACCAGAGATTGACAGACAGACGGAAGGACGTTTTGCCGTCAGTCGATTTTACAGTATCAGGAAGGAACATAATATGAATTTGACAACACGACGAGGTAGAGGATTTTTCTCTAAATTTAGCAACAGGTTTTATCGAATTTTTCCTCACCAAACTCCAACTATAAGACATTTTCTGGCGAAAATTAGCCGTTTTCCGGCGCACGATTACATAACTTTCTCTTCTTACGAAGTATTCATAAGGCGAGAAAGTAAAAATTGGAGCCATTCTTGAGAAAATTTTAAAAAAATGAGGCTTCATGTAAAGTATCCCTGAAAATTGAAATTGCAGTTTCTAACTCGCAGGGCTTTGAGTTCGTTCAGATCGATCGATTCAATTTTTAGAATTCCTCATTTCTTTCTTCATTATTCTTCTCCGTAATTGGGACACTATCACAATTACTCTCGTCCACTCCCTGAAGAAAACTGCTTGTATTAGAGCCTTGTTCCGACTTATAACACGAAGGAAGGAATTCCTGTCAAAAGCAGATTCCGTCGTTCGGGATGGAAAAAAAAGGTAATATATTTGCGTGAAATGTCATCTAGTTATCTATCCTGATCAATATGCAGACGTTCCACGCATTCTCCGAGCGCGAAGGATCGCAGCGAGCGCGAGCGCAAGCGGGGCAGGCGGGCGACGCGGCGCGGCGCGGTTTGGCGCGTGGGACGGTCCGGCCAGAGCGGCGCAGGAGGCGGGGGCGGTGGCATCGCGAGGGCGGAAGCGGGAAGCGCGGAGGGTGGCGCGCGCCCGCCCGGCGCCGTTGCCTGGCGTCTGGCGGAGCGTGGGCGTGGGCGTTAGCGCGGGCGTCTGGCGCGGCCGGGCCAGGGCGCGGCGGGAGGGACGGGGCGGGGAGGACCGGGCCGGGCCGAAGCGGCGATGCGTGGGCGCCGCGCCCTGGGCGACGTGCGGGCGTCGTGGGGGCGGCCTCCGCCCCTGGTCCCGCCCCCCTCTGCCGTCGAACCGCCACCGCTCTCACCGCCGCCCCAGCGCCGCCGCCGTTCCTCTTGACCGCCTACGCACTTCTCCACCCGCCTCTCCGGAAGCTCCGTGCTTTTTCCTCCTCCTTTGCTGACTCTCCTCTCCATCAGACCGCTCAACAAAGTCCCGAACATTAATTTAGATAGAAAATATGGCTTTGGCGGAGTTATCATGGTGAATTCAAAACGTATGAGGCGGCTTCATATAAACAGGATCAGGCACCCTATCACCATAGTGATAAATATATTCCAATTTCTGTCGAATCTCTGTGCGCATCGAGAAAATTTGTGTCGTTATTTATGGACCGATGAAATTCAGTAGGTTCTTCAATGGCTCTGGAAGCGATACCAAACACCAGACCTTCCCGAAACCTCTTATACTTTCGGAGTGCACCTACGTCAGAGGCTTCCATCGTCCAATGCAATGTCTCAGTGGTTTGGATCAGTGGCTTTGACAATAGTGTGGTCAGTGGGCGCTGCAAAAGAAGTTGTTTTTCGTCCTTTTCAAGAACTATATGACAGCCCTCTTCACTATAATCCTTTGTATTCGGTATGTATTCACCGGAAAAAATGAGATAACTTATGCGGACGTCAAATCGTGTGTATTAATTTACAAGACAAACATCAAAATGTGCGGGCAAATGTTTCAAAACAAGAAATCTTCCTCGTAATATCTTTCACGTCCTTTCGTTTCGAGTGATCTGTAGAGAAGACATGTAAAACAATGATTTAGGGGATCGGGAGTACACAATCACAGCTGAAATTTGTTTTTCGAAGCTGTGACTTCCCATTTTTCAATGGCGATTTTCGTGTAAATTTTAAAGAAAAGAACTCACATGTTTTAATTCATTTAGTTTGCTTCTGAGTCTAGAACAGATAAATATGTAAAATTTATGCATTCTAAAGAAAATAACTTATTTTAGTTGTTATTTACAAATTAATCTACATGTATTAAGACAAAATATAATTTTCAAAGCCATATTTATAGAAACACCCTTTGTGAATAATTAATTTTAGTTGTAACTTACAGTTGAGCTTCATTTGAAAAGTTCTCTCCCTTGAGTATTTGTTTATTTTGTTTATTTGTTCAAAAAACAGTAAAAACTGTATATGACGTGTGGGGAAAGAGATCATCTGCGCACATTTTCTTGAGGTCCAGAATAAAAAAAAATCAAAAACTAGAAGCACGAATTTAGAAAATAATTATTTTAGAAAAAATATACAAAATATATACAAAATATATTTACAAAATTTATTCATTATATTTATTTACATATTTACAAAATATATTTTCATGGGAACTAGTGGTTTACTTCAATAATTACATTTACTCAAAGTGTTACATTGAGGTACGTGTATAGCAAAGTAGAAATATCGTACACGTACATCAAAGTAACACTGGACTTTGCAGGCTAGTGTGTGGTGTAAACACACTTTGGTGTAAACACTATCTCTATCGTCACCATTCCCGTCAACCAGAAACTCGTTTTCTATACTAGTTACGTAAGTACTAGTGAGCGTATTCACATCCATTGGTACAATTTACATAAAAACACGAGCTCTTTCTCAAAAGATAAATTCTTAGCCAATTCATTTTTCTCATTTAAATATGTGAAATGGTCAAATTTGGAGAAGTGCGGTGTCCAATGCCATGCCAATGCCATGTCAAATGGTGTAATTTTGGAGAAGTGTCCCGCGCGACCATCCGGGATTTTGAAGAAATTTTGTATGCCGAGTCCCACAAGGCGAATAAAACTTTTGCTGAGTTGAAGTTGTTGCTTCGTTGGTGAAGTAGCTTTTCAGATATAGCAATTTGTTTGACTCGATGAAGCATCGTTGTACTGTACAATTATAAGATTTTCGCAATTTTGGGTTACAATATTTCCCTCTCCGTTCTTTCTACACAAATATCGCTGAACGTACTTAAAAAATGTCCCCTGTATACAATGAAAGTAATATCCCTTTTTCCTTTAATACCACACAATAGATACATTGCACAGAAGAAAGAAAGAAAAAAATTGCAAGAAAAAATTTGAAGTGTTGGAAATATATTACAGATTTTACGTTAAATATGGTCCTTAATATTTGAATAAAAAAAACTGAAACATGTCTCACAACAAATCAATATTACATTGTTCCTGTATGAGTAATTTAACCAACTATCTGTTATCACTAATTCATAAGGTTAGTTTAACTCTTCGATGCACGGAGCTCGGATTTTGCGAATTACCACATAGTGGGCCTCAGAGACCCGGCCTGAATAAAACACTGATTTGGGCCGGGATGAAGAAGTAATGAATGCAATGATATTTATTATTAAATTAACTTGTATTTTAAACTTTTAATGCATAATAAGGCATTTTACACATTTTTTTCATCAATAACACAGAATACTGTTTTTTTAGTGTTCTGGTAAAAGTTTGTTTTCGCACATGAAGCACTGTGATTTTGTTTTTTTGTCTTTTTCGAAGAGGTAGGAAAGAAAGTAACGTCTTAAATAGTAAGAATTTATAACAATTTTACCACGATATTAACATTTGTAAATATGCTCCTTACCTCTTTATTTTCTTTGTAAATGATCTATAGGACTTCGAAACATGTGTTCCTGTGAATCTCGAAGACCTGAAAACCATTTAGAGTTCTTTTGAGGATATTAGGGCTTCTCACTCATGTTTTCATTTTTGCACGGAAATTTTCTTGTGTCAATTGTATATATCCCTTCCTCACTGACATTAGTCTTGAATAATTTTGTGAAAATTACGTACGCATTCAAAGCACCTACGTCAAACTTGTAAAATAATCTCATTTGTCATTGGCGAGTATGCCTTCATGATGTGCAGTTGTCCATTTTTTGATCCGAAAGGTCAACTTTAATCTTTTTGAAATATGCAAGAATAATTTTGGTGAGATGTTTTTTTTGTCGTTACTTAGTCTTCGTCATGATGTATTCGGCTAAGAAATTTTTTATATTCTTGAGCCCACCGGGGAAGTTGCTGTTGAGTTCACTGTGTGTCCTCGAGTGCTTGACTGTTAAAAACGGGACAACAGTTCCCTTTATTAAGGACCCTTATTAAGGAGCCTGATGATGTAACTAAACAAGTTACGAAACGTTGTGTTCTGTGTGCAAATGTGAACAATAAAGGATTGTCACAAATAAAATTGGATACGTTTTATTATTAAGAAACATATACTGACAATCAGGAACAATTTTTCAATTGGTCTACAAGACTATTTACTGAGATGGGACGGTTTTCATATGGTGTCTGTACGAATTCCCAATGGCAAAGCCGTTCCTTTAGGAACTTGAACACGAAATGAGCATTGTTTTGATTTGCATATCTCAAAACATATAAGATACGGGTATATATGTGTCTCAATTCGCTGGAGAGTCACGTGTTGTCAATGGTGCCATCTCGAATCTCGCGTGGATATGCCATATTAATATAGATCAGAATTCGTGTAGCGTGCGGAATAGTGGGTGTCTTTTTGCTCTATACCCGTGTGTTATGAACATTACCGTCGAAATGCTTAAAAAAGTAAAAATATCCCAAATCATTTTTGCTCCGCGCGCAGTTCCTTCACAACGAAAAGTCAGAAGCGTGGATCCCAACATATTTCTCTCTTCTCTTCATATACATTTTGAATTAAGACGGTCAAGAAGGAGGGTAAGGCAATATCTGGAGCATTCCAGTATTTTTTTGAAAAATTTCCAAAAATCAGCGCAGTAAATGTGAAGGAATGAATCTTCGCGAGACCCTAAATTCGCGAGGTTTTAAATGATGATGCGATCACGCACACGATGACTTCAGAAGAACAAGATGCCTGGACAAGTTTTCAGTGAGTGAATATTTCCTGGGGAAAAACAAATCTTCAGATTCTCTTAATTGAATCAAGATACTTTTGTGTACATTTCAAAAACTGAGCTGTAGAAAGGCACTTAACACTCTCGGCAATTTATAAGGAAATTGAATATAACTAATTTTCGGAGTAATAAATGGATTGGCTACCGGCCTGAATAGCAGAGGTTGCTAAGGCTGAAGAGTCGTAACTGCCTTGTGCTTGAATGGTCGCGGGTTCAAATCCGCCCGGAGCTTGGAGGTTTGTGTGTGTCCATATACCGTTACCATTACTCCCCATGTCTATTACAGTGGTCCCCATATGACCTTAGTAGTTGACAAGCCACCTTAAATAAGTAAAAAATGGATTCACTATTGTAGAAAAATGGTGAGCGATGGCGCAAATCTGAATGCAAAACCGCAATATGTGTTAAAAACTGGTATAAAAAATGTCTGATGTTTACAGCAAGTTTCATTTTGTAGACCTGTGATAGTAAAAATGTAAATCTGAATTACTGAAATTAGGTAAAAACACTCCCGTTAACTGGTTTTAATGATCTCGGATGACAAAAACACTCGGCCAAAGGGCCTCGGGCTTTTTGTAACCGCTCTATTAATAGAACCCTCATAATGCCCTTGGTGCATAAATTACTATTTTATTTTTGTATAAGCATTTGGAAGAATGTGATCGATTTGATTTCACGTTCATGTTGAGTACTTTTAGCAAATGAGACTGATTTATGTGTTCATACTTTTTATAATTTTCATATAATAATTCAATATTACATTAACTATATAAAATGAAGGACAATTTATCCGCAGATAAATCCAATCTGTATATAATGATTAAAAGTTGAACAAATATCTGATAGATATAATTTAAATGTTCTGCAGACATTTTCAGATGTCCTGTAACTTGTATTTATTAAACATTTCCTTCCTCTTTTTGATGTTCTCAAGAGATTGAGGGGATTCACGTTATTTTCAGGATCAAGGCGATACGGCTGGTCAACTCCGCAGTCCGTGCTTGCAAGGTGATATGGAATTGCGCACAGTACGGAAGAGAAATGGCGTTTTCTCTTGCACTAGTCCAGAGAAATTCACGACTTAGAAGTTTGTTGTTCTTTACGAGTACACGTGCAAGTGGAACAGTCGTGTTCTGTGAAATGATGCTCTCGCAGACTTTTATGTTCACACACTTGATCGTGTCAGTGTTCGTCTTTTAGTGAGGGATTTTATTGGTACTGTTACTTTGGAATCGCACAGTTCATATGTGTTTGCGGTATTTTTGATATCTTTGAATTCAAACAGACAGTGAAATAAATTTTTATTTACATTCAGTGACACACTCAATGTTCTAATAATCCGTGCGTATTCTATTTTCTCGTTCCTAGATTTACTATTCTGAACGAGTATCAATATATTTAATATTTTGCTAGTAGTTTGGAGGAGTTATTAACCATTTTGGTCAATCACTCTGTCACGATTTTTATTGCCTTTAAAGTAATATGGCTTTTCCATGAGATTCAACTCCTATGAATGGACTTAATTTGTTCCAAACAAAAATAAGGAAGCAGTTATCGTGTGTAGATCGTTATTTCTAGTGTGGCTGTTTCTTTAGGCGGAGTCAGTACATTAAGACTGAATTAAATATGTATCGTTAACTGAACTTCTTCCATTGAATGCAACAGAACTCAACTCACACATAGTCACAGATATTTTACTGTTTTTTTGAAGAAAATACATCAAATTAAACTCAATGCTCTCTGAAAACTAAGTAACATGAAATAAGGGTGAGAAAGAGAGGTAAAAATTGAAGTAAAACTATTCCGTTTGTATTGATAGGTTGTAGTGATAAGTGTGTGATATTTTCATTTTCAGTCAAATAATTGTTTTAGAGGCATTTGAAGACAATTTGCAAACGAAATTTCGCAAACACAGACTTACACATTACATATATAGTTATTTAATAAAAGTATATATATTGTGACATTTGATAGAAATTCAAAGTCCCACGGACGCCCACGCAACGTACGCGTCGCCAGGGAACAGTGTTCCGTAAGCAAGCACGGCGATAGTCGCGGGAGCGCGACCTGGCGGCATCCAGTGAAAACCTCCGGCCGACGGCGCGAAGGTGTTGCAACGCGCGCAGCTGTCCGCTAGGGGAGGGAGGCGAAGGAACTCTATCCTATATTTGAGGAGAGGAGCTCATAAATACCGCCGACAGCCAAAGACAAGCTCTCTTGTCTCTTGCCACTTCGCACTTGGTCCAGCTACTCTCCAGGTGGTCCAGCTACTCTATTCATCCAGCTACTCTCTCGACATCTACAGTTACTTAGTTTTCACAGTAGATGCTGTGTTAGCTAAAATACGTCGGAATAGTTCTAATGCATTCCGGGAGACTGTATCGGAAATAAGGCACGAAAGTTATCAAAGATGAATAATTAGAACGTTTCGAGAAGAAATTAATAGTGAAACGCTGTGAATTTGAAAGTGGAGTTAAGTTGCATGAGATTGCAATCACTGCAATCTAATGCGTGCAGCAGAAGGACTAAACGCTTTACTGCTTATACGTAGCTGCACCGTACGCAAAGAACTTTTTATTCGCATTGCTATAAATTGCTACGTGCATTGTCTACGCACAGAAGCGTACCAACGAGGGCAGGACGGATCTGGACGAGACGGGACAAGACGGACCTGGACGGGACGAGCTGCGTATTCCGGAACGAGAAGAAGAGACGAAGAGGTCGGCGAATTACGTGCGACGCGCTGACGAGAGCCAGCTCCCCGCCGCGTGCAATCGACGCAGTGGACGCAGCTGCCTGGGTCTAAGATCGCTTCGCTGCCGCAACGTTGCAACTGCCGAGGTCAGGTAACCGCCAAACGGAGGGGAAGGCCAAGGTTGGCATAGGTTACGGATTTCGTGCGGCGCGCTCAGAACGCCGTTTGTGTGCCAGCCGAATAACTAGAGAGAATTTGTGCCTTGCCAGACTATGAACAGAAAACACTAGAAAATTAAATTGCCTTAATGATCAAAGATCTGAGAAAATGAAAGACATTTGTAATTATAAGGGGTTATGTTTTGTAATGTTTTAAAAGGGTCATGTTTATTGTTGTATAAAAGGATTTATAGTAAATGTACAAAGTAGTTGAATGGTTTAGCAGACTGTGCACAAGTCAGAATAAGGTTCAGGAAAATGTTATTTTGCAATAAGTAAATTCAGTTTCTAATCCGCCAAAGACGAACAAGTATTTGAGTGTTTCAACAACATTATAATTTTTAATAATTTATCGTTTGATTTTTGGATTTTATTAAATTCATGTGATGTATTATTATGTGTGTGTGTGTTTGGTCAGCCCTTGTCACTTTTAATATCCTGCTACCCTGAGATTTTCAAAAGCTCGTTTTCGAGCATTCGTCTGCGCGTCTGCCTATGCGCGACAACGCATATATATATATATATATATATATATATATATATATATATATATATATATGTATATATATATTGAAACGCACCGCGCCTCTAAATAGAAACGCGATACATTTCAACTTAAACAACCAGAGAACATACAAACGGCGCGAGCATAACTAGGCAGCATGGCAACACGGAGGGGAAGGGGGGCGTCACGTGGAGCGCGAGACACGAGGGGAGGACAGCGAGAAGTCGGTTGAGAAGGGGAGACGAGCGAAAGCCACGCTAGCGGACGGAGGTGGTGCGCGAGCGGTGCGAGTTATTTGGGGAAAAGTACCCCTAAGTGCTGAATAACTTAATAGACTTGCATAGTATTACATTTCGGACCGTTAAAGAAGTGTGATGCAGACCGAACAGCATTGGGAAGTCAACGGATAGAGTGTATGGTAAACCGAAGAGTGTGAAACCCGCCTGTAGCGTGAGCACATGCATCGCGAACGTAGGTTTCGGGGAAAGATAGAATGTGTAGTGCACAAGACAGTGACTGAACCAGTGATCATTTGTGAGACCGATCAAGTAGTGTCTGACGGGTTTTCAGTGTATAGGAACTTTCCATAATGAAACTGTATGATGATGCGTGAGGAGAACAAGAACACGTGGGTATAGGTTACCGATATTTCACCGGTGATTCAGAGAGTAATATAGTGTAACGTGTTTAGCATAATCAGTTACAACCCAAATCTGGAGTTCAGACTGTCAGGACAAGCATAAGTTAATTAGATGCACTAGTGTAGAATATACGCGTGGAGCAGCGTGAGGGGCGAACACTTGCCTACTCATCTCCGGCTGGGGGCCGAACGGCTCCGGGACCACGCGACGGGAGCCGAAGCCGCCGCCACCATCGGCGCCGGGCCCCAACGAAGCGACGTGACCCAGGTGGTAACGGGTATGATGCTAGCATTGAAGGTATTAAGTTTTGGTACCAAAACATAGTAATCATTGCATAGGGGATCAGTGTTCGAAAGTGTAATAGTGATGTTAGATGAATAAACATCAAACTGTCGTTGTATAATAAACTGTATGTATTTATTGTACCCCGAACATCCCAGGGTCCACATTCGCGAAAAAGATCCCGAGCCCTGCCTGAAACAAACAAATTTATTGTACCGTGCCACTTCACGGGTAAGTCACGATTGACCCCGAGCAGTCGGTTCGTTACAATATATATATATATAAACCGCCTCCACCTCCCCCGCACCTTGCTGTGGGCTATGTGAAACGTGTCTATGAATAGTCAGATTATCTAATACCTATTCACTAGGGAGTGGGTACGTCTTTTATGTCAATTTGACTAATAAAGAAAATCGAGTCATTGAAACTTAAATAAAAAATAATAAAACTATATTCTAGTTTTTAAATTACAAAAAACATTACAACTTCAACTAGTTCACTTCACAAATTTTCTACACTTCGTTAGGAAATGTTAATACCGTGTATCGATACCTTATTAACCTTGAGCTCATACATCCCCTTTGTAATGGATAAGCACACACCACATAGAAAGTCCAATATTCACAAAAAATACACTTTATATACACTTTGCAATGAACAATATTACTGAAAAAGAAAGGAACGTAACAAAAAATACCTTACACTCTTTAAAAAAGTATACCATGTAAGCAACCTACTTGAATTACAGTTTTGTTTCACTTTTGTAATTACTTTTAACAAGCTCATGAATTTCCCTTTTTTCTCGTTACTGACGTATTTTTTTCTTTCAAAAATCTTATCAAAATTTCATTAAAGAAAATTATTGTTAAAATCTCTTTTTTATTTACTATTTAATTGATAAGGAACAACATCAATATTATTTACCCTCGTATATTTCTGGTACAAAATTAATACTTTCCAAAATCGTTCCCTTTTAATCTGGGTTCGATTTACGACAGCATGAAAGATTATAAATGTATATTCAAATTTCTCAAACTCTATGACAATATACCGGCAAAATGAATATGTTACTCTTTAGACGAACGCTTGCCTTTTGAACTAGGTCATTGCTTGAAGTTTCACTATATATAAAAGGTCGGGTGACTTACAGTAATTCTTCTTTCGCAAATATCGTTCATCGAGGTGGGGCGATTCTTGAAGGTCAGTCACGCGCATCTTCCGCTGCCGCTAGCCACGCAAACCTCTGCTGCGAAGGTTTCAGTCTTCTTTTACTGCGTCTACGAATTCGAACTTTAACTCTTGAAGTTTCCAATTATAAGTTCAACCATATAAATCCAATAAGATTAATAAATTGAAATAATTCCAAACTAAATTGAATAGTCATGATGTGAAATTGTAATCAAATTAGAAATGGCGTAAATTGGAAAATAGAAAATGAGAATAAAAAAGCTGTAAATGAGAAATACATTCTGCCATTAGAGAAATGTTTTCCTTTACACAACGTGCTCCGAATAATACGAATTTGTATTAATGTTAAAATTCGCATTACATTGGATTTTGCACGGTCTTGCAACCTTTGTGTTTAATCATATCACTGAATAATTTCATGTCCATTAATAAAGTACTTCAATGAAAATTTGTTACCTTTAGTAAGCGTTTTGTTCATTCGTTCTTCAAATTCAGCTCTTGTGCTCTACATCTCACGCTATTCTCACAGCTGTCCCCTCTGGGAAAATGGCAGATCTCAGTATCTGAACCTAGTAATTCGGCCTTTCGACGAACTAAATCCTGATCGGTCCTTTGATTGTCGTCGCAAGTGCGTTCAGAAACGATTACAACTCTTTGTGTCGTGATCTGTTGTCCATCGAAGAAAGTATTAACCTCTGTTTGCTCTCTCTCGTGGGGATAGTATTAACTCTTTCGGCCTGTAACCATACTTTAGCGGTTACAATATATATATATATATATATATATATATATATATATATATATATATATATATATATATAATGTGTGTGCATGTGAGTACACTCCGGGTGTCCGAGGAGGAAATGTCGAAACTTCGAAAATAAGCTCTTAAGTCAATTTTAAGCATATTTTGTCTAATAAACTACGTGGATATTCAGAATGGCTGGGTTGCAGAAAGCACTCCAAAGTTGATTGTGAAAAAATTATTTCTAGGCAAAAATTGCATTACAGAAGCATGGAAATCCCCCAGAATAATAATAGAACAATTTATACCATCTTGCGACTAATTCTCTACCAAACATGATTTCCGGGTAATACAAATAATAATAATATAGTCTAAAAAAGCCTACTAACGTGTATTTGAGAGTTTCGATTTATAAATAAAATGCGATACCGTCACGTGATTTAAAACGTTTGGCACTCTTAATTACCAAGGGTTTTTTATTGACTTAAGGTCGCTTTTCAACTACTAAGGTCATGTAGCGACCACTGTAAGTAACATTGAGGGAAACAGTGACGGTATATGGACACAAAAAATTCCATGCTCCGGGTAGTATACGAACATGCGACCCTTCAGTCAGCTAAGGCCCTTCAGCATTAGCGATCTCGGTTATCCACACCGGCTATCAAGGGATTTGTGGCTTGCACAATTTCTAATAAATTTACCTCGGAACATGCACCTCTCAATATGGTTGCGTTCGAAGGCCTGTCGCAGGATTCAAATACGCATGTCGGCTTTATATTTTGTGCATATGGATGATGGTTTGGCAGATGATGACATGTATTTTTCCTTTCTCATATACTATTAATTCCTGGAATAGCGACTTAGGTCATCAGATGATTTCACTGCAGTGCCCCTGACCGGGAAGCCCTAGGTTCGAATCCCGACGGTGGCAGGATTTTCGACACTAACTTGTCAGCTAGGTCGAATTAGTCGCTGTTTG
The DNA here is from genome assembly GCA_031308135.1 of Acheta domesticus. Classification (NCBI taxonomy): domain Eukaryota; kingdom Metazoa; phylum Arthropoda; class Insecta; order Orthoptera; family Gryllidae; genus Acheta; species Acheta domesticus. The sequence goes on from JAHLJT010008446.1 coordinate 104,189,001, forward strand.
GAGGAGAATTCTGGTGGACGGCTGCTCTGATTGGTAGTTTTCCATGGTACTTCCGACTATCAAGCTAATGCCGGAGCAGTGGTTTCTCCACTGAACATCAGGCGAATACTGGAGCAACACCCTAACAAACGGACCACAGACTGCGCGCGATCTTTCATTTATCTTCCTTGTCCTATCATCACCCGTTACTTTCGCACACTTACATTAACATGCACTTCATTACCACACATACCGGTCGGGAGCTTAGAGCTTATCCCGACTGGGGCGGTGTCCCACTTGTAGGAGGTACCAGGTTGGAGAAACCCCTCTAGCCGACGCTACATTGGCGCCGAATCTTGTCATCCAGCGGGGAAAACATCGCCCCATCTCGAAGAAAAAGCACTCACTACATTTACGGGATTTACATTACGGGATCTACATTTACCTTACCTGTGACGCGTCAAGAATCACAAACAATCAATTATTCTTATACTATTTAGTAGAGAGAAATATGGTAAAGTTGCAGCAAATACAACTTATCGGCAGAAAAAAAATTTGCCGGGTTCGTGATATCAAAAAGTGGTTTATTTCTTTAACCTTTAATTACCCGCATTTCTTTCTGACACGCACAGCACACTGAGTGCGCCAACAAAGGAAATATCGTTTATCCAATAACAAAAACAATAATTGCGATAACTTAATGTTATTTATTAAAAAAATGATAACTTATTGCATAAAATATAATTTTGTGTTAATTATATTGTTATTTTATATAATATATATAATAATAATAATAATATATATTATATTGTTATTATGTGTTATTATATTAATTATATTGTTATTAATATGAAATTTACAACATGAAATGTAGTGTATACCTCTAATAAGGCATACAGTTGCATAAGGCATGTTGTAAAGTTTTAGGTTCCGGAACGCACCCCAAATTAATTATTAATTCAATAGAAATAGTTATAAATTTATAATATAAATTAACAGTTATAAATCACACTTAATAACAATAATTACAATACCACTGGCAGCACTGGCTCTATGAGAATATTATAGTAATATGAAATAAAAACTTAGTGAAATATATTAAACCATTGTATATTTGTTATGTATAATGTGCAATTCAAAATCCAGGTCCATTTTACACTTTTATTTTAGATGATATTTTACATGTTATGTTAATGTAAATATGAACGAGTGATTATAAAAATACATACAAATATTTTACACAATATATTTTATACCATCATACGTAATAATTGATTTCTACGTCTATATTGAGAAGAAGTCATTCTTGTATGTCTTAACATTGTTACTCGCGCGGCGCACACAGTGCGCCGAAAATGTTTGAGAAACATTTAGCTAGCTTACTCCCACAATTTGCAACCGAGCAGTTGAAACACGGATTCAAACTATTAAAGAAACTCAGGAGAAAGGTTAGCGGAAGAGATAATACAATAGGATGCACGTATTGTCGTCAGGAACCAAAAGAATTCGACTGGCGTTCTCCGTGCGCCAGTGCGGAGAGGTTATTAAAAGGTCAATAATACTTATACTTGTATTTATTTAACGTCAAAATAGTTAAAAACTGACGTTTTATGGAGAGAAGTAGGATCTGTTCTGGGATATTTGTCCTACCTAGTATACATATTAAAGATGAAAAAGGTAACATCGAGTGTTTTTGACAAGAACTGTTATGAAAATATTCTGCCCGTCCCTTCGTCCGTCTCGCCCGCTGTCCATCCGTCCCTCCGTCCATTCATTTAAAATATCATTGGATTTAAATTTAGAATATCTTTTAAAAAGTTTGCGTATAATAGAAATAGGATGTGCTGACATAAACATCCATTTTATGTTCATAGTCACGGAAGAGATAAACATCTTAAAAAATCACTTTGGAACCCGTTTCTGTGTTTTCCTTCTGTAAGAGACAGAGGTGCAACCAATTTCTTCCCACTCCACTGTGAGCTAAAGAATAATGTGCTCTCCACTCAGTGAGAAAGTAGCCAATTGGAGAGTCGCCAAGGAGAGGACAGGTCGGAATAGAAGATACTGAGTCGAGTTATTCATGTAAAATGATTTTGTCTTACACATAAATGAAACAAAATCTGTTTTCAAATAGTATACCTGATGTTAGTAACCCGATGTTTTAGGCATTTTAAGACGTAAATAAATAATGATGTATTCTAAAATTGCAAAAAGGGAAGGGTATGAAATATTCACAGTTAAAATATTTTATATCGTAGATGCACAAACAATAACGTCTAAAAATATTTTTGAATTACGTGAATTGATATGTTTATAAATAGTGTACTTTACTGAAAAAGATTTCATGGAAATAGTTAGTAGGACAGGCGTTATATACAAGATGATTCAAAATGTTCATCAAAACCGTGAGGTGGGACGTCTGTTATCCATGATGAATCAGTTTTTATGAAATTACTAGCAGTTGCTTTGAAATTATCATAAGTAATTTTCATAAACAATCACTAGTGTATTTGAAATTTACAATAAATTTTCGGGTCGTGAAATTACGGGGAAATGGATGTTCAAATATTCAATGCACGGCTGCAATTAAGAAGACTTTTTCAGGAATGAAATTATGTCTGTCAGGGTTTTATAATACATCAAATATTAGTTATATTAATGTAAACTGCGCTTTAAAAACGCACTACCTTGTATGACTGATGTATCGCAGCTTGATTGGCCTGTAGGAAGGTTGTGAGAAAATCGGTGAGGAAAAACTATATTTTTCTTATTCAGCGCTCTGATTTGGAGATGTCAGATGTATTGTTACACGCTATTGGTTCGATTGATTAATAAATGTTTCCAGAGGAGGAGGAAAAAATGATCTCGCGTGGTCAGTGATTCGTTCGTTGGGTACTGCCTAAGCAGTCGTCTGATATTGATGGAAAAACATACGGAAAACAACTTATCAAAGGAGCCGGACGCTAGAATTCTCCACCTGTCAGCGGCGGAATATGACCCAGCTAGTATATAGCTAGTGTGGCAAATTCCGCTACCTTAGGGACTCGAATCCTACAACCTCCCGTTCAGAGTCGCCGAAGGGTCATCGGTTACGCTGGCTCTGAGCTAACTCAGTACTCATCAAAGTATCTAATCTCTCTCTATATAAAAGTGGATGTTGGTAAATATATAAGAGCAAAACTCCGACAACGTGAGACCAATCTCTATGAAAGTTGGCACTTCTACATTTTTTTTCACCGAGAAGATTTATGTGTTCCACTCCACTACATGGCGCTGTAGAACAAAACTAAATATTTACGTCAAATTCAACCTGCAACACATTCTGTAGGATTTCGAACCTATATCGTTAAATAACTTATAAACGGTGCGTTCTATGGGCTTAAAAACTAAAATTTTGAAGCCGAAAGCCTCAAAGAAACGTTTCCCATACTTTAATCTACAGGATGAAACCTTCTTGAACATTCTATTACATGTTTGCTGGTCCGGCGCTTCCCGATATTATCTCACCTGCTCAGAGATGTGAAAATTCTGCAATTAAATGTGAATGAAAAGGACAGAGAGCGATAATCTGCAATTAAATGTGAATGAGACAGACAGGGATAGGGTGAGGGAGGGAGGGAGTGAGAGGATGATGGGAGGGGTGAGAGGGAGATGAAGGGCAAAACAACGTCTGCCGAGTTTTCCTAGTACATTGTATGATTGAAAGCGGACAACAGTATCAGTTCGTTCTGAAGTAACTACTCACTTCATTAAGTCCAATAAATATTATACTACATTAATACTAAGTTTACGTTTTTTACATGGAAAATAAGTCAACTAATAAAATACTCTGTTCCCTCATTCGTGATTCACTATAATTTCCACATATACCTTTGTACTCACGGGCAGAGAGACGGATAGAGAGACAATGAGACTGGCAGAGAGAGAGGTAAAGAAACAAGCAGAAAAACACGCAGACAGGCACAGAAACATGCAGAGAAATGTAGAGAGACAGGCATAAAGAAAGAGACAGAAAGAAATAGACAAAAAGAAATAGACAAAGAGGCAGAAAGAAACAGAGTGACAAAGACGGAAAGAAATAGAGGCAGAGACAGAAAGAGACAGAGAGAAAGAATCAGACGGAAACAGAGAGACAGAAAGGGACACAGTGAGAGAGAGGGACAAGGAGTGAGGGAGCAAGGGAGAGGGAATGAGTGAGAGAGAACGCGTTAAGTAGAGAGGCAAGGCGCGCTCGACTACCCTTAATACTGGGGAGAATGTTTCTTTCTCTCCTGATACGTCAGACACATCTCCACACAGAGATTAGGAAGGGCTGACTGGCCATGCGCCATCCACACGCGTCGTTCCCATCCCGCGATGCTGTCTCCGCCTCCCTCGCCACTGACGCGAGTGTTGTCTTTCGAGGCAGTGGAAATGACTGACAAACGAAAGCGTAATAGAAAAAAACTGGCGCTCAACATTAGTCGAACATTTTACTATCTTAAACGTATTTAACGTAATTAATAAAAAACGATGGAGTCATTTTTTAAATCGGAAAATGTCCCAGGGGCTTCATGTAAAGTACCCTCCAAAATTAAAATACCAATTTCAAATTCAAGGGACGGTGACATCACACCAGACCGACTGGCGAATATCAACCTTGGAGAAATTCGGCTGAGCGATTTACCCGCTAGTGTGATCGTATCCGTTTGACTAGATCTCTCCACCAACATGGTGCAGTATCGTGGGAGAGACAATTAGGAAAAAATATATTGATAACGTTACACAAATTTTCTAACCACGTGCGTTCAGAAGCGATGGATCCGATCCGAAGAGGTTATATAGTATACTGCAACTTCCGCCTGGTGCGTGCAATTCCTCACGCTTCTTCTCGGTGCAAAACACCGACCCGGCTGGGCGAAGTCCATTGTATGGCGATGGGGTTCCTCACACCATACAGTGGTTTTGCTACGGAGAAGGGTGTAGCATTCCCCCACAATGGCTAATGGTCCAGATTTGTTCTTGATCACAAAGAATTTTGGAAGTTCGCTCCGAGAAGTCCCGCCGTGCACTTCGGGCGCTCCCGCTCCGTTGCGAGTGTTAAGGCCGCTCCACAATAGCCCTTGGACGGGAACGGCAACGCGAACGCGAACGCAAAGAAAGTTGAAAGGCGGACATCTCAGGCAAGCGTTCACAACACGACGGGAACGCGAAGCTTGACGGGAACGGGAACGCGAAAGATGGTCAACATTTATCTCGGCCCGGGAACGGGAAGTCTCTCGACCAATGAGAGTATAGCAAATGGAGGTGAAGCTTTCCAGCTGATCGAGCGCGCGTCTGCGCGCGGAACTGGTCTGGAGCGGAGTTGAGGTTACAGCGTGGATTTGCGAGGTTAGGGTTTGAGGTTAGTTAGTCGTTGTTGAATTGTTTTAGTTACTTTTAGTGAATTCAGTATTTTTCGTTTTCTATTCATATTAATATATAGAATTAAAATTTCCCACAACATTTTTTTTTATGTTTCATTTAAGTACATTAGAGTTTTTTGTTTATTGATTAAACTTTCGTTAGTTGTATTTTCCATAAGTTCTTAGTAGTTTTTTGCATTTTTCCATTCTGATGAATTATTTTTTTCATTAATATTCTTTCGATAAAGTATTCATTCATACTACCACACCATCATACTACCATAAGCAAGACACTGACAGATGGCTAAGCAAAGAGGGAACAGAGTAGCGCAGCTAGAAGTGCTTTGGTTTCGGCGACTCTCCTGAAGTACTCGTTTTTTGCCGCTACAGGTTCATAGCGCTGTTCCTCTTCCCGTTGGCGTTTATTGTGAAGCGCACGTACCTCGCGTTCCCGTTCCCGTCCTCGCCTTCGCGTTGCCGTTCCCGTTCGCGGGCTATTGTAGAGCAGCCTTTACGCTTCGTTCGTATGCTAACAGTGATTCTAAACCAATGTTCTGGTTAGTTATCTACAACTTAGTAGTTGTTTATCACAGTGTATTCTAATAAGTTAACGAAATCAGCAGCATATTTTCAAACTGACCATTTATGCTCTGACCTCGGACGTAGCATACACGAAGCGTTGCAAACTGTTAATAATATATCAATGGAATCGTCAGTGTTTCCAACCGCTCAGCATCAGCATCAGCAAATCTTAGGAGACCAAAATCATCAACATCACCAGTTTCAACTGCAAATGCGTTCTGCAATGCAGTTTCAACTGCACTTCAATCGTTCTTGAATGTTTTATTGAAGAGATATTTCGATGATATTTATTTCTTTGTTATTTATTTTTGTGTGTCGGAAAACGAAGCTTTAGAACTTCCATAAATAAACAGTGATACTAATTTTTATGTACAGTATATCGTTTCAGTTTTTTTGTGAACAAACTACTTCATTTCTTATATTTTCTTTTATTAAAACTTATTGTTTTTAATTATTATTATAATTGCAGTTATTTTAATAAATTCGTCTTAAACATCGACAGGGATTGAATAAATGAATACAAAATGCGAATATGGAAGAAGTATTGGTAAATTATAGCTATTATGGCGTGGAACCAACAACAATTTTGCAATGCACATTTTTATAAACAACTTTACATTTTCACAATGCAACCCCGCCAATAATCAATTTTCCTTTTGAAGATAAAAATCCATTTAACTTTCCCAGAGCAATATCCATATTATTTTATTACTTCTTTTGAACATATACTCCATTGTCTTTTTCCCAATCTCCTTTATTGTCTTCGTGACACTCGGGTACATTTCTTGTGGACTCTCTTTCATTGCTTTTGATTCAGATGACCTTATGGTAAAATAGCACCCTCTTCAGAGAGCCATATCGTGGCAACGGGCCACTGAGTGGAGCCCCGCCGGCACGGACACCCTACTACAGCGGTCGCCACAGCAGCAACAACGGCAGCGGGGGTGCCGGCGCCGTCGATGGCGGTGGTGGTGGCGGCAGTGGGAGGACCGATCGATGTCGGGCGGCTTCTGGCTTCCGGGCGTCTGGACTTCGCCCCCACCGACGCCCCACCCCACTGACGCCGCCGCTGCAT
>JAHLJT010008446.1:104197020-104211720 GCA_031308135.1 Acheta domesticus
GCCGAAAGGGGGCGTGGAGCACCGCTACCACCACCATCCGCATTCTGAGGCTTTCGCGTAATTGTGCTGGAGGCTGCGTCGTCACGAGATAGCACACTCTCGTTCCCTATGAATGCTGGGTAGGGTGCTTCGATTTGAGTGTTCCTCGCATACTGCAAGAGAATTACTCAAGTTGGCTGTTAGTGTTTGAGAGTTTTGTTTGGAAATCTAGAAGATAATTTTTCAATGAGATGTGGGAAAATTTTATGGAGATAAAACTTCCCACAATTACAGCTCTGGATAGCTGTTAACCTCCTCCGCTTGGATTGAGTAAGGAAAAAAAAACATTATCTCATTCTAAGTAGATGAGTCGAACTGGCGATTTACCAACAGCTGACGCTTTGGCTTACCGATGGTGTTTGACGATTACGCTTACCGATAGTTTTTACTTTCTCGCCTTACGAATACTTCGTAGAAGAGAAAGTTATGTAATCGTGCGGCCGGAAAACGGCGATTTTCGCCAGAAAGGCTCTTATAGCTGGGGTCTGATAATGAAAAAGTGGATAAAACCTGTTGCTAAATGCAGAAAAAATCCTCTATCTTCGTGGTGTAGTCAAAATCCATGTTTTTATTGCTTCTTGATACTACAAAATCGACGGCAAAAACGTCCGTCTGTCCTGTCCGTCTGTCTGTTCCGTCTGTCTGTCCGTCTGTCTGTCCGTCTGTCTGTCCGTCTGTCTCTCCGTCTGTCTCTCCGTCTGTCTCTCCGTCTGTCTCTCCGTCTGTCTCTCCGTCTGTCTCTCCGTCTGTCTCTCCGTCTGTCTCTCCGTCTGTCTCTCCGTCTGTCTCTCCGTCTGTCTCTCCGTCTGTCTGTCCGTCTGTCCGTCTGTACGTCTGTCCGTCTGTCCGTCTGTACGTCTGTCTGTCCGTCTGTCCGTCCGTCCGTCTGTCCATCTATCCGTCTGTCCGTCTGTCCGTCCGTGTGTCTGTCCGTCCGTGTGTCTGTCCGTCTGTCTATCCGTCTGGCTGGCTGGCTGGTTGTCCGTCTGGCTGGCTGGCTGTCCGTCTGTCTGTCCGGCTGGCTGGCTGTCCGTCTGTCTGTCCGGCTGGCTGGCTGACCGTCTGTCCGTCTGTGGTCAACGCTAGCGCCTAAACCGTTCAGCCGATTTTCTTCAAAATTGATATTCCCCAATCACCTGGACGTCAATGCACCTGGAATTTGAAAACCGATATTTTAATTGGGGGGTACTTTACATGGCCGTTGGAGATTTTCAAAGTTAAAAAAAGGCTCCAATTTTTTTTCTTCCGCACCTCCAATGGAATATCGGAGTGCTGGCATAATCTGGTGGCGCCATGTGTAGGTGTGTTTATCCATTTTGTTCCAGAATGAAATGTCTTCACAGTTCTGTTCCCCGATAACTATGCAGAGATCATGAGCATTATTATCGTTTTCAAAAGAATTGGGTGAAAGAAGGTAATGTAATCTTTTGAAGGCATGGTTAATACTACTAAAATAGTTTGTTCTCACCGTCAGAAATTTAGAAAAGTTACAGAAGTTTTAAATTATGTATTTCTTCAGAAAACTGTGTCTACCACTTCTACATTTCAAATAGAGCAAATGTTAGTTACATTCGTCTTCAGTACAATATGAGAGCTGACTTAAAATGTTTCTATCAATTATATTTTGAATACGAAGGAAAATAATCATCTAATCTTCTGATGTACAGGGAACTGAAACCGTGCTAAATGAGATAAATAAATATTTCCTTTTAAATGAAGTGTAGTATGTCGTGCTAAGTTTCATCAGATATTCGACATCTCCCGATCTTTTTGAAGGTTATGAAGAAGTTAATCAATATCTAAGCAATGAACATCCTATCTGTTTCTAGTCGATAAGTTACTACGGACTTATTGGCTAATTCAAATGAAGGGCGCAAAATTCGAATTTACAATTCCGAACTTTTTTTTTGCAATTTTCGAAAATGCACACAAATTCAAATACTTCACTGTCGAAAAATGTTTTCAGACGATAATATCCAACATGCAAGTAAGTAGCTAATTTGACAATTCAATCAAATACATTTTTTGTGTGAATGTAAGTGTATTAAAAGTCTCTGCAAAGAAACTGAAGTACCTATTTTTTCATTCAGTAACACATTTCTTAAAAATTTGCCGTTTTCCGGCGCATGATTACATAATTTTCCCTTCTTACAAGTACTTTGTAAGGCGAGAAATTAAAAAGTATATTCGAAGCCCATTTAAAGAATGAATTGTAATCTATAGTTTATTGATGAAATTTATACGTCCAAATTATGTTAAGAAAAGTACACATCGATTTTCAGAGAATTATCCGTCCAATCCTGAATAATAGTAACTGGGATTAGCTAAGATCACAAAAGATTTATTTAGAATTAAACTAAACAAAATGTCAACCAAAGGTAAGTACATTCTAAATTGTACATAAGCATTCAGCTGGTGAACCCTAAATAAAACTTTGCAATTAAATGAAAGTGATGTTTCTTCTCCGTTCAGAAAGACCATTTACCCTGCTATTCAGTACTAACAAACAATACCAGGAACGGAGCCGTTGTGTAATCCTCTAATGTTAATTCGTTTCTCCTACCAGCGTTGCAAAAGAACTTCCGCATCTTCATTGGTTGTAACGAAACAACTTCCCTTAAATTAGGCATGAGTTAGTGCGTGAGCGCGAAGTACGGTCGCGCGGCGAAAAGTCAACGCTTCCTCGAAGACCGGACGCGGGGGGCGGCAATGCGTGTGATCGCACCTGGCGCGGCGCGCCTCCGCAAAAGGCGTTTGCGTGGGGCTGAGGTGGGCGGGCGCGGGGCGGGGCGGCGCGTTGAGCATTGCGGTAACGCAGGCTGCTGTTAAGTTGATGAGAACGCGCGTGTAAGCAGATAGTGTTTTAATCGTGTTGGCTCCTGATGATCATTGCTTACTCTGGAGCGTTTTATGTAATGGAGCTGTTTTACGGGTCGCGGCAATTCCGCAGACAGCGTTTGGGATAGCTGCAGCTGTAAAACACGGCACTGGGGAAGAGCGACAAGCATCTGCAAATTTTCGCACGTTCATCGGTTATGATATTAGCTTGCAAATGGGACTGGCCTTTCTCTCTTTGAGGCTAATATATTTTTGGAATCGGAACAGGTATGTGAAGTTTTGCCTCAAGTTTCAAACTAAATGTAAAATCGTAAAAATAAATGTTGCTTCAAATACAACAAAGATATTGACTTTTTTCAGACTGACAGCACAACTTTAAAGGAGTTGGACGTCACCCACTAATTACGCCAAAAATTTGTTCTGCACAATATCTGTTTCACATGATGTGACCTTGTTACTGTGTAACAAATGTATTTCAGTAATTAAGTTGGTTCATAGAACTGCCATCCCGACCTGTAATGTATCCGGGGGTCTTTTGGTTTACGGACAGAGTAAATAACCATTACCCAGGAGGCGAGTTTCGATTCCAGGCCGGATTGACAATTCTTTGAACAAATTTAATTACAAATTATGTCATTCGGAAGCTAAGGAATTACGAAACAAGTAATGTGAACTTTGTAGAAAGTTAGCTTTAAGTAGGTAAAAAGGGAAAATTTTTATAATTTTGCCCCTTCAAAAAGACAAATTTTTGAAATATCTACATATCTTACAGTGCGTATTGGTGTAAGATTTGCAAAATATTAGTAATTGATAATTTAAAATGAACAATCGTTCAAACCGTACTCTATTTTATTTCTGAATTCGACTTCGAGGCCAAGTATAACATGATGTGAATTAAACCAACTGCTTTAGTCTCAAATTCAAATTATTTTTTACGCTAGTGATGAGTTTGTCCACTAGAATACTTCATTATCAGATAAAAAATAATGCTAGTGATTTTTGTCGTCCTTAATTGTTATACAGTATAATTCGAGGTATAATTGAATATCAATATTAACGCAGATGTATTACAATTTACAATTATACACCTTGAACATTTACGCATATACCTACATACATATACTGAACAGTTTATTTCAGAAATATTCCGGAAATATTCCGGAATATTCCGGAATATTTCAGAAATATATATAACTGAAATAAAATTTATTTCAGTTATATTAGAGAAATATTTCACTCCCTTTGTTTAGAACTGGATGCAAAAATTAAACTACTGCGAAGTCCATTACGTATTTGTTTAGAGTACTTCCATGGGGAGTTTTACGTATGGCTGAGAATACGATTATATTTCCTTGAAGAAAGCTACATTCAAAATTTTTTCCAGTATTCCCTAAATCCTTCAGGAAAGTGTAATTTAATTTCATTTACGTATAGGTACAACACTAGGAATTCACCTCGTAAGCGATAGCACGTTGTTGTCTACAAAGCGGTATAACGATCATCGTAAGTCCTCAAGTGATTTTGAAGTTTACTGAACAATCCTTTGATACTGAACATTCCTGAGTTATGCATTCCTTAAGTTCCTGTAAAGAATACTTATTAGTGATCCCATATGGTGGTGTTAGTTTAATGATTCAACTCCACTTTTGAGAAATTGAGTTAACTCCATGATCAGGTCCGCCCATTTCTTATACATTTATTCTGAAAGTGATAAACTCCAAGTTCTCTCTGTGGACGTCATAGTGCGTCACAATAAAGTTAATCACAAAAGATTGCAATCTATTTATTTTGATAGTGGTACAACTCGAGTGGTATGCTACGTGGTTATTTACAAGTCTCGTGATGAGTGATTTTCGAGGATATTTATAGTGTCCTGCTGAGATAAGATGATAAAGAGCTTAATCCAGATTTGGTAACAGGGAACGACGAAATAATATAATTACATCGCTGATTTTTATTAAGCACAGAAATTAAATTCAAATGGTCAACGTGTTAAAAGATCTACAAAAGCCTGTATCAAGAAAAGAAGAAAAATGAACAAAATGGTGTCTATAACTGCTAAAAATGAGATGAATTGAGATTTTGTACATTTATAATTATGTACAAATAAACTTGAATCAAGACATTGGTTTTTCTACACAGTAAAACTTTCAAAACCTCCAGTGGATGAGGAAGAACTAACGATTTTCAAAAAATTTAAATATCCCGCTTCTACAACCACAGCAAGAAAGGTTTTTTGAAAGAAACAGGATATGCTTGATTATTTCCATTCATTTAAGCATTAATCACGTCTATTTCACTGATCTGCCGGTAGTAACCCGACGATTTCAAGATTCAATTTCAATGAAGAAAGGAAACTAGGCAAATTCACTCTTCATTGTTAATAACTCTCCCCTCAACTTTGATAGAGGCTCCGTTTTCACACCTAAAGGAGCAAATCTATGGAACAAGTATGAGATGATCGAGGTTCAAGTAGAAAAGTCCTCGTTGACAACAGTATCTACGTTACAGTATTTACGTGCGTTTTCTTGAGCTCCCCTTTGTTAGAGTTGGGAGGAGTGAGGAGTTTGATTATTTCATTAGCAGTGTTACCAAATCCAATCAGTATCTCGTTTTCAACGAAAATATACCTTAACAACCCGTCAGCAAAATACACTGTTATTAAATTGTGTTATTAATGTTTGTTGCTATCGTTTTTCATAAAAGCTTTATTGGCAAAGTAGAAGGGTGGATATTCCGGAGCTCAGAAAAGTGCGCATGTAATATTGTTTCACGACGTGGCCACAAACCTAATTCTTACGAATATTTAACAATTCTATGACCCATTCTAGGAGACTGTGTGTTGAGAATATCCGTGTGAATGTCTCTTGTTACTATGGACTCTCAGGAATGCCTAGACAATAGTGGCTCAACACCGAAATTATTATAAACAGCTCCAGACCAATAGCAGTTTTTTCCTATCGGAGTGATCTTTCCATTTCATTAATATGTGGAGAATTGTTACCTACGAAGTACCCTCTTGAATTCAACTTATCCTTAATGCCCTCTTAAGTACTTTCAGAGAACTAGGAGCTACTAATGAACGAAAGAGCTATTTAAATCCTAAGTAGGCAGAAGTTACTGTCGTCAGAAGTACTGTTGAGAGCCTCAATTGCCAATTGTAACATCATGTGATTGGCACAAAGTTTCCATCCTTGTAAAAGTATCCAGGGTGTTGAAAATTTATATTGTTGCGGTATTCCAAATTTTCAAAATGATTAGTTGAACCCTTTCAACTAATTCGTTGAAATGTACGTTCAAAACGCGCACATAAAATTTAGCTAGTTATCTCTTCAAGCTTTTTAGATGAAATTGTTTTAATTTTTTTATTAGTTTTGACAGATGATGAAAGGGGAAAGTAAAAATTTCGGAGAGAAGAAAATGTTATACTGCTAGGTTTTTAAAAGGTAAAATCTACATTTAGTCTGCTTAATTTTTTAAAATGTTTGAATATATTATATTCATATTATTTTTGTTTGCGAGGAATTTTTCGTGAAGTATAGACAGTTGTTAACACATTTATTTTCTCAAAAGGGGCACCATTTCCTTCTTTCAATTTTTTTTCCTCGTATTTAGCAATAAGGCGGTTAAAAATTGGTACTGGACTCTGTTCGGCTAACTCTCTGTATTTTCGGAAATTGTAAAAATTAACCTCGCAGAAATAGTACAATATTAAAAATAGAGCTTTTTATCATAAATGATATCTGTTTCTAAAAAATTAAATCGCCCAAAAAAGTCGGTTCACTTTTTGAAAAGCGGTGTTTTTCACAGGCTTAGGTGGCTTAGGGCATCAAGTGATGTCACTGTAGTGCCTCTGATTGTCCTCTGAGTTCCTAGGGTTCGAGTCCCTGCGCTCGCAGGATTTTCGACACGAGCAACATGCTCGTAGCTAGGTCCAATTCAGCACTGTGTAGCGAAGAATTCTAGCGGTCGCTGGCTCTGAAAGGTAGTTTTCGATGGTACTTCCGATTATCAAGTGAATGGCGGAGCGGTACCATATTTCGCACATAGTTCGCACACCATATTTCATTCCTATTTTTTTCCTATCCTGATTCGTACTTTCATACGCTTACACTTACATACACTACATTACCACACATGTTTGGAGACCAGTCGCGGGATTTAGAGCTTACCCCGGTTGGGCTTTGTTCCGCTGATGAGACTTACCTGGTTGGAGGAGAATCCCGCTAGACGACTAGGTGGGCGCTGGACCATTCTAAGATGGAAGATCATCGCTACTTCCCGCTATAAAAACCATGCATTACACTTTCGCGACTAATGACCTGGTAGCAGGCGCCCGGAAGCATTAATCCATCGAAAAAACAAGTGGTTTTTTGCTTAATTTCTGCTTGAAAATAGCACAAAAGGACAAAATTACATTGGTCTCATTTTTATTGAACTCTCTAAATTTTCCAAGATTGTGAAAGGGAAATAAGGTGAGAAAGTACGTGCTGTTGGAGTACACAAGTTTTTATCGAGAGTGGGGGCGATGTTGCTCCCTCTGAATGGTGAGTTTCGGCTTCCGACCTACTACACGTCGTCTTGCGGGGGAGTTCCAGCTATAGATATCTCCCCAGTCGAGGCTGGCTGTACGGTCTCGACTGGCCTCCCTGCGTATGTGGTACTGTAGTACATGTACGGATAAGTATGTACACGTGCGTGCGTGTAAGGAATTACGTGTTATAGGACAAGAAAGAGAAAGGAAAGGAAATGCCCCGTTTGTTAGGGCACTTTCCTGGCATTCACGTGGTATTGATCTGAGAAACCGCAGAAACAGCAGCCGCCTGCTAGAATTCTCCTCTACACAGCGGTTGCATTTTACTTGGCCGTGGAGCTGGTGTCGCCAAACGGCACCGTCGGCACTAGGATTTCTCACGCAGAATTACTGCAGAAAATAGTAGCAACGCGTGTGGAAATATTTTCTTTGAGCTAAATTCAGCCGATAAAACTGTACATGAAATATAAGCATTTTTTAAATCTAAAAAAGGCTCCAGTTTTTCTTATTTTTTTCATGAGTAGAGCAAAATACGCTTATAAAAATGAAGCAACTAATTGTTTCTAACGCTTTTTGCATCCTCTTTAAAATAAACTTAACGTTAAATTATTAACACTTGTCCCCTGAAATATTTGTGAGATGAAACTTTCTTATTCCGCTCCTTCGATGAATTTCCAAGGATGCGCGATTTTACTTCTCCAACGAATCTCAGTGGAGAGAGGGAGTCATTACGTTGCGCGCCCCGGCTCCAGCGGCGATGCTCCCCTGATTTTAATCCACGCGTTTGGAAATCCGACAGTTGTTATGAATGGAGGAAAAATCCATGTTGGCCCCGCGCAGCGGTCGCGCGTCTGCGGCGGCTTGCCTCAGTCCTCCCGAACGGGCTTACGTGGTGGGCACGACCGAGTTGATGCGGTAGAGCGGAGCGTGGAGCAGCGTGACCGATGCAGGGCTGCTGGTGGCGCAGTGACGAGGGGCTGAATGGGCTGAAGGGGCGGAGTGGCAATGGCGCAGGCGGGCAGGGAATAGCGGGGCGGGGCGGGGCGGAGCGGGGCGGAGCGGGGCGGAGCGGGGCGGAGCGGGGCGGAGCGGGGCGGAGCGGGGCGGAGCGGGGCGGAGCGGGGCGGAGCGGGGCGGAGCGGGGCGGAGCGGGGCGGAGCGGGGCGGAGCGGGGCGGAGCGGGGCGGAGCGGGGCGGAGCGGGGCGGAGCGGGGCGGAGCGGGGCGGAGCGGGGCGGAGCGGGGCGGAGCGGGGCGGAGCGGGGCGGAGCGGGGCGGAGCGGGCGGAGCGGGGCGGAGCGGGGCGGAGCGGGGCGGAGCGGGGCGGAGCGGGGCGGAGCGGGGCGGAGCGGGGCGGAGCGGGGCGGAGCGGGGCGGAGCGGGGCGGAGCGGGGCGGAGCGGGGCGGAGCGGGGCGGAGCGGGGGCGGAGCGGGGCGGAGCGGGGCGGAGCGGGGCGGAGCGGGGCGGAGCGGGGCGGAGCGGGGCGGAGCGGGGCGGAGCGGGGCGGAGCGGGGCGGAGCGGGGCGGAGCGGGGCGGAGCGGGGGCGGAGCGGGGCGGAGCGGGGCGGAGCGGGGCGGAGCGGGGCGGAGCGGGGCGGAGCGGGGCGGAGCGGGGCGGAGCGGGGCGGAGCGGGGCGGAGCGGGGCGGAGCGGGGCGGAGCGGGGCGGAGCGGGGCGGAGCGGGGCGGAGCGGGGCGGAGCGGGGCGGAGCGGGCGGAGCGGGGCGGAGCGGGGCGGAGCGGGGCGGAGCGGGGCGGAGCGGGGCGGAGCGGGGCGGAGCGGGGCGGAGCGGGGCGGAGCGGGGCGGAGCGGGGCGGAGCGGGGCGGAGCGGGGCGGAGCGGGGCGGAGCGGGGCGGAGCGGGGCGGAGCGGGGCGGAGCGGGGCGGAGCGGGGCGGAGCGGGGCGGAGCGGGGGCGGAGCGGGGCGGAGCGGGGCGGAGCGGGGCGGAGCGGGGCGGAGCGGGGCGGAGCGGGGCGGAGCGGGGCGGAGCGGGGCGGAGCGGGGCGGAGCGGGGCGGAGCGGGGCGGAGCGGGGCGGAGCGGGGCGGAGCGGGGCGGAGCGGGGCGGAGCGGGGCGGAGCGGGGCGGAGCGGGGCGGAGCGGGGCGGAGCGGGGCGGAGCGGGGCGGAGCGGGGCGGAGCGGGGCGGAGCGGGGCGGAGCGGGGCGGAGCGGGGCGGAGCGGGGCGGAGCGGGGCGGAGCGGGCGGAGCGGGGCGGAGCGGGGCGGAGCGGGGCGGAGCGGGGCGGAGCGGGGCGGAGCGGGGCGGAGCGGGGCGGAGCGGGGCGGAGCGGGGCGGAGCGGGGCGGAGCGGGGCGGAGCGGGGCGGAGCGGGGCGGAGCGGGGCGGAGCGGGGCGGGGCGGGGCGGAGCGGGGCGGAGCGGGGCGGAGCGGGGCGGAGCGGGGCGTGGCGGGGCGTGGCGGAGCGTGGCGGAGCGGGGCGGAGCGTGGCGTGGCGGGGCGGGGCGGAGCGTGGCGGAGCGTGGCGGAGCGTGGCGGAGCGTGGTTGAAACGTGCTTGTTGGCGCGGGGAGTGCGTGGCGGTGCGGAGCGTTGCGGAGGAGCCGCTGTCAGGTGGCCGGTGCGTCCCTTGCGGAGGTCGCCAACGTGTTGGCCCGCGTTGCGAAACACCCGCCGGCCATTGGCCGATGCACAGTGGCAAAAGACGCCAGTCTACGTGGCCAATTACTAATTGCTTACAGCACGCGAATATTTGTTTAAAGATGGTTGCCATTACCCAACGGAAGCTGTTTACAAAGAAATCTTCAAAATGGTGAGGCTACTTAAAAAATACCTGATTTGGCAATTGATGGAGCTGGTATCTTTTTATTTTTTCGCTTTCTTCGTAAGTATTGTAATTGTGGGCGGGAAATCGGTTCTAGATACAGAAAAATGGATTTCCCTTCAGACCATCTGTCCGTTTGGTCGTGGTCAATTCCAAGACGTAAGCCAATTAGACGATTTTCTCCAAAATTCGTATTTCCTGACGGATGTGGGCGATCTGGGGGGCCTAAGAGTTTGAAACTTATTTTTTTGTCTTTTTGGGGTACTTAACGTGATGCCTCAATATTTTCAACATTTCCAACAAAATGCCTCAAGTGTTTTATCATTTTTTGGCCGGATATCATAAAAGGCCCGTAAAAAAACGAGGCAGGTGTGTTTTTCATTAAATTTCTGAATTTTCAAAAACTTCAACAGCTCAATTTTTTTGGCGTCATTCTACAACTATAATATTGAAGATAGGGATTTGTTTCTTAGGAAAATATGTTTCTCAAAGATAGATCTTAAAATAAGTTCATATAAAATATGAAAAGTAAGTTTATACGAGGAATCTAAAATTCTTATCATTGAAAAAAAGGCGCAATATCCTCTGTCGTCTTCTCAAAAAGTATCCAGCATACTACCCTATCATAACTTGTTAAGATTATGAAGCTACATCGTGCCCGGATGACACGCCTTATTTGTATTCCGTATCACAACACCACTAGTTTTATTGTCACTGCCATCTTTCCAATTTTCAAATTTTCCAAAAAAGTATGGTAAAACAAATCAAAAATTTAAGAAAGAGGTCACTAGGTTGATTCATCAGAACGTTACTTAACGACCTTTTCACTGCTCGTTTAGTAAAAACTTAAGCCTTGGCAATCGCCATACTTTCAGTACTGTAACATATTCCAACCCTTATACCAAATTTACCTATCATATAACGCTCTACCCTACTTCTCAGATAAATACTTCTATCTCATGTTTTTCATTTTTTGTCTTTCCTTTCTCTCTTCTCGAATCTCTAAAATCCCTGTCCTTTTTATTCCTTTCTTTCTTCACTTCAATTTCATTCTTTGTCACTTAACCCTTTTTCCTCTAATTTTACTCACCTGAAATGATTTTATCTAAATATATAACTCTAGTAAACGATCCAATCGTCGTTACACACAATTCCCTTGGACCTATTTCATGTCCTTGGTCATTATCTAACAATTCTATCGCCTATATTTCTAATTGTTCTCTTTTTTTGTTGAATAGTCTGTAGGCTGAGATAATTGGATAATTTTTTAAAATTCTTTTGAATATGTTGTAGGGATCTATATTGTAGCTGAAATAGTTTTCTTTGTTGGATCGTGGTAAGTGAAATATTGAATTTCTTTCTCGTCACAGTATTTACGGAATTTTCTAAAGTCATCTACTGTTGTGAACAGTGTCGCAATGTGATTTTGTTTTACTTTGGAAGTGAAGTCATTTGTAACTAGTTTTTGAATTTCTGAGATAAAGAGGTACAATTTTGAACATTTTCTGCATTTTTAATTATGTTTATTGGGGGAATTTTGGGTAAGTCTAAGTTCGTATTTGGTACATTTCCTAGTGGTTCGTATCTGTTATGCGTGGAAACGTTATAGATTGTCTGCCCCGGTTGAACTTCTACTGCATCCAACCCACGTTTTCTTTTATTTGTGGTACTTTCTTGCTGTTCTTTTGTAGCCTCTTGCATATTCGACGCACTCGGTTGTCGAAGATTAACGCACGCTGCTTGATTCACTGGTTGCACTGAATTAAGATGTTCGCGTTGCTGGAGTTGATAAAGTAGCATTTGGTTTTGCTGTATTTGTTCGTGTAGTTGATTTTGCGTCACTTCATATTGTTCTAGCAGTTGCTGGTATTGTTGGTGAATTTTTGCGAATTCTTCATTCATTTTTGCGGGAGCACCATTTGGGTCTATGTACATTTCTTCTGCATCTTCGTGGTTTAGTATTTGCATTGACCTGGTGATATGTCTCCCTAGGGAGACATCGCCGTTTAACATGTGGTTCACTTTACAAGTAATATTAAGTTCATTATAACTACAATTCTGAACAAAGACGTTTTGAGGTACACATTCGTGTATTAACTGGAGTTTTTAGTGTCCATGACACCGTTTTGCAAAGTTTTGATCTTTTTGTTGCACGTTTTTGCACGTTTTTGCACGTTTTGGTGTTTTTATTGCACGTTTTAGGGAGTTTTACTGCATGAAAATCCGGTCTTCAAATATCACTATCATCAGTCACTACAATCTAAGGCGTCATTCATGAGTTCATTCAACTTCTTATTTCTCTAACAACGGATTGTGACGAACCGGATTCATCACGAAAACAACTAAATCTATCAGACTTCGAATTGTCAAAATTATATTTCCGAAAGCCTCGAATTCACAGATACTGTGAAGAAAAGGAGGCATCTACAGAATCAGAGAAACGTGAACAGTTCATGAATCATCGACGTGAACACTAACGCAACTTGTACGACGGAAATAAAATCTGCTGTCATTCGAAGAAGATGAGAGCCCCTGCTATGCCAATTTCTGTGGACACTAATAGATATTCTACTTAATGGGTAACGCTCCGAGAGATGGATTTTTTAATTTTTTAATTTTCTTGTGACCTTTACTTCAGAGGTGGCAAAACCTTTGCAATATGAACCGTAACCAACATTCCGTATTTTTGTTTCGAAATTCTTTTGATACTACCTAGACAATTGGCTAGCGTCCACCAGCGTCCTAAATTGCATGGCTTCAATGGACCATACTTTCTGTACATTAAAATATTTGTTTAATAATTAAGCACGAAAAATATACTGTGAACTGTGAACGTACAAATGTTCGCGCGTACAAAATATAAAATAAAATTAGCATAAACAATACACGTTATTCAGGTTTACCATGGCTGCGAAACCACTTTCGCCTATCAGCCAACGCAAGTAGTACTCCGAGCATCCACTTGCCAACACTTGCTACAAAATAGAAATGGAATCTATCTCGATCAACCGCTAGTATGTCTGGAAGCAAGCGTTCAGACTACTTCCGGGACGTAGAGCAACTAACGCAATTTCGCTTGCGCAAGCGACTTGCTGAACAATTTCTTGCCCGAGCAAAGTCGCAACGCTCACGTGTTGGTGTAAAAATTTCTTCCGACCGTGGGCAATGGATTTTTTGTTAAATAAAATTCACTACACTGAAGGTAAGCGAGGGATAATGGCAGAAATATGCACCTGAATTTCAATTATTTTTTATTGGCCAAAATCAGAAATTATTGATTAGTAAAATATACCTTATTTTTTAATTTTGCAGGAGATGGCAATGCACGCCTATTTGCATTGAAATACATTGCATAATCTAAGAGACACATTACGAATTATTTAGGTGCTAAATTTTAGTACGGTAACAAACATACTAGATCAATCAAATGGCAATTAATAATCAAATAAATCTACTTGTAGTTAGTGTCATTGTCACTTTCTGAAACAACACCTTAGATTCCTGTACGAGCCGCGGGCAATGAGCAGGCCCGTGAATTATCCATCCGCACCTCCGTCCCCTCCGCCTATTTGTCTCCGCACGATCCCACCCCCGTTACGCAATTTCTAATTACTCTTCGATCCGTCCCCGTAGCTCGCGGGGTACCCCGCGCCAGGGCTTTCTCAAGCGCGTTACGCCACGTGCGGGGCGGAGCAGGTCCGCTGGCGCGGCGCGGCGCGGCGGAGCGTGGCGCCTCCCGAGGCACAAACACGCTGGCGCCGTTCTGGCAGTGCAGGGCAAGGAGACGGAGACAGCGACAGGGCGATGCGGGTAGAGAAGCGGACCGCGACCAGTGGCAGCGGGCGAAGGTCGCGGAGCCGACCACTTGTCCGACGCCGGCGGTGACGGACGGGGTGACGCGATCCGCAGCTGCGGTGACGAGGACGGGGAAAGCGAGGGGATTCCGCGCTGGCGGCGGGCAGACGCCCATCCAAAGGGAGGAGATGCTGGGAACGACGTTATGTAACATCTTGATCTCGAATCATTATCCATCTCCTGGATATGGCTCTAAGAAACAGTAGAGACGTAAACCTTCGGGTAGTCATTATCAGAGAATGCGGCGTAATCAATTTGGGGTCTTATACCTCAACCTACCCCGCTCAGGAATCGGCTCCCCGGAGTCGCGAAATCGGAGAACGACCGAAGAAAAACCCCGAGGGATCGAGGATATTGCGTAGTTTGAATGTGCGGTGTTGAATTTTTGTGTTTAATGCCGTGACAATGGCCTCTTGCGTAAAGTGGCCTTTTGCTTTAGTGAAGCGACAAGCTATAAGGCATTTACAATATTGGACAGAAAACAAATGGGCGATTGATGAACTTTTGATAAGATTTCCCATATTGTGGAGATGTTCGATTTGCAAGAAGTATTAACCATTCTTTTCAAGATACTTTGGAAAGGTTAGTAACAATTTCTTAACATGTGTCTCATCGGTAACTTTATTATGACCTCACGCAGGGAACACAAACA
>JAHLJT010008446.1:104212720-104428515 GCA_031308135.1 Acheta domesticus
TGAGATCAGGCCGGTAAGGACAGGTAGTGAGGACGAGCCTGAGGACGGTCAGTGAAAAGAGGCGGTAAGGACGAGCGCTGTGGACAGCCAGAGAGAATAGACGGTGAAAACGAGTGCTGAGTAGAGGCGGTGAGGACATGCAGTAAGGATGAGCGTGGAGGACGGCGGAAGTCGGAAAGGGAAGACGGAAGGGCGGATGAGCCGTGCCATAAAATGGCTTGTGCCATAAAGTGCCATTTTATGAACGATTTCTTGCAACGAAAACTGTCCCTTATAATGCTGCTATACAAAAAAGTAGGTTAGAAGCTATTTCCTGCGGGGTTTGCAATGTTTGTGAATGAACATTTTCTCGGAGTACTATCTCGAATGCTTTACATGGAGCACGATAAGGAAAATAGGAGCTCAATTACTCGTGTAATTACTAAACAAATTATAGTTGATATATCAAATGTGTAATAACGATGTAAGGACCTACTTCTATATACTTCATGTGGTCAATATAAAATTCAACTTTGATGATTTAAAATGAATAATCATCTAATAAAATATGAACCATAGGAACTGCCTGACCTCATCATACGAGACACGTGTACTGCAGTTCTTCATGCTCTTCATGTTGTTGTTTTTTTGTGTGTTAGCTTTTCATGATTTTTGTTTTAATATTTTGAGAGCATTTAGTTGGATTTGATGTACATAATTTTATTACTTGATATATTATTTGATTTAACCGATTGTAAAATACATTGTGTTTTTATTATAACCAAGCCTAGCGAAAAAAAAATTCGAATTTCAAAAGCTGAATTGAGTGAAATTAAGTGAGATTGAGTGACATGAACAATGATTACGTTGCTTTGACCATTAAAACCGTGACAACAACTTGAAACTGTGCGTAAAATTTTGCTTTATATTTTGAATATCACTCAACATGGTTAAGTATAAATTATTGGTTGAATTATTTGGTTACAGCTTAGGTGCTTTTCAAATCTCGTAATATGAGTACCTTTTACCTTTTCGACCCTCACGTGTCATTGCTTAGTTGCAACAAGTGCTTAGTGGTTATACCACTGCCTCCCATCCTGCGGGGTGATGGTGATGACAGGTTAATACAGGTTAATACTGGTTAGTACTGGCTAATACCCAGCACGTGTTTTCCGTGTGAATTTACAAATTCAGAATTGTCGAAGTCGACGAGGCCCTACGTGCCAGCCGATAATTATCCGGTGGAAGAACGCTGGCCGCGTTTAGGAGTCCCTTAGGACCATTCAAAACACTTCCTATTACCGGCGGGAGATGAGGTACAAAGAATGGCACCTTCCAGGTGTAACGCGCACGTATCTCTAACGCATATCCCTAATCGTCCATCCAAATTGGTCAGAAACGAGGGTATGGTTTTGGTAGAGAGATACATGATGGGTGGGACGGCCCAACATGCGACAACACAAAGATAAACCTCGCAGACACCATGCGCGACCCTACGAATCGAGCTACCTACTGGACTCGTGTCTTAGAGGTCTCGTATTTTTCTTCCACACTATCTCCATATATAGCACGCCTTCAACAAACTAGCCTAAAATTACAATTGTTTTAATTTCTTAAATGAATAGTCGTTCTTACAGTTCCGAAATATTTAAGGTGCTTTGTTTACTTTCTCATATAATACTTATATAGTATTGAGCAAAACTATCTGTTTTTAGAGTAAATAAACTAGTTTCCTGGTTTCCTAGTGTCCAAGAATTGATTTTTATTGTTCCTATACGTCGTAAATTACATTTTCGAATTCGTAGTGTAGTCAGAAATCCCAGTTTTGTGTGTCCTTAATAGCAAACAACCGGTTTTCGACATTCTGCTGTCCGTCTGTGAGCATTAGGCGCCTAAATCATATACATGATTTTCGCCAAAACTGATAATTCACGGTCGATTTTTCTGATTCTACGGCCTCCGAAGTTGAAACTGATATTTTAATTTTGGGGAACTCTACATGAAGCTCTAACGATATTTTAAAAACTAGTTGTGCTAAAAAAACACGTACTTTCTCGCCCATATATTCACACAAAATTATATGAAAAGTACTCAAATTTTCGAAAAATTGGTCCACGACCTTATTTCAAAATCTATTTTTAAGGAACAGATTAAAAAAATCTCTATCTTAATAATTATAGTTGTAGGAAGACGCCGAAAATATTATGAATTTTTTGCAATTTTCGAAAAATTAGTTTTCATGAAACGTGAGACCTGCACCATTTCTCTTAAATGTCCTTCACACTATCCAATCCACTTCCACTATATTTAATCAAAAACGATTGTGCCATTTTCTTGAAAATTCTGGAAATGTCCCAGAGTCTTCATGTAAGTCCCCTCAAAATTATAATATCGGTTTCAGATTGAAGAGGCTGTGACACCAGTCACATCGATTGGGGAATATCAATTTTGGAGAAAATCGGCTGCTAGCGTTGTTCACAGACGGACGAACAAACGGACAGACTTTTTCCCGGATAACGAATAACTGAGACTGAAGGAGATATTAATTTAATTAAAAAGACCCAAAACATCCTTTAACTCTTAAAATCAAGTTGCATTGTATTGCATCATTCGGATTTGTCGGGGCCGTTTATAGGGTTATGCATATTTTTACTTTCTCGCCATTCGAATACATCGTAAGAGGATAAAGTTATGTATCGTGCGCCACAAAACTGCGAATTTTCGCCAGAAAAACTTTTCTGCATTAAAAGCAGTTATTATCATGTAAATGTTCATTTTCTTCAATAATGACATTTCTATTGTAACAGACTTGAGATACGTCACTACAATATTGAAGATACTCTTTCTGGTTGAAATAACCTGTTCAAAGACAGGTCCTTGAAATAAGGACATGAACTATTTTTTTTGAAAATATGAGCAGTTTTGGCGTAATTTGGGTAAAATATAGGCAAGTCTTAAACAATTATTTTCTCAAGAACAGCTCGAAATATTTTCTTCAAGTTGTATGTATCAAAGGACAGTATAAAAATTGGTGCTACTCCCATTTGCGGCGAATGCTGTATTTCCGAAAATTTAAAAAAGTTGACATTGAAAAAGTACAATAAGGAAGAAAGAGATTTTTATCTTAAACAAAATCTGTTTTTACGAAATCACGACTTAAAAATGTACAATTATTTTTGAAAAAAAAAAACAAGTAATTTTTGGCTAATTTCTGCTTTGAAGTTAATGATAATTATAAAAAGCATTGTCTCAAAAATTGCTTCAATTTTTCCTTATTTTTTTCCACGGATAGAAAAAGGGACGCTTTAAATAATAGCAAGGTCTCATGTTCCTTGAACTCTGACTTTTGAAAAATCGCAAATTTAGAAATACGGCAGAAAAGTATACGCTATTGTAGCATCACTAGTTTTACTCTTCGTCGGTTAGAATTGAGAACGTTTAACAATGGCAAAGGTCTGGATTTTGTTGAACTTTTAAGTTTTAAAATTGAAAATGTGAGAAATATTGCGAGAAAATATGTGCTGTTATGGCACCACTAGTTTGATGTATAGGAAAGGTTGATGAGGTTAGCGAGCTTGAAACTGATTGAAAAAGACAGTTTTCAGTATGAAACCAAAATGACGCCGATTAGAAAATAAATGAAAGTTTGTAAAATACACTTTTCAAGCACATGGTATCATTCATTAAGTGATACGGCTCAAGATTAGTTATGTGGCGATTCCATAGGTTGAAATGTAAGTTGGGCTCAAACTACAGGATAATGGAATATAACGTCGAGAATAAAACGAGCATTTTTAATAAAATGACCAAAGAACATTATTTATGCCTAAAAGTATTATTCTTTTTCAATAATTGTTTAATTTAGCTCCAAAACTTATTTTCATCTGCACCTGTCTTTTAACTACTGGTCATAATCAATAGTAGTTCGGGCTACCTTATACAGCTTCATGGTTGTATTTCCAACAGTCGCCGACTTCTTGAACTCATCGATATTTTTTGGTAACTAGGAGCACTGCTGACGAAGTGCAAACGACTACTAAAGGCTAAGGAAGGGGCGTGAGCACATAAAATGAACGGTGAGTGAACTCTGAAGTTTGGGTCCAAATTTTCCGATTCGATGGAACGAGGTAACTCCAAAGTAACTCATCGCCTTTTACCTAATTGTAATATTTTCTTAATACTACATAATTGTAGGAATTAAAGAAAACTGTGAGATACCTCTGTTTTGCGCGGGGATTTAACTGTTTAAAGTACCAGTACGTTATATTGGATCTGAAAGAGAGCAAGAAGAAAGAAGCTCATTTATTAACTTCATTAATTTTAATACGTTTTAAATTTGATACACAAGATCATTGTTATTTTCAGTTTACGTAAACAGGATAATTATCTACAAATAATATAATAATTATAATGTTTTATTCTAATTATATTTAATGTTAATAATGATTTCAATTATATTTACAAATACATCTTCGACATTTTCCAGCCACAACTGACAAGGGAATGCCGCGATGTGACATGTCGAAACATACCCTCATATTTTTTCATTGAATGTACATGCCCTTTTGATCTCATGCTGTAAATTTTGGGTGCCGATACACATTGCAAGTCAATTAAAAAACATCCTGAATTTGCGAATTGGCCCTTTGCTTTCGCCGGAGTAAAATGGCCAACCCTGCAAAGCAGGCGTTACCCAGCGCGCTCGCTTGTGACTCAACACCACCGCTCGCCGTAAGCGGCGGACTCTGCTTCCATGGTCGTTTCTAGCGAGGGGCAGGCGAGGAGGCAGCTGCCCTCCTAGCAGCTAAAATAATAAATTTAATAACACTAATAACTATATATGTAGTCTAAACTACTAATAAAAGTTTTCTCCGAATTTTAGTTTTATCTGTTATTAATTTTGTAAGAAATACGTCGTGATAAACATTGTTTCTGCCCACGAAATTGGGAGTTCTTGTCCGCGTCTACTGCGAAACAGTTCAGTTGTGAAACCACAAGCGAAATGTCAGTGCAAACTGAAAAAGTGCGGAAAAGTTGTACGTTGTTTCTTAATTTCCGAAAGAGAAAACTGATTTATCGACACAGACAAGTATGTTGCTATAAACATCGTTAGAATTCATAAGAAAATATTTTTTAACAGATATTCCCTGGTGTTCCCAATGGAAGCAGACTGTAATCGAATACTCTTTCTATTATCTTTTGCTTCTGGGTGATTGTTAGCCTATCCGACCTTTATCTAACGGTTGCTCAAACTTATCGGTATCTGTTGGAATGTCAGTTGCAACTGAATGTTCATTTGAGAATATTTGAAAGCACAAAATTGAATGTTTTCATTTCAAGCTATGAATTAATTTAATATATATAAAATTAACATAGAAATTTAAATAATTCTTCTGTACACAGTAAATAAATTGTAGTTTCTTGTGTAAGTTCTTTTATTACAACAACTCATCATTTACAGTACATGCAAAATAGCTTCTTCTATTTTGTATTTTTTTCGAAGATAGGATATAACATTTCTTGATGCCCATCAGCAATTAAATGATGAATGTCCAAATTTCGTGATGTAATTTAAAATTAATACCAGTTGTGGTTATTTCTTATGCTTTAGACATCTATAGTCACTGATATCTTAAAAAATGCCAATAATTATGATTTACGTACAACAATACTCGTGAGCAATATTCCCATGAGAGATATACTTCTTAAAACATTGTAAGGAAAGAAATTAAAGATCGGTAATTTTCGCGAACAAAAAACCAAAATGAGGCCATGAGATGTGAATTTTATTCACAAAACAACTCTTAAATATCTTCTTTACATAATTACAATTAAATATGAAGTGATATAGTAGTTATATGATATATATTTTCAATATTTAGTATTTATGCATGTTGACAATATTCATGGTAATAAAAAAAGTAACAAATTTCATTGAGAAATTGTTAAGGAAATAAAATATCTCGAATAAAATGGACTTATAAAATAGGAAAAGCAATGAGTGTCCTGGGAATGGCCTGCTCCCACCGAATGTCATTTGACATTGAGGAAACAACCCTCTGCAACGCCAGCCTCGGCAGTCGCGCGCTCGTTGCTCGGCTTGCGAGGGGCGGTCCAAGTTCTCTGTAGAAACGAAAAATAGAGCGAAAATGTTGGCAAGTTGTGAAATATTGAAAGTAATTGGCAGTATATATCGGCAGCCAAAATTTTGATCATGAGATCAAATGGCATGTGCATTCAATGAAAAAATATGAGAGCATGTTTCGACATGTCACATCGCGGCATTCCCTTGTGAATACACCAAACAAGGCAGCAATCCCCGCAGGAGCTGTACTGGGAAAAGTCACGACTCTACATCTAAATAAATATATTCACGAGGCTCTGTATATAAATACTTAATACATTTTTAATATTTGCGTTTAACTATTATTTTATGCAGAATGAGTAATAATGAGGATTCCACAAAACCCCGTACTTGATTTGTTTCAAATATATGTAAAATTCGTATTCGACAGAGAACTGTGGTTAAAATTATCTTGTTAGAGATATAATTTGATTTACCAACATTTTTCGTAAATTTTAAAAAATAATTAATTTATTTTAAAAGTAAAGTTTGGGATGTTGGTGCAATTGAAATTGTTTGGTTGGTAAGCGCAATCGTCTTCAGGAAATAACACTTTGATGAATACAGTTCTTTCAAAATGCCCTTCCTTCTTCAAAATGCAGAACTGTTAAGTGCTCTTCTAAGAAGACAGATTACCTGTGGTCATCCCGATGACATGGTCTGGAAGTGGAACGCGACCACAAAATGTCATTCTTCGTAATTTGACAAATTGAAATGAAAATCACATGCGCCGAAAAATTATATCTTCAAGATCATTTTCAATCCAATACACGGGATACACACAAACTATTTTAACAAAGAATTATATCTGCTCTTAATTTTAACTGAATAACGATTCCATTTCTTTATACAGTGGCAGAACATGGCGGACAGTATGAGGACAACATGAAGAAAAAGATGCTTACAATTTCTTCATTGCTGAGACAGGAGAGCGACTATAAACAAAGCGCTACGAATGTTTTTGACTAAACGAGCCACAGGCATAAGTGTACAAATGCGGTGTACTGCAATATCGCGAATCTTTAGCCGCTCTCCTCTTTTCTCCTCGCACCGCGCGTCGGGCTTGCAAGTTCTTCGCACGTTTCTTCTAGTTTTCTCCTATATTCTGAGGAAGCAGTTCCAGACTTTTTACGGCCTTTCGGAACGCGCAAAGTGGCCTTATGGGGCGCGTCGGAGAGCTTCGGAGACCGACGGGACCAAGCGAAGGAAAAGAGAGAAGGGAAAGAGAGAGGAGACGGGGCGAAAAGAACGATGGACGGCAGTAACAACGCTGCTGCAAAGAGTACAGGACGACCAAACAGCGACACTCAAGGCGAGCAAGAAGAAATAATCGCCGTGAGGACGAAAGACGGAGGAAGAACTCAAGAAAATGGACCTGGGAAGAAGACCTCTGGAAGAAGCGCGGGATGCAATAGATGAGGGAGGGGCACAACTTGACGAGATGGAAGCGAATAGATACAATCGTTTCGATGAGACTTACGAGAATCAGAAAGCAGTGGAACGCACAAGGTGCACGAGGGAAACCTGAAGCTTCAGCACTAGACCGATAAACCAACGCAAAGTCGAGAAGCGAGGTACGAACGTCGTCAAAAAAACCGAGCGGAGAACTGAGAGCTATAGAAAGCGGGTGACAGGGTGCGCAGACGGTCAAGCGGCGCCGGATGACGTCCGACGCACAGCGGGCGTCGCGGGCGCAGAATGCGTTTCCTCTTCGCCCACCTCCGCCGTCTACGTCTGCAGGCGCGTGTTTTCCTCGCGCTGATAGCAACTAAATCCCGTTGTTTACCTCGACTGGCGGTCGAAGCGACGTCATGGCGGGGGAGACTCGCACCCTCGCCTCGCCCTCGGTCGCGCGCGGGCGCCGTAATGGAGAGAGAGAGACGGAGAGACAGCGAGCGGCGTCGCCCTGAGCCTTTGAAAGGTCCATGACAAGATACCAACTCAGGTTCCCCGGAAAAGGGTTTGCGCGTCTTCGATCGACTGACCCTCCCGCCCCCAGACGTGCTCGATCTTGTTTGAAGGAACGATCTCCAGCAGCAGGGAGGGGGAGACAACACGTTGCGTTCCGTTTTCATGCTGTTGCGTTTTCACTCGGAAAATAACCACAAAAACCTTGCAGGGCCATCTTGTTTCGCTGCTATTAAAGCGGAAGTCAAGTTAGAATAGGAAAGTGGATTTTTTCCCATTGTGTTTCTGCTCTCTACCACAAAGAGCAAATGCAGAGAATCATAGTAACTGCAAAGGTGTTAGAACTCATTTTATTTGAATGAGGTTAAAAACTAACCGAGGATTGTCTATTCAATTTTTAATTTTAGTTGTACCCCCAAACGTTAAAGACAAAAAGGTCACTATTATTTATTCTGTCCTTGTCATTACAAAGAATTTTTTGCATTTTTTTTGCAAATTTTGAATTTTTTGCAAAGAAAGCATTTTGTGTATTGATACTCAGGCAGACATTAAATTTATGAGATCAATGAATAACTCACAATTTTAAAAACATAGCTAAAACACAAGAGGGTATATTTAAAAAAATGCAGACATAATTTAACTTGCGGCAAATTAACAAAATATAAGAAGAACAATAAAATTAAAATAGGTTAATATTAGAATAAAATTGATTCTCAGAAATTCCAGGACCATCACAATCCAGAAGAAGTAATTACCTCAATATAAAATAATAAATGAGAAAATACGAGGTACTGCCATATCTACAAAGGTATTAAAGCATTAAAAAGTGAGAGGAATTATTTATGACTTCCTTTCTCTAAAGGTTGGTCACATCAAATATGAGTAGGGGCAGGGCATTCCCCGGAACAACGACCTCATGGTAAAGCGTCAAATCTAGTCTTTATTTTCCTACACATGTCTCTACAATACAATTTTGCTGACTCGCAAATAATATACTTAGAACTATATAACTTATAGCTATATAAGACTACATTTATTTTAATAAATTTATAATAAGTAGTACTAGCAGTGGCACTTGCATAGGTTATATTAAAGTTTTTATTTCCTACTTCAACAATTCAACAAGGCGAATGCGTGAGAAACTTACACTTCGACTGCTGATTTTCAGAGCTCATCACTTTTTGAGAATGAAGTCTCAAACTAGTGATGCTTAAACAGAACATAGTTTCTAGCATTATATATACCGAAATATTATACTACTACATAAACTTTCAAAGAGCTTCCAAGCATTTGATTTTTTTCCGCGCTGAGACTCGAACTCAGGTCCCTCGAGTTAACTCGCCATGCGCTTTACCTATACACCAGAACACAGCTCCGACTTGCCCATTTGGGACAAATATGTAATTGTCTCTCACATTATTCCCAACATGTAATTTTCGAAAGTTCAGAGTTAAAGAAAATGAGACCCGCGCCATTTTCTTAATTATCCGTGGTAAAAGTTGAAGAAAACTCAACTGTAAGAAATTGTAAAAATTAAAGAAAAAGTTTGGAGCGGTTTTTGAAGAAATTATTTTTGTAATTGCATTAACTTCAAGCAGAAAGTACGAAAAAACTATTCGGTTTTTTGCAAAAATTTGAACATGATCTCATTCCAAAAATCTCTATCTTTAATTTTGCAATTTTGAAATGTTTACTTTTTGCAATTTTCAATAGTACAGAAAGTTCGCTGTAAATGAGACTAGCACCAATTATTTTATTATACTTTGATACATACGAGTAGAGAGTTAAAAAAAATTGGAGCCGTTTACGAGAAAAAAAACAGTTTTAAACTTGCCTATATTTGGGCGAAATGACGCGAAAACTATTCATATTTTCAAAAAATTCTACTTAATCATATTTCAACATCTGTATTTAAAGAACAGATTTCATTAAGCACAAAATTTCAATTTAAATGTTGCAATTTTTTTTATTCGTCCTCTAAGGAGAAAAATGAATCCAAACATTTGGTGTCTTTTTGACAATTTTTAAAATTTTTGGAGGCTTCATGTAAAGTGCGCACCAAAATCAAAATATCCAGTTGCATCTCGCAGACGGACTCACGTACAGACGGAAACACGGACTTACGGACAGACGGACACACTTTCGGACGGACACACGGATAGACAGACATACGGACGGACAGACATACGGACGGACACTTGTACAGAAATATACACGGGGAGACCGACACGACACACTGACAGACGGAGAGAAGGGCACACGGATAGGCCGCCAGAAGGACGGACGGAAGGGCGGACAGACGGACAGACAGACCGACAGACCGACAGAACGACAGACAGACCGAGAGACAGAGCGAGAGACAGACCGACAGGCAGACAGACCGACAGGCAGACAGACCGACAGGCAGACAGACCGACAGGCAGACAGACCGACAGGCAGACAGACCGACAGGCAGACAGACCGACAGGCAGACAGACCGACAGGCAGACAGACCGACAGGCAGACAGACCGACAGGCAGACAGACCGACAGGCAGACAGACCGACAGGCAGACAGACCGACAGGCAGACAGACCGACAGACCGACAGGCAGACAGACCGACAGACCTCCCATCAAAATAATATATTTAATATTTTAAGTATAGTATGTATATTCTATTAAAGATATCAAGGAATCAGTATAAAACAATTCAAAAGGAGCTTTAAAAGGAGATTCACATTATTTCGTAGCACATTCTACTGGAAGAAAACAAGCTGGTATTTCGCCATGAATTTAAAGATGTATTACATCGGGCTCTCGTTGATTAATTACCTTTACCCTACCGCTATTTTTCTCTCAATCGTGTCCCGCCAGCAGTGAGGAGGCCGACGTAATTTGCAGGCGCATTCCAGGAAGAGACTTGCGCGCAAGCAGCGGCCGAGACGTGCGTAAACCATCCCGGCGACCTGTCCGCGCGTGTGGCTCCACGCACGGCGCTGGAAGGCAGCGAGAAAATGTCGGTGGTGATGGTGATGGTGATGGTGGTGGTGATGGTGGTGGTGGTGGTGATGGTGATGGTGATGGTGATGGTGATGGTGATGGTTATGGTTATGGTAATGGTGGTGGTGGTGGTGGTGGTGGTGGTGGTGGTGGTGGCGGCGGCGGCGGCGGCGGCGGCGGCGGCGGCGGCGGCGGCGGCGGCGGCGGCGGCGGCGGCGGCGGCGGCGGTGGTTGGCGGAGTCAACGACGCGTCACCGCGCTGTCGCGACGGCCGTTTTCCTCAAGTCAGGGCCGACGGCGCGTGGACGTAACGGCAATACGACTCTTAATAGGTTAGCGAAAAAAAGATTCGAAGTATACCTAACCACACTCATAGCAAACTAGAGATACTTCATGCGCGTACTTTCTCCTATAATATGTGAGGATTACATAATTTTATAATACTAGTAGAAAACTCAAAAATGTTCCATACCCGCAAAAATGTATATCTGGTATATCTGGCTTGAGAGCATATGCTCCGCGATGAATGCTCTTATCCGCTACACCAGGCATGTGAAACCGCGCCCACACGACATATTTTCCCGCCTGGGGAGCCCGGCGCTCCTGCGAGCATGGGCAACTTCATTTGAAGCCCCTCCTATTTCCATGCCAAATCCAGAAAGGGGTGTACACGCAGAAACTGAAGACGTGTAAAACATGGATAGGGGCTAAGAAAATATATTAGCTAAATTTGCCAGATATGGGTCTGTAAGTTACAAATTCTCATTTACTGACGCACAGCTCTTTTAACAGAAAAATAATCTTTGTTTGTTAAACATCTTTATCGGCCACATGCGTCTTTAACCCTTCTTAATGTGCAGCCCTTCAGGTTTGTAAAGATCATTTGTACCTACCTGTATGTTACGAAATTTAACGTCCTTAGCAACGGCTTTTAACATCCTTAGCAACGTAAAACCACCAATTCATCGCAAGCCAACTTTATAACGAAGAAGCCACATGGCAATTTACAAGACAAACAAGAATAAAAGTAACTCATTAGTTTGGGGGATGCTCATTGTTTACCGTAATGTTATTAATTGTGCAATTAGAAAAATATATATTGGGTAAATTAGCATCATTTTTATGGCATTCCATAAAATGAATCTTTTCTCCAGTTTTCTGTCGATATGGTGTCGCCACTGGAAGTCGACGCACTACCTTCCTCGCCAATAGTCTTATTTTTTACCATTTTCACCTTATTTACCACGGACTCACCATAGTATTCGGCTCCGGTAAAGCTCCGCCACCCACCAAAACGTGAAACGTAACCGAAGCTTCTGAATCGGCCAATGCCCTAGCCGAAGTTCTTAAAGAGTGATCGATGAATTTTTCAGATTCTGGGAGACCGAGATAGGTGCCTATAATTTTTGGAACTCTTGCAATCTTATGAATGCCACGTTGCTGTTTTTTCCAAGTCTTAAATTCTTGGTATGCCTTTTCGTATCGTCTTTGGATTTTTCTGGATCTTCTTCAAGCCACGGTATGCGAATGTACTGTTTAAATGGATATATCGCAAGCAAAACCCAGCAATATCGATTAACGTGCCGCAGCAATAGAATTCATTTGTTTCATATCGCAGTAATGTCGTAAATTTTCGCAAAAATCTTGAGATTTTAGGGTGGCCGATAAAACGCTTAACATACCACGAAATGTTACAGTGTTATTGCTGCCTCGTCCAAATTAAAAATCTCGGCTCCGCTACGCTCCGCCTCGATTTTTAACTTGTGGCCTCGCAGTAATAACCATCATAACATTTCTAGGTGTGTTCATAGCTAGAACCTAAACATAGGACGTTAATGCAATCATTGGGCATTAGAAGAAAACAGATTACGATATCAAGATCTTCTCAATTCAAAAAGTTTAATTTTCCTGTCAATTGATAATTTGTTATCTGTTTGGTGTACTATTATTACATTTTAATGGAAAAATTATTTGCTTTAGTTGAAAAATGGGAATTAACATAGCTAAATTTGGAGCAATAACTGTGAACCAAAAGACAGTCTTGGTTCAGGAATCCAGTGATGTACTGCAATTCCAGAGTGGATGGTACTACCCTAACTTTTAAATCTCGCGCCATTTGCTCGGGACACAGTGCCCAAGAACTCTAATTAGCTAGTGACCTTGCCTGCGATCTTGACATGCCTGCGAAACACCATCAGCGCTCATTTCCTTCACAAATGCTCCCAATTCTCCATGACCATGTCCCGGCAAAAAATCTGAGGCCTGGATGGCCAAAATTTTAAAGCTAGTTTTTGTGAAATTTTGAACGTACAGCCCTTGCTTTGTGGGCTATAAGAACATGCCCATATTTTGTGGGTCCTTGATACCGAAAAATCGAATGACGGCAAAACATCTGTCTGGCCGTCTGTCTGTGAATAACGCTAGCGCCTAAACTGTTTAGCCGATTTTCTCCAAAATTGATATTCCCCTATTGATCTGGCTAATATCGCGGCGTCTTGAATTTGAAATCGATATTTTAATTTTGGGGCGTACTTTACATGAAGCTCCTGGGACATTTTCAAAATTTTCAGAACATTGCTCCATCGCTTTTGATTAAAAATTGTTGTTGGATTGTGTAAAGGACGTTTCAGAGAATGGTGCAGACCTCATGTTCGTTGAAAATCTTAATTTTTCGAAAATTACAAAAGTTCAAAATTGTTGGTGTCTTCTTACAATTACAATTATGAATATAGATATTTTTCCTTAATGAAATCGGTTCTTTACATATAGATTTTCAAATAAGGTCATAAACACTTTTCGAAAATTTGAGTACTTTTCGCGTAATTTTGCGTGAAAATACGGGCGAGAAAGTACGTGCTGTTTAGCACCACTAGTTGATAATTGTGAAACTTCAAACTTTTTGCTGTGTCGGCGACTAAAATATTTAAAATAGAGGTTTTCCCCCTGATGAATGCTATTCTTCAAATATAGTAATCCGCTCCATGTGTTAATTAATGTGAAAATAAAATTATAATTAATCTAATACTGTAAAACAGTATATCGAGCTCTTAAAGGAAATGTACATTCTGGAGTCTCTAATGCCATAAAACATCCGTCTGGTACTCTGCCGAAAGTGGAGGTCGTTTAAACTGCGTACCTGGTATCTATTTACAGTGCAGCAAGCGTTCGCGAACATCATTCCATTGCCCCAACTTATCGGGCCATGTCACATCCGCTGTTGCAGAAAACACCTCGCGTCGGTCCTCCCAGACAGCTGTGTTGCAGCTGTTGAAACTTAAATGTTCTGTTATGGGCAAGTGAAGCATCTCTTGCTGTAATTGACAGATGTGTTAAAAGGAAGCTAAATTATGTGCAAGCTTTTGCAGTCCTACATTCATGGTTAGTAAATGACGTTTTGAACGCCATATTATTCTTGTATGCCTGGGTTTAATATGATTCTACGTAAGTGCATTATTATAATTGTAGCGTAATTATTATTATTGTCTGGGACGGTCTTGTTAATGGCGTACGAGCGTTCAGTCCTGCGCACACGAGAAGCAACGTGCAATCTTCTGCACGCAGCTCGGAGAAGGGGCAACGTTACACGCAGGTAGGAAGCCGTAGGAAGCAATTGCAGCAGAGAAGGGAACTTATGGACTGAAAGGAGAACGAATAGATATGGATTCACAATCGTATTTCACGATTCGTATTGCAGCAACGACGCTTCAAAGTGGAACATTTGACAAAGCAGTATAATAGGCAGGTTTCTCAGGGCCTTAATGACCATGCGTTGTACCTTGAGCTGTCGTGGGATACGTGGGTGTAGATTGGAGTAGATTAAGGATGAGTATGTTGGTCCAACGTTTGAGAAAAAGACCCCTTTTGGACCAAGAAAATATGTATCTGGGCCTGGGCCCATGGAGGAGAATCACATGGAATTAGTTCAGTTCCCGTTGCATCATGCTTA
This sequence comes from Acheta domesticus, assembly GCA_031308135.1. Classification (NCBI taxonomy): domain Eukaryota; kingdom Metazoa; phylum Arthropoda; class Insecta; order Orthoptera; family Gryllidae; genus Acheta; species Acheta domesticus. The sequence goes on from JAHLJT010008446.1 coordinate 104,227,656, forward strand.
CTCGTGCTGATTTGGTTTTAAAGACTACGAGACCGTGTAAAGTCTATGATGGTTGTGATGTTCGTACAGGCAGTGGATTTCTTGTAGAACAATATGCTTACCGTTACAATAAACACGAACACTAAAATATTTATACTTACATAGCATTTTACACTTAACTTGCATCATAGCCTTGTTACATTAGACTGCAAATTGCACCGATCAATAACATAAATACACAATTATTTCTCAATTGAACCGGAAAATTTGGATAACCACAATGATGACGATGAGGACACAGTTATTATAAATTGTTATGATTTTACATTTGTGAAATTTCATTATTCGCCCTATGATTAAGCAGAAATGAGTGTAACAATGTAATTTGACAGTCGATTCCAAATATTCCCACTCTAAAATTCACACAAAGTCACGAAAATGACTATCCGCTTCATTATTTAAACGTCCTTCGCGCTATTCAACAACAAAATTTAATCAAAAATTTGGAGCCATTTTTTTGAAAACTTTGAAAATGTCAGAGGAACTTCAATGTAAAGTACCCCCCAAAATTAAAATATCGATTTCAAATCCCAGGAACCTCGACATCAGCTAAAAAGTTTGCGCAATATCAGTTTTGAAGAAAATCGACTGAACTGTTTAGGCGCTAGAGTTGACCCCAGATGGACGGACAGACGGACGTTTTGCCGCCAATCGATTTTTCTGTATCAAGAAGCAACAAAGCATGTATTCTGGCTACACCAGGAGTCAGATGCTTTTTCTAAATTTAGCAACAGGATTTATCCACTTTTTTGTTATCAGAGCCCGACAATGAGAGTTTTTTCTGGCGAAAATTCACCTATTTCCGACGCACCGTAACTTTCTCTTCTTATGAAGAATTCGTACGGCGAGAAAGTAAAAAAAAACACTACATTCACAAATCAGATTTCTTGTGAAGAAAACCTTGTCCACCAGTGTAATCGGACCTGTACCATTTTTATAAGCTATTTAATTCGGTGCATCTACCAGAGCAAAAAAATTATAAATGGAGCCATTTTTGGGATAATGTCGTAAAGACTTAATGATAAGTACCATCAAAAATTAAAAGATCTCTTTGAAAATTTTAGGGCCGAGACATCATCCAACCGGATCGTTAAGTTTCCATTTTGTGAAAATTCTGTGCATGGTTTAGCCGAGAGAGTTTTGAGGAAAAAAAAGCACTTTTCCGATATCAAGGATTTACAAAATGTAGATTGTGACTGCGCTACGAATAAAAAAGTAATTAATTACACAAATGTGCAAGAAAAACTTTTTTCTGAATCAGGGATAAACGTTTTTTGTGGCGAAAAAATAGGATTTTTTTTCCGGATTGTCACATAACGTTCCTTTACTACGTAATAGAAAACGAGAAAGTAAAAAATATTCTGAGGAAAATCTGCAAAGAAAATAATTTTTAATAGTCAGTAACAATATTATGCACGGAATATTTTCTATCATATGTTTTTTTTTTTTGTTATTGAAGATTGCATCAACTACTAGGACATGAGCGACCACTATTGGCTGTAACACCATGGTACGAGGATAAAAAGATGTGGTGATGATAGGCAGTGAAAGGACGAACACATACAACCAGGCCCGAGGCAGGACTCGAAGCCGCGACCCGACGGTCCAGGATTAATACGCCACTACTGCCTTAGCGATCTCGGCCTCGGGGCTGATTTTATGACTTTCTTTTTTATTAATTTATTGATATAATCTACACATAGTACAACTGTGTGCGTCGTTGTGGGTGGTGTGGAAAAGTAACTTTTAATAAAGTAAGTTAATTATCTCAGAATTCGCTGCAGCATGGAAAACATTATTGAAATATTGTGTTAGATGAGTAATTAACCAATTCTTACAATTTTCAGGTAATAGTGCCGTGATTAACCTATATCCAATTATATCTGTTTTGACATGAAAAATTCCATATAATAAAAAACAAGTTCAGCAGTAACTGTACCACAAGTGCTGTTATTCTCTTAATTTTATGTTGTTTTTTTGTTATTGAAGGTCGCATCAACTACTTGGTCATTAGCGACCACTATTGATTTTAACCTATGGTATGAGGATGAAACGATATGGTGATGAGAGGGGGTGAAATGACGAACACATACAACCATACCCGGGGCGGGACTCGAACCCGCGACCCCACGGTCCGAGATCACTAGGGCACTAGTGATTTTAGCGATCTCGGCCACGAGGCCGACGCTTATCTGCTTATTTAAACCAAATGAGCGATATTTAATTTTAATTTGGTATACTCTTAGAAAATAATGTATTTTCTGCGTGTCTCAAAAGAAGTTTTAAAATGTTAATTCCTGACGTTGCGCGATAGAAATGCTTAGAAAGTTTTAGCTGACATGGGAATAGTCTTGGCAGAGTTTTTTTATGTCAAACATAAAACATGGAATTGCACACTTTTCTTCTAAGGGATGACAATATAGGGGTTTTTCATAGTTCATAAAGTCGTTTTCAGTTCCCTATCGATATTTCATTCCTTTGTGAGTTCATACAAAACGCAGAATTTCTTCAACTTCCAACATTTTTATCGCCTAGATGTTCCCTCAGACTCGATGTTATAGAGTCTAAACATACTCTGTATCTGATTTCTTTCTATGTGAATTTATTTCTATAAAAGGATATATAGAGCTGTAAAATGTTTTAAAATGATATTAAATTTTAGTTTGTTGAACCAGTATTATCATACTTTTTAAGGCATTTTTGTTTGACAGATGTGAAATATTAATGTTATTGAGAAGTTAAATTGATAACATAAAAATGTTTAGAGCGCGAAAGCTGGAATACTACTCACTACGTGTCATTGATGGAATATAAAGTTGTTACGATGTAGAATGAGCATTCTAAAATATACTATTTTAATACATAATATTGTTTTAAAATGAAACGTTATTGAGAGAGAATTAGTCAAAAAGGTCTTTAAACAATTTAATCGTTTAAAGAGTAATTATTATCTAGAAAGGTTTAAGATGATCATTTTAGAAATATTTTAAAACGTAGTGTTGAGCTAAAAATGAAAACGAAAACTCTTATTCCCGGGCATTAATCCTATCAAAATTGATAACGATTTCTTGATGTTTCACTCGACTATAATTCTAATGAAACTGGATAGAATTCGCACATATTTATCTTGGTTTACCGAGTTATTTCCTTTTTAAATAACAAAATATATGCTAAAGAATTATTCTTGGCACACTTATGTTGTATTTTGCCGTACAGAGAGTTACTAACTGAAATAAATATATTGATTTGAACAATAGATGCATATTGCATACCTACATAAGTAAGATATGGATTAGGAGAGGCAGGTACGGAGAGATGCGCTCGCCTTATCGGTCTTTCCTCTCGCAAAAGGATTTCGAACAATCCAAGGCTTTTCAGCTCTGCTTGTTAACAAAGTGAAACTCTACTCGTACCCTTTCCCATCTCTGCAACCAAAGAATTCTGGATTAAGAAGAGACACATCAATAACATGATTGATCTGTCCAAATCTTTAAAGATGTATGTGTATTTGTGTTTGTTGCTAAATTACTCCGGAACGCACGAAACACTTTTAACCAAAATGTTCTTGAATATTTTAAATAACCGCGACAAAACTTAGGGGGCTCGCGATTCAAAGTATTTCTTCGGAATGTTTGTTGCTTTTATTTCAAAATTTGGCTTAGTGCAATCTCGCAATGCATTTAGAGAGATGAGTTCCTGTATAGTCTGTTTCTAGGATGGACCATTTTAGATTTTTAATGATTATTATGCATCCGAATGGTTGAGCCGCAATAAGCACTCAAAAGTTGGTTTGAAAAAGTGATTTCTAGACAAAAATTTGCATTATAGAAGCATAGAAACACTTCAGAAATATGTAGATTGTTTATTATTTACAAAAGAAATGAATATATTTGTTCAAGAAGAAAAATTAAGCGAGAAATAAAAATGCAGTCGAATTTTGTAAATTGGGTGTTTTTTATTTCTGGCTTAATTTTTCTTTCTGAACGAATGTATTCATGTCTTTTGTAAATAATAAACAATTTACATGTTTTTGAAGTGTTTCCGTGCTTCTATAATGCAAATTTTTGCCTAGAAATTAATTTTTCAAACCAACTTTTGAGTGCTTATTGCGGCTCAACCATTAGGAATATCCACGTAATTTATTAGACAAAATATGCTTAGAATTGTCTTAAAAGCCTGTTGTCGAAGTTTCGACGTTTCCTCCTCGGACATCCTGTATAAGTTTAAATTAAAGATATTGTTTATGCATTAACTCAGTAGATCGCATATGATATTTAATTCATTTCATCAGATCGCTAGTTGTGTTACATGTTCATTATTATTTTTGGGGGGTTACCCATTATTTTAATTCTGGTCATTAATTATAACTAAAAATAACTATTTTTAAAGTACTAGTCTAAATCCATAGTGTAAACAGGATCTATCCTCTTTGTTGCGAAACTATTCTTTTAATTTACATTTTTTAAATGTAGACACATGTTTGTAGCTTCATTAGGAGAAAAGTTACACATTATTCAAGTTTATTATTGCCTTAGAACTTGATCATGATCTTTTTATTTCGTAATTATCGAGTTCGAATGGTAAAATATAGTCTAATTCTTTCTAATTATTTTAATGTAAAAAATTCCAATGCGACCAATTGATAATTTTAATATCAGAAAGTACGATTTTCTAATATTTCTAGAGCAGGCATGTCAAGGTCGCGGGCACTGCGCGGGCACTGCACTGGAACAAGCTTGCCAGAGCTCGCGGGCACTGCGTTAAAAGAAATTGGCGCGAGTTTTAAAAGTAAGGGTTGTACAAATTCCTCCGGAATGGTGGAACGTCATTGGATTTCTGGCCCATGACAGTCTTTGGGAGAAGTTACTTGACAGTTATTGACACAAATTTAGCTATATTACTTTCGATTTTTTCTTAAAGGCACTGAATTGTTCCGTTAAAATGCAATAATACATCATTCCGATTTCAAATTCTCAGTTGAGAGTAAAATTTAAAAAAATTGAAACAAAATAATCTTTATTTAGTAATCCTGTTTACTTAAGAGTGATATAAGAGCATGAACTTACTACCTTCTGGTTAGAAAGTTTAACAGACAAATATTGTCCGTCCGTAAGCAAGATTTGTTAACGTATAGAGATTTATTAATTTACTTAACATGATGGCTAAATACAATAAGTAACTGAATGATTTAATAACACAACACAAAACGAAAACAAGGAAAGAATTCGCAATTCAATCATATTCCTGTCACTTAGCAAAGATGTTTAAAGAAGAATTTGGTAAGAAAACGAACATCAAATAGTAATAAGTAGTGAAGAATATAAACATAATACAATTCTCAGTTATTTGGTAGAAAATATCTGGCAAACATATTTTGCAGGAAGCCACTATTCACCGCCTCGTGCGACTTCAGCTTGCGAATGTATACGCCTTTCTGGATGTTAAGGGAAAATGAGTTCGGTGTCAGGGCAAGTTGCCCGTGGCCATAGGAGCGCCGGGTTCGCCAGGCGGAGAAGTAGCTCGTGCAGGCGCCGTTTGATGCGCCTGTTCTAAAGTGACAACAACAATACTGCGATTAAGATTGATGGTTGTATAGTAACCTACTAGCGTGGCAAGTGAGCAGAACGAAGGTGAAAGCAATTTCCGTCTAAATAAAATAAAAGTATATATTTTTTCAGATAAAATACATACGTGTTGGAACACTGCTGCTCCTCCAGTAATGCAGTACATAAATGAAATTGTTGATCGTCCTGTTTCAGTGTAGAGGTGTGTTGCAACACTTACTAATCAGTGGCGGTGGCTGAAGGCGAAGCGGCTGTGTCGGGGCGAGGCAACCGTCGACACTCAAGGCGCACGGTGGTCTGAACGGGGTCGAAACGCGCGCATAGAATGTTACGTTAAATAACTATTTATTTAGTGATTTTAAAACGGTTTTTTGAGTATGAATCTAACGTAACACGTTCTAGATGTGAAATAATAATATTCCACTTAATTTATATTGTTTATTTATTATACCATCTCTGGCATGACATCCAGCGCTGGAGCATCGACTGTTGACTCCACTTCCACAGAGAGAGGCAATTCCGGGTGACGAATTTTTTTCCAATTGTTCAGTTAATATCAAACATTTATTTCACGGAGATATGTTTCTATGTTGTTTTATAATTGCTAGTCAATGACCACTTAGTTAATTGAAATGGCACTTTTTTCAAAGGTCATGTAAAGTTTAAACTTCCGCCATTTTCAAAAAGGCAGTCCAAGGTGACTCTTGTTAACAAAAACATATTACCAAATGTCCACTTAATAACATTTATTAGTTTCATGAAACTGTGTTTAATTGTTTTGGTGTAATTGCTGGTCAAAAATCACTTACTTCTGGATAAGGCGCTTTCTTTCAAATCTCGTCATGAAAACTTTAAACCAGACCTGCACGTCTGCTCCCGCGAGCATTCTGCACTTGCGAGCCGATCGCCTGTCCGTGGCAGTGCCGAAAGTGCAAGTAGTGGGGAGTAGGAAGCTTTGCGGGGAGGGGAGAAGTCTGACGTAGCACGACGTGGCGCGTAGATTGAATGCCTGGGCGTCTAATACAATGATCCATGCCCATTTGTTTAAATGGATTATGCCTAGTATTTCAAGAAACCAAGGTCATAATTCACTTTACGTTCTGTGCACTGCTGTATATCCACCACTGTATGTATTTTCATTTTCTAACTTTTTTTAAAGAAAATAACATGCCCATTGTGACTCTTAAATAATATTTTAAAGCTATTGCTTTAAAATAATGCTTAATTCTATCTAACAAAAAATTGCAATTTCATAATTGATTGTTCACCAGAAATTTTATAATCTCCAAATCATAGAAAAATGAAGAAAACCATGAGAGCAATTTCTCACATCAAGATTGACATAAAAATAGAATATGTGGCAATTCCAAGAAGGGTAATGTTTAATAGCACATTTGTGAACATTTTTTCCCATTATAAAACTGAACAAAAGAGATCAACGAGCAAACTTCTGTGACGAAATGTTACGGACAATCATGAGATAATCATGAGTATTGTTAAATAGAATGCAAAGGGCTTTATAGTTTTATACAATGTCGTAAACGACTCTACACTCTTGTCAGAAATTAGAACAGTAAATAATCATGATTTTTAAGAACAATATATTTTTGCTTTGGGAGAACCGTCTTATTTAATTAAACATAGTTAATAAAAATAGTTTATAGCTGTCATCATCAAACAAAAACAATTCGGTATCAAAATTTTGTGTTTAGCACAACACTAAATTTGTGATTACATCGTAGCAAAGCGAATTACATTATCAGCCCTACAAGCACTTATAATACTTGGTGTCGAAATATAATATGTATAATTCGTTGTAGTTTCATATTTCGCCCTGTCATATACCGAGAACAAACATTTTCAATATAATACAAAAGACAATATTACTTGAACTGTATATGACCGTCATTTTCTTACCGATTGCTCTTAAAATTTCCGCGCTATCTTTCGAATTGCGCATTCTGATTGGTGGTCCCCACTCCTAGATTAGGTCTCATCCCCACCCTCCATCGATTTTCTCATTTGCCCCCGAGTTGCCCGCGCGCAGCTCCTGACGCCAGTGAAAGTGCAAAATGCGTGCAGGTCTGCTTTAAACGGTCGCTATTTTAAAAGAGGCAGGCTGAGGTGGTTGTTATTAACGAAAAAACATTAACAAATGTCCAATTAATTATAGATATTAATTTAACAGAAATGATTTTTGTTGTTTTCCAGTAATTGTCCGTCAAAGATCACTTAGTTTTGGAAATGGCGCTTTATTTCAAACCTCAAGTAAACTTTTAACGGTCGCCATTTTATAAGAGGCCAGCCGAGGCGGCTGTTGTTAACGAAAAAACATTAACAAACGTCCCCGTCAAAAATGAGTTAATTAACGAAAATGACGCTTTATTTCATACCTCGTAAACTTAAAATGGTCGCGATTTTAAAAGGGGCCAGCCGAGGCGGCTGGTGTTTAGGAAAAAACATTAAAAAATGTCCATTTAATAATAGTATTAATTTCATGGAAGTGTTTTCACTTGGTTTTGTGTAATTTCAGGTCAAAGATCACTTAATTAATAAAAATCACGCTTCTTTTCATTCTCGTCATGTACTGTTTAAATAGACGCCATTTTGAAAGAGGTTGGCCAAGGTGGTTGTAGTCAACAAAAATCTAATTACAAATGTTTATTTAATAACTTACTTTAATTTCAAAGAGATGTTTTAGAGGTTTTAATGTTATTGCTTGTCAAATTTCACTTATTGCATGTTTCAGTTCTGCAAATCTCAATTTCATATGTTTAAATTAATTGAAAAACAATGCAATTTGGCAAATTGAAAGAAGGAATATGTTTGAAAAGAAATTGAAAATATTATGCAATTAATAGAAATCCGAAAGTTGAGAAGATTAAACATTTTCAAGAAGTAAACGTTCGTGGTAATATGTCCGGAGGTAATAATGCTCTTTCCAAGCACCATTAACGTAAACTTTAAACGGTCATAATTTTGAGAGGGGCAGACCGGGGCAGCTGATCTCAACTGAAAAATGTTCAATAATGTTCACTTAATAAAATATATTAATTCCAGTGATGTGTTTTTTCGTGTTTTTTTGTAATTTCCTGTGAAAATTTACTTAGTTGACGGAATAAGAGGTTTTTGCACACCTTAATTACGTAAGGCTTATTTAATTAAAAATAAAAATAATTGACACTGCAATAGCTTTAATATATTTAGAAGGGTATATAAAAGCGCATACAATTCCTGGAAGTGGAAACGTTGATTAGGGAAAAGTTATAAACAATGAAAGATAAGTGTATTTTCACTGCTTGAGTGGCTGAGTTTTTCCTCGGCTGAAAGGCATGGCTTTGAGGGTGTCGTATGGCTGTAAGCATTGATAATACAAATTATTATTTTTTTCTGATTTCTAGTAATTTGAAGTATATAGAATTGATATTTATCAAGAAATAATCCTTTTTCAAATATTAAAATTTGGTGCATATGCGTGCCTTTCGACCCTGTTCAGACCACCGTGCGGCGCTGGCGAACACTGCTGGGCCAGAGCACATCAGAGGAGCACAGCGCCCTCGGATCCTGAGCGTTGCCTTGATGGTAGGGATGCGACATCGCCATCAAAACATCGATGTTTCTAAACATCGGCGCTTAAAATTCAAATATTGATGTTAATAAAACATCGTGCCCAAACCATCGAAGCACGTTTTTAAATAAAGCTGAGGATTTGAAAATGGTCTCGTTTATTAATTTTAATTGAGATTTAACTGATAAAACAAAGTCAAAAAATCACCTGGAGAATTAATGAAATTTCGAGTATTTGATTCGATAATTCAAAAAAATGTAGATTTTTTTACGAAAACTCTATTTATTTATATTTCACTCTTGGTCACATTGTTCTGAAGAATATTTAATTTATGGATATCTGGAAATTATAATTGACTTTGGTTCAGATGGACTTTGTTTATTTTAAAAATATCTAACACGAAAAAAAAACTCGAACACAAAAATGCGAAGTTAAAAAACATAAGCTTCAAGAAATTGATGTTAAATACATCGATGAATTTACAAAAACATCGACATCAATGACGCATCCCTAGTTGATAGGCTGCACGGAGCAGGTGGCTCCACGGAGAGACCAGTGGATCAGTGTAAGTGGACCAATGGATTAGAGCACGCTTAGGTTTAGCCAAGGAGTGACAACTAGCGGAGCGTACGCCCGAGGGCAGGGGCCTCTGGATCCTGTGGTCCCTGCGAAGGAGGGCCATTGAACTGTGCCCCCCGTGAAAGTGCGGCAGAGCATTACCCTCCATGACTATCTGCCGGCGTCGCAGACCCTTGAATATGCGCTTGTGCTTCGCCATGGAGCTTGTTTCTGGGCGCACTACTTCTCGTGTGCCTAAGAAAGTTATAAGTAGCGATGGTGGAATTTAGCACAGTGTGCCAAGGTCGATGCCACGAGAGGGAGTCCGTGGCGGGGGTGCCACGACGAAATCGCCCCTTCACGCATTTTTCGTTCGTCATCCCGCCACCAGGGACAACGCCATGCCTAATGTAAAACGGCGGGGTTACTAATAGTCTCCTTTCCCGACGCTAGTTGCGCAGAGTAGCTCGTGGCATGCTACGGAGCCACGACGCGTGCCACTGCCACCAGTAGCAGACCTTGACACAACTGGTGTAGAGCACGCATCGGAAGGCGTGGCAGTTAGGTTTAGCCGAGGAGTGACAACTTCCGGAGCGTACGCCCGAAGGCAGGGGTCTCTGGATCCCGTGGTCCCTGCAAAGGAGGGTCATTGAAGTAACCCCTCGTGGAAGTGCGGCAGAGCATTACCCTTCATGACTATCTGACAGCGTCGCAGACCCTTGTATATGCGCTTGTGCTTCGCCATGGCGCTTGTATCTGGGTGCACTACTAACCCATGAAAGTTATAAGTAGTAGTGGTAGAATTTAGCACTTTCAATTTTAAAAAATAGCATTTTCAAAACAAGGCTATAACATTATAAAATTAAGATTCAGCATTTTGTAGAATTTGTTGAGAAAATTATTATTAAAGAAGGACTCTGAGATTAAATTATTTTGATGCGTTTTAGATTTTCCCATTCAAGTCAGGAAATAAGAGAAACTAATTTAATTTTTTGCCATTTGTGAAATTTAACAAATACAAAAACGTAAAAAGTAACGCGTGCGACGTGGGCTTAGGGCTTCCACTTTTTCCAGTGACCTCTGGACAGCGAACTGAGGAAGCTGAGATCCCTTGAAATAACCCTCAGCGCCCAGGCTTTCAGGTTCAGTTTTTTAATGTTCTCATTTTTTTACTTTGCTTTGTCAGTTAAATCTTAATTATAATTTATGAACACCGATCACTCTCAAATCATATGTTTTAAAACATATTTTCGCACTTTGTACGCGTTTTTGCGATCGATTTCTCATTTTATCGCAGATTGAAAACCTTCAGAAATATGTAGCACCGACCGTCAAACATCCAATTACTATTTTTTCACCGCAACATTTAGCATTTTTAGCTATTGCTAAAATCCACCATTTCTAGTTATAAGAAAATATATTGTTAATATTAATCCCTCCACGAAATTAATATTTAATTCTTTAAATTTAAAAAAATATATCGCATTATGATCGATTAACCAATCTGCATGATGGTCCTGCATAAAGCAGAAAGTTAACTCGTTGTCATCAATTGTTAATGAAAATGTGGGTATGAAATCCGTCTTAATAAAATACCAATGAAGTTAGCAAGTTGTGTTTTATGGACATCTTTTACAGTACGATTTAATATAATATTTCTGTAAAAAAAATATTTACAAGAACCAAGTAAAGGTATTAAGGACTTAAGGACGGAATTTATTTCAGGAAAGATGAGTCTTGATTTTATAGCTGAATTAAACTTTAGAAGCAAACTACTCTCTCTTGTACTTAAACACAAATCAATGACCAATAAAACACAAGAGTTCTTAATTAATCATCTTCTCTCATCAATGAAATACATTCAAAAACAATCTGTACTCTCTCCATAGAGTTTTCTCAATCTTGAGGATTATTTTGCTGCATATGAATAAGGGTAGTTTTTGGAAGACATTTTTTATGAAAAACACGTGGCAGCTATTACACACCACTCTACTTCACACTAAATTAACAAATTCATATAACTTCCTACCTCTGTCTCTAATCTTTGTAACATGAACACGGTATATACAATAAACCAAACAAGAAAACAAACAAAAACTAATATGTTGAGAATGTAAAGACCATTACGTATCATTACCGCTGTGCTCCATTACAGTGATCGGATTAATTAATAATTTTCTCTCTATTATTAAGTACAATAGATTCAGGCCAGTAGATGATTTTGACCGGTTCTAAAACATTCGAGTGGCTCGAAAACCGCATTTGCTCTGAAATGTATTCTTCTGCCAGCCAGAGGAGAGGCAACTGCTAACTCCTCAGTGTCAATGCATTGCGTGCATTTAAAAGGTTAGAGATAGTTTTCGAATTCGGATTTCGTGAACATTACTCTACCACTCAGCAGCTTATAAGACTAACTGAAAGCATAGCTAATGCATTTCACCAGCATAAATACACACTAGCTATTTCCTTTAATCTAGAAAAGACCTTCGATAAAATTTGGCATGCAGAGCTATTGTATAAAATAGGAAATTTGGGAATACCCCATTATCTATATGAAATAATTAAATGCTTCCTACAAAATCTCTCCTTCAAGGTGAAAGTGAATAATACCTTATCAAATCGAAAAATCACGCAAGCAGGATTACCGCAAGGTCACCGCTCTCACCAACCCTCTTTAAAATTTACGTTGCATACTACCCTCACATGGAAAGAACAAAAATAGCATGTTTCGCTGATGACACAGTACTGTTCACGACAAACGAAGATGTAGATCAAGGTAGAGAAATTCTACAAAGATCATTAGATTAATTTTTAAATTGGTGCTCAAAATGGCAAATAAAAATAAACCCTACTAAATCACAACCCAAGATATTTACGCTACGACGACTAAAATGCCCAACCCACTAATAATTAAAAATGTAAATTTAAAATGGATCAAAAAGATAAAACAATACGAGGTAGGGGTACTTCTAGACCAAAATCTAACATGGAAATATCACATTAAATAATAGCCAATAAAACATACGTGAAAATAGCAACACTATATCCACTCATAAATAGCCACTCCAGACTAAGCTTAGAAAGTGGGATAACACTATTGAAATCCATTATCAGACCATCGCTTACTACGCTTGCCCTATCTGGGGTGGAGCAGAAAAGTAACTTAGAGAAAATTCAAGTAGTTCAAAATAAATATTTAAGACGCATAATAAAAGCACCATGGTACGTGTCAAATAGACAAATTAGAAACGAATTGAAAATAGAAAACTTGAATACTTACATTAGTAGACTATCAGTAAAATTTTTTGAGGCACTACCAAAAGCAGAATGTGTTAAAAACTTTAATTTAGGACGTTCAGCAGAAAACATTAAATTATTTCAACGTTTCCCAAGGATTAATTACGCCTGCCATAAATGTTCTAAGAAGAATGCAAATTGAATTTTAAAAAATATTAAACTTACAGACATAACATTCAACAATAGAATGTTAAACATTATAAAAGAAGTTAAATAAAAAAATTCAAACACTAAATTACGGAAACGTAACAAAGTGAGAGGAAGCTTCAACTAAATGAACTCACCGCCTGCCTATGCCCTAACCCAGTTCTAGGATTAAGTACGGAAATATCTGTAAAATCAGTGGATTGAACAGATAGGAAATAAAGATGTTAAAGAAAGATAGTTTTCATGAGAGATTTAAAGTGTTAAAATCCAATCAGAAAAAAGTATCGTAAGAATTTATACGAATCATGTCAAAAAGAACAAAAATATATGAATTCCTGAGAATTAAGTCATCGAATTGATAGACCATAAATACCGAATTTAAAAGAATCTTCGTTATTCATTTTCATCACGCTTTTAATTAAACGCGTTGTAAACTAAATTTTATTCACAGAATTAAGGATGTAAGCAATATTTCTTAAAAAATGATAAACTTTACTTTTCTTGAATTCTGGCTAGTTAAATACATTGATTTTTTCGATCAAAATACATGTATTTTTTAGTAGACAAAGTGATAAAAATAATGAGTACAGTAGCTTCAGCAAAATTGGCTAAAATTTGCTAAATGAATGCGAATCATTTCTACGTGTTGCTCAGTGACCACGTCCTTCAATTTAATTTGGTATCAATGTGTTTTAAAGAACGATCACATGACTGATATACAGTCAATTCTATGAATATTTACGGTGTTGGAAAATAATCCCTTTCTACTGGATGATGCCTTGTATTTCTACTATCTCGCTGCATAAGGTTTCTCTAACCTCAGAATTAACGTTAATATTTCTTTCTATGAATACTCTTATTTTCTCGCAAGGATTTTCAATCAGGTCAGCTGATTGCCGTTCGAGCTATGGCCTCAGCGAACTCGCTACATGCGATTCGTTTTCCACACGGCTAATGTGTGTCCACCCGCCACCTGCTACGAGTGAAATGAATATCCATACTTAGTGTAAAGAATATAACTGTTTATTATGCCATACAAGATTCGAAGACGGATCGGCAGATAGCTTAGAGTTTACTAAATAGAACAGTCTCCAACGTGTTACTCACTTGGAAGATTTACAGTAGTATTTTGTACTTCGGAAATTTCCTCCAGAATTCACTAAAGTTCAATTAATTATATATCGCCCACAAAATTATTTAACCGTTAGACCATTAAACTATTGGAACATAAAGAAACATACAATTAGAGCTGCTATGAGCCTTGCATTGCAATTTGAGTGTAGTCTAATCACATCGTGGATTACAGCCATGTTCCATGATGTTCATAAGCATATTTCAAATTTTTCCTATTCTTTGTAATTTCTTTATTACAATACTTGTTTTAATTATTGAATTAAAAGTTGTAGAATTTTAACCGTACCTTATGACATCGTTTAATCTGGTCGTAAAGAAAATGGAAGCACGACACATCGACGTCTGCTCGCTTCCACGCTCGCCGCCAGAAAGGCCTATTTCGATGTTGCTGTAGGGTAGGTTAAAGTGTGACGTAAGCGGCGCGTCATCACCAGGTACCTTAATTTCGCCTTTCTGCGCATGCAGTCATTCATCGATACATTTCACACTCCCTCCGCTCAAAGCGTATACAACTCTTGTGAAGACTAAATCGGATACTTCAGCGGTTAGGTCAAACCACATAGTGTTCAATTCATCGCAATATAGTGTAATGCTCCATTAAAAATCCTTGTATTGGGTTTATTTTAATTAAATACAGAAGAACTATTAATTAAAACGTTTAAACTAGATTAGTTAAAACGTAAATGGTTTTGATGATCCCTGACAATATTTTTTTAATTTTTTTGAACGTATCTCTCCTGTCTCTCCGTCCATGAACAAGACTATCACCTAAACCGTAGAAAAATGTTTTCAAAACTGGATATTCCCTAATCAACGCCCCAATTTTGGGGGAGGGGTGTTTTTCGAAGGGCATTTTCCCCGAAGGCGACTATAGCAAGGGCTACTACACGAAATATTGTCCGTTTCATTCAAAATCACATATCAGAAAGTCTAATTTTATGCGCAAATTACTGTCAAAATACTAGCATATGATACATCATTTTATTCCTCTTTTCGTGATCTATCCATTGCTGGTGAGAAAAATATACAGTTCCAAATAAAAAATCAAAGATGATTCAATTTTTCGAAAACGAAAAAGATTATAGACAATTTCTCTACGGCATGTTACTTGCCCCATGATTCTGCATTATTCAGCGAAAATTGCATTTCGATATCCTGAACCATTTAGAAGTTATGGGGGTGGTCCATAGTTGGTGGGACATCCTGTATACATTATCGGAGATTTTCCAAGTGCTGTAATACGTTTAGTAATGACTTTTATCTACAATGAATATCCCTTGGCTGACCTTCAGGATTGGCGAAGTGCGTTTGTTTTACGTTTTGTTCTAAATAACCAGTGTAAATAATATTTCTGAGATGAGTAAAAATCATTGTCACTTTTGCATTCTACATGTTGTCGCTGTCATGTTACAGACACAGGAGTCTGGCAGAATTGGATCGTTGGCCTAAAGTACGTCTAATTGAGACGAAATTTCTTGTATTATTTGCTTCTCAGTAGTCCAAAGTATATATTTTGCAGTTACTCGTTCTTTTGCGACAATAATAATTTTGTGTGTATAATAATTATTTAAAGAAGGAAATATGGGGAATAAGAATCTTTTATTTTTCATTCTTGTTTCTCGTTGATTATATTAATCGGCTTGCCGGTAGTGGTTCTGGTGGTGGCAGTGATGGTGGTAATGGTGATTGGTAATGAAATTGACGTCAATAAATAACTTCTTATTTGAATAGGATAGAATGTGAGGAGCAAGTGCAATTCATAAGAGAAGTAAAACACGTACTATATGGATAACACCAATATTTTTATTTACAACATGAACAAATAACATTCTTCTAATAATAACAAAATAGAACACTATAAAATGATAACACCTAACAAACATTCATTTACAATTACACAACAATAATAAATTAAGTTAACTTGACGTTCAGTTTGAACTTCACTCTTCTACCAGACAGTACTGGGTTTAGGTTCGCAAACTTTCTGAAATAGAGAAGTGACATTGATTTAAATACGTATGTATACGGGCAAGTAAAAATTGAATGCATACTAGACCTATTGTGGACGCATGTAATATTTTCAAGCCTAAGTTTAGGCGTCTTTTGCTCTACTTGAGCAATAAACTGAAAGAAAAAATTCGGGTGAACTTATAGAGAGTATTGGAAATGTCCTAGAGGTAATAAAGTACCTACAAATTACAATATCCTTGTTTAATTCACAGAAACTCGAGCTCTGCTAGATCAACCAGGAAATAACAATTTTTGAAAAAAATCTTGTTAATGAGTTAGGTGCTAATTTTCACACAGACGCGGACGGAAGGAGGCAGACAGGGAGAGAGAGAAATTTTTTTTTTAAAATTATTCTGGGAACCCCGAAACGTATAATTACGTAAAAATATCGATTTTTTGCAGCGTACTTAACTTTCTCTTCATTTTCGAGACAGTAAGAAGGTTAGGAAGGCCTATTCACATTTCTATTGTGGAATTGAAGCCATGGATTTTCTCCTCACCAAAATATTGTACCTAATTTTCAAAACAAAAATATTTTGCAGATACTTAACCGTAGTCGAATGTCCTGTTCGGCACAGTAAGAGTTACGGTTGCATGCAAACGAGTATACCAGAGCAAAATACAAGTCGAGCCGAAGTAGATAGTCGCTGGGCTAGTAAACTTGAAAGGTGTACTCACAGTGACAGGGCAGCGCCATGACTCGTCACTCGCTGTGCTCGGGAGGGATGTCGGCGCGAGTCTTCTCCGTGGAGGCGCTTGGGAAGGCGGCATCCTCAGCGTCCTCAGCGCCCTCCGCGCCCGCGACCTCGGGGGTCATCGGCGGAGGCGCTGGCACCGCGCTGGACTGCTTCTCGGCCTCCGCGGGCGCGACAGCCTTCACAGAGACCGGAGAGTCCTCAGCGGCTGGCGTGGCTACAGCGGGGCGGCGGGGTGGGCGGCGTCCGGATCAGCGGCGTCCGCCTCTCGCGCTTCTGTAACTGCCAAGGCGACACGTGCAACACGGATTGAAGGGCAGAGAATCGGACATGAGAAATCTGTGTAGTAGCACTGCTCAAACACACGCGCGCCGATCCGGTGGCCAAGATCGCTAAGACAATAGTACCGTAGCGATCTCGAGCCGAAAGATCGCGGGCTCGAATCCCTCCTCGGCCAAAGTTGTGTTCGTGTTTGTCCTTTCACCCCCTTTCATCACCATATCATTTCATCTAGTTCACAGTTACCCATAGCGTTAAAACCAATAGTGGTCGCTAATGACCTATATGTTAATGCGACCTTATATAACACAAAAAGAAAATACCGCTCATTTGCTGCAACAATGGCATAACTCTACATTTGTCAGTAATGAAACATTAATATGAACAAATAGGATTTCTAATCGATATTAGGCATGCATGTGCTTAGAAAATTTATTTTGACGAGAGCAGTTGTGTAAATGTTATACAATTCTATTTGATATACGAATTATACATTTCAAACGCGTCTTCTGAAAACCACATTTTTTAGTCATACCTATGTTGCAAGAAATGAGATGAGAAATATATATTTTAATTTTTATTTGGATGAAACTAGTATCTTATTGTATCATAAATTCATTAATAATCCACACAAAACAAATTGTGGAAGCACCTACTATTGTTCATCACTCAAGCGGTATTAAGCTATTGTGAAATATAATAATGACCAATTTCTGGTGGTGAATAATTAAGGGGTCAGCAAGCTACCGTTCCTCAATAGTGTTGATAATTTATAATAATAGGAATTTAAGAGCTCTTACAGATTATTTTGGGAAAGTGTGTTATTAATGCCGTCACTTGTGATTATCAGTTTCTAATCATTTGTTGATTATTTGTTCTAATTACTTCCTATTCGTTATAATTTTTTATTGTCAATTCACATTTGAGTTTAAAAGAGTAATAAATCTTATTAGAAAAAAGTAATAAATAATTGAATAGAATACATTTAAATTTTCAATAATTTAAAAAGTGACAGTTGCCGTCGTAATTGACGACATTATAGCGAAACAAGAACGACCGTTTCTTCAATCCGGCAAACTGACAGTCAGGAACATCATAAATGTTCCTTCGTTATCCATTCTCATGAGGGCCTTCCGTTCTCATGAGGAATTGTGTAACACCTGATGTAGTAAGTCATAGTGAAAAAGTTTCGGAAAGTGATTATTAGCGCTTAAACAAAAACCACTTCCACCAGTAGATTACGAATTTTACTTTACAATAGTTCAGTTATAGTTCAGTTTCGAATATCATCTGACTATATAAAATGTATCAGACATCAGTAATATTAAATAGCTATTATTTTGAATACATTTTGTAATTATCAATAAATGTATGGGAGTTCATTCCTTGGCTCGTTGATTCCAAAGGTCTCGGAGAACAAAGACTCGTACTGGTACGCTAAAGGCTACTTGCTTGCCATGACAAGGAATGTGTATATCTGGTGGGTTAGGTTTTTTTGTATCAAAATATTTCCGTTGCATTGCCTGTCTATGACTTACGGTACATATTGAGAAATGCCGGTGCAAGTTCTTCCGCGCATTCTCTCATGACGAGAATCGAGATGTCTTCCGGGCCGGAAGTAGAATTCAGGGTAAGCCAGAATTTGGCAGATGTTAGTAATGTGAGTTTCTATTTCTTCTAACGTTTCCAACGTAGGTGCTGTGAACACCAAAAGTAGTAGGCTAATTATTCAATTTATTATTAAATTTCAAGTAAATTGGACAATTTTTAAATCCATGATTATTATAATTTTAACGGAAATAATTATTTCAGTTTGACATTCCCGAAGACAATGCAAGCCTTCAGTGACGCTTATTAAATGCATCATAAATTGCACCAACTTAGTTTTTTTTACCAAGTGGCACAAAATCATTGTAAGTTAAAAAGCGAGTAAATCAGAACACAAACTATTTACTTGCCGATCCCCGGTGACCGAGATCGCTAAGGCAGTAGTGTCGTAGCGATCTCGGACCGAAGGATCGCTGGTTCGAGTCCCGCCTCGGGCATGGTTGTATTTGTGTTCGTCCTTTCACCCCCCCTATCATCAGTATATTATGTCATATTCACAGTTACCATAACGTTAATCCCAATAGTGGTCGCTAATGACCTAGATGTTGATGCGATCTTAAATAACAAAAAACAATTTACTTAGTTACCAGGAAATAATGTCACTGAACTTAATCGCAATGTCTCTTAAATCTCATTAAATCCTGTATACACCTACGACGAATGTTGAAATATGCGTACTATAGCTGTTTAAATAGTATTTTCAATTCAGTTCAAGAAAAGCGACCTAAACACACAGCCTCGGACATACTTTACCCGCTCGCCATATTTGTACCTGTTGGTGTGACAGGAGGGAAGGGTGTTACTGGTGCTGCCACTTTCAACTGGCGTCCCACTACCGGTTGAATCTGCACCCTAGAGTAGCCTCCTGAGGTAATGGAAGCTGCTGTCACAGGTTCAAAGGCAGTATCCTGTTGATTTGAACAGGTTTATTAGACACATTAGGTTTTTTAAATACGCCTTTCCAGAATTTTTGTCTACTTTTGTAACTCATTTGTTTTCTGAAAACACATGGCACAATGTATGCAAATTACGTCACAAACAATTTCATCGATTACATTATCTGCCTATTCGATTATGGAAATGTTGAATTTTTTAATGTGCAAAATGTATTATTTAATAATTTTCGTTAAATAGCATTTGCTTGGCTATTTTTTCAAACAATTTAGAATCATATGCTTTTTTTGCATGTACAAGAACTTACCTCTGGTGTTCGTGCGACTCTTGCATTTCCCCCAGGGAATGGCACTACCACGGCGTGCTGCTCTGATGCTGCGTAATTGAAGGGATCCGGATTGCTTGGAATAAACGGAGCTGCATGGTGGCCTACGTTTGGGACTTGATAATTACTGTTTGGGGCAGAACTGTGGGCGTGGGAATGGTGGTTATATTGATTAGAATTGTCGTGGGTGTTTTGACCAAGTACATGGATATTTGAATGGGAATTGTCAGCAGGCCCCTTCAAAATGTGAACCGAATATACATTAAAGAGATGTTTGTTGCTGTATCAGGAATGGCGAATCCAGTGTTGTCAGGAGTCACGTGTCCTGTTCCTTTATTTTGATTTGTCAATGGTGTAGAGTACTCAGACACAGTTTTAGAAGCCGGTGCTGGGTTGCTTGGTTGTGGGTGTGCTGACACTGGCCCGTCGATCTGTGGAGGAGAATAGGAGTCCACAGATTTGGGCCGTGTATCCGTATGCGCTTGGTGCGATGCAAACGGACTTTCTTGCTCAGATGACGCATGTGCCTGAGCGCTGGCGTGTGCTGCAGGAGCAGCTACATCTTTTGTTGGAGTGTTTGGTTGATTCTGAGGGACAGAGTAAGCATTAGAATGAGGATATGGGCCTGTTTCTAAAGGGGTGTTGTTCCACATCAAGGTCAGAGTGCATGGAAGCATGTGGTCGTTCTTCTGTTTCTTTCGCAGGTTCTTCTTGAGGAACAGCCTGTGGATAAGGACCCGTCTCATCCGTTGCATCTGAATGAGAGCCGAGCATTGCGGCAGGGTAGGGGTTATTTTTAGTATCTTTTGCGGGTGGATACGGTCCAGAAGCTTGAGGTTGTTCTTCTCGGGGAGCAGAATATCCATTAGTAAATGGTTTAGACTCAACAGATGGGAAGGGCTGAGGTTCCGGGGGCGGACCATATTCTTTCGCAGGTACGTGTTGCTCATTAGAGGGTACACCGTATTCTTTGGCAGGCTGTTGTACTTCAGAAGAAAAGGAAGATGATTGTTCATATCCTCCAAGCTTAGAGGCTGATGGAGCTCCATATTCCTTAGCGGGTATGTGATATTCTTTTGTCGGAACGCCGTATTCCTTTGGAAGGTGTTTGTGATTGATAAGGTGTTCCATATTCATTTGCTGCTTACGTGATTCAGAGAACGGTGTGCCATATTCTTTGGAAGGCGATTCGTTGGAAGCAGATCCATATCCTCTGGTTGACGGTTGAGGCTCCGACGAGGGAAGACCATATTGCATCACAGTCGGTTCGTTCGGAACACCATACTCCTTTGCGGGTTTGTGAGTTTCAGTAGATGGCGTGCCATATTCGTTGGGAGGTGGTTCATTAAACGAGCTACCGTCTTCATTCGTTGATGGCTGAGGTTCTGAAGCAGGAACTCCATATTCCTTTGCTGGTGAATGTTGTTCAGATTTTGGTATGCCGTACTCCTTGGGAGGTGGTTCGTAAGACGGAATTCCGTATTCTTTTGTAGGTGGCTGCGGTTCAGAAGAAGGAGCGCCATATTCGTTTGCCGGTGGTTCATAAGAGGGGGTGCCATATTGCTGTGTAGGAGGCTGTGGTTCGGAGGAAGGAACACCATATTCCTTCGCAGGTGGGTGAGAATCGGAAGATGGAGTACCATATTCTTTGGAAGGCGGTTCATAAGAAGGGGTGCCGTATTGCTGTGTAGGAGGCTGCGGTTCGGAGGAAGGAACACCATATTCCTTCGCAGGTGGGTGAGAATCGGAAGATGGAGTACCATATTCTTTAGAAGGTGGTTCATAAGAGGGAGTGCCATATTGCTGCGTAGGAGGCTGTGGTTCGGAGGAAGGAACGCCATATTCCTTCGCAGGTGTGTGCGAATCGGACGACGGAGTACCATATTCTCTGGAAGGTGGTTCATAAGAGGGGGGTGCCATATTCCATCGTTGGTGGTAGAGGTTCAGACGAAGGTGCTCCATATTTTTCAGGAGGTGGTGACTCGTTTGGAATTCCATACTCCTTTGCTGGTTGATGAGGTTCAGCAAACTCTTCAGATGGTTCATGAGATGGAACTCCATACTCTTTAGCTGGAGTGTGAGGTTCTTCTTTTGGAACTCCGTATTCTTTAGACGGAGTGTAATTTTCAGATGGAGGTTCGTACTTATTCGAAGATGAATCTGAAGGTGTGCCGTACTCTTTGCTAGGTTCGTATGGTTTATAATCAGGGACACCATACTCTTTGGTAGGGGGTTGCGGTTCAGATGCGGGAACGCCGTATTCCTTTACTGGCGGATATCTATCATCCATTCCTCGGTATTTTGCACGCGGATAAGAATCTGGTGGACCGTACGCCATAGTAGGTACTCCATAAGAATCTACAGGTGTTCGCTCTCCATGAGTTGGACCAGGATAAGGTCGATTATCCGATACAGATGGGGGATAAGGATGGTTATCTGGTTCTGAGGGAGTGAAATGGTTTTGCTCTGGTTCTGCTGGGGGATATGGGCGATACTCTTCCGCTGGAGGATACGGACGATGTTCAGGTTCCTCTGGAGGATAAGGCCGTTTTTCCTGTTCTTCTGGAGGAGGATATGGACGATGTTCTTGTTCTTCCGCAGGGTAAGGATTATTTTCCGGTTCTCTGTTGGAATATGGACCTCGAGTAGATTCTTCTGGAGAACCAAAATTACTGCCAGGAGTTGTCGTTGGTGTTTCCGTTGTTGTCGTGGGTTCTCTGTGCTCCGCAGGCAGAGCCAGAGGCACACCGTAACTCGATGCTGGATAGGGTCGTGGAGTTGTAGTTGTTGGTCTTGGGTGTACGAGAGTTTCAATGTAGAATTCAGGCCTAGGGAATTTGAGCTTGAAATAAGGACTTCCTATAGCATGGTATTTCGTTATATACTTTTCTCTCTCTTCATGATTTTCTCCTTGCCCTCCTACCACTCCTCCCAATCCTCCCAATCCTCCCAACCCTCCTATTCCTCCCCCTCCATGATTTGGATTAGCCTGTCCATTTGAATGGGATTCCACTCCACCCAACAATTCCTCCAATGTTCCACTAGCTCCTTCTTCCCCATTACCTCCAAAAATTGTTTCCAATATTGATGTTGGGAAGTTGCCATTCTTAATAGCTTCTGATGCACCTTGAAAATTTTCTTTGAATGCATCTTTTAACTTCTCCTTTAACTTATCTTTCAATTTATCTTTTAATTTATCTTGGGGACTTTTAAGTGCATTCGCTAGTCCTGCGAGAGCAGACAGACCCTGTAAACCACCTGCAAGAGTCTGTATACTAGCAGCCCCAGCGTTTTTCGTGATAGCAGCTACGAGAAGTTTAGATAGCGGGGCCAGTTTCAGTCCCAGAGCTGCAGTGCCCAAGCCCGCTCCGGCTACTCCACCCACTTTTCCACCAACGGCTCCCGCAGCTAAGCTCAATAATAACTTGGTTATGCCTGGATCCACCAGAATTGGCACCAACAATGGTAGTGGCAGCAGGGCCAGTGAGGGGAATGCTGCAAAAACGGCAAGCAATGGAATTAGAAGTTTCGTCGCTGCGGCGCTCTTGAGAATTGGGAGCAGTACAGCTACTGGTAATTTCTTCAAAAGGTACGTATGTTTAGCAAAAGCCGCTAGTATGACCGCAGGAAGTTTCTTCAAGATGGGGTCTTTTAAGATGGCGAGAGGTACCGCACCTGCGGCGGAGGCTGCTGCGGCTGCTGGTGCCAAGAGTCCCGTCAAAAGCAATGTCGGAATTAATGGACTCGTTAGAACAGGCAACAGTGCTAACAATGGCAACTTAGTTATAGCCGGGTATTTAGCCATTATGGCTAGAAGTGGGTAAAGCAACTTTCCCAAAGATGGATGTGCGAAAATTGCCACTATCAACGCCAGATGCAAATTTGAGAGCCCATGATGTTTAAGAATTGCTATTTTAGCCGCTAATGGAAGCTTATTGAGAATAGGATGGGTGATCAGATGGAAGGCAAGAGGATGGACTGAAAGTATTGCGTGAAGAGCAAGAGGGATAGATGCAGCGGCAAGTTTTAAAGATTTCAATTTTTGTCCGATAATATGTTGCAAAATTACCGGAATTGTTAGTAAACTAGCCTTTACGGAAGCAACTTTGCCCGCAAGAGCCAAAATTAGTGCAACTTTCTTTAAAAGTATTTTCTCAAAAGCCCCACCATGGAAAGCATTGATTTTGGCTAGAGTCAGAACTTTCTTGATGTTGCTTAAAGCAAAGATAGGACTTGAAAGTAGATGAGTTGCAAAAAGGAGCGTTGCGACTTTTGGTTTTGCCACCAAAATTTTCTGAAAAGTAGAGTCCTTCAACAAATTTTCGAACAGGCTTTTAGCTATAAGTACGTGAAGTGGATGAACTTCCACTTTTCCTCCTAAGATATGGTGTTTAAAAATGTCGACTAGTGAATGTTTTCCATGCGGATGACCCAAGTGATGATCCACAAATAGTTTTGCGAGCAAATAGTGAACTGGGTGTATCTTGTGACCACCTTTTAGGCTATCCTTAAGTAATTCAATGGGATTCTTGCTGTGATGGCCATCGTGTCCAAATATTAGATTCTTCACTACATCTTTTACTACGTTTGTCGCCAATTTTGTTACAATATCCTTGGGATCAAACTTTTTATCTTTCTCGTGTTTATGATGGAAAAGACTGAACGGGTGATGCTTCCGTTTTCCAAATAAAATATCTTTGATGTGATGCTTCAATAGGTGCTTCACCACATCCTTACCTACGTTTCTAATATGAGAATGTTTTTTATGTCCAAGGGGGATTTTCTTGAAAATATCTTTTATGTCAAATTTGCTTTTCTCGTGTCCATGGAGTAAATTATGAATGTGTTGGAGAGGATGATGATGATCATGGCCATCCTTTAATGCACCCTTGATTACCTTCTTTGCAAGATCAGCTCCTATCTCCTTCAAATCAAATTTATCTTTTTCATGGCCATGGAGTAGGTGTTGAAGAAGGTGATGGTGTTCATGGTCGCCCTTTAATGCACCCTTGATTACCTTTGCAAGATCAGCTCCTATGTCCTTCAAATCAAATTTATCCTTTTCATGGCCATGGAGTAGGTGTTGAAGAGGGTGATGGTGATCATGGCCGCCCTTTAATGCACCCTTGATTACCTTCTTTGCAAGATCAGCTCCTATGTCCTTCAAATCAAATTTATCTTTTTCGTGACCATGGAGTAGATGTAGAGGAAGATGATGCAAAGGATGATGATCATGCCCATCTGAAATTAATTTTTTTATAACCTTCTTAGCAACATCAGTACCTAAGTTTTTTATATCAAACGATACGGTTTTATCATGATGATGCCCCAGTGGAAGAAGATGATGTACTGGAGGATGATGAAACAGAGCATCTTTAATAACACTTTTTCCTATTTCTTTGCCAGCGTCAGCTACTTTTGACGCAACACTCTTCAAAACTGTTTCTGCTATTTTTGATCCACCAAATATATCTTTCCTTTCTTGCGCAGTTGGTGGTTTTTTTGTGGTTCCTTCGTGCGCAGTTATATCAACTCTGACGGGAGAAGCCCTTAATCGAGGATAAAGCTGTAGTTCATTTGGACCAGTAATTCTTATTGATGCTCGCAATGGCTTTTTCCCATCTCCTGTAGGTAAATATCTTGCAAGAAGTGCAGCCATATCGAGTACATCAAAGGGGCTTGCACTATCTCCCTCATCATTTGCTCCTCCACCGAACAGATCTAGTACTTCGAGATCTGAAGAATTTGATGACGAATCTGGACTCTCCGTAACGCTGGGAGAATCGGATGCTGCTGATGCGAAGTTACCGAAATATTCAGGAACATGACTGCGAATTGGATAATTTGGATACAGGTAGGACGGAGCAGCTCGCCCACTGCGAGGAAGTACGTCTCTTCTGTGGGCGTGAGGGGTCGAATAACTATCCCCTGGAGTATGATACGATCGTGAATGAGAGTAACTACTTCGAGGAGGATTGTAGCTGTCGGAAGGTGGATGGTAGCTGTCTTTCGTGGGATTGTAGCTGTCGGAAGGTGGGTGATAGCTATCTTTCGGAAGATTGTAACTGTCCGAAGGTGGGTGGTAGCTGTCTTTCGGAGGATTATAACTGTCAGAAGGTGGGTGATAGCTGTCTTTCGGCGGACTGTAACTGTCAGAAGGTGGGTGGTAGCTGTCTTTCGGCGGACTGTAACTGTCAGAAGGTGGGTGGTAGCTGTCTTTCGGAGGACTGTAACTGTCAGACGGTGGGTGATAGCTGTCTTTCGGAGGACTGTAACTGTCAGAAGGTGGGTGGTAGCTGTCTTTCGGAGGATTGTAACTGTCTGAAGGTGGATGGTAGCTGTCTTTCGGAGGATTATAACTGTCAGAAGGTGGGTGATAGCTGTCTTTCGGCTGACTGTAACTGTCAGAAGGTGGGTGATAGCTGTCTTTGGGAGGACTGTAACTGTCAGAAGGTGGATGATAGCTGTCCTTCGGGGGATTGTAAGTATTAGAAGGAGGGTGATAACTGTCAGTAGGGGGATTGTAGCTATCAGAAGGTGAATGGTAATTGTCCTTTGGAGAAACGTAGCTATCAGAAGGGGAATGGTAATTTTCAGATGGAGTGTTGTATGTGTTTTTAGGGGGATAGTAACTGGCTGAAGGTGGGCTATAGGTGTTTATAGGAAGGCGGTAAGTGTCAGTTGGGAGATGGTAACTTTCAGAAGGGGGTGCATTGTAGCTATCGCCAGGTGGAGTATAGCTGTCTGATGGGATGTGGTAACTTTGAGAAGGATGCTGATAATTATTTGAAGGGGTGTGATAGCTCTGAAATGGAGCTTCATAACTATCTGGAGGCGGTTGATAGCTTTCTACAGGAGACCGGTAGCTATCGGGGGGAGGTGGGTAACTATCTGACGGGGGAAGGTAAGAATCATGTGCTGGAGGTGGATATATTTCTTCAGGCGTTTGATAGGTATGCGCAAAAGGATGATAACTTTCAGACGGCACACCATACCCACTGGACGGGGCCTCATACGGCGGTGGTTTCTCAACCGCCGGAGGGTACTGGTCGGGCGGGGCGTACGCAGGGGCCGGGGGCCCGTACTGTGGCGGCGGGGGGCCGTATGTTGGTTGATGCACGTACGTCACCGGTAAAACGGGCTCCAACGGCTTGAGTTCGATGCCATGGTACTTGTAGATCTCAAAGAAGGGCAGGGGCTTGACGGAGACGGTCCGGGACGCGCGCGCGGGCTGCGCGGGGCCCAGCGCCAGCGCCAGCGCCGCCCCCAGCGCCGCCAGCAGCGGCAGACGCCCGCAGCCGCCGCTCCCGCGTCGCTCCTGCGGCGGACACAACGCGCCATCAACCTCAACACCCCCTCACACATGGATACCTATTGTCCGACTTATGGATGGGGGCACACGAGCGTCGCGTATCAAACGTTAAAACGTGCGTATTTTCACGGACGTGAGGGACATTCCATATTAATTCAACACAGTTTTAATTAAAATTTTACCTCGCATTTTAGATTCAGATGAAACTTGGCATATAGGTAGTATGAATGAAGAATAAGAAATCTACAAATTTTGAGTAAAATATTTCCACCCGTTTGTGAAATAAAGCCATGTAAAATTTTACAAAATTGGGTTCCCGAAAATTTTTTAATTGATGTAGAACATCTCCAAATTAAGATAGAGAGCTGGAACAGGTGTATATAATAATAATAATAATAAGAAGAAGAAGAATGAGAATAATAATAATAATAATAATAATAATAATAAAAATTATGATAATAATCATAACAATAAAACAACACACCAACAAAAAAATTAATAATTTGTTTATATTAGGTCTAATTTGAAATAAAATGCATTTTAAATCAGTAAAATCTAGAGTAAGTAAATATTGTGTATTTTAAGTAAAGATTACCATATGAACCCATTGCATTCCCATGTTTAAACTTGTACCATGTGTTTGAAAACACATACGGATTATTTTAGAATTTTTTCAATTTTTTTGAAGATGAGCATTTTGAAAAACTCAAAATTAAAATTTTAAATTCAAATTTGAAAAACTTTCTGAACCCAACCCCTATTTAGTTGTATATCATGTAAAAGGCCATAAAGAAAGCTGCAAAATGACACCTGTTCCAGCTCTCTATCTTAATTTGTTCAGGTTCTACATCAATTTAAAACTTTTTGGGAACCCAATTTTGTAAAAGTTTACATGGCTGTATTTCACAAACGGATGGAAATATTTTACTCAAAATTTGTAGTTTTCTTATTCTTCATTCCTACTACCTATGTATCAAATTTCGTCTGAATCTGAGATGGTGATGTAAAATGACTGTGTTGATTTAA
Source organism: Acheta domesticus (assembly GCA_031308135.1). Lineage (NCBI taxonomy): Eukaryota > Metazoa > Arthropoda > Insecta > Orthoptera > Gryllidae > Acheta > Acheta domesticus. The sequence continues at coordinate 104,256,112 of JAHLJT010008446.1, forward strand.
TATGGAATGACCCGCGAGTACTCCGGAGCGCAACGGACGTCTCGCAGCGCACTTGAGTGCCATGCCCCGTTTGTTTCTGTAAACTCTGCAACGGACGCACTATTAACGTCCGTTTAATTTCACCCGTGTGCCTGTGGCCTATATGCAGTGATTTCCCAAGGCAAGGAGCTGGAAGAAGAGGGGGACACTATCATTCAATCGGAAGCTTCGTTACGACTTCAGTTTTTGGTATTGAAGCTCCCAATTGAATGACAGTACCCTCACAATTGACAGCCCCCTCTCCTTCCAGTTCTTGACCCTGGGGAGGCACTGTATTTAAATCGGACAATAGCAGCGATTCATTCAATTCAACAATTCTCCAGGCAGTATTAAGATGCCGTTTACCTCTGTAGTTAGTCGAGGTAAGTGTGTACTTTTGGCGAATGAAGAAATGTGTAATCGATAAGAGTAACACTGAAGCAAATTTCCGGTTTGATTTATTTTGAAAATTGTAAATAATTATGTATGCATCATACTTTATTTGATGTACACAATTATGTTTCCTTAAGATAAAATTTAGTTTTAGATATAAAATATTTCATTAAAAGAATATGACCACAGATTTTTACAACAGACAAAACTGTTTATTCAGATTGTCAGGTAGTAAGATATGAGTACACCTAGCGATGTTGCGAGGAATATTTTCCCCATCTTCAGGCAAAAAGCGGTACATAAAAGGAGATATAATCCAAAAACTTATCACAAAAAAAGATCACAAAAATTATTGTACTGAAAAAGTTCATCTGATAAAGTTCTCGATATAATAAAAAAATGTATATGGAGACTCACACTACATTTTTGCTCGTATTGAGCAAAAATGCTTCTGAAAACCTTTGTCAAATTGTGCACATCACGTAAAATTTAAGTAGTAAGTGAAATGCCAAATTTCAATATATCCTATATATACCTCATAAATATCTTTGTATTCCCGAAGTTAAATTATGTTTTCCTGAATTTAAAGCAATTTTGCGAAGTAATTTTTATTGAATGATAATGTAATATATAAAAACTCGCTTGCTTTATGAAACCAAGACATTATACCAAACAAATTTAGTTTATTATTTCTCATTTTCTTTTTTGCCCATTTTTATACACAATTACACTTATAATTGCCTTTGTGAAAAAATGCTGAGAGAAACATTCTTATAGAAATATACTTTTTCACAAAAACTGTGTGTTTATTTTTTGTCGAGTTCGAGAATTTAAAACAATTATATTTTATCAACTAGTGGAACCCGGCAGACGTTGTCCTGGATTCATCTCCCTCTTTCTCCTTCCATCTGCCTTTCTCTCTATCTCTCCCTCCCCCTCTCTCCCTCTCTCTTTGTCTCTTCGTTTCTCTCTGTCCCTGTCTCAGTTTGTCTCTGTGCCTATCTCTATCCCTCTCATTCACATTTACTTGCAGATTCTGCACGTCTCTGAGCAGGTGAGATAATATCGAGTAGCGACGGATCAGCAAAAATGTAATAGAATTTTCACGAAGGTCTCGTCTTGTAGATTACGGTATGAGAAACGATTCTTTGAGGCCATAGGCCTCAAAGTTTTAGTTTTTAATGCCCTAGAACGCTTCGTTTAGAAATTATTTAACGATATAGATTCAAACTGCTGCCAAGTGTTGCAGGTTGCATGTGACGTGAATATTTAGTGTTGTTCTACAGCGCCATGTAGTGGGATTACAACAGAATTAACAGCATATAAACCTTCTAGGTGAAAAAAGACGTAAAAGTGCCAACTTTCATGAAGATCGGTGGTCGCACGGTGTCAGAGTTTACACACACACAAACACATATATATATATATATATATATATATATATATATACATATATGTAAACATATATATACACACATATATACATATATATATTGTCGAGGTAAAGGGCACTCTATAAGCTATAGATGTCAATGGACTCCCAAATTTACTGAATTAACTGAATCACAACCAAATATTTGTAGAGATGAATACTTATCTGTGAAAATAGTTTTGCAGTTGTGTCAGTATGTCATGATAAAATCACAAATCGTAGCTTCAACAGACACAATCTGACGTTCTCCGATCAAATTGAATTGGTGTTTATTTCAACGAGAAGTAAATCTTTAAAAATTTACTATCAAAATTTTCGTGGCTGTCGAACATTTTACATTTTATTATAATCATTCTTTCTCCAATAAGAGCAGAAATTAAATAGTTAGAAAGGATATTACGATACAGCCAATCAAACGTTCTACAATAGAAATCGCCCTTTGGGACGCACCAATCCAGGTGTGCGCTACCATGGTCGGGCGGTGTCCCTCGTGATCAATAGTCGCTTCACCGCTGAGCAACACTGGCGCTAATATACATATGGCCCAACGGGATTTGATTTGGCAGCTATATTGATTCGGAGGTAATTTTGATCCAACATCGAACTCGAATTTTTGTCTCATCTTGCAGAATTCTTACTGCAGATTTCCGCATACCGGGTGATGATATTTACGTTCCCAGCATAACGTATGTTCTTAAAATTTAACGCTGAACCATGATTCCCATAAAACATGTGTTTCTGTAAAAATGTTCGAATACACTTGAAAGTCACCAGTTGATTACGATTCCAGGTGAAGTATTAAATGGTTTTGTTCTATGTCATGAAAGAAGTAACACCTGAAAACATCGTTTTTAATAAACATTAATTTAGTCATCAGAATAAAAGCATTATTCGTCATTTACTTCCATAACTTTTAGGGTCAATAATTCGTAAGGTTTCATTGAATATGTTCAGAATATTTCAGTCGGCAAAAATGTTTTAAAACATTCTCGTTCCAAGCGCGCGGTTCGCGAGCCGCCCAACTGCCGGGTATTTGGAAAATAAAAGTAAGAGAGTACATTTTTAATGCGAAAATACAATTCCGTGGTTGGTTACTTGCGGAGCAACATCTCTGGGCTATATTCATACTCGCGCTTCACACATTCACAGAGCCACCGCCGGTCCAATTTCGAGAACGGCAGCGGCGCGGCCCTCCCACTTCCGCAACAACAACTCGGCGCAGCACGGAGCTGCGCGCCGGCCGGGGCCAACGGCCGCCCTCCGCCTCGGCTTCCTGTGCCCCGCCGCTGCCCCTCGCCCACGGAACCTCTCGGGCGCCGCGCCGCTGCAGCCACTCTTTCTGGACGATTAGAGACTGCACTGACAGACGAAAGAGAGCATATTTAATTTTCAGTTAATTAAATGTCGCTGTGTAATATCTCTTGTCATGTAGCGACCATTGTAATTTTTTTTAATATTAGTTTGTATCTTTCAGGGAAACGATAAGGGGAAGGCACATACGGACAAGATGAATATACGCAATTTCCATGCCCGGGACCAGATTCGAACCCACGACCTTTCGAGGCAAGGCAGCCACGACCCTTCAGCCTCAGCGACTTCGTCCGTCCAGACCGGCTTTAATAATGTTAATTATAATGTTATAAATGTGTTAATTACTATTTGTTCTGTTTACTTGTAAAATACTAAATAAGCCTGTAATAAGTATCTTTGAAAGTTCAGTCATCAACACTTACTACTGGAAATCCTCACCCACCTGCCAGTACTGTGATACCAATTCTTATCTTTGAACACATTTTAACTCAATGTCCTATGTTTCAGTACAGCAGACCACACATACCTAGATGATGAGCAAAACCCTGAACTGATGCTATCATCCAACGACTATCAAAATAAAATATTAAAATTCTGTAAAAACAGCAACATTCTTAAAGAAATTTAATTGTAATAGGTGTATTGGTATGGATACTGGAAACTAATTCTGTAACATCAAAAATACATGTAATGTATATCTCTATATATTCATATATACTGTAATATCTGTAAATTTTCATATCTATTGTAAAGTTGCCATGTTAATATTGTAAAGTTTGTACTTAAAGTAGTCGCTAATGACCTCAGTTGTCGACGCGAACTTTAATAATAAATTTTAAAAAAAAAGTATCTCTGATTGATAGACCAAATGCTTTGATGGCTCCTTGTTGCTTTTTCTCTGGACATGAAACAAGTTTCACTGCGCCCATGTTTTTTGAGTTTCCCTTTTGCTCTATGTGTCATTAGTAGAACTGGGCGTGTGGATTGTGTTTTTGTCAGCAATACAATACAATCAAATCTGCACTTCATTTCCGATTCAAAAAATGTTTCTATTACTCAGGAGCAAAAATTTATAGTTTTCTATTGTTAACCACTCTTTCTTATTTATTCATATTTAAACTAAACCTAGTAAAGAATGGGGGTAAGGAATCTGGATCTCAGAAAAACGTACGCAGATTATACTTCTCCCCAAACATCACATAAAGATTTTACTATTTTTGACAATAAAAATATCAAATTAAAAGTACAGCCGTCCGCCAACGGATCCTTACCAAATCTGGAATACATTCGACCGCGTATCTCTCGGTTTCATTCGTCGATACAGGGCGCTTTACGGGAGATTGGGCGACACGTATGAGTCGTTAGCTTCCTATCGGGATGTACGCTGGTTCGAAAAGTGTAACGGCTTTTTTGTTAACATGGCACCATGAAACAAGCCACGAAACGTATTCCATCGTTTGCAACATTTACAAAAGCTTTTTTCATAAAACAAGACATTTCTGTATCAAGTCTGCAAAATCAGATTGTGTCAACCACCAGTAACATTTACGTATGTAATATTCTACATTCATGCTTTGGAATTTTATTTACAGTAATATTGTCCTAAAAAGCAGGAATTGTAAATTATGAAGAATGAAAAAAAAATTCTCTGCAGTTTTCTGAAAAGGAATATTGTGAATTTCTGAAAGGATTTATCGAGCCAAAATCAGTTTACCCTCCATACTCAACAAAATTATATCTCAAACTATAAACTAGACACGAAAAGACGGCCTGAGATTCTCGGCTCTGGGGTCATTAGAATTGTCATAGCCATTCTCAACACCTCACACAAAGATCAAGTACAAATATCTATGAATAGGGCGGAATTCAAAACCGCAAGCCTTTTGAGCGAGGCCATAATTCAGTAGGTGCTACGACATCATTTGTCAACCTCCGACACCCTGTGAACGAAATATGGGATTTTTCACTATAGATTATTCGAAATAATCAACAAGGACATGAAACTCTTCTGGATGGATGGATGATTCTCAGAAAATTTTTATTGATAAAATTTCCATTATCATAGTATATCACATCAATATTATGCAAAGTTAGTAACTCTACGGCGTTCAAGGAACCAGAAGAATTTCCTCCCAAAATTAACAGAGTGCGGATCGGCATGCGTCCATCTATGCTTTGAGCACTGAACGTTCCCTAGGATAAAAAGAAATATGATTCAGCCTCTGATCTAAACTGTGTTTTAGTAGGTAATTAAATACAATTGCAACTTTGTCAGTCTACTAGCGTCTATGCACATATTTCCTAACTTTTCACAATGACCAGTGGGATTTCTCCTGTCACTCTATTTTATTTAATTATTGAATTTGTAAAACATTAATCTCGAAATAGGAGATATATCTATGGTATACTTATTACATATTACATCCCGTACACTGGACTGAAGGGGAACAATGATATTTACGTTTATTGGTTTCCGTAACAATTCTTATTTCAGTTTTTATTATTTCATTTTATTCTAAAAAAATCATTAAGAAAGGACGTAAATCAAGAGAGAATTAGATATACGTTCAGGAGCAAAGATAAAGCATCTAAATATTTAGTCTGAAGATCAGCATGTCAAACTGCGCCTGCACTAGCTACTTGCCCGCTTGGAAAAGTCCGGCGCTCTTCCGAGCACAAGGCAACTTCCCCTGACTCCACTCTCTCATTTCACCTGCACATCCAGAAAGGTTGAACAACAAATGTAAGCCGTGGCGAGGATGCTAAGCGCGAATCGCGCTCGAAAATATCATGATAGATCTACCAAAAAAACGAGATTTGTGGCAGGTTTTTATGCATTACTAATTATCACTTATTTCATGTTTATTATCTTTTGAAATTCGACCTTGTATGATCATTTTCCCGAGGGAGAGGAATATGTTTGAAAGGCAAATTCTTTCCCTGTTTTCGTTTCGGGTTATTTTTTATTAAATTATTCTGTTATTTTGGTTGCGGAAATAATGTGAAATAAATTAACAAGAGACGGTTGTAGTCTATCTTCTCTTAATAAACCACCTCTTATATTTGTGTCATTCTTACGGGCGAGCAGCTCTGTTAACTGACAAGAATCTTTGTTTGTAATCTGAGCGTAAGAAGTTAATGCAATTATTGGTCTCTTAAATAAACGCGATTACGAAATAAAGGTTCTTTCAATTCAAAATATTTAATTTTATTTGCAATTACATTCAAATATTACTGATGTATTTCTTTGTAAGAATAATTTATTTTCTTAAGTAGAGGGAATAAAAATAAATGTTCCTAACTTTGAGGGAAAACCTATCAATTGGCTTCTTCAAACTATCATGAACCAGGAACACAGTAATGAACCGCCATTCAGGAGCAATTTGTACTACCGGTTCTTTCAAATTTCGCCCTAGATGCTCTGGACGTAGTGCCAGCAAACTCCAGTAAGCTAGTTACCTTGCCCGCATCCCTGACATGGCCGCTGTACAAAAAAAGTAATTGGTCGAAAATGAAATAGGTTTCTTTCTTATTTTAAACAATCTTCGCATGGGAAAAAGTGTTATTATCCATTCATAGAGGTGTTAATGTATTCATAAAATTCATTCATCCGCATGTGTGTGCGAATCAAAAATCTTTATTTTCATTGCTATAAATAAAACAATGCACATTTCCATTTATTTCTACCTTTCTTACTTACTTTTCAAGTTTCCAACGCATTAAAATAAGAACGTCGGCCCGGTGGCCAAGATCGCTAAAGCAGTAGTGCTATAGTGTTCTTGGAGGTTTGCAGGTTCGAGTCCCGCTTCAGGCATGGTAGTATGTTTTCGCCCTTTCACTTTCATCAGCATATTGTTTCATCATCATAGATACCATAACGTTAAAAATCAAATAGTGTCGCTAATGCCCTAGAAGTTGATACGACCTTAAATAACACAAAAAAAATAAAAAAAATAAGCTTGACAATCTGACCAACAGTTGTTTCCATTGCATCCCTCCTTCAATAAAGAACCCGCCACTTCAATAAGAGATCCTGACCAACATTCGATGTGTGTAACATCAGCGACACTTGTGGTTTGATGTATTTAACATTAACGATAACTGTGGCGCTACGGTGATCGAAGTCGTAGGACGACTTCTCTGAAAGGTGGTTTTCTGCGGTTTTCCTGATCGCTTCCGGGCGAATACCGGAGCAGCACCCTAGAATACGGGGCGCGAACTGCGTACGATCGTTCCTTCTGGATCCTATTCCCATTCCCATCCATTGATCCTAGCGATCACCTACCCCATTCCACGGAACTAGGAAACTTCCGACAGGTGACGGAAGCGACCATGGCCCGAACCGGGCTGTAGAACCCCAAAAGAAGAACGCGAGCTTGACAAATCCGTGTAATGGTTGTTTGTATTGCCTCCCTTCATCAATAACCAGGCGGGCGCGGCGCCTCGCGTGCCGCCGGGCGCCCCGCCCCCTGAGCGCGCGCCAACTAGTGCTGTCGCCGCCCGCCTCGCGTTACGCGGCGCGGCGCGGCGCCAGGGAGCACGGCCCGCCGCCCGACGCGTTGCGCATCCCGGTCGCGGCGCGCGCCCGTCGAAACCCTCTCGGCGGCCTACGGATTTGATGGCTATTATGAACGCCGCTTTCTCTGCCCGTCATCTCCGCCTGCCGCGCTTGTGTCGAGGGCCGTCTTCAGCCACGCGTTGAGGTGGCGTTTGTTTTGTTGGTTTTTTTTTCTAGTATATGCTCGCCATTTCGGGCTGTGCCAGATTATTTGGCTTTTTTTCGTTAGGAGAGGATTAAAAGTTTGGAAAAGAGTGAGATTTAAATTTGAGGGAATCGCTTCTTTGCACAATATTGCAAAACGGAGAGCACTTCAATATTCCATTCATAGATTACTGCCATAGTTTCCTTCGTTTTAAAAAATGTTGAAAGCAGGGATATTTAAGGAGACCTGACATATTGAACCTCAATGGTAAGACATAAAATGAAGCTCGATCACATAATTATCGATGCTTATAATCAGGATAATTTTCATTCGCACATTGAGCAGATATTGAGCATGATTCATTCTATTTTTCGTGTCCAACTAATTAAGTAAATTAATAGAATGAATTATTTTTAAGTACAAATTAATATAATCAATGAATGATAGCCTTTTCATTTACTGTTGTGAAATTTACATGATAATTTTGCGCGTTGCATCACTGCAAAGAAATATATAATATCAATGGAAAAAAATATCTAGGCTTACAGATTTCTTTTCAAAGCCTTCTTACAAATTTTCTCCATAAACTGTTCAAAGCTCTTGTAGTTTCCTTGACCAAGAGTACTGTAGTTGTGTTAAGTGAAGCTTAGTTTAAGTTATAATTTAAGGCATCAAATCACATGATAGATTTAATGTATTACTGAACTGTGTATTATCAAAAAATAAGTAAATAATTTAAAAAACTACTCAATCAAAATGACCTGGAAATATATTAAATAAATAACCAATAAAAATAGGTAATAATAGAAAAATTACGTCCCCTGAAAAATACACTCTCTAAACTTTAAAAAAGAATGTGTAATCACAATATTCAAATCAATAATCAGACCATCACTGCTTCCTCGTTTTTCGGATGCGCAATGTGTAGTAATATTGAAAAAATAATAATTGTACAAAACAGAACTTTATGATGGGTCATACGGGACCCTTTAGTTACGTTTCAAATAATCAAATTAGAAAATAAACTACAAATAGAGACCTTCAATAATTATATTACAGAGCTATCAGAAAAAAACGCCATGAACACAAAAGTAGCGGATTGTGGCCAAAAAGTTCACTGTACGTCGCTCAGCAAGAACGTAAACACTAATTGACGGTTCCCAAAAGACAAATTACGCCCACCTTAGACACATAGCATTAAGTTAGAATTCAAGAGCTCAAGACAAATAATTCAACTCTTTAGAACCATCCTTTTATACCAATTCAAATCACAACTTAAAAGAAATATTAATGAAGAAAAATTCACTAGAAATTCGAGGGAGCTACGCATGAAATGAACTACTCCTCTGCCTATGCCTTACCCCAGTTCATGAAGTATTTATTATATGTGTACTCTGTATATATCTGGAAACCCTGTATGATTGACCAGATAGTAAATAAGTAAAGAAAAAATTAAAAAAGGACATAAAGCGTTGACGATCACCAAAAAAGCATTTTATCGGACCAAAATATTAAAGTTAAAAAGAACGTATGTGTCATAATGAACAAAACCATGTGATGTTTCACCCCAGTGCGCCTACATCAAGCCTAAACCTCTGTTCCCTCTGCCTGAAATTTATGAGCGCGATTTGTAAATTTATGATCATCGGTAACTCAGTACTAGCAACTTTAACATAAATTTACGAAGCAAGCCAAACTTCAGGTAAGAGGGAAAAAATCCTTCTCCGACCTCCACATAAAAGTCGCGAGGGCCAAAACGAACGAGTGTACGGGCGTGCTGGCAGCGAGTCGGAGGGGGGTGGATTGGGGACGGCGGAGGAGAGGGGGCGTGGAAGGGGGTGCGCCCTGCGCCAGGCTGGTCTTCCTTCTCTCTCACCCCTGCTTCACAAGCGACTCTGTAAATACACCGTGGTTACGCGGAACGTTCTTTTGTTCGACCGCTGTTGTGTGCAAATGAGTCTCCATCTCCGCGATTTTGTAGAGAGCGCTTCCTGGCTGTAAAGTTCTCGTCGCTACTTCATTTTCCGGGAAGCTTTTCGACGCGCTGGGAAACTTACTAACAGGGGGTAGTGATATGGTGTTCTCTGGATTTATTTATCTTACCGGAAGTGTTTGTATTTCGCGTATCTGATGTTACTCCTTACATAACCGCTGTGAATAAACGATGTTTAATGTAAAATCTGGAATATTAAAGGTCTATGTGTGTGTACTTTGAAATTAAATTTTTAAATCTTAAATGTTTGCTATTTAATTACATATGAATTACTGATTTCGTAACACCCAAATGCCCCACAATAGTGAGAGGCTGTAAGAGGTCCAATAAATTTGCTCTCCTCAAACTGCCGGCTGCATAGGGTATTCTGTGTTATTTTCTTCATATTGTCGAATAAGCTCTAATAAGTGTATTTTCAGGAACAATTGTACGATAAAGTAAATTAATAAAAAGTTTGTCGTTAATAGTTCTTTATTTTGTGCAAAAATATTAAATTCGAACAAAATGTGTTATTAATAAATAAATTAAACACAAATAATTCAAACATTGTATATGAATAATTAAAATAAATCGCTATTGTTTAAGTAAACTTGAAACAAGATGACATTTTTCCTTCCAGGCGGAACTGTGTTCAGTAGTATCATGTCCACATACGGTGTGTAATCCACTTACAATCTTAGCACGATACTATCATTCGAACCTGAGGAGTACATTGGCTCACAAAGCAGATATTCGAGCGCACGTGGCGTGTTAGTGCCCACCGAAAACCTTTTCATTATCCATTGCAGCAACTCTGATAAATATCTGGTGACCCTCTCCGCACACACTACGCGGCGAATTTGGCAACAGCCGCTGGCAGCTCATTGCCTCCCAGCGGGCGGCGCGCGCACGCCCCAGCGCGCGCTCGTAATATCGCGGAGCGCCGGAGGATTCGGGAATACCAAGCAGGGCGCGCGGGTGAAAGCGGAACCGCAGCTGAACAAGTCCGCCGCGGGCCCCAGCTCTATGTCCGGCGGCGACGTTCAGGCGAAGAACCCCGCCCCAGGGGCCACGGTTCTACTATACTTCCGTTTTTCTTTCTTGGCGCACGGGGGTGTGTCAATAAAAAGGAATATCTCACGGTATTTCGCGTCGTTCTCCGTTGTGCCGCCAGGAAACGCATGATCGCCAGCACTGCTCGATATCATCGCGATCATGCAACTTCTAGTGACACAACTGAGAACGACGCGAAATACCGTGAGATATTCCATTTTAATGGCACACCCCCGTGCGCCTAGAAAGAAAAACCGCAGTATACTATAGTGCGATTTTTATTACTTTGCCTCTCAAGGCCTGTCTTCATGATGGAATATGTCCATGGTATTTCCCGTCTTTCTCAGTCGTACCGCTAGAATATCGCATGATCGCGACCAGGCCGGGCTTGCGATTATGCGACATCTAGCGGCAAAACTGAGAAAGACGCGAAATGTCGTGAGATGTTCCATCATGGCCACAGGGGCTTGAGAGGCAAAATTATAAAAATCGCACGTTAGGCACAAATCTGCGAGATACTCCGTCTTCCATAACATGCTCCCTTTTCAATGGCAAAATTATGGTTGATATTAACGGAACCATATATTGTAATGTCAGTGCACCGAGCGATCTTTACGAAATTCCATTGTAGATTTGTTAAAACTGAATTTGTTAAATTGGAATTGCTTCATATTACTTACATCGAATTGAAATTAACGAAAATTATATTTAAATTATATTTGCTTGTTTCAATACTTCATAATTCATTCCGTATTTTTTCGCAAGCTTCTATTGAAATAAATTTTTGTTTATTACATATTAGGATTACTGATAAAGAACTATAAATAGAACTGTAAATTTACTTGAAGAGGAAATATACTTAAATATTGTTTTTAGATCTTACAATTTAGTAAGGATGTCTTAAAACGTTAAAGACGTAGACAAACGAGTAAATCATGTTATGCAGAGTTCCATCAGGGTTTCAAATTTTGTTTCCCATTCTGGGTGTATTGAATTATGCTCCATAATACGATAGAACACCACAGTATTCTAAATAAAAACTCCATTTTCTACATTAAACAGTTATGGTGAAAAGTTGAGTTTAAAATCAAATAATAAAAACAAAACAAATATTAAAATATTAAAACAATCTAATTAGCAATTATACCCCATAGTAAAGTAATGGGTAACTAATAAATTATACATTCGTGGAATCATTTGAATCCCTGTGATGATTCAATGGTGTTCTAAAGACCCTAGTTTGTGTTGCAAGGTTTGATCTACGATGTTCTCTGATGCAGCACGTGCTGTCTGTCAGATCTGTTCACAATGTGCATATGTCTTTTTGGCAGCATTGCCCCTAAAGCAGATATTTAATTTAAATCACGGTAATACATACTCCTCTGCCGAGTTTCCCTACTTTGACTTGCAAAACCACCCCGTGCAGAAATGTGGCGGCAGTGACTCACCGGGATGGAATTTAGAACGTGGAAGGATATGTTCGTCGACTTGGCACTCGCAGCTTCCCGAAATCCTCTTTATACGTTCTTCAGTCGTATTGACGGTATCATTGAGCTTTCAATGAACATTTTGATTACTAAAACCGTTATTTATTAAACATATTTTTGTCTTTTTTAAGCAATATACTATTCACTACGGTGGTCTCATTTTAAAACGCTTATGAGTTTTAATTGATGCCTTTAAATAGCAATATTTAATACCAGAGGTATTGACTATCACAAAATAAATTGACACTTTTGACATCTTCCAAATCAGGCTGCCCTATTTTCAATATTAGGTTGTCTCGACGAAACGCCATTACTTCAAATTTCTTAATTGCACAACTACACCATGGTAAACTGCAATGAAAATATTGATTCAAGATAATGAAAAAGTAATTAGCAAACGTATCGAATAAATTTATTTAATTCAGAACGTGTAAACGTACTGGAAACTTGAAACCAACAAATATTTTTTTCTTCCATGCCAGGTAACTTTTATTTCCTCTATACAATAAAAGAGATATCAATATTAGAAAAATTAATTTATTTTCGAAACGACGAAGAAAAATTTGAAACTCGCGGAACGCAGTTTCGCGACGCCCTATCGAATGACCAAGATCCGAATTTTTCGCCAGAAACGCAGCTCTGTTAAGTCAAGATTTGGTATTCGCTCGCAAGCGCGCGCGCCTTCCTCCGGCGCCACTCTAGATCACCCGCCGCCCTGACCTCGGCGATCTCCCTGCAGCGTGCGGCCGGTGCCCGCCCACCGCGGGCTCACCGAAGCGCGCGCACCCACACGCCCGCTGCGTAAGCCGGCGGGGGTGGGGGAGAGGGGGGCGCGGAGGTCGTCGAAGGCGCACAACGCGGAGCGAGGCTGGTCGCCGGGGGCGGAACGCGGGCCCGCCAAGGGGGCGGGCGGGCGCCTGAGCAATATCCCATGCGAGCCCGCCCGTCTCCACTTCGTTTCCGGTGGGCGCCGGCGATTGCGTCTCCGCGGAGCAATTTGCGCGGGCGCAGCGTGGCGCCATCGCGGGGGCGGCGAGGGCGGCGAGGAGGAAATAAAAACAGTACAACCAACAAACCACAAACACACCACCAACAAACACGGCGAGGATGGCGGCGAGGAGGGTGGCGAGGGCGGCGGCGAGGGCGGCCCCGCAGGCGACCGGCGCTTCGATCCGCGGCGGAGCGCCGCGTGGGCGGGCGGACAAGCGTCGCCACAGGGCGCCACGCGGCGGCGTCCTACAGACGCCGCACAATGCGTTGATCGGTGCCTCACACCTCGCGCTCTTTCGTTGTTCTTTGCTTTGGAGGTTAATGCTCGACATTCGCGCGTGCACACAATAGACTAACCATACAGAACAGAATTTTTGCTCTTGCATGTGGTTGTCTACAAGATAGTATTTCCCTTTTGCTCGTGAGATTTATTTAATTTTAATTGTACGTAAAAAACACCACAATGCTCCAGAAGCTGAAGTCTTAAATGAATAAACTACTCGTAAGTTCAAAGAAAGGTGCATGGATTTATAAGTGTTGCATGGACTTTAATTTACTTGATACTCCGCTCTCACAAATCACACTCAGGATAATTTTGTCAAATTCGGTTTGAGCAGCCAACATTTTCAGAGAACATAATTCATTTTCAAATAAAGTTATTTTTACTTATTTTGACAAGTAAATAAGATAAATAAAGAAAACGTGAACTGTGGTTAAATAGTATAATATCAATTAAGTTATGTGACATCTTTTCTGATATCCTGCGCATCTTAGAAGAAGAAGCAAGGCGAAGAAAATGAGAGTAATACATTATTTTAAGAAAATAAATGAAAACATGTTTATTGCAAAGTGGGGACTATTATTACTTTTTTGCTGAAATTAATATGGAAGTTTATACATTAAACTAATAAATTCGAGGTATTAAATTTGGAATATTTTATATTTCATTTATGTACGTAAGGGCAGTAATGTTGTACTTTCAGAGATCTTGTAGCATTTGTGATAGATACGTTTTTAAAGGACTTTCTTGCAAACATAATTTGTCACGGAGACCAAGAGAGGTTATAAAAAGTAATTGCTTAAATAAAGGGAAATTCATATTTCTTGCAAGTTTTCATACAGAATCACATGCAATGCGCATAGCATAGACGAGTTCACGAGTAAATTTGTTCCACCTAATTTATCATTCAAATTATTCTAAGAAAAAATAATAAGTTGGTCAAACTAGAAAAAAAGTCTAGTGTTTGAAACACTTTCCAAAAAGTGTGTAATTTTGTTCAGATAGCGTATAGTTAAAAACAACATACCAGCTTTAGGATGGTTGTTTGCCTATTCTTCGCAAACAACCCTTTGTATCACATATGATCCATAATGAATAAACAAACTCAACCGAAATCCAAAGATTATTGAATTAAATATCACATGATTCTTCAATTTCATAATTAACATTTAATTTGTATTTTATTTAAGTAAATTAATTTTTTACCTTCTAAAGTAAGACACGTTCCATTTTTTATGGATATGAATTTTCCATTAAGTGTAAAGCAAAGAAATAATTATTGTGTGAATTAGGCAAAACAACACAATATTGACATCGGGGTATGCTGTTGAATTAATTTTCGTAAATGCAATTTACATCCCTGATATATAAAAAAAATAAGATTAAAAACAAATATTATTATAAACACGATCAAATAGTATAGACACTACAATTACGTAGAAATAAGGCGTCAGTAATTTATTGATATCACCCACTCATAAAAGAAGTTGCGTGATCCATTAATGGAGACAAATTGGCGATCTTGTTTTGGGAGATTCCAGTTCGTCTAGTTCAAATATCTTATGGGCTTCTTGGCCCGACTACAGGTCCCTTGGCTCCCTTTGTCTTCGCAGGCATGTAGCCCTAAAAATACGCTTTGAGAAAAACATAGGGGTTGTTTTCTGTCGTTTTTTGCGATGCTTCGCATTTCCTCCTCCGCAGAACTATCTACTCGGCGTGAACCCACATACGTCGCGGGGCCAGTCGTGTGTCTGCGCGTGGAGGGGCGGAGCGGGCGAGTGGCGGGGTGGGACGGAGCGACGGCGTCGGCGGGGCGAGCTGGCGCTGTCGGCGGCACCCTTGCCGATAAATCATGAGCCATCTTCGTCGCCCCTCCCTTCCTTCGCCATCACCCACGCAATCCTCGCAGCATTAGAGGAAATGACGTGTTCACAGACGCAAATTTGACGTTGAAGATGCGTTGCGGAATCGAAGCGCCCAGGCATGCATTATCCCTCGATTTGGAACGCGCGCTCCAAACACCCCCCCCCCTTGAGGTGGCGCTTCGTCTTTGAAGCCAGATGCACAGGACGCTACTCTGATTGGCGCGTGGTGGACGCGAAACGAACTACGACATTGTTATCTTCTTCTCGACACAACAATTTAATATTAAACGAAATGTGAGATTTGGTGAGAAGGAAATATATTCTTAAATCTCACTATTTTATTAACATAACAAAAGCATGTAGAAACTAATATTACTTTAAATAATCATTATAAAATATATATAATTATATTTATAAACGTTTTAGAGGTTTCCGTTGATTTCCAATTTTCTACTTTTTCCTGCTTTAAATTTAAAACTGCGCAATTTCCAAATGTGCAGGCAAAATACGTTTTAAAAAAATGCAAATCAAATATGCTTCCTTTGTTGCCTAAGGGGTGTAACGTTAGCATAACTAAAATTACATTTTTTATCAGATAAGATACATAAGGCGCTAGAATTAACATTTTAGTTCCTCTGAAATTGATTGTTATTACTATTATTATTATTATTATTAAAAAATTCTCAACAACAAAATATTTTGATGTGTTATTTATCATTTCTGACGGGAATATACAAATCTGACGGGAAGACAAAAGATGTGCTCCATTGCAATGAAAGCTAGTCTAGTAATCATTATTATCGATTTTCAACTACCTAGTATTCTGTTCTGTTTCTTTTCATGTACAATTTCCCCGATAGTAAAAAGTATCCTTGAAGTTGTTATATCTACAAAATGTAAAAACATTTTAATAAATGTGGTTAATTGTACAAAATAATTATGACTAATTAAAGCGAAAATCAACCTGCACTTTTAGATAATAGTATTTAACGTGATAGTATACATGAACCATCATACAATCTTTTCCTGATCTCGCTAACGTCCACAACTTCTGAGAAATTAGTTCAACCGTTTTTGCTCACTGTTACCGTTCACTGTTACTTAAAATCCCTGCAGAAAAAAATTTTAGATAGTCAAATTTTTAATAAAACACTTTGTGTTTTAATGTTTAGTTGCATGAACCTAACAATTTCCCCATTTAAAAGAACAGCAGTGCGAAAGTTTATCAATATGTTTATAAAATGTCAAGCTACAGACTTCACAACATGAAGAGGACTATTTACATATTCATTTGAAACAACTTTGGGGATTTATCTCACTGGAAACATCGGTTGACCACATTATTGTAGCAATATTGAAACTACTTAGTGCTGTTTAGAAAATTAAAATTCCTCTCGATAATCATAATTGTGTCCAACATGCTCTTCAGGACGGCCATCGAAAAATTTCCTTTCACTTACATATCCATAAATGTAGTGTAAAGTCTACTGTTACTATTGAGATGCACAACACAGAAAAATAAAAGTAAAATCAAATCACATGAGTGAAGAAGCAACTTACTGAATGTGCCATCCTACAGGCAGGCAGCTGCCTCGAGCTGCTGGGCTCTCCGGGCAGTGTCGGCCTTGAGCACTGGACGCACTCCAGATTGCACTTGCACTGATAATGGCGGCGCACGTTCGTCTTGCCTTTATATAGCTTACAATGGAAAATATGGCAAAGCAACCCCTGCCGGTGACCTACTGTCTGAAATAGAAGACGGCGGTAACGGAGGAGAAGGTAGCGGGTAGCCCAAATTCCGGGAGCAGCGGAGAAAGTCGGTACCACCCAACAGGATCTATCTAGCTTCACTTTTCTCATCCGATAAACACGAGCAGTTTCTTCTGTCCTTTTATTAACATTGCTAGCTGACACCGACTTTCGAAGTCGTACCGATTACTGCACTTTCTTTGCACATGGAAAATTTAGTGAAAAATTGTGAACTCCTGAGAGATTGCCCGCTCTATTTGTGGACTGCATATTGACCTTCTAACGAATAGTGACAATTTCAATCTTTCACAATCCAATTTTTTATTGATCGTCTACCTTAAGACTCCTAATGATGTTTACTTTTATTACTCAATATGATTATTTAATGTCTTTAACGTCTTACTTGGATAGGAAATGGGTTTGAAACATATGTTACACATTTAACATCGCACTGCAAGAAAATAATAATTGGCATTCATTAATGGAGATATCATATATATATTTAATTTGTTCACTAAACAATCACTTATTTTACGAATGAAGGTACGTCTTGTAAAGTTTATTAAACAATTTGCATAAAAATCTCGTTATGCAACTTTTAAAGAAACATGGGGACCATGTAAAGATGTGACCTACTTGAACATGAACGGCTATTCAGTGGCTATAAATCGTCGTCATATTCTTATGTCTTTCGGCGTATTTACGACCTACATCTTTCTCTCCACGTAGTAATCTTGGGAGGATTTGCAGGCAACCGGGTTGCAAGAATAGTGTCTCACACTCTTGTGGTTGAAGAGGGATGTGTCGAGACATTATTCAATTTTTAGAATCCTCGTGTGGTTGTCCAACTGTTTTCCTTGCACCAAGACATTAAATTGTACTCGTAAATGTTTAAACAAATTTAAATAATTAAATATTCATTAAATGTCAAATATAGTTTTTAATGGTTTTCAGTAAAATAAATTAGTAAATAAATAAAATAAAACATTTCGTCAGAACCATAATTGTATTACAAAGTGTGACAAAATTACATATTTGTTGTTACATAGGAAAATCAATGAAAATCCCAAATGTGCAATTAAAAACTTTTTTCTTCTTTAGGTGTATGAAAATATGCAGGCACAGTCCCTTGATATCTCTCCAAACTGATAGTATGAGGCAGTGTCTATATATATGGTTGGCACTGAATAACAGCTGATTTCAATATGGCACCCTGATCCAAGATACACCAAGGAGCAACACCGTGGAGTTATTAGATTTTTATGGAGAAAGATGTTGATATTCACCAGAGAATGGAGTCAAAGTACGGGACGCCTTTTTGTCACAGCGACAAGTGTACGAGTGGTGTATAAAATTCAGCGAAGGTACAACTTTTTTAGTGGTGCTCTACGTCCGGACCAGGCTCATAGTGATGCGACAGAGGAGACTATAGTATCTGCTGCTGGAAAAGTCATGATGACTTTATTATAGGGTAAGAATGATCACATTCAGAAACAATACATGCCCCAAGGTACCACAGGAACCAGAGGACAGACACTCCAACCTTCTCAAAAACATTTGACGTCACCAATATACACAGAGTGGAGGCGTTTGCTGAGTGTAGGGGTTGTTTTTTCAACATGATAACGCCAGTCCTCATTCATTTCGTGAAACTATGAAAACAATCGACCTACGCTTCCAGTGCCTCTCCTATCCGCCATTCTCACCAGATTTGTCACCGTCAGCTTACCATATCTTTGGTCCAATAATGACTAACTTTGAGAGCAGAAGTTCAAGTCTGATCAAAACGTCCAATCGGCGGTGTACAAGTGTCTATGACGTCAACCAAACAACGATTTCTTACGCGGTATCGAAGCACTTTCTATCCGATGGCGTAATTGCATTAAATGTGTGAGAGAGTATGAAGAAAAATAATGTTCAAGGAAACACTTTCTCTGCAGTAAAATAGTGGGAAAATATTAATTGCGGTTTTCATTTGATTCTCCCTCGTGTAATAATAATAACAACAATCACAATAAATTTATCAATCCGGCCCGGGTCACCGAGGTAGCTAAGACTGAAGAGGCGTAGTTGCCTCGTACCTGAAGGATTACGGATTCGAATCCCGCCCAGGGCATGGATATTTGTGTCTATATTCGTAATTGTCCATTCACCTTTCATCTCCATCATTGCATACCGCACCCCCCAGGGTTAACAATCTTGGGGTGTAAAAATGGATTCAGTATAGAAATATTGACCCCTCATCCAAAAATAGTCACGTGCACTTTCCCTCGAAAAAAATATGACGTCGGCGTCAATGGGTACAGTTGCACGTTTGCGTAGTTCTAAGATGACCAATTCACAACTAAAAAATAAATCTATCAAAATCATGTTCCTACGAAAAAACCTAAATAATGGAGTACAATTAGCGCTGTTTCTCAAAAATATTCCCAAATATCTTCTTAAAAGTCTCACAATGGTGTCATTTTATGTAAAAACTATTCATACAGTACCGTATCGTATTACATATCTAAACAGGAAATAATCTATGCACGAACATGTTTCTTAAAGAAGATGCCGTAACACAGTATAACATTTGGAGCACGGGATACTGTAACCTTGCACTCTTCTCATTAACAGATTCTATTATTCTTGAAATTGGTAGTAAATAACGATTTAGACGGTTTAATACCATCATTCTACAGAGATGAAGAGGACAGCGGATAATAGAAAGTGGCAGCGACACAGCACATTATTGCCTTTAGAATGGTGATGATGATGATGATGTCCACCATTTGAATAGCTCAGCAAATGATTACAAAATGGATGGAATTTTAAACCACGAAATGAAAATGTTCATATTACTCTCTAAAGTTATTATTTGAGTAGGAAATGCAAATGCTTCAGACGTATATTGAAATAAATTACAATTATCTTCTTTGCCTCACTATCACATTTTCAGAAAAACATTGTGATCACTATAGCTAAGTTTCTGCATCAGCCTTGTGAAAAGAACACTCAGATTGAAGATTATCAACTGTATTGTAGAATTATTGTTTTAAATTTTATTTGTGAATTTTTTTACCAGTGTTTAATTTTTGTTGTTTCAATATCTGTCATAAAAGTGCACTTTTATTAAATTGATAATCAAGAAAACACCTATTTAATTGTGAGAGAACTTAGGCTAAAATATGTAAAAAAAATACTTTAAAAGAATTTTCAAATGCATTTGTTTAACTTGTGTGACATGAATGGACCGAGCAGTCTACCTTACTTAAGCTGAAATATTATGGCGTTCAAAATAACGTGCAGTTAAAAAAAAGATCAAAACGATAGTGTTATAAATCTTTAGTTCTGGATTTAATAAAAGCATACGAAACGGAAATGAAAGAGAAAGTTGATTACTCATCCCAGTGAGCGCGGTGAGCGGTTTCACTCTCAGTTGGATACTACAGTTCGTCCTCATCGCATCAAGTGCACTATACCCGTTTTGCAAGGAACCAAAATTTATGTTGTCGTATTAAAGATGAATTTTCACGTATTTTCATCACACCTCTTCAAAATAGCCAAATGTACCGATAAAAAAACATGCTAGGGTTTTATATGGTGTGGGTTATACAGATGTTACTTTAATTACTATTATTATATAAATCGGCAACTCAGTTTGTTCTTTCTTTGTAGTGGTAAGAGTAAAGCATACAATAAGATGAACGATCAGAGAAGATGAAATTCTCTACTGGGGCCAAATGCTGCTGATCATGTGAAGAGTCTGTTTTAACACTAACTAACTAACTAACGAAAGAACTAATTAACTAAATAAATAAATAAGCGGCTGGTAGGTCATAACTCAATCCTTAGAAATTCTTTCAGCCCTGAGTGCGTGTGATTGCGCGACTCCACCAATAAGAGTTCCACTGAACCGGTTGGAATATAAAGACGAAGAGAGAGAGAAAGAGAGAGAACATTTAGCAAAGGCATATTATGAAGACAGATCCCCTTTCTAATGTACTGTAAGTGTGCATTGAATTGGGCTTCTTTTATCGGATAGTCTTAAACCTTTTACTCGTACCTCCGACAATATTTTACTTTTCTTCATAGACGGTAAACGGTATTGGTAAACAACGTAATAATTTTATCGAAGCTACTCCATTTAGTAGCTTTGTAGATGATAAAAAAATAATTAATGTTCCACAGTTCATCTTATTTCTAGAATTTCAGATATTCATTTGTTGTTAATGTTTGCATATAGGTTCATTTATTACATGCGCCAATACTACAAATACCAGGAAAATGAGAAGAAAATGCAAAGCAAATAATTAATTTGTCAATATGTTATTTTGTTAATCAAAAAGGAAGAGACAAAGAGAACAGGAGTCAGAGAGTAATATAAAGGAGAGACGAAAATCGAAGGAAGTTGAAGAGGAAAGTTGGGGAATAGTGAGGTTTCCAACTGTACAAGAAATAGGAATTTTATGACATGTCAATCGAAAAGAAACATGAAAATCTCCAATCTCCGAGGCTCTTTATATTATTATTATTATTATTATTATTATTATTATTATTTGTTTCGCGGATCGGTCATCACGGGCCACGCGATACGTGCATCCCACCGGGGCTCAGACTTTGATTATCGGGGTAGGTGCACATTACTTTTTCTATTAGGGGAATCAGTATTTTATTGCTGATTCCATTTTTATACCATAGGGTTGTTAGCCCTGGGGGATGGGATGAAATTATGACGATGATGAATGATTAAAGAGACACACATAAACATACAGAGAAAGGCACAACCATGCCCAAGGGTGGACTCGAACCCGTGATCCTTTGGTCCGAGACCACTAGTGTGCTACTTGTTTAGCGATCTCGGCCGTCGGATCGGCATTATTATTGTTGTTATTATTATTATAATAATTATTATTATTATTTTCAAAACGCTTAATTTTATTACTTTTAGTGTAATGGTACAATCAAAATGCGACGAGGTACAAAGGGTCCGGGCAGGGTCAGCAATTGGCAGTGGTGTACCCGAGACGACGCAAAGCGGCGTGACCGGTTGGGAAAAATGGCGTTATCAAACCACGAGTAATGTTTCGTTGCGAGAATTCTTATCTGAAATAGGCAGTTTTAATGCGTAAGCGAAATGAATAGATGAATGAAGTGTCCCATGAGACTCAATGAAGATCAATGATGCTCAATGAAGTCCACTCAATATGGGGAATATCATCTTATTTTCCGAATTTCGAAGGAATGAAACTTTCTGTTCTGGTAGTTTACAAGAATGTCAACAGCCACCTGTAAATATAATCTATTGAGGTGGTATATATGGTAAGTAGGCCAAATCGGGGATCTAGAAAACACTTCATTGATCAGAAGTTCGCCATCCATCGTGCTGGTCACATCGTGGTGGTGCGTTATTCACTTCGAAAAAACAAACCAGACATCTGCAAATCTTCCCGCTCCCTGCTGTATTTATGCTCATAGTCATAACTATGCATAATGATCTTGCCGCACCGCTCGGGTCGCGCAGCATTGCGTTGCGTCGTGTCCTGTCTGTACCCTAAGTACGATGTGAATTATACGGGGTGAATCATATAAGTCATAACTGCCCGTTTATCTTCTCATTCGTGAAAGATACGTTGATGCCGTTCGCGCGGTCGGTAATATACAGCGAATGTTGGAACGGCATAAGATATTTCTTCTCGGAAATATTTGTTTACAACAAAAATATAGGGTCAACGTATATTTTTAAATGGATCTTCATGTACATTTTGATTTGTTCAGAATGAACTTCAGAAGATGATTTCAAATACGTGCATATCTTTGCATTGAAACCAATTGGATATTTTTGTGAAAATAATTGTTTCTTATGTGGTTTTCTCTTGAAATTATGTGATACTGAGAAATTTGCCCTACATTTTATTTTACCTCATCTGTCTTCGAGACCAAACAACCAAAGCTCTCAGTAGAACAACTTGCTGTCGTAAGTCGTAATGACCCTGACGAAGAATTCCAAAAACATGAACGTCAATGCAAAGTACTGATTATAATCGGTATAATAAATATATCTGAGCACTTTGCATCGCCATCATCTTTCTTGAGGCGACCCACTTGACGTTTTATCGTTACACGCCCCTGGTTGCAGCGACCCCTGCAATCGTGATGTCACTTTTACATTAGCTGGGAAACCGAGGAGATAAACAAAGAGGAACGAGAAGGAAAAGGAGGAAATAAAGAGAAGAAGAAATAAAAGATGAAAAATGAGGAGAAGAAGAAAGTGGAGAAGAGTTATTGGCTCAGCCCAATAGTGTGTGCTCTGTAAAGAATCATGAATCCTGCACATTCTTATTTCTCGCTTGTGACAGTAATAAATTATATACAAATAAATTTACTATTTTAATCGAAAATGCGATAATAACATAGATCTAGAACGTTGCTCTAGCATAAGAAGAAGTACTTCTTTAAATCTGATGCTCAGTAATGACCTCCGATTATATTTTCGTAAAGCAGATAAACCCGTACCTAAAACATTCCCTGGGTTCTCGCTATAGAGTCAAGGAAAAGTCGACGGCCAAATGCTTCAACAAAATGAAAATTCAGAATTTGTCAAAATATTTTTCGTTTAAATACAAAGATATACATATATTTGGAATCTTCTGCCTAGACCCATTTTCACAAGTCAAAACAATATATGGTCTCATTAAAAAATTGCAGTTGATTCTATCTTTGTGATAAAATTGGGACAAAGATACAGAGTTGAACTATGTTGAAACTACTGAATGTAGTACCGGTCTATGCCATCAATAATTGATGGACAATTATTGTACAAGTGCTTTTTTCTCTTATCACTTGTAGTTGGGAAGTTGAACTGGGTTTTATAACATTCGATTCACCTTGCACATAAATTTAGACTTTCTTTAAAAAAACAGATTTGTAATTACTAGGGGCGGATTTGATGACGTAAAACATCACCAAAAATGATCAATAGAATGCTATTAAAATGTTTTTAAAATGCCCTCAAAGTGAAGAAAAATTACGTAAAAAATGTGATGAAAACCAGTTCCGATGAACAACACAAGCTTTTGGTTACGTTACTGAGTAATAGAGGCTGCGTCTATTCGTGCAAATGAACTTAGCTTTCAAACTTTTGGTTTGGACAGTTCTTTACCAAGAATTCTCTGTCTTTATATATCCCGAAATCGGCTGAACCTACAATGGTGCTGATAGGCGTTACAGGAACCTTAGATTACATACCCACAATGTCTGATATTACAATTTTTGAGCGAAAAAATCGAATAGACTATTCGGGAATTCTATGGAGAACATTTGTTACATCTCGTAAATCTTTTCTGGAGCAAGTACCATTAATTTGATATTAAAATCGACGAAATCAGCAAAAAAATGCATTAAGAATGATGGAAAAAAGTAAAAAAATAATTATTAGTCGAAATCGACTAAAACTGCAAAAAATGACATAAAAAAGGGTTATAGCCTTTTGCCATAACATAAAAATACTTTTTAAATTAAACTGCGTTCTTCTAAAGAGAAAAGAAAAAAATGACATTTCATTAAAATTCGCCCCCTAATAATTACAGTATGCGTATGTGTCTACACTCCGAGCCCCATTAACCATTATTTTGACCATGTCATACATATTTAGGCAGTTCCTGATTACATGATGTCGTTCGTACGCTGCAATAGCGGCAGGACTCAAAAAATCATGTCTTGAAATAAATGAGTTTGAACTTTTCACCTTGTATTGAAATGCATCATTATTGCATTCACATTTCTGGAATTTGTTGGTGGAATATTGTACTCTAAGAAACGCTGCTGTTGTTTCTAGTGAGGAAGGCCAATTTGCAATTCTAGAGTGCATTAACTCAAAATTCGTTTTTTTTTTATTGTTTTCTTAGATGTGTCACTATTGCAGCCCACGAGCGATTTGGTCTTCAAGAAAATAATGCACAACTTAGCACTGTGTAAATATGTGGAACAATGCAAGAAACGCGCAGCACGAGGTTGATATCTCAACAAAGAAAAAGACGAAAACGCTTCTTTATTTTGAAGACAACACGCCCTTCAGAAGCGAGTTCGACGCCGTCAGCCGGGCTCAGGGTCGAGGCCCCGAGCGGCCATCGTCTCGACTACTCCTTTGCATGAATGAAGCGGCTCTTGGCACGATCTTGCGTTCTCTCGTGCCAACTCTTACTCCAGAACGCGTCCGGCCGCGTAATCACGGCCTCGCGGCCAGCAGCGCTCGTGCGGGGGCGGGAGACGCGGGGCGGGCGGAGGGGCGGGCGGAGGCGCTGGCGGAGGGGCGGGAATGTCAGTCCCGGGACGCGGTCGCATTGCGGCGAGAGGCGTCGCGGCGCCGCCCATGCAGACGCTGACGCCGACGCCGCGGTCGACGCCGCCGCTGCGGGCCCCGCACGAGATGGGTTTGCTCGGCGGTGGGGCCCTGCCCCTCGGCTGTTGAGCTCCGCGCAACTTCATTCACGACTCCGCATGGGAAGGGAAGCAGGCCTCTTGGTGAGGCGGCGGGTTGCAGGACTGCTAGAAAGCTGCTTGACTTCTGGGGCTAAACACGTCGAAAGAGTGCTGTGAATCTTGAATGCTTTAGAGAAAAAGCCTGAACGAAAAATGGTAAACGTATGAGTATGAAACCTTGAATTTCGTGATTAATGTTAAATGGGAGGTAGAATTTTACTATCATAAATGAATTCGGGGAAACAACAAATAAAAATGTTATTCTATGTAACAGACGTTCTCACATGAGCGTATTAGATCCTATTGAGTTATCGCTATTGCAACACTTGGCATTCCTAATGGTTGCTAAGATTCGGAAAAATCTCCAACTTTTTCATCTTGTATCGAAAAGTTCATCTGAAATGGTACTCAAGGGAGTAGTAAAAAGTCAGAAACTGTAAAATACCCTTGTGAACGGTGGAAGACTCGTGTTTGTACATTTTTATATCTGTATCCACGCAAACGTCTGTTATAAATCTTTATAGCTACTAACAGAACTAAACCTGTTTCGTCTCACGCGTGACTGAAGAAATGCTTCTGCTCAAAAGGCCCAGGTCAGATCAGAGAAAACAAAACTTTGGTTTCCACTATGAGACGTCGAAATATTCGTCCCATTCAATAACATCTTCATCGTATTATTTATTAAACAAGTAGATGTTGCATGTAACACCTGTTATAAATCAAATCTTGGTATTCTGAAAAGCAAGTTTCTTTAACCGTACACTTCCAACAACTTTTATTGTTGTGTAACTCTCGATTGTTTGTAAACAGTTCATGATATCGAAATATGGTCTTCACTGGGCAATGGCCAAAAAGCAACCAAGCACTGTGCCAAAGCTATTAAATGAAATGTTTTACACGCTCGCTGCCGGTCACTGCATTTTCTTCAATACAATTTTCTTTTGCTGGAAATCTCAATTTGTTATTTCTAATAATATTAGTTTTATAATACTATTTGGATTCTAGATCATAGAAAAAAATTAATTTATGCTTTATTTATAAGGGTTGCATAAACATCAAGATCAATAGCGATCAAATATAATGTTATATGTTAATTCAATAATATATTACAATGAATTTACCATAATATATATATATATATATATATATAGATAGATAGATAGATAGGGTGTCCCACCAACTTTGGACCACCCCCAAAACTTTTAAACGGTTCAGGATATCGAAATGCAGTTTTTGCTGAATATTGCAGAATCATGAGGCAAGTAACATGCCGTAGAGAAATTGTCTATAACATTTTTAGTTTTGGAGAAATTTAATCATCTTTGATTTTTTAAATAGAACTATATATTTTTCTAACCAGCAATGAATATTCATGAAAAGAGGAATAAAATGATGTATAATATGCTAGTAATTTGCTAGTAGAAATTTGCGTATAAAATTAGATTTTCCGATTCTTTTTGATGAACGTTTTTATTATTATCGTCCTTCCGCTACAAATTATTTTTATTTGTTCTTTTTGATGAACGTTGATTTAGAATTTCATTATAAGTTCAATTCAGATGAACAAATGGGAAAAAACCTCTTTCTGATTGGTAATATTGATGTTTGTTCATATGATCTTCGTGTCAAGACCATGAATTGCTGTAGTTACGCCTCTATCTCCTACGGCCACCCCTCTCACACTCCTTGTCTCCACGAAACAGTCTGGATGCCGCGAAGGTCTTTCACCAACGGCGACTGTTGCAAGCGCTACTACACGAAATATTGTCCGTTTCATTCAAAATCACATATCAGAAAGTTTAATTTTATACGCAAATTACAATAAAAAAAACTAGCAAATGATACATCATTGTATTTCTCTTTTCATGATCTATCCATTGCTGGTGAGAAAAATATATAGTTCTATTTAAAAAATCAAAGATGATTAAATTTCTCGGAAACTAAAAATATTATATACAATTTCTCTACGGCATGTAACTTGCCCCATGATTCCGCATTATTCAACGAAAACTGAATTTCGATATCATGAACCGTTTAGAAGTTATGGGGATGGTCCATAGTTGGTGGGACACCCAGTATAACAGTTCGCGCTGGCCCTCGTCATCTAATTCAGGCACTAGACGATACTGTCGGGATATGCTCCATCCAAACAGCCACCATAGCAGAACCAAATAAAAATATGGTCAGAAGTTTTAACGATAATTATATTGTAGCGTTACCGAATATCAACTTCATTCAATTAGCATTAATTTCTACATTTCTCTGGCAATAATCTGCGAAAGGCGCCTCCGCTGGCTCCGGGGAATTTTTGGCGTGACTCCCCCCGCTCTAATTCGACACGCGCAGCTGCGCGCACCCTCCGCGTGTTTGTCTTCCGGGAAGCGTTCCTTAAGAGAACGCACACACCCCCTTCCAGCCCCTAGGCCGCCACCCAGTGGATGTCAACAAAAATTAGGCTTGCCCTGGCCCACTTCTAGGACGCATGTGTAGGCATGCACGTGCGTCCACGTAAACAATGTAAGAGAGCCTTGAGACAGAAGATACTGGAAATTTTCCATTAAAGATCCCTGTTCAAACGCCTTCAGCGATTGGATGAAGTAATTTCACTGCGCAATTTCCTGTAGCCTATCGCCGAACTGGTTCGAAGTTGTAGTAGAACATTCTCGAAATTTAGAGATTTTTTTTGGAGGGGGACCTAGGCAAGAAGCAGAACGAAAGTAACATCCCAAGGGGCATTCCGCTTGCGACTTTTGACTGAGTAGCATTCTGTTTTCGGCTTTGGCTGAGTATCGCTCTGCTTTCGACTTTCGACTGCGGCGTTTGTTAATAAGGCTTCGTGAAGGCACTCTGTGACTGCCCTTCGGGGTCTTCACTTGATTTATCTTGTGGCGAGACTTTTCAAGAGAAAGTTTTCTTTCGGACTCGATCAATTTTCTGAACCATAATTTTATCGGTTCAAGTTATTTAATGTGCCGTGCTTGGCCACGATTCGATGAACCAAAACAATTGATTTTGTTGAAGTAGACGTGATTATGAGTCTATCTTTGGCATAAGCACGCGGAAGTGACTGCGTTAATCGTCAAGATCGCCACCGCTTATGTCAATGCCCGTCGAAAGTGCTACCTGAAGGCGCCAGCTCGACCAGCTGAGAGGATCATTGTTCCCGGCCGCATACCCTCCCTCGGAGCGGCGCGCAGAACCGCAGACGATCTGACCGCCGCCACCCGCCCCCACATCCGCCGCCGCAGGGCCGCCCGGGAGAAGCGCCCCTTTCTGAGACGCCGCCCCGCTGAATGGGGCAATGACCACGAAAATCTCCAGACGGTGATGTGTACGACAGCTTCGCCGAAAGCGCACAAATGCCCCTCAGGCGCTACGGAATGAACTATTGCAGTTAGCTCAAAACTAGCAGGGAGGGAAATATTTCAGACCGCGCATTGGCCGTTCATAAAATTAGCCGTAGATTTTTTGTGTAATGCATTTTGTCTGTTGTTGATTGTAATAATTAAATTTTAATTTCTCTTGTTTCGCTTATTTTGGTTTGCATTACGGGGAAAACTCACGAGCTCGTGCATGGTAGTGTAAGTCTAGGGATATTTTTTTTTTAATCATTAAATTCTTTACGTTAACCTCATTCAGATATGTTCTTTCTTGCTGAAACAACGTCCACTCGCCATCCCATTTCTTTCAGGCCACCTTTCTGCCACCTGAGCTAGCTGGAAGGTAAGGCGACCCACCTTCACTGTCATTCGCGGAGATCGCGAGTGACGTGGCAATATATATATATATATATATATATATATAAATTAATTCTACTACCACCAATCTTTTAAGTACCATGAGGCAATTTTTCCAACCGAATTTATTAACAAAATCATCATAAAAACGGAAATGATACTCAAAGGGAATTACCTCTATAACTAAAATGTTGATACAAATGTAAATTTTAAAAAAATAGAAAATTATATTATAATCATTGAACTTTTGCCAACTTTTTTGAAATATCTGTAATCTTCATCCAAAACCATTAAACACAACCCTCTTCCTCAGTGAACATGTGTATTTCAGCGCTTTGTGCTAAAAGGAACTCGACAATCGAACATTTTCTTCCGTTTTTAAATTTATAACAATTCTAAATAATTGAAGACCTCGGGGCAAAGACATGCTACGCTACTATACGTAAGTTTTGAGACTTGGCAAGTAATAAGTTTGTAGCAAGTAGTAGTTTCGAGAGTAATGGCAAGTAAAGGTTTAGACATTGCATTCTGCACATTGGTATAAATAACAATAATTGATGAATTACATTGCCACCTTGCGGCATATTTGAAATAAAAACCCAACCTCTAGTTACATCTAAGTGGCTTTGAAATACACTTATATCTTAATTTCATCACAGTTGTGTCGTAGCATTTTACTGCTCCAAGTTCCTCAATTGTATGTGCAATTGAGTATCAAGACGGCCACAAATGTCCGTCAGAAAAAGAAAGCAAATAAAAAATAATGAATACGGAAGAAAGGGTAGGAAATCTCTTTGGAAATGAATTCAGGAAGGTCTGTTCAAATAGCCTTAGAATCGATCATATAATGAAGTTTAATTATATGCATCACTTACCACAAAGAAATGAAAGACAGTAGCTAAATTTGTAACACTTGGTGCTACAAGTGATAAATACCACAATTGTTTTTACATTTGTTTAAAAAAACAAGTGTTTGTTATCTTGAATGCTGAAGTAAGCATTTCATAAAAACGGTCAAAATTATCAAATGATTCCATAATTTTTAAATATTTAATTACTACTTAATTAACCCAAAACTATTTGTTCACTTTCCAATGTGTGTTTATAATCTCGGCATATGCCGATTCTGTATTTAAATGCAAATTGATCAAATCAATGTTTCAAATGGATTGTTTTCAATAGGGAAAAGAAATTTATTTTTGCACTCAAACTTTGTTCATGGGGTTCCATAACTAAAACTCCACTTGGAGTGAACAAGCTACAAATATATACTATTTACACTTATTACATATCATTGAAAATCTGTCATTTGTTGAGCACATAAGTTCTTCAACAAATTACATTTAAGATACTTGAGTGTGTGTGTTTCACACTTTATAAAATTTGACTATCGTCGGCTTCCACCGCTACAGTTTTAGAAATTTTACACCGTTCTTCTTTTACATGAGTAGTTCTTCCCAGAAATTCAAGAATCCTCTCTCATGTTTTCCGACATGTAGTTCGTTATAATGCACTTTGTTAAATCGTTCCCTTTATTGCCCGTTTTCTCAGGATCCCAGCAGAAAAAATCATGATAATGGCGTCGAGACACTAAAAAGAAACTTTCTATCCATTTGTCTGCGACGTATGTCTTTTAATTCTCATAAAATCTCAAATCTAAATGTCTCCTCTTAAAGAATACGCTGTAGTAACATTTATACCGTTTCAACTTTCTAACCTAGAAAAATAAGAATCATTAGTTAGCGGAATGTGTGATTCTGCGAGTTAATTTATACGCTGTTATATTCATCGGAAGTATTCTTTCTTGGAGATCCTGCGTCGATAACGTAACTTGTTAACTCCTCACTTTCACGAAACACCTCATTAAAAACAGTTAAACTCCTAGATCAGATAGGAAAGAGCGCACAATCCAGAACAGATTTCGATAACCTAGCAACGGGTATCCTATGCGGGAAATCTTAACTCTGATTTGAAGTTTGCGCTTTGTGTGTCATGTACACCTATATTTTATTCTTCCTTTTCTTCTACATTTGCTTTGTAATTCACATTCTTCAATTCAGTAACCTCTATTACCATCAAAAATCATATAGTTTTAATTTTCAGTGAATGTCTACATGATACTATTATTTACTGATATACCATATTTCTCCTCATACTTATCGGTACAATTCCTATTTATCGCTACAATTTGATTTTACAAAAAACACACAACTACAAAGTTTAATTTAAAGCATACTCCAATTTATGTGTTAAAAATAACTTGCTTACAAATTGCTTGCACCAAATTTATTTCCCCATAAAACACACAAAAATTAACACATTTCTATACAAATCGACAGATATTACTCGTAACTTGCAATGAGATGTTTTTCCTCAGAGTTATATTATTTTCTTGCGTCACAAGTTGCGTTTAATTGTACTTAAATAAGTCTAAAATTTGAATTTATACTATTACGGACATGTAATATTGAACGTTCAATGTGCATTGATTTTCGCATTCACGCTTCTTTTATACCACTTATTATTTATTTCTTGATTTCTTTGTACTCTTATAACAAATTTATTTACATAGAAAACAGGTTTCTCTGTAGTTATCTTAATTTTCAAAGAAAAATTATTATGAAGATGTTAACATTGTCAGAATGTCCATCATGCCCCCACGGGTAATTGTCAGGTGACGAACTTCACTATGTTCGTTTCCTTTTCACATCACCGTTTTTCAGGAAGCGCGATTTTTCATCCATAGACATCTCTCCCTTTATTCTCCTCGTACTTTTATGGAAAAGTCAACATACAAGAACGAGCGTGAGATAAAAAGTCAAACTTTTCCGCCGTTACTTTCTTTGGAGGGAAGTAAGTGTGGACGACAGGCAATGTCCTGATTGCATAACGGCGGCAATAAAGTTTATGGGACCGTTACGGCAGGACGGGCGGCCCGCTTCCCCTGCAGCCCGGCGGCGGGGCGGCGCCCTCAGCTACGGCCGCCCGCGCACACGCCCGCGCCCGCGTTCTGGCCCTCGCCCACACCCACGCCCACGCCCGCACCACGCTCGCGTCCTCGCCCTCGTCCACGCCCGCGCCCACGCTCCCACGCCCGCGTCTCCGCGCCCTCGCCCACGCCCGAGCTCGTACCCACGACCGCACCACATCCGCTCCCGCGCCCGCTTGCCCATGCTCTCGCCCGCGCCCAAACCCGCGCTCGCGTTCTGGCCCTCCCCCATACCCACGACCACGCCCACGCTCCCGCCCCTGCCCGCGCCCACGCCCCGTCCACGCCCGCGCCAACACGCACGCCCATGCTCGTGCCAACGCCCTCACACTCGCCCACGCCCACTCCCGAGCTCGCGTTCTGACCGTCGCCCACGCCCCGACCACGCCTGCACCCACTCCCACGCCGGTCCGGTGGCGGATAGCGACTTCCAACGTTGCCGATTCACAAAAAAGATGTGGAAAGTTTATCTCCGTCAACAAATCCAGACGTCCGCGAGTCTGTGCTGATACTACTTGAAAGCAGCCAAGAACTCCCACGCGATGTAATGGGATCTGTAGCGTTCACCCTGTCATGGACGATAGACAATGTCCGTATTTTAACAGCTTAAAGATGAACAATGCTTGTTTAGCTAATAAAATTTGCGTGTTTTCTGATTAAATGGAAGTTAACGCTAAAACCTTTGTACGATAAATTTTGGGTGTCACTGTCAAATACCAACCGTTTTGCTGCACCGAATTCGCAGCTTTCTCAAGAATTGTGCTCGTCCCTGCCATCTCTGACCTCTGAACACTCTAGGATCTTGTCTTCGTCCCACGGAACACACCATGTGAGCGAAAGTGATCTGGAAGTCATCCGAGTGTCCCATTTTCCCACGGTCCTTGTCTTCTCCCTAGGAATTTCAGATAATTGACCAACACCATAGAGCCTTACGCATCTCAATTCCTCACTGCTCTCCGCTAGCAGACACTAGGTATGCCTACCATACAGATAGACTACTTTTATGGTTTGTTTTATGTTTATTTACGACATGCTACAAAGTTTGAAGGATCACTAAATAATTTCAGTATCAATTACAAATAACAAGAGTCAGTCAATGACTTAAATTCTACAACTGAATCAGTTTCTCATACGTAACATAAATTTCCATGTTTTTAGACAACATAATTTTTATGTTCCTGAATTATCTTTGAATCAATCAGTCTGTCATTAATTGTAATTATTGTGTAATTATACCACATTTGCGGAAACAAATCTATAATTCATGTCGTTATTCCTAATGGATCTGCCTGTTCGTAACCAGTCATTAATTATACATGTTCGGAAGCAAATGTATAATTAATGATAGACTGATTTATACAAAAATAAATCAGGGACATAACTATAAGTTGTCTTAAAAATTGGAGAATTATGTTACGAATAAAAAATAAACATGCAGACGGCTTTCCAATGACTGAATTATGACTAATTCAGTCACCGAGAAAACATCGGGAAGAAGATTCAAAATTGTAAATATAAATATTTCATTTGTGTATTTTATAGACAGAAAAAGGTTCACTTTGTATTTGGAATCAATTAACCATATCTATTTTATATAAATACTTGATAACAATGAATGGCATATATTTACTTTTATTTTATATCGTATATGAAAAAGTATTAAAGGACGAATCTTACTCTTTTGCTACACTCCTTTCGCATTATCCTTGGCATTTTGTCAGTCGAAATGTAATATTCGGCAATGCCTAGATATTTATAGGTTTTGCCACTGGTTCAAAGTCTTGAATCACAGTGAAATATCTAATAGAATACCATCATTACCACTTTGCCTCTGTTGAAGTTGAGTTTTACACATATGTGAAACTAAATTTCAAACAGATCCATGTGAAACAATCGTGAAACAATTTTTTTTTCTTGAGTAGGTCTTTGTTTCATCGCAGGCTGGATTGGTTCAAATATCTTCAACTGTAATGTGGATCACGTGTGCAGCCTTCTCCAGTTTTTCTACGTGTTATATAATTTCTAGTGTATAAAAGACGAAGAAGACGAAGGAGACGAAGGAGAAGAAGAAGATGACGAAGAAGACGAAGTTGACGAAGACGAAAGCAAAGAAGACTAAGAGAAGATGACGAAGACGACGATGACGAAGACGAAGAGGATGACGATGGTGAAGACGAAGAAATAGAAGAAGTCTTAGAAGACAAAGAATATGAGAATATAAAAACGAAGAATTTCCTTTCACGGAAGATGTACTAAATAATTGGAGGGCGTATTGAGTTGCCCGGACCAGACGGCCGTGGGTGCCCGTCTCCGAGAAGAGCATAGCTGTCTCATCGAGCCGGTCGCTGCGTTAGAGCTGCGGGGATAACTGTTGTCTTCAAAGAATGTCAAAAAGATAATTTTCATATGAGAAATAGAGATAAGCCAAGTGACCCGGAGGTGCAACATATAATCGGGTGTTTGCGGACGTCATGTGGTTTTCAAATTGATTTTAAAATATGTACTACGGCAAATTGAAAGAAAAACATTCCGAAATAACTTTTGACGATGTCAATTTTATGAAACTATTACATTACATAAGTTCTGGAAAACAAAAGGTAGAAATCGTGCTCAATGTCACAAAATAATTGCGAAATTTACGTAGTTAGTTTGCAACGCTGGCAAAATTATCTAAACCGAACAAAGAGGATTCTGAACCAAAGAAAGAAAAAAAAAGAAGTCAAACAACCGAAGGTAGTTTGAAGAGTCGGCAACGCCACATTCAGCTAATTATTAATATTACTGTTCTTGATTATCTGCAATCGTCGATTCCTGTAACCATGCCACTAATCCTACATCTTTCCATTGCTTAATCTAAATGTATCTTCAAATCATAGGTTTTTGTCTAGTTTCTACGAGTCTTAATTAGAGGAAAGGTCTTTTTTATTAGAACAATTCCCACGCCATAATTTACCGCGCGAGGTGTCATCACAATATTCGCCTTTTTAGTCTAACAAAAATTAATGTTTAGGTAACAAATCTCGATTTATTTGTTGAATACAGGTAAAATAATGCATTCCAGCACATGACGTTGTGCTTTAGTATTATTTGAGAAACTCACATTCATGTTTTCCCTGAGGTGACTCATAAGCAGCGTACTAGCTTCCCGTGGTGAGATCCTGTGTTCAAATCCCGGTCGGGGCAAAATAGAGTTGTAGCCTTCCTTCAAAATCCTTTCAGTTTCTGTAGGTGTGTGACGCAGAAAAGCACAGGCAAGCGGAGTTTGCTAGTTACGATGAAGGGCATAAGTCATATTCGCTTATGTTTCTCTTATTCCGAAACATGAGAATTAAACTAGGTCCACACCTTGGGAACATCGTTAGCTAGGCGGCAAAGTCGCACAATCGACCCAAACTGCCAAATGAATTCATATTGATACAGGATTGATCCAAGAGGGCATGGTGGCCC
The DNA here is from genome assembly GCA_031308135.1 of Acheta domesticus. Taxonomy (NCBI): domain Eukaryota; kingdom Metazoa; phylum Arthropoda; class Insecta; order Orthoptera; family Gryllidae; genus Acheta; species Acheta domesticus. Next base: position 104,292,001 of record JAHLJT010008446.1, read on the forward strand.
TTCCCTCTCCCAAAGGCCTCGAGTATTCGTTTACCTTCTTTTATTTGTCAAAATTGATTTAAATATTATTTATATTCGAATAATGTATTATTTAAAAAATAATATTGTATTGTATCATATCTACAGTATGTAAATAATATACAATATAATAACAAATATGTTTATTATTTAACAAAATCTACGGTGGCCCCCCAAAATGATCGGCTGGATCCGCCCCTGCATCGATAACGAATATTGTTTCGTTTCTCCTGAAGGGCGTGGAGAGAAGAGATTACCCGCGTGGAATGCGGGCGTGCGGGCAAGTGGGCAGGGGGCAGGGGGCGGGGCCCGTTACCCCCGCGCGACGCGCCGCTCGGGCGCCAGCCGCCGTGCAGGGGAGCGGCGGCGCGGCGCGTTGCGGCGGAAGGTGACAGCGTTGGCAAAGGGGATGGAGGGACAGGCCGAGGAGGTGGCACTTCCAGAACAGAGTGATCGCAACGGCCTCAGTAAACCGATGAAACGAAAACAAAGGGGTGGGGGCACCCGACGGTAGTTATCGGTGTCCAAGGACGCCTCAATGACGGGTAGCTTAGGTGCGCGCAGAGGGGGGCAGGGGGGCAGGAGGCCGTGGCCCGCCTGAACATTTTGAAAGATGCCCCGTAGCTGCACGTGATGAGACATTTTATTTTAATAAATAGTTTCTAGCCCTGATTTTCTCCATTTTTATCTGATACTTGGGGATTTTTTGAATTTTAGTTAATTTCGGTCGCTTTAGGAGCAGCTGAGGTCATTTGCGACCACTATTGTTTTATAAGTAAAAACATTTTGAAAATTGTAATAATCATGGAATAATTAATTACAATAACGTTTCATAATAATTTTAATTAATTTGTCAAACCCAGTAAATTAAAGAATTTGTTTTATATTGGAGGAAGAGATTCTCTAGGACTAGCACCTTCTAAATAGGTCGAAATAAAACCATCTGTATTTGTTAACAGTAACCCTGTGGTCACGGAGTAAAAGTTCTTAAGTCAAAAATCGTAGTTTGGAGAAAACAAGGGTTAGATTATTGAGCCAATGCTTTTTCCTACGCTCAAAGCCATTTCCCAACGCTTTTTTCTCGTTAAGGAGGCAACATTTTATTTATTTTTTTAAATTCTGGGCCTCAAGAAAATGTGCGCAGATAATCTTTCCCCACACATTATATACAGTTTTTACTGTTTTTTGACCAAATAAATAAATAAAACATTTGAATTCGGCCGTTTTACTAAAATAAAATATTGATATTTAACTAGTAGTTTCAGTAGTTAACCCAATTTCGCGAAAAATTGACTTAAGAACTTTTACCCAGTGACCACAGAATTATTAAAATTATATTTAATTCTCTTTGTAATATGTTGTATTTATTTACTAGTAAAATGTGTCGTGTGAAAAAGCAAAAAAAGGAGGAGGGAGCCCTTGTTGTTTAGGCTGCACACGGCTATGCTGGTTGGGGAGCGGGGCGCCGGAGAGTGGAAGCGGGGGAAGCGGTGGAAGCGAAAGCGCCCCGATTGCAACGGAGACGCATCGCCCCAACGGTGGGCCCTGGCGATCGCAGCGACAACGGCGGTGACAGCGACGCCCAGGCGACAGCGCGCTCCCTCCGCGGGGAAAAGCACTCGCCTCGAGGTCCCACCTCACACGCCAATTTACTCTCTACACAGTTATTATTAGCTACACACCACTTTCAACACCTTTGCTTTGATTTGTGAACGAAACGTTGTTTTTTTACGGGACAATTAGGAGAAATTTGCATGGTTTAGTTCAAGAGAATCAGAGACGGAATTACATGTAGGCTCAGTGGTTTGAGATGCAAAGCGCGAAATTGTCAGGGGAGAAAATATGAAATAATAATTTCTTTTCTTTTCTTGTAGTGTAGGGAGAAGTAGTATATACATTTTTCTTCACTTGTTTTACGTTAATAATAATTAGTAATAAATATTATTGCAGTACTATTTTTTACACAGCAATTCAATACATATTTTGCCATGGAATTATAATTATACTCAACGGAAGAATATAATTTAGAAAATAAGTGAACCACTAAAAACGCTGTGGAAAGGAGTGTGAAATATTTTTTTTAGTTATTGATAAAGGTTTTGTACCATGTAAGTTACATAATAACTGAACGAAGATCTCATAAAAATCAACTTTTCAGTAAGTGAAGATTATGAAACATCCACTTTAGTGCCTGTTATTTTTTTAAACCATTGCCCTAAACTTCTTGATAGAAATATATAATGTATCCACTGAATCGGCGCGGAAAGAAATTATATTTTTCTATTAATATGTATTCGCGTTGAAATATAGGACTTTATGAAATGCGTTGTTTTTTTTCAGAAGTGGGTTCCAATAATTTCTGAACGGTGCATGCTATAAAATGTATTTTTTCTCGACAATATTTTCTCATAAGTCATATTCATAGTTATATATTTTTAAATTATTTATATTTGCATCAACATCACGGTTATTACCAATTCTTTGTCAGTTGAATTGCAATGAAAATATGCCACTTGCTTCAGTTATCTAAGTTTCACACTTTGCTTAAAAATTGTTATTCTTTACATTATCGAATCTCTTAAAAATCTCGTGTTTTATCGAAATACCTGGTGACATTGCTTCTGGTAGCGAGGGATACTCGGTGCATGAGGTCGTTTACATGGTCGAATGTCGAACCGTTTCACGGTGGCACGGTTCACTCACTATTTCTGAATGTGTATTTTGCGCTATTAGAAACCTACGCCTGCAGGTCGCCGAAGGTGCGTCGAGTACTACCCCTAGAAGACTGTTTTTGAATAGCACTGGTGAGTAAACATTTCACAACACTGCGCAATGTTCATCACAACACATAATGTACTAAGCGACCTCCCTCTCCATACAAGCAATTTATCAGTTAACTGCACAGCTGTAAGCTACGGGGGAGGTCCTCCCAGGTCGGCAGGTACGCTAGAAATCCTCGTATATTTGCTAGCATACAGTGCTCCTCAGATCATACATTAAATGGGAAGCACTCACAATTCTGATTTAATAGAATACTTTTAATAAATGTACGTGTTATATTCGTTATTGCGTGCTTAGAATTATGGACACCTGTCTCTTCCCTCTTGTGTACTTGGAGGTACAACTCCTCAATCCCAATTCTATATGTAATATGTGGATTCTTACACAGCATATTTATAAATATTAAAGAGTATCTTTGAGAGCAGATATGAAATACAAACTCTAAACTTGATACACTTATAACTCTGGAGCCCTAAGTAAATGCTTATTTACTCTAAAGATATATCCAGCGCTGTCTGACCGATATTTATCTCTTTTGCAAACGAAGATCAATTCGAGTTATTTGTAAAGATTGTGTTCCTGTAGGTAAAACCAAACAAATTCGAGAATTTAGCACAAAATGAAACACAATAAATTACACTTCGCGCGTAACTTGTTTTCTTCTCTCTCCTAGGGAGGTGCATTGAATGGCGCGGGTGCTAATTGGCAGTTTTCTCCTTGTTGGCCTCGAAAATTAAAAAAATTAAAAAAACGAATGAACAATCAGATGTGACACGACGAATCTACCACCAGAGAAGTCTGTGATTGACTAATCGACGAATTTAAGAGTAAAACGAAGAACATCTAAAACGAAGAAACTGCTTTTGGAGTAGTTTCAATGAATCCCAAGAATCGTTGAACGTTTAGGCGCTAGTGCTAGTAGACGAAACGGCACACGGACACACATTTTGAGAAAAAATACTTTTTGACGTCAATTAACAAAATGGAGATTCTTCTCACCCTATACCAAACTTAATAGCAAAGAGCCACTTTAATTCAAACTTTAGAATTTTCACAAAAAGGAAACATACATTTTTTCGAATCTCACTGTTTGTTTAAATGTTTTAAAGTCAAAGCTAAAGTCTGCCACGAAATGTCAACAAACTTACTTTTAGAAATAAGAAACATCTATAGCATTGAACTTGGAATATTATAATACAGATAATCATTATAAATTATACGAGAAAATATGTGCTGTTTTAACACCGTTAATTGTAAGTTAACGATAGAAACAAAACGATACGGACAGAATGAAATCAAAACCATGTGCATAGGTTTTTGGAAGAAAAAATAATATGTTGCAGTACCGAAAGAGATTGTATATTGCCAGAATGGTGAGTTGTTTTAAATTGATTTTAGAGTTAAGTTAGGATTCAGGAAAAATTATTTCAGTTTTATGGGAAATTCTCACCCGGTAAGCTCATTTTGGTGGCGGATTCGGGTTTATTGTGTTAAAATACATAGGTATAAATGGGGCTAGTCAATAGATCAAACATTTTGTTTTCTTTATATGGCTGCATATTTAATGTGCCTAAAATGTTTGAATTGAAAACTGAAGTTTGTGTTTTCTTCAAGGCGCTAAAATTTACTCTGACACCTTTCGCATGACTCGGACAATGGAGAAATAGAGCAATTTTAAAATTCAAAAATAGAAACTGAATTTAATTTTAAAGTTAATAGAAAGTTAATAAATAAAAATGCTTTCATATACTGTAATATAAACATGAATTGATTTAATTTCCTTTAACAGGAGGATATGTCACCAGTTTGATGGTTGTTAATTCATGACAAAACATTTAGTTAAAAAAGAGTACGATGAAGAATGAAATATGAGCCAAATCGTATATTTCCTCACTTTTCTTCTTCTTCAGATGTTGTTTGGATGTGTTTGTCCGTATTTCCAAATTACTATGATATGTTGTAGCGTGAGTTTTTTAGGGCATCACGCGTTTTCAGAAGTTCGAACTGGTGCGCAAAAATGTAGCGGCATGGAGGGAATGTGCCGTTGTAGGGGAAGGTGGAGAAGGTGGTTACGCGTCACTTCGGACAGCGGGACGGCATGCCCGGCGCGTGACCAGACCAACTAAAATCCAATCTTCCTTCTTATCTCGGCAGCGATGCGGAAAGGTAGTACTGATCTAGGCAGAAAGTATAGGACTTGTGATGTCGATCTGTAGAGAGTAAGTGCGAATGATTCGCAGTTGGAAGTAATCAATGGGCAGGAAAGCAGGATTTTTCATATATAGTAATCTGAATGAACTGTGAGAAACAATACTTTGTATAATTCCAAGTTATTGGAAGAGAAATACGAGAACATTTATCAAGGCAGTTACGATCTAGTAATTTGTATGAGAAGTGAACTTTGAGGAAAGAACTGCTCTTGTGAACAAAGTGTCTTTCGTTTATGAGCGCATGAACTATCTCTAAATTCACGAAAGCCCAAATCGTGAAAGCGTTTAAGAAGAGTGGTGGTGCTGCGGACGAGGCGGAGCGGAAGAAGACCGGAAGAGGACGTGATAGGAAGGCGGCTTCACGAGGACGAGAGGACGAGCAGGATCGTGCCGAAAGCAGTGCAGGAGAATTCGTGGTGGCCCGGAGTTGATCCCTGCCCTCGCGCACAGCAGCTGTGTGTTCGAGGGAAGGCAATGGCGCGAGCGCGCGACCTGCGCATCAATCCTAGCAGCCGGCGCAAGAAGACGGCGATCGTTGAGTATTACAAAGTTTTGTTCTGAGTATAGCGAGACAGAAACTGTGAAACTACGTTTTTTATCGCCAAAATAGGAACGATATTTGGGAAAGGAAATTACTTGTAACGTATCTGGTGCAGTTGATATGATTTCCAAAAGGTAAAATCAGTGGTTAAAATTTGGTAACATGTAAAGTTTTGTTTTCAAACTGAGGAATTCTTTGTCAAATAGAATCAATTCACCAACGTTTCTCCATAACAAGATCCCCGTCCCTTCCGGCCAATTAAATAAAAAAACATTATTAATACTGTGGCGAAGTTACGTCGCAAATATATGTGTGTATATATATATATATATATATATATATATATATATATATATATATATATATGTGTGTGTGTGTGTGCGTGTGTGTATGTGTGTGTGTGTGTGTGTGTGAATTCAAGTCGATGTGTCTACCTCCTCCTCTCCACGAACTAATTTCTTACGTGCAACTCAGAATCCTTTCCGGAGGAATCGTTTAAAGTCTTGACACCTGCGCCCCTGCTGAGTGAGAAGGCCAGGCTAAGAGGCAGAACGGGACCCAAAACGGAGTGCAGGAACACCGGAGAAAGGCGGAGTGGATTTGTATAATACTTGGAGGGCGACAGACTCTGAGAAATTCCCTGCCCCACCCTACACTCCTTTCGCCCCCGTCACCGGCGCTCGTTGCCCATGTTTTCGAAACGTCCTCCACACCCGGTATACTCGACCTACCTATCGACAGAGGCTAAGGCATACTCCGGCTACTTAGAGAGGCGTAACATCTTGCCTTCCTTATGTGTATCCCAACGACCGCAAGTTCTTGGTTATCTTTCAGAATGTCGTAATGTACTACTTCCTGAGACACAATGAAGAGGGGCTTCACTACCTTCGAAAGTTGCACAATGATGATAACTGACAAAAAGTCGAAAGTAATCGATGAGATAGTTGAATTTTTATATTCTCATTTATAAATGTTAATTTATTATTCTGTATAATTCTATTTATTGATTAATAATCAAAATAAATAGTTGTGCTAAAACAGTACATACTGTGTTATCCAAGTATAAAGATTAACCGAAACCATGTTCGAGAAAATTTCAAATATTAAGGTTTCATGTAAAGTCCCCCCAAATATCAAAATATCCGTTTCATACTCTCAGGGCCTCCACGGCGTTTAAATCAATTTAAAAATATCAATTTTGGAGAAAATCGTCTGAATGGTTTAGGCACTAGCACTGACCATTGGCAGACAGACAGGGAGATGGACGTACAGACGGACGGACATTTTGCCGTCAATAGATTTTTCGGTATCAAGGACCCACAAAACATAGATCATGATTGCACAATGTTTTAGAGAAAATTATTTACTATACATAGGTATAAGAATTATTCACTTTTTCGTTAGCACGGTCCGGCTAAAAGAGTTTTTTTTCGAAAAATCACAGATTTCCGGGGAAGGTTTACAATACTTTCTCTCATTACGTAGAAAGGCAAGAAAGTAAAACGTGCGTGTGACATAAGAGAAAGAGCAAACAAATTTTACAGCCATTTGCTGATTATGTAATTATGCTACTATGTTGTTATTATTAGGAGGTAATATTAAGCAATGTTAAATTAAATGTTGATTTTCCCTTGTCTTTCAGGCCATAGGCAATGTAACTAATTATTCCAGACCTCGAATTTGCTAAGAAACCATTTAAATATGTGACTGTTTCCGCAACCGACAGTGACACAGGAGTGATCTTAAATAAATTTTCTAAAATAAATTTCCGTCACCAATCTTTAATTGCCATCGGACTTCATGTCCTGTTGATATTCGGCCTCTGTTCATTGAATTGACCAGTTTATCAGAGGACCTTGAAGAGAAGTCGATTGTTGACGTGGCAGTAGAAAATTGTGATGGAACTTGGCTTATGCAGCAGAGTGACAGATGATGAGCAAATGAAGGGCAGTGACAGGCACTTGCCCTGGCGGAAGCCGCCTGTCAGCCGTCCATAACAAGGATTTAATTATACGCGTTATTACACGGAGTGTACGATATGCTGAATAATATAGAGTATGATGAATATTGATGGGTTTGTTATTTTCTAGAGGGACATTGCACGAACGTGATGTAAATGTGCCCTGGAGTTCTGTTTGTTTACAAACAAGAACGACGAGGAATGCACACTTTTGAAATGGCATTAGCATATTTTGAAACATAAAGCCGAGTGCGATAAAATTCTTCACTCTCGTAATATCGCGATTAAAGTGATGTATATCTCATTTCCACACAATAACACTACGAAATCTGTCTGGCGAAAATAAATGTGTCGTATCGTGCAGTCGTCTCACGTCGTTGCACAAACTTAGATATAATCTTTGCAGGTTGCGGCCGTCTTCAAATTCACTTCCGACAGACTGATAGAATTCTTTCGTCTCTGCATATTGGGCATTATATTTATCTTTTCGCACAGGAAACATGGTAGATTTCTGGCATAAACTACTTTTGTATTTACATGATTAAAATATATATTCACATGAAATACATTACATTAATTTACACAATTGCACTAAAGACGATAATTTATTAAAAACATTAATTAAACATAATAGCATTCTTATGCATCCTCTTTGTATTTTGAGACAATCAAAATATATTTTTAACAAAATATGTATTTATCCATAGAAGACAAGTAAACAAATGGTTACGGATAAATATTCCGCTGAGAAAATGATGTTTTGACTTCACATGCAAAAACAATATTTAGGAATGCTACAATCTAAAATTAAACAATCGTTAGTGGAATTTGTAACTACAAGGCCGTAGTTTTAGAATTAACTTTCTGCAATTTTCGCAAATACAGAGAGAGGTAAAAATTAGACCAATTCCATATTCACTGTGCTTTCCTGCATACAAGCAAAAAAAACAACTTTGTCTTAAGTCGTCTTTCTCGTTCACGAGTTATCGTCTCGAGTTATCGAAAGTCGTTCTCGAGAAGAAATTGTTGAAATATTGCCTATATTTCAGACAAATTCGCGAAAATTACTTTTATTTTTGAAAAAAATATTCCATGACCTTATTTCAAAATCTTACTTTCAAAAACAGATTTTATTATGGAAGAAATGTCGATCTTCAATATTGTACTTGTAGGAAGACGCCAAAAAATTTTGAACTTTTAACATTTTCGAAAGTTCAGGGATTTTAACAATAATGAGACCTGGACCATTCTTTTAAGCGTACTTTCCGCTATTCGAGGGCAAAGTTTAATCCAAAAATTTAGAGTGATTTTTGAGACAATATTGATAATGTTGAGTATTCATGTGAAGTCCCCAAAAAATAAAATATCAGTTTCAAACTCAGAGGGATTTGAGTTCCTTTAAATCGATGGAGGAATAACAGTTTTAGAGAAAATCGGCTCTACGATTTTGCCGCGTGCGACGACCATAGACGAAGGGACAGAGAGATGGTTTACTGTCTATGGATTTTTCTGAATCAAGATCACAACAGTGTGTTCTGCTGACTACAAAATTTTTGACAATGTGTTAAAGGAAGTAATTTACTATAGATAGGAACCAGATTTCTCCATTGTTCGTTATCATAGGCGAGAAAATAGGTTTCTTTCTGTGAAAAATTCGCCCCTTTCCTGGGCACGATAACGATACCTTATCTTCTTACGAAGTAAGAGTGACAGTGTAAGATGGAGTTTCATAACAAATGTTACTTGCACCTTCAATGTTCTCTCCTTAAGCCTTTTGGTGCGTATTGTGGAATCCCTTAATTAGAGCTTGACCAACAATTTTACAAAAAAATGAATGTTCCATCCATGTCTCCTAAATGAAATTGTGCCCTTCAGTAACGTTATGCTTTTGTCTAGACGCATTGTTTAACAACTGCACTTTACAAACAATAAACAACTGCAACACTTATTGCCGTTGTTGATTTTCGTTCGACATGTGAGCGTTCTTAATTCGCACTTACAAAAGAGAAAAAATTAAACAAAATATTTAGCGTTTTTTAGGGAATTTCTTTATAAACTGCATTAGCTTCAAGCAGAAATGACACGAAAACTACTGGTTCCTTTTCAAAAAAATTATATTATCTTATTTAAAGATCTATTTTTATAACAGATTTCATTCAAGAAAATTCCGTCATTAATATTGTACTTTTTGCACTGTTACATTTTTGAAAATTTTGAAAATATAGAGTTCGCCAAAAATTAGACCAACACCATTTTTATAGTTTTTTGCTACATTCGAGCAAAATAATTTAAAAAACAAATTTAGTGCAGTTTTTGAGAAAATAATTGTTTAATGTAAATTGTTTCCCTATATTTCACGTAAAATTACGAGTAAATCATTCTTATTATCGAAAAAATGTATAAGACTTTACTTCAAGATATGTTTTTAAACAGATTTCATTAACGAAAAAATGACAAAGTTGGCTCAGGGCATCAATTGATGCCGCTGCAGTACCTCTGATCGGGAGGTTCTAGGATTCGAGTCATGACGGTGGCAAGATTTTCTACTCTAGCTAGGAAGAATTCAACACGGTGTCTTGGGGAAAATTCAAGCCGCCGGTTTCTCTGATCGGTAGTTTTCCGTGGTTTCTCCGATCAACACCAGGCGAATGCCGGAATATTACCGTAGCAATCAGGCCACGGACCGCGCGCAATCCTTCCTTTTCCTTGCCGTATCCTCACATTTTACTCACACAAACACACACACACATACACGTACACGTACACTACACTATAACAAATGTCGGGAGCTTAAAGCTCGTCCCAACTGTGGCGGTGCCACCTGATGGAAGATACCTGGCTGGAAAAAACATCCGTGGGCCGGCGTAGGTCGGCGCCGGATCTTGCCAGCCAACGCGAGATTACCGACACCTCCCGCGATAAAAAACAGTAGTAGTTGTAGCCCGTAGCAGTTGACACGCCTGGAATCATCAATCAATTAAGGGGTAAAAACTCTGTATTCAATACAGTAGTTGTACAAAGACATTGAAATAATATAAAACTTTTGCAATTTTCAAAAATTCAGCGATTTCTACGAAAATGCACAATTTTTACGTGTTCATTACGCTCTACGACGACAAAGTTCATTCAAAAAATTTGGAGCCAACTTTTAAAAAATTGAAAAATGTGGCAGCTTCATGTAAAGTATCCAAAAAATCAAAAAATCCGTTTCAAACTCGCAGGGCCATGAGTTCATTTAAATTGATGGGGGAATATCAATTTTTGAGAAAATCGGCTGAACGATTATGCGTTACCGTTAACCACAGCCATACTGTCAGGCAGACGTTTTACCGTCAATTGATTTTTCGATACCAAGACCCACAAAACGTGAATTCTGAAAACACAACAATTCAAGGAAGTAATTTACTGTATATGATACAAGACTTAGCCACATTTTCGATACACACACACACGTCAGGCCAAGGTGGGCCACGAAGGGGAAGGCAGGAAGGATGTGTTTCGTATCCAAAATTCATCCATTTTTCTATTAGATGATTGTGATTAATAAATATCCGGACAATGCAGGATATTTCAGCCAGTTAGAATTTTTTTTATTAATTTGTGGTGGATGGTCCCTAGAACCACTCCCTTTCACACGCCAGTCGGAAAAAATATTTTGATATTATATTAGGATGTTTGTGCACGAAAAGAACTTAGTTCTCTGACTTTTTGACAATAAAATCAAAAAGTAACCAGACGTAAAGTTTTCGTTTTGTCACTCAAATATTTGAAAGTACTATGAAATTATTGGAAAAAGTATTACATATTATGCCAGGGAAAATGTTTAAGTTTATTCTTACTAAGAAATGACATCAAGCTTCGTAATATGGGAATAGCGAAGTAAAATAAGTTTAGTATTTGAGGGGGCAATTAAAAAATATATATTTCATTGGAAATATGCTTCAAAGTATGATGGAGTGATGAAACTAATTATCCAACTTGTGCCAATTGACATAAGGGATCAATTTGTAGTAGGCTTTCCATAAGGTTTTCAATTAATTACCACTACGTTATCAGAAATTACGAAGTAGTGAAATAATTACTTTAGTTCAAATTTTATACTCTCTATTGATGTGATGTGTTAGCTAAAAATCTGCCAGGGCGGTTAGAGGAATGCCATGAGGTCTTGATGTGTGACACTGTCTCACGTTGTAGACTGGCTATTTTCCACGTAGTTTTTTGGAGTACGGCAGAGTCGGACTAGCCCCTCCTACAATCAAAATTCTCTACTACCTCTTACTACCTCAGCAAGTAAGAAAAACATGTCCTCCCTACTATTCTTACTCTCCCTACTATTCTTACTACCTCAGCAAGTAAGAAAAACATGTCCTGTAGGAATCTCTTGACAACTCATCTGTAACCTTTCAGATGTTTGCATCACCTACTGACTGGGCTTAAAAACTCGCAGAAAACTGGAATTCGGCAAGTGGACTATGTCGGATTAAATTAAAAAACAGATGTTGCTGTGACTGTTAGCAAAATTGTCTTCCTATTTTCGTTACCTTGATTAGCATTAACATGATTTGTCTATTTATTTACTATAATGAAATCACATTAATAATATAGTCTTTACACATCAAAAATAGTTCATGATAAAAAAGAATGCAAAGAAGAAAAACGTTAAGTAGAAAATTAAAAAATTCTCCTGAGTTTCCCATACTTCATTTATAAATAACGGTAGCAACGATCATTATTTACCACATTATTTAATAAAAACTTTCGTTCACATGCTATAGAAACGATTTGCATAGACAAACGCTTACACATTTTATTTGATGGTACTTCTGACAAAATAATTATCCCCCAATTCTCTCACATCTAGCTGAGCAAGAACTATCAAAACTAGAGCTAGTTACCGCAACTGAGCTCCAGAAAATGTACGCAGAGAGAAACGGTAAAATTTACTCTCCAGAAACAAAATCCTCCCAGAAATTGCTCAAAGGATTAAAGGGGAACTGGACGGAAAATCTTATTGAGATGTAGATCTGATGTACTACAAGCCGATGTACAACATTATTACGGTTGTATTTAGTCTTGAAGAGTTATGCAGTGCAAATTGAAACTAAAGCATTAATATTATATTCTAACATATTATATCGATTGACTAGATGCATATAATAGGTAAGTTATAATTGTTACAATATTTTTTTTCATTTTTGGGGCTCACTATTAACTCTCATTGTATAGAAATAGTTTTTCGGCAAAAAATATTTTATTTAGCATTTACCTCGTGAATTGAATTTGTTTAATGTTGTCTGAGGAAGAGTTACAAAGTAACAATGGTAGGAAATGGTGTGGTGTTTACGATGCTTCTCTCATCGAAATCAATATGAGGTGTTGGCTCTCCATCGTAACTATTTATTCTAGCAGCATAAAGCTTTTTTCGGCCGCATTGCGGCCATCTTCAGTGCTACAAAAATAATAATAGTAATAATAATAATAATAATAATAATAATAAATCTAAATTACAAAAAAATTAAAAAATTAAAGAATTAAAAACTTTTTACAGAATATTGTTAAGAATTGGATTTTAAAGAAAAATAAAATGTGAAATTGACATATAATTTTTAAAAATGACAAATGAAAACTAAATTAAAGAAATGGAATCTATTACAAATAATATTATGAAATAAATTGGAGTGAAAGAAAACTGGAAAATTATAATATAAAATGTGAAAATGGAAACATAATTTTGAATAACAAATGTACGTTCTGAAGAGAGGTGAAAATAGGAAATGAATAAATAGGAAATGAGAAAAGAGGAAATGAATAGAATAAATAGTTACGATGGAGAGCCAACACCTCATATTGATTTCGATTACAAAGTAACGGTCATGGATGATGAGGGGACTTCTTTGTAATCAGCTGATGAAACCGACAGCTGATAATTATGATTCCTACTTATAGATATAAATAACAATTTAGGAAAAAATATAATCCCGCTTTTAAAACAGTTTTGACACAGAAGAACGATTCGCAAATGAAGAGGCAAGGCAATGGTAGGATTTCTAGCTGAATAAATAGAGGCCGTGGAGAGTGCCTGGATCCCTTGAATGGAATTTGCTTATTATTTCAAATTCTTTTCTGTAATCTAAAACTCTGGAAGCTGTAGGATATTCACCCAGAATATTATGCCATATCTTTGGAAGGAATGTAGTTCATTCGCAAAGTATACGCAACGAGCTATGTGAAGGCTGGCTTATTTTGAAAGTATTATGAAATTGTAGCATAATAAACTAAATTTTGTGTTCAATTCATTTAATCCAGATAAGCCTTCAGTTAGTTTCAAAGGAGTACGATAAGAGCACCAATAGTCGGCATGTTACGGGAAGAAACGTAATTGATTTAATCCTCAGATTATACTTTCAAATAACAAAACATTGTAATATTTATTTATGGTTTACTGTTCATTGCTAGTTCATTGCATTGTTTACGGACCTGAAACAAAACGCGTAATGATATACTTAATACCCTTGCGGGCTTTTCTGATTCTTAATGCCCTAGGTCCTTTGAATACTTTATGGCCTGTTCTAATATCAACACTACACAAACGTTTTTATGAATTCGATTTTTTAAAGTAAGATGCAAGCAAAACAATAAATAATTGGCATAATGATCAAATAAGCAAAATAACTCCTTATAAACCTTTGTTTCCTTAATTGATATGAAAACTGCAATTTTGACATGTTCCCGTGAATTTATAATTGCCATCAGTCATCCGCATTTCACTGTTACGTATCACCTTGTTTTAGAGACATAATTATATTCTACTTGTGTAAGCAGTACTAGTAGAGTAATAAGATATGAGGCACATCGGTTAACATCCTCGAAATATTATTTTTTGGCATTACAACAAATTCTAAATAACGTTTGATAATAGACGCTAATAACCTAAAAGTACAGCGCAATTTACACTGTTATTCACACTGGTAAATCTCAAATACACCATAAACAGTTTCATATATTTCTCGAGATTTTGATGGAAACCACTGTCCATAGTTTTGTTAGTTTTTGCGCGAATTTTTGCAGGAACTTTCTTTATTTTGTATATATAGGTTCTTACAAATCACAGCTGCTCCTATAGTTGACATACGTGTCAACAAGTACCCGGCATGCAGCTTTAGGAGTCTTACATATTTTTTTCTCTCCAGGTGGAACATGGCTTCTAGAAAGATTCATCAGTATTCTCAACGATCAATACAACGATCAAATCAATCAGGAATATTCTTTTATTTTGTACGAACAAATCAATTCAATAACGATTATACAATAGTAATTAGATAGACACTGCTTTGTTTATCTGACGTCATATAGACAAATGACTATTATAATGCGTCTTGTCACTTTTAACGCAAGAAATATTATAAAATGTTTCGAATTCTCGTTTTATTCAGCAACAAACTAGTAAACCATAAAGTTTCGTATGCACCACGGGCGTTACTAGATGTTTTCGCCCTTGATATATAAATAACTATTCTGACACCAAAAGGTCTCTACTTATGTTAAGAGTGCATTACTGGTTAAAAAGCGAAAATATTTCCGAAAATAAATTTAATCTTAACCCTATGGAAATGCAGCTATAGTCAACAATATAAAATACAGAGTATCCCTAAGTTGACACATGAGTTACCTATACCTGACACCCTACTCAGATCAGTAAAGAGAAACAAGTGTGATTTGGGTATGCTTTGATAATGTTTATAAACAAAAAAGACATTTATGTAAGTGTAAACCTTGCTTTATAACCATACATTTGAACATGAACATCAGCTTAGTAGTATTGACCATGGTATAGAGAAAACTTCAATCTTATATTTCCTTCGCACCGATTGGCTGTTTGAACACATACCTTACTCTTCCAGTCAGTTGTGGGTCTCAACATTCCCAATTACTTGGTTAAATGAAACAAAAATGTATTTTTCTTCTACAAATTATTTCTTATTTGCATCAACACTTTTCAAACGGATTAATTTTAACACATCATCCATTGGTTCTTGAACAATATAAACATAAATAAATGTTGTTGTTATAGATCGTTGAGAATACTGATGAATCTTTCTAGGAGCCATGTTTCACCTGGAGAGAAAAAATTATGTAAGCCTCCTAAAGCTGCAAGCCGGGGTACTTGTTGACACGTATGTCAACTATAGGAGCAGCTGTGATTTATAGAACCTATACCTGACAACGCTACCACTATTATAACTACTCACTTTTTTCCACAAACAATTCGTAAAGTAACATTATTATTCATCCTGTATCCCAATAATGCATTTAAACAACATAGAAAATCAAAGAGAACGTATCCTAATTCTTATGATCTATTTATTTATTTATTACGTCAAAAATAGTTTAAACTGTGTGACGAGATATGGGGAGAAGTGAAATTTGTGCACGTTTTCATAATTCTGTGATCTCTATTCTAAACCATATTCTAGTCGAATTTCGAATACAGAAAAAAGAGCGTTTTTCAAGTCAACACTAACTTTTCTAAAATCTGTCTCTAGCTCTGCTTCAAATTTAGTCACACTTTCTTCCATCCAGCACTCTTCACCTAACTGATGCAATACGATGCATTCCATAAAATACTTTATTGTTTCAACCGGTAAACAAGGCTCGGTAGTGTTGTTGCTAGATGAACTCACGGCCTTCTTGATTACTATATAACGTTATGATAAGCATTTAAAAAATATAATCGTCGACTATAGGTGCTCTACCTTATTTGATTGTTTATTTGAAGTGGAAAATTGTATCGAAGCAGTACTTCCTTCGTTAACTACTATTTTTTTTATTAAGAAACCAATATATAACTTCTGATATCATACAACTCATTTTTTTCACTAATTCAGTCATCAGCCAAGAGATCATCTTTACATTTAGAAAGCAGAGGACGGGGGAGAGAATAGTGAACCCTGTGGGACCCTATGGTCAATTGATAATTAATTGGTATGTGTTTATTTTCATTCCAGGAAAGTAATGTAACTCTTTGAGATCGATGCTCAAGGTACGAAGATTTCAGAGAAGGGCAATGTCGGCGAATTCCATAGAAGGTAATTTTGAAAGAAAAATGTAATGAACAATGACGTTAAATGCATTCCAAATATCTAAAAATATGCCAATAGGTCTTTCATCTTGATTTATTGATGAAGCAACATTTTGAAGAAAATAAAATAAATCATTTTATATAGATTGGGATTTTCTAAATCCATGTTGGGAGTTTGAAAACGGTTTATTTTTCCTAAGAAAAGTTTTTATTCTTGTACTGAGAAGCCACTCTAATATTTTCAAAAAAGAGAGCAAATAACGGACGATACTTTTGAATTTCATTTTTGTTGCAGCGGATTAATCTTAGCTGTTTTGAAATTATCCGCATATTCCGGTGCACAAGTGTGCACCGAAGATGTGAGTTATGGGGCGTACACTGACAGATGCACAAGACTAAGAAACAATCTGGAAATTCATGCAAACCTCCCGAATATGTTTGCTTTAGTTTTAAAATATTCTGAATATTTCATTGGAAGAAGATTTGTTGTAACAGTCAGGAAACGAACTATTTTAAACAGATATCAAGGTTATTAACACAGTTGAAATAATGTATTGTTATTATCATTACTATTACTATTTCTATTATTATTATTATTATCATTATCATTATTATTATTATTATTATTATCATTATTATTATTATTATAAACTGCCGGTGCACACTTACGCACCGGTATAAACTTAATAATAATTAATATGATTATAAAAACGAGTAATAATAATAATAAATTAATAATAATAATAATAATAATAATAATAATAATAATAATAAACGTATTACATTTACGTTTTGTATTGAGTCTCCTTATACTCGGTGTCAAGTAATCACCAATACCACTGGGCTCGATTTCTTTTGGAGTGGACGAGATTCGTCATTTCGTGCCGACATCGACTACAGTCCCTCGCGGTAAAAAGTGGCACTGCGGCCACGATCATCTCCGCGTACGCGCGAGCACCTTAATTGTCGCTGACGCAATGACCAGCCGCGCATGCCGCCGGCCGGTTGTGCCCTTGCGGTCAGCGACGCTCTCGCCGACGGCGGAGGCGACGGTGGCGGTGGCGGTGGCGGTGGCGGTGACGGTGGTGGCGGCGGTGGCGGCGGTGGCGGGGGTGGCGTTGCCGGAGGGGGTCGGCGGGCGCGTTATGCCACGCATGCTAATTGCGACACTCGCACGCGCGCGCACTCACACTCGCGTACTCGCCCGCGCCGCTAATTTCTCCGGACTCGCGCGAGTGAAAGCACGCGGGCCGAGCGGAGCGCGGTCCCACGTACCGCTGGCGTGCTTGCCTCATCCCAAACGATCTTTTTGATCGCGACAATGCGGGAGCGTCATCGCCGCGCCCGTTATGTGGACCGAGAGGATCGTTGCCGTTGCTCAATGGATGTTACTTTCGCCCCGATTCTCATGCGGAGCGTTTCCGCGTCGTCAAATGATATGCCAGTTCGAGTGTGTGGTCGTATAGACGCGAAGACGTATAGAAGAATGGACGATGGGGCGCTTGGAAAGATGTTACAGTAAAGAGTTCTGACAGCCATTGTTTACTCTCAGTTTTTTTTAGTGCACATATTCGAAATATGAACCAGATATGATGTAAAAGAAAGAAATACGACTGCGGTGAGAACTCGAGTGCAATAATGTCCTGGTTTATGTTCCATGTACATTTTCACCGAGTATAAAATAAATGTCTTTTATGACCATCAAAGCTCATGCATTGAATTCGTTCTAAAATTATTTCTTGAAATATTCTTTCCGGTGATGAACAAATAACAGTACAATAATACTGACCTAGATGCTTTATTTAATTCTGTCTATTTTTCAGATTACTAATATTCCATTAAAATTCTGAAGTGCATAATATTAGTATGGTTGGAAAGCAATCCAAGATATTTTCAACATAAATATCACAATTTTAGGATATTTATAATTGGCCACACCCTAATATACGACAGTCAAACAACACTTTTTGATTGACGGTTATGATTGATACGCCTAAAACTTTCGTCCAAAGTGGCGCAAAACTTAGAAAAATTTGAATAACTTTCTGGGTTAAAGGAAATGCCTATTATGATTTATATGAATTTTTGGGGAATTATTTTTAAGAAATAAACTACAGAAAAAATTAAATAAAGTTTTAAAATATTAAAAACTGAATTTCATAAGGTTGATTTATTTTTAAAATCGTCGTTAATGAGTATTTATATTTTGTGTATTTTGGTTTTATAAACGTATGATTCAACAAAGATTAGGAAAGCTGAAAACTTGTAAATCACATTGTTTACCAAAATGGTGGTAATAAAGAATATAGAATTCTAAAAGTTTGGGAAAGTTCATACAATTGAATTCATTCAATTCAGATGCAACGTATTAGTTATGTTAATTGGTTAAGGAGCAATTGTCTCTACACATCGATACTGCAGTCACCTAACGATTTAAAGTGACATAAGTTACATATTGTACGATTTCTTTCGCTGCAACTACTACTTTTGAAAGATTTTTTTTCTTACATATAATGATTTTTAACGTTTCAATTGTTACATTTGAAATTAAATATAACCTTCCCTTCAAATATACACAAAAGTTTGTCAATTTTTTTGTAATGTAATTAGTAATTTAAACAAGATGCTTTGCTGCGATGCCTTACAGAAGGACAAAGACGATAGTGACTGCTATTAACTATTATATATTCAGGAAAGTGTACATTTCTGAGATTAACTGCATTTTGTTGTGTCTGTCCATTTGGTACGCTGCCTATCCATTTCATGCTTCCTGCTCTTGCATCACTCTACATTTTTGATGGATGCATTATTAATTGCTGGTCTTTCTGGAACGAAAAGCGTTCCCTCTCTTCTTCCGTATTTTCCACGTCTCCAAGAGCAATTCATAACGCAGTTTAGCCAGGCATTAACTTAGAGGAAATATATAAACCCTTAAACCACTCAAAAATATGGTAGAGGATTGCTTCACCATTCCGGCACAAATTTCTCATAAATTATGATGATTTCTCATAAATTATTCTCATTAAATCATGATAGATGATTATAAGACGTCTCATAATTTCTTTATCATCTCTAATTCTTTAGATGAAATAAAATAACTTTTGATTTGTGCATTAATAAACATTTGTTTTATAAATTACTCCAAATAATTAAGGGAAAGACAATGTTAATGTCTTATGTCATAAATATTGAAGCAAATTATTTATCTCTTTTCAAAATATAATTTATCCCATGCAGTGGTTTAAGAATTTTTAAGTAGGATGTGGTGAGAAAATTGAGGGGTGTGATAATTTGTTAGGAATGAATGCATTTCAAGAACATGTGAAATATATTAGGTTTATATATATATATATATATATATATATATATATATAAATCGATTATATATAATCGAAAAATATTAAAAATGATACAGAATCATAATATTTCTCCATTTTGAAATGTTCGTCTAGTTGAACTTCTGAGTATAAATTATGATTATGAAATTAATGACCTTAGCCAGACGACACCGTTAGTTCATTAAAAAATTCTGAAACTATTATACATATAATCCTAAATTTCTAAATTGAAATATTAGTAATGATTTAAAGAAAATTAAATCATACACCACATACATTTTCAAAATAATAAACTAATTTATTGAAACTGTACATTAACAAAATCTTTAAATACACGTAATGCAAGCGATGTTAAAAGCTGATTTGTATTCAGTAAATTCATACTATCATACATTAGACGTTTGTAATTGTATTGTCAAAATAAATTCGTAGTGTGTGTAGAATTCGTGAGATTAGTCTATATCAGTACCAGAGCTAGAAAAAATTTGGATCCGGGGTAATGCTGAAACTTAGCCCCCCCCCCGAAATATTAGTAATAATTACATAATATTATAATGTTGAAACATGTACCCTGGGAATATTTCAGCAATTTTCTTGAAAAATTCAGCATGTCAAACAAAGCGCGGGAGATTCGGAAAACAACATATTTTTATTCAAAAGTTGTAATGTAAATTGAATTTTTGCCTTTGAATTCAGAGTAATCTTCTCTATCTCTAACCTTACCAAAAAGTTAATAAAAAAGGACGCCTATCCTTGGACTCAGAGACCTAGAATGGTGGAATGGGGTTAATCTCTCCACCAGTTGTTCGAACTAAATTCACCGACTACACATTTCGAAAATTGCAAAAGTTTAAGCTTTTTTCAACACACTCCTACAACTAGGTTATTGAATATAAATATTCGTATATTCTCTCCTAATTAAATAAAATCTTGATACAATGGTATACATAATTTTTCAAAAGTAGTTTTCGCGAAATTGTTAGTGGAACCGTGTCATTTTTAAATAAGATTTTCTCGCTCTAATTTCTTTCTATATTTTTTATAACATATAGCGACATGCGTTTAATAATATAGCATATGTACGATTTCATTAAAAATCTCTAGAATTTCGAAACTTGGAAAAGTTCATTTTTTCAAGCTTGTCCTACACGTTCAACATTGAAGCTAGAATTTGTTTTTCTTAATGTAATCTATGTCGTTTGAAGTATTAGAAGATAGAAGTTGCAATCCTCTATGTATCTAATGCGCTAAAGAAATACCAAAATTTTGCACAAATTATAAGACACAATAAATCGCAAACACATAGAACTGCTATTGCTAGTTACGAAATTACCTTCCAGTCCTGAATTAGATTTAAGTCCAAATGATGGAAGTTCCCGAAAAATAGTACAAAGGAGGAAACTGGCACACATGCAGCCCGCTAAACACATTTCGCTTCAACATCCCTAACTATTATGTATAATTCGTAAACGAGATGTTCTAGGCCCTTCAAGTCAGTTTTTCGTGTCCCTTCTGCGACACGATTTACATTTCTTACAGCGTAATCTACAAAATGAGACATTCTTGGAAGCTCTGTTATATGTTTAGAGGGGAGGGTAGAGTGAGGTTAACTGGTCATGGTGGTTAACTAAGCTAGTTTATCTAAAACGTCCTTGCATGGAAATTTTGTTTTAATTTTTACGAGAATTAGTTAGGGATGCTCCATTGCACATATGCAGCTGCTATGTTTTTGAATGATGTTGCCGATTTTTTTTACTTCTCTTAAATTTGGGTAAGGCAGGTGTATTTTTTCTCAATAATTTCATTTAAACTTACAGGTCAATGAAATTAATAAATGAAAATCATAAATATATACATAAACTTTTTGTCGTTTATTATATATGAATTTTGCACTGTATATGACGCTTATTGTTAAGAGTACGTGCAACGGAGTGTACTGAAACGAATCTTTGAGGTTATGTGATCAGTAGCTCAGTTAACCCCTCAGAAAACGTATTGGATATAATATCTAAATCTTTCTAATTTAGAGTTCAAGATGGTCAGGGTGATAGAACAATGATATATCGGAATTATCGAGAAGAGCATCGACTGAGATGGTACAGTGACAAGAACAGTTGTCACTGCACCGTCTCTGTCCGGGAAGTACTTCGGTTCTCTTCTTGACCGTAACCGAATTTCGACTCTAGCTATATAGCTGGATCGAGTACAGCCACAGTCTGGAGAATTCTAACCCTTGGATCCCCGGTAGGTTTGCGAGGTACCAGTTGTAAAATTAGAACTTGATCCGCCTGGGGCCGTGCCCCACTAGGGGAAACATCTGGAGATGACAAAACCCCCAAAATCCAATGCGTATGTCGGTTCCGGATCTCACGTTCATGTGGGGAAAGAACAATGCCACCTGCCTACAATATGCACAACGCTCAGAAGAATAAGGAAGAAAGCAGTTGACACAGCCTGTACACCTTACATACTCCACAGAAGCTGCCGAAATATGCAATAAGGAATTATCTTACAGAAAAAGTCTCGATCTAAAAATTGTAAAAGTGTGCAGGTATCCCAAGAGCAACTTCGATATTATCAAAAGGCAATATGTGTGCACAAAACGTTAATTTTAATGTCAGTATTGAGCATTTCAATTTGTTACAAATGAAGAAAAGTTACTTTTTCATTATACAGTGGTGGCCCGTGCAGGGTGTTCAGTGGTTCAGTGAACCCCTCACAAAATTCCATGAGATTAGAATTTTTTATTTCTGTCGAATGAGGTGTTAATACATTTTTTGTGTCTTTAGTGGGGCTCATCAGGTAAGAAATCAAACAAAAATTCAGTTGACAGCGCGAAGGTCTGATGCGCCATGACAGCGCCACGTCATGCCACCGCGCAGCGCGCTAGGAGGTTCACAGCGTGTTATACTGTGATTTTCGTAACTTTGTCCCTGACAGGAATCAGCTGTTTCGCTGCCATCCAATCAGGAGCTTATATTTCGGGACAGTGACGTCACTACCGTGACGTTTAAGCTCCCGATTGAATTAAACCGTGAACAGCTGATTTCTGTCAGGGACAAAGTTACGAAAATCGCAGTAAAGTAACACCGCCTCCGCCTCTCACGCCCCTCGCTGTGGGTTGCGCGAAGCGTGTGTTTGAATAGTTCGGATTAATATCCTACACCTATTCATTAGGGAGTGGGTACGTCTTTAATGTCTTTTTGCGAAAATAAGCGAGTCGAGACCTTTAAATTTGAATAAAAAGATAACAAGACTATATTCTGCTTACGGATTTACAAAATTATTTTACATCATCGATTAGTTCACTTTTCTTTCTGAATTAATCTACACTTCGTAAGAAAAACTGATTAGCTGGTATCGTTACCTTCCTTATTGTGTGCTCAAATCTAACTATCCTGGATACCTATGCAATTCACTTATAAATCCTATTGTTCACAAACAATACATACACTTTACATACAATTTAGCATAAACACTTGCTGGAAAAAATACACAAATACCCTTTGACAAATAAAACAATTTCCTATTACGTAAACTTTCTTGAATCACAGTTATTTAATAAGCACTTTTACTGATTCGTGGGTTCTCTATTCTCAATCTGGAAATATTTTATCTTTCTCACCGATACTACTCTTCGCCCCGATACTACTGTGTCCGAGAATGCCAGTTCCGGAACTACGATTATCGAGAACGAACGATACCGAACCTTGGCCTGCTATCGGTGTGCGCCGACGGCATCGATTAAACGCAGGAGGTGTCATCGGAGCTCTCGCCACCGTTTAGTATAGTTCAAACTCGAGGCAGTCTGGTGATATGTCTTGTTGAATAAGACAAAATAATATGCGATTTGCTAGATTTGTACGTTGGCCCATGCACAAGCAATCTAGCGGCACCTGTAATATTTGTAGATAGCCTTCGGCTTTTGACATGTATATAATAAAAATAATATAAAAATAACAATTATGACGTATATTTATTTCGTCTTTTCACGCAAATATATTTTAAGGCATATTTAACTTTCTAAGATTTTTTTCTTGAAATGTATTTCTATTTTCTTCTAGTTTCGTTAAAAATGTATGTTTAAATCATTTCCACGTTCACTAATCCCAGCCGTTTGGCATTAAACCTCTATTTTTTATCTAGATCTAGACCGAGGATGTCATTTGCTTTTGAATTTGATATTCTGTATCTTTAGATACCCCAAGCTTGCTTTCCTCTTAATTCTTTACCCAAAGAAAAGAAGCGGATTATTGTATGTAACCGATGGGTCATAGGTGATCGCTGGGCTCAGATTCGCAATGCAAACATCACTCGCATCTCAGGGGGCAAGTCAATAACCCCGACTTCCGACGTTGATATCTCACAGTCCTATATGTTCTTCCAGGAAGGTAGAGAAAATGAAAGGAAAGTTGTGTTATTTGAAAGAATTACATGTTAGATCTCTTTTGTATGCCAGTGATAGAATTAAAGTCAATTCAAACATTTATTTTTATCAATTCCAGGCTTATACTAAATTACAGCATTTTCCTATGGCGCGAAAATGTTATAAATTTATTAATTGTCAATCATTTAAATGGTGTGTAAATGTAGTGTATTATAATTAATTATGTATTTCGAATTTCTGAAAAATCTACCCGTGTATGGTGATGGGGTAAGGAGTTGAACAGGCTGATTTGCAGTGGGCACCGTTGTTTGGCCGCCAATTGTTTCACCCAATTCAGAGGCCATGGCGGCTTACATCAACTGTTACAATAAATTATGCCCAGTGACGAAAGGACGTTTCACGCAGGGAAGAACAATACCTATCTCAATTTTGTTTCGCATATGCGTTTTTATTATGTAATGATGAAATGAATACCAAATGTTAATTGTGTTCAATAAATATAATTTACATTCGAATTTGTAAGAAATTTAAATGACATCAATAGGTATGAAATATATTATTTTTCCCTTAACTCATATTTTTGTGATTTCATATGTAATTCTGTAAACTTTTATCATTATTTTCTTTGCTTACTTGAAAATAAACTGCAGGTCCATTTACGTTATTAGAGATTCCAATTAACAACCTTGATTTCAATATTATGTAAGAATTAACAATGTAAACACAATTGATGAAAATTATTTTAGTTTTTATTTTTGTTCTATTTTATTAATATTGCTAAAAAGTTGATTTTAAATTACTTTTGCACACGTTTATTCCTTTTAATTATTTCAAAAATCGTATTATTTTCTCTCTAAAATTATTTGCAATTAATCGAGTGATTGTTACTTTTCAACCAATTAATAGAGAAATTTAAATTGTATTTAATTTGGATTATAATAAATCAATTACAATTGAATGAAAGAGTTCTGCAATCACAATACGTGACAACCGTAGTTCCGTCGAGCTGCCGAGCCGCCGAGCCTCCGCCCAGCGCCCGGCGGCGGCCGCTTCTGCCGAGACTGCGGATACCGGCCGATACTGACGAGAACAGCCGAGAATGGAGCGGTTCCGATACTTCCAATTCTTAAGAGAGACCTGCGTGTAGATTTTCAACAGGCAGATCAGGAGCGCGCGCGCGACCTTCGAGGCTCCGAGACTGCGAAAGCAAAGCTACCGAGACCGATCGATAATAGAATGCGTCTGATCGATAATAGAATTAGTCTGAAGCTAGCAGCGCTCACGATTTTGGGGAATCCAAAGGAGCCTAAAATTCGGGAATAGAGCATTAAATTAGCCTAAAATTTAGAGATTGGTTTTTGGGCGCTGCTAGCTTTAGATGGCCCTGGAGATGAATTCTAGCGGCCGGATGCTCTGATTGGTAGTTTTCCGTGGTTTCTCCGATAAACACCAGACGAATGCCAGAGCAGTACCCTAACAAACGGGCCACGGACCGCTCACATGGCGATCTTTCCTTTCTCTTCCTTGAGCTATCCTCACCCTTACACACAAACTTACACAAACATGCACTACATTATCACACATGCCGGGAGATCGGTCGGGAGCTTAGAGCTTGTCCTGGCTGGGGGGGTGTCCCACTGGTGGGAGATACCTGGTTGGGGAAAGCCAGCTAGTCGACGGTAGATCGGCGCCGAATTTCGCCACCTTGCAGGGGATGTACACCACCACCTCCAGATGAAAAAACATGAACTACATTTAAGGGACTAATGACGATAGTTATTGACGCGCCCGGAATCACTAACAATCATCATTTACTCTAATTAACCCCCCCCAAGGGCACCGCCCTTGTCAAGACGAGCACTCACCTCCCGACTTGAATCCCGACATGTGTGCTAGTGTAGTGCATGTACGTGTGTGTTAAAGGAGAGGATAGAAGACAAGGATGAGGAAGGAAAGAACGCGCGTGGTGCGTGGCCCATTTGATTGGATACTCCTCTGACCCATATACATAGGTTGTGTGGAAAATCTGCTACTGTCGGAACTCGGAACCTAGAACCTCTCTATCAACGATGCTGTAGAGGTAACGACTTTACTGCTGATATATAACAACTTGTCTCACGTTATTCCAATAAATTGTTTAGTGTTCGGACTGACTATTCAGGAAATAGACTACCTGAACCACATCAACCGTTTTGACAACTGTGTTCACAATGAACGCGTTCAATCACGCACGGGAACTGCCAGGGTAAACACAGCGCCTGCGCTGAGCCACGATCACATAAACATGTGTCCAAAGAGCCCGTCCATGCCGTCGCTTGTCCCGTCAGAGACAACGGCCCTCGAGCCCCAGGCGGCGTGCGGTCCTTCACCGCCCCCGCCCCGACGCCGCCGGCGCGGCGCCGCGCCGCGGGCGCATCCGGTTCGGCGTTCGCGGCCGCCGCTGTTGCTGCCGTTGTTGCGGCTCGTGAGCGTCGCCCCCTCCCCTTCGACGACCCCCACCCCACCCGCTCTTACGCCAGTGCTCGTGAGGCTCGCGGCGGCCGACAGCACTTTCTCCGCGGGAGGTTTTACTTTCCTCGGCCGCGACGCGACGCGACGCGGGGAGCGCACGTCCGGCACGCCGCCGCCGCCGCCGCCGCCGCCACAGCGGCCCGAAGCGCTCGGGATTCCCCCGTACAGGTGCATCCCTGGCCTTGGGTTTCTCTGCCCTTCGCTTCGTGTCATAGGTGGCGCCTGCGTGTGGACCGGACGCGGCGCGATCTCATGAGGTTACAGTGCAAAAGGGCAATACAACCCTTCAACGCCATCAAGGCAATCCATTCATTTTAGAAAGGGGCAGAGTTGGTGTACAGGGTCGTGCAAAGAATTCTAGCGCAGCGCTGCTCAAGTGGCTGGCCCACTTGGAGTGCCGTGGCCCAGGGCTTAGCTGCGGTCCATCGGTGTGCTCCTCTGTTTCTTGAGCCAGCCCGGGAGGGGAGGAGGCCTCGGGCGCGATCGCCTCTGCTCTAATGAAAGGCAACTGCCACGTGGGCCAATGCAGCGGATCACCCGGGCAGTCTGACCCCAATTATTGAAAAGCTCTATTCTAGTAGACTGTATTTTGAGTGCAGCAGCGTGCAGGGGCACTGAAATTCTTGGATCCACTGCAGAGGGTGTTGTCTGATTTGTAGGTTGGGAAAGGCTGAGATGCATTTTCCGAAAAACAAGGTGAAAACTCACAGGTGTAGTAGTTGAAACATTCATAAATAAACTGCACTGTCTCCACACACAAATAACCTACAACACTTCAATATCTGGTTGGAAACAATGTTCGACACATTTCTTGCACGTCTTGTAAATCGCGCTGTGGAGGCTTGAAGTTCACTATTGTGGCACGTACACACAACAGAGTAGCCAGTCATATGGGAGAACATGCACGAGCAATTTGCGGTGCTTCACGTAATAAATACGAGGCAAGACGATATAAGTACTTTCGCTGCAACTAAACTTGAACATATACTTTGACGTACGAAGACAGAGTACTTAGCGGAACACAACGTGGATAAAATCACCGATAATTTTTAAACTGGCGGATCACGAGGCAAAGGGATGCTGATGTTAAAGTGTTTATGAAATAACTTCATACTGCCAATAACGAATCGCTGTGTTGAATATCGACATCATGGAGTATGTTAAAGCAATGTTTCGTACGAAGCTGGACGCTGCACTTGGCACCACTAAGGAGCATGTATAAGAACTGGTATACTAGTAATATTAACAAGACGCGGGATTGTAGCCTGACGCCTCGGAGTCAATTACAGAACTGCTGAAAAGACTCTCTCGACGCGTTTGAGAGGCAGGAGAACTGACGATGTAGGTCTGATATTTAAATTTGGTTGCTCTATGGCTTGCGGAGTTTTCTTTGTCACTAATGAGAACTGGAGGAGCTCGTGGTTGAAATAATACTAGAAAGTGTTTTCTGGAAATTGCGCATATTGCAAATGATTCCAAGAATATGTACTTGTAAATTTCCATGAATTACTACAATAATTAATGTAAGCAACTCGACCAAATGTGTCTTTTCAGAATGCAAAGTGCATAATACGTCTCACGTTCTTTACCTGACACGTAAATACCTATTAAGCTAATGTTTTCATTCTCTATACACATTTTTCTTTCTTTAACAGTGAATCTTCAACAGCGTCTTATTTTATTTGCTTATTTGAGTACTCCGTGCACACGGCAAATAAATTGCATTACATCAAAAAGGTTAATATAGGCAGTACACGTAATTTATCAGCGATTTAAAAACAGGCTATTGCGCCGACTCTCAAGGCTGTACGATAATAAGGCCGCAATATCCCAACATTTGCAAAACAACCTTTCCTGCAGGCATGTAGATGGCATAGTTTAGTCAATATGTCAAGGATTTCCAAACTTTTCAACAGAGCAACATTATCTGTCTTAAATAACAGAACAGCAAACTTGAAAGTAACGAAAAGTATACTCGTAGAATATTTGAGAAGAATTCATTGATTAATTCGAATAAATTGTCTTTTTAAGTAAATTTTAAAAATGATCTACAGTATGTAAGAGCCAAACGTTGTTTTTCATATTGAGCACATTCATTTTACAATCTAATTAAAGGCGTCGGAACGAGAATATGATAACTACGAGGAGGATTTTAATGAAATGTCATTTTTACTTTTCACTTTAGAAAAATGACGTTTAGAATAGAAATTCATTTGCTGTTATGACAAAGGGAAATTACCCATTTTTGTACATCTTTTTTTTTTTTTTTGCATTTTTTTCGATTTCGACTAAGACATTTTTTAACTTTTTCCGACATTTTAATGCATTTTCGCTGATATTCATGGATTTATTACAATTTTAATGGTACCTGCTTGGAATAATATTTACGAGATGGAAATGTTCAAAAAATGTTCACAGAATTCGCGTGTGCCCATTCCTGTAATCCTATTTGATTTCTTTGTTTAGACGTTTTAATGCCTGCCATTGTGAGTATGTAATCCAAGGTTCCTGTATGTAATTCTAGCTCAGCGCCATTGGCGGTTCAGCCGATTTCGGAATAACTAAAGATAGAGATTTTCTAGTAAAAAATAGTCCAAAAAATGTTTAAAAGCTGAGTTCACTTCAACGAATAGGAGAAGCCTCGATTACATCAGTAACGTATCCATAAGCTTTAGTTATTCATCTGAACTGGTTTGATCACATTTTTATGTCATTTTTCTTTGATATTAGGGCATTTTAAAAACATTTTTAGAGAATTTTATTGATCATTTATGGTAGTGTTTTAGGTCATCAAAATCCGCCCCTTAATGACAACCCGCAATTCACACATCCAAAATAAACATCTTAGAATTTTACCCAAAACAAACATTATGATCAGATGCTGAACAAACGTGTTTGATTGAAGTAGAGTTGAAGGACTTAGCCCTAAATAGTCCTACGCCACATCGAGTTCATTCGTAGAAATGAGAAGATACATATTTCAATCTGACATTCCTTTACACAGAGTACAGAAATGTCTACGTAGTATAGTTCATTTTCACCACAATAGGCACCCAAATATAACATTTGATATAGATAGATAGGGTTTATTCTACAATTGGGCTGATGTTGCCCAGTGGCAGAATACAGAAACACAAACGTACATTAAAATTACAAAACACAATTAACTATAAAAACAATATATAAAAAATCAATATAAAAAACAAACGAATTATCTTCTTTATTACCTAGAACATACAACTGCATTTACATGCCTATACATATACAACAAATGAAACTACATATATAGTAACATTTAAGTAAATAAACTTACTTACATATCACACCAACATTCATACATACAAACATACACGCTTACATACATATCATACAAAGACAAAGGAACACTCGCATACACACCATCCTACAAGTATTCACTCACAATCATATTCAGACAAATATGGATAATCACTTTACCTACAACATAATAATATACAATACTTATAATAATTTTTACATTTCTAACGCGTAAAAATACTCGTTAACATCAATCAATAAATACCAACTTTTGTCAGAATAGCCTATAAAAAATGCTTAAGATTAGCGAAATAAACTACGAAATGAAATCACTTCACTGCACTTCACGTCACTGCACCTCATAAAACTTTACCTAAATATTAATAGCTCAATACTTTTTAGTTTACTACCCATAATCGCACCTTTCACTTCACTTCACTTCACTGCACGTTTTCACCCTATTGATTAATTTCCTATACTTTTTTTCTAAAACCACGCGCTGAGCAAGGAGTTTTGTATGGCGAGTATGTTAGAAGGGTTATCTTATTGTTGCCGAGAATGTGGCATTGAAGTGTTTATAGTGAAGCCCTTCTGCTGTGTACTCATTTCCTGATACTTTCTGTACGTTAACACGTAACTGCCTTATCTATGACATTACATCAAGTATGTCAAGTATGTTTTTTCCGTTGTCTTACTAAAATTTAGGAATTGAGAGTTATCTCTATTTTTCCACAAACCTTCAATTACCAAAAGTCCCGCCACAATTAGTAACCTCATTAACCAATGACTTCGCGTAGGTCGAAGCCCACTAGCTTCATTGCTGGTCTATGAAAGGGACATAATACATAAGTAGCTACACTATATTATGATAACCATATTGCGACTACCCGTCTGTCGGTTGGGCGCCGTAGACGTGGTAGCCGGCTCGCTCAGTCGATAGAAAGGCTTGCCTAAATTGATGAAGATGGAGGAAGTTGGTGGCCGGTGTAAAATAAGAAACTTTTACTCATGTTAACAAATAGGTGGCTTTTATTTAAAAAAAGAATCGCAAGATTTTACCACTCATGTCGGCGAGCATGCTCCCCTTTCCCAATTCCAAAATATGACATGCACACATAAAATAATAAAATAAATTGACAAGTGAAAATTACTACAGTAAAAAAAGAACAATATTTTCCTCTACGCTGATTCCCTCTTGACAGCCAAGCGCGGCCGGGAACCTTCTCTTCGTCGCCTGGTCAAAGGTAATTAAAAATTGTTCACCAAACTGTTTATGCCTTTCGACCACGGGCGCGCCAAAAGAACGAAAAAAAATACCGTCTCAGCGGGGCGGCGAGCACAACAAACCAGAGTTGAACGACCTCGAGCCACCAGCTGGTTGGCAGGGGTGGCGTGGGGACGTCTTGGGGCGCCGCACAAAGGGTCGCGCAGGGCCGAGTCAGGTAGTAGGCGGGGTCGCAGGAGTGTTGACCCAACACACAGCGCCGCTCACTTACTGTCGCTAATGCTCGGATAATGTCTGCTCAGCTGAATGACCTTGTCACTTTCGGTTCACCGCACGGTACTTTAGAGTTCGTAGCAAGTTCGTGAATGATCAAATAGTTCCACAATAATGTTCCAAACACGAGCACAGGTCAGATACTTTTTCTGAACTATTAGAATGTCAATGAAACTTTTCACAATCCGCGGTCTACACTAATTTAAGAACCGCGCACAAATTCTTCTCGAAAACTCAACGTTTTCTTATAAGTCCAACTAAGAAACAAAACTTTATCTCTGACGCCGGGCGCCTCCACAATAACGTCTCGTCCCCCCTGACCGCCTCTCACGTTTTCTCTGTGACGGCCCCACACCCTCTCTCTGTGATGGCCTCACACCTTCTCTCTGTGATGTCGCCTGCACGAAGCCCTTCGAGCCTCCCTTCCCCCACCAAATTCCCTCAGAATGTTCTAGAACATCCTAGAGCTTTGTCCACGTCCGACGGCTATTGGCGAAAGTGTATTGCGTCGTAAAATAATTCTGCCCAATCATCGGAAGTTTTTGGGGCCGAGAGATGAAAGAGAAACCTGCACTCGTTCTCTCTCGCTTCAATTTTCTGTCAAATAGGGGCAGAAATTAATGACTGGGGGGGGACGAAAATCTCAAGGGAGGGCGAGGAGCGCCGCGGAAAAGTACTGGCGTGCCGCGTGCACGGGAAGACCTCCCAGGCTGCGGGACACTTGGGTGCGACGAATCGTTAGGGGGGCGGGTCCAGCGGGTGGCCTGACAGAACCCTGGCGCCGCCGTCGACCCCTCTGTCGCGCAACACGGAGCAATTCTCAGGCTCGCAGTCGTAATGGATTCGGTATCACTACAATATAAGTTCATTAAAATCATGGATATTCCTATAAGTCCCTCTCGACTCAAGAGCTTATCCACTTCCAGCTGACGAGTGTGGATTTTTGAAAGGCGGAAAGTCCACAGCGATCATGTCGTGCTTGCGACTTATGAAAGAATACTGGCTAACTGTTTGATACAATTAAATCCTTCGACAATTCCCGTTTTAACCAGATCTCATATTTTATTAACCGGGAATGTCACAAGCACTGGATGAGTAGTATGTCAGGGATCGTTGTTGTGGTATTCCCTGGCGGAAAATAAGGGAGTCAAAATTCCCCATCAACGCTGGGAGTCTACAGGTTTCAAATATAAAATTCACAACAAATTCAGCCCAAATGACGGGGGTGGGTCTACTGTTAGATTTCCAACTGCCCGAAGCATTACAAATAAATATTGCTAGGACTACCGAAATGACGTTAACATTAGGACCGAGTGTGTCAAAATGACACATTTGTGACGCATACTACAATGTAGTGCTTGAGTTTTAAAAGTTAGCAAACTGGTTCTTGGGCTTGAACATGAACTGTGATAACTTTTTCTTCTGTGTCACTGGCAGAAAAGCTGAATATGAATAAAATGGGTATAATGAGAAGGAATCAGCAAGATCTGGCACTTGAAAATCACACGTCAAAAATATCAAGGCAGTTTTGTCACAGTGAATTTTACAACTTTTGCCAAACAAAAGTTCGGTCAAACTCTCACAGATTATTATTGCAGAAAGAATAAAAGTGTTCGAATCCTGAGCACCTTACATGGTAGCATCAGCACACAGAACTCTGGGAAAAAGAAGACTTTTTTTTATAAAAGGATAGGCGGAGATAGATACATTGCATCAGATGGTTCGTACACAGTGCGGTCAAGGAGTTGATGATGGCCAGTTCACATTTTATTGAAGATCATTGATATCCCAACAGCAAATGCATAGATATTGTTCAAGAAAGATGCAAGAAAAAAACTACTTATATATTGCAAATTATTTGCAAGATAATGGATGAAGTATTGTCTGAAAATGTTAAATCTTACCCGTAACGCTTTTAAAAAAAGCACTGTTGCTCCTAATCATATGAAAAGGAAAATTTGCCAAAGAGAAAGCAATTATAACAATTTTACTTCTGTATTTTGTAAGAGTTGAAAGTTCGTTTATGGAAAATGCTGTGGGGAAAAAATCAGCATGCCTATACTGTTTAATTTTTTTTCCTTCTCCACTAATATGAACATTACATTTTCATAAACTAACAAATATTCATTAACGTTTTCTTTCATTGCTCAGTATCTTCTCTATTATTTCAAGTTCAGTAAAAGTTTCTACAATTTTGTATTTAGTAACTTCAAACTTTTTGAAATATAATGAATTAAAATGTTCCAGAAATATGTGCATTTATTCATTTATCCACTTTACATTGCAGTACGTAAGAAAAATCTATAATATTAGCTTTTCAAGTGCTCAGGCGATCTTGTGTCAAAATGACACACAACGGTCCTTCTAGGTAGAACGAAATTCCGGTCCTTCTAGTGTTAAAAACTGCATTTAGAGTTTGGGTTGATAAATTCCGACCAAATGAATGCTGCCGGTGTGGTGTGCCATCCTCGTGTCAAGGCGAGCCTCGCACACCGCCGCGTATTTGCGCACGCCCTGCTCACGCCGCGTGCGCTGGTCGTGCTTGGGCGCCGTGCGTGAGAAGCCGTCGCTCGCGTGTGCGTTTCCGCGCACGTCTTCACTCCTCATCGTGCGTTGACGCAAGCCACACTCTAACCCCGTTCGTACGCCAATTTGAGTATGTGTGCACAGCTAGCGAACCAACTCGAAATTAGCCTACGAGTTTATTCATAACCTTTCGATCCGTCGATCTCATGCCTCAGTACCGCACGTCACGCCATGCAGATTAGTAGGGATTTATCTCGATGGAGACATCTCAGCGTCATACGAGCATTTGCATTGTTACAGGAACAGAGTGAATAATAATGCAGATTTACAACGAATCTTGGTTTAGCGATGAATAAGATGACAAAACACTACAAAGCCATTTGGAAAACTGAAGGCTAATTATGTTAGACTAATTATGTTAATTATTTAGTAATAAATGAAGGTTTTCAAAATACTACATTCAGCCAGTCTTAAGTTTAAAGCTAGTAGAACCTACTTGAAAATGAAACTGTACCCGAACGGAAGTCAACAAAAATGTTCAAAAATTTAAGGCTAATTAAATTCTCTAGACTTAAATTCCTTTCACATATAATTTTCAAAATCTAGGGCTATGCAAATTCAAAACAATAATCTGATTTTTTAAATTTATTATTTCGTGTTTCCGGGCGCGTCAACTGCTTAAGACCCGTAAGAGCAGGGCTTGTTTCTTCCTCGAGAGGTGGCGGTGATCTCCCGATGGCAGGGCATTGCTACGCCCTGATGAAGGTCGCAGCATGGCGGCCGAAACGTTGGCGCCAATGCCTTGGACGCGACGTCTCCCGGATAGCCATGTAAGTAATGGATAAACATTTTTACCTAACACTGCAATATGATAATACACAATACTTATAATAATTATTGCATTTCTAAGCCGTAAAACACTCGTTAACATAATTCAATAAATACCAACGTTTGTCAAAATAGCCTCTAAAGACGTTTTGGAGAAGCGAAACATACATACAGAACAAAATGAAATCGCTTCACTTCATTTCAATGCACCACATAACATTTTACCTAACTATGAATAGCTCAATACTTTTTAACTGTAGACTACCCATAATCGCACCTTTTACTTCACTCCACTTCACGTTTTCATCCTATTGACTAATTTCCTGTATTTGTTTCTAAAACCACGCCTTGAGCAAGGAAGGGGCTCAAAATCTCCCGCAGGCAAATCGTTCCAATCTACTATTGCTCTGTTTACGAAGGAAAATTTATCTACGTCCGTTCTTTGAATTCTCGTTCTAATTCTGTATTCGTGATAAAATCTATTAAAATAATCTGGTTTGTCTAGCCTTCCCCGCATTTCCTGCCATGCACTGCCACCAGTGTAAGATTTATACATTAAGCAAAGTCGTGCCCTTTTCATCCGGTGTTCTAATGATTCCCAATGCGCAGGTATTTTCCTCCGAAATGTCTATTTTGCCACACTGTTTTGTATCCTCTTTAAGTTCTTTTTAAGTCCTATTCTGTACGGATCCCAACAACTAGCTCCATATTCCATTACCAGCCTAACAAGCGAGGTATACGCGCGATTTCTTTGGCTTTTGTTTTGCATTTTTTAAGATTTCTCATGACGAAATGCAAAGACCTCCAAGCTTTATCCACTACATAGTTCGTTTGTTTATCCTATCCCAACTTGCTACCCACGAGGATGCCAAGGATGCCCAGGAGGACGCAAATTACAGTTCGAGACTCGCAGAACTACGTCATTACCTAGCTGATTAGGTATTGTATGAAAAGCTCTGGCGCTACAAAATGTGAACGCTTTACTTTTCTTTTAGTCATTTTAGTTCTTTTAGTCTTTTTTTATAGTCTTTTTATTAGCTCTTTCCCAATTATTAATCTTATTTAAATCATCCTGCATTTGAATCCTATCGTGCTGTTCAGTAATTTCCTTATATAATATTTAGTCGT
The DNA here is from genome assembly GCA_031308135.1 of Acheta domesticus. Lineage (NCBI taxonomy): Eukaryota > Metazoa > Arthropoda > Insecta > Orthoptera > Gryllidae > Acheta > Acheta domesticus. The sequence goes on from JAHLJT010008446.1 coordinate 104,328,082, forward strand.
CGGCGAAGAGTCGAATTTTTGACATTATATTTCGCTATAAATCATTTACAAAGATATGAAATAGCAGTGGGCCTATGACACTGACCTGAAAGACTCCAGAAGTAACGTTACTCTTTTCCGATAAATGCTATCCAATTCGAACCTGTTGATTTTTATCGCGAAGAAATTCACTTTTCCATGCTATTACATGCCTGTCAATTTTAGCATCAAAAATTTTCAATATCAATATGTCATGCGGCGCTACATCAAATGCTTTAGCAAAATCGATAACTATTTGATCCACTCTTCCCCCTAAATCAATTACTTCAGACAAGTCTTGAGTAAGGGAAATTTTTTCCAGTCAACTTTTAACGCATTTGTACTTGATACTCGAGCATGCGGTGGGGGTATTTGTTGTGTGGTTATTAAAACTGGAATGTGATCCGATTCTAGTTCGAATAATGTGGTAGAGTGTAATTTTATTTTTTTGTTAGTGATTCCGATATCAAGGACATCGGGATTTCTTAAGCGATTGTGGGGGCTTGGAGGTGAAATTATTTCAGAGTAAGACGATTTGTATTTGAGCTAATATTTTCCCTTTAGCATTGGTGTTCAAACAACCCCAGTTGATATTTTTGGTATTTAAATCCCTAGAAGTGTGGTGTTAATTAGTTGAAATGGTTTATTAATGTTCTCGACGTCTAGTTTATGGTTAGGTGGATTGTATGCTACAATTACAGTCCATGTGTTATTTTCAATTTCTAAGTTAATGACAACAGTTTCAATATTGCCAGTACAAGGGAGAATAATTGGATAATTTTTAATATTTTTATCAATGGCTATTAACACTCCGCCTCCTTTGTTTAGGTTTCTGTCGGCTCTGTAAATTGAGAAGTTTGGGATATAAATTTTATTTTTTTCCTTTAAGTTGGATTTCTGTGATGGGTTTCTGTGACGCAAATTATATCTATGTGGTGTGAATTTAAGAAGTGTATTAGTTCTGTTTTTTTATTTGTTATGCAGATAGCATTCCAATTGACGAGCGTACAATTTTTGGGTGTTGTATTGCCATTATTGCCGTTAAAGTAGGCGGAGAATGAATTTTGAATTGAGTTGATTATAGTGGGTATAAGTGAGTTTATACTGCGATTTTTCTAACTTTGCCCCTCAAGGCCACTCAAATCCAATCTTCGCGATGGAATATTTCGCATCTTTCTCGGTCGTTCCGCTAGATTTCGTATGATCGCGACCGCATCAAGCAGTGCTTGCGATCATGCGACTCCTACCGGCAAGACCGAGAAAGACACAAAATGCCGTGACATATTCCATCGCGAAGATGGGATTTGAGTGGCCTTGAGGGGCAAGTTAGAGAAATCGCAGTATATGACATTGATTATATAGGATTAATTGCATTAATTATTGTTTATAATGGGAAAGTTTTGGTGTGTTTTCTGGGGAAAGTTGGTTGGATTTGAATTGTTAATGGGAATGGGGGGCCTGGGGATGTGGTGCTGCTAATATGAGTAAATTATTGAAATGGTGTTTGGGAAGAAAAGGGAATGTGGAGTTTGAAAATCTTTGAATTCTGGTTTGGGAGTTGTTTTGGTTGAGATTTTTTTTTTCAATGTATTCTTTTAGGTAAAGGCAGCTGGAGTCTCGATTATTGGTCGGGTGGCTGCCATGGCAGTTACGACATTTCGGTACTTGATCACGATTAGGACAAGCTACCGAGTAGTGATTACCCGAGCAAAAACCGCAGCTAATTGAGTGGTTGCGGTTGTTCTTTGTATAGTCATAATCCAGACACAGCTGGCATTGTATAGGACCTTTGGTTTTTTCCTTGCTTCTGCTTTTACTCTATGAATACAAATTTGCGTAATGGCTAGAATATTGTCTATTGGTTCTTGTCCAGAAACAATAGCTGCAACTATTGGGATAGGTTTGTTTTCTTTGTGAAGTCTGGTGATTTTATCAGTGAAGGAAACCTTTAGATCTTGATATATTTCTTGGTCAGTAATGGATTGGTTGACGTTCTTGAACACTAGAGATATGTTTTTATTCAACGGGACTTTGAAAGACTGAAAACTTCGATGAGTGTGAATTAAATATCTAATTAAGTTTCGAAAGTCCGTAGGTGAGTTTGCACTTATTTTTATTTTATTGTTTTTTTTATCTGCAATGAAGTTTGATGTTACTTTGGATTTAAGTTCTTTGATGAATCCTTTATAATTGGTGATATCTGCTTCTACGATGGGTAGTATTTTACTGAGGGTTTCACTTTGATCACTAGGAAGGTCGTCAATATGAATGAATCTATTTTCAGTTGCGTGCTTAACAAGTTCACTTAGAGGTCCGAACCTATTTTTGACCGGGACATTCATTAATAGAGAGCCAGAGTTTGTATTATGGTCACTGTAACTATCATGATTGCCACTAAAGTTTTTGAATTGTCGCTCTATATCATTGTCTGTCACTGACCTTTTTCTGAAGTCCGTGGAGTCTTTTTCTGGAAGCAGAACGGTTGAGGGTTGACTGAGTTGAATCGGTTCCGTGCCCGTAGCGCCGGGGGTGTTGTGTTGATTGTTGTTCTCCAACGTCTCCTCCATTTTGCCTTCGGTGAATTGATTGGGATTATCTGGGATGAAACTTTCCATTGTTGCTGGTTGGTTCTCACTGTTATTAAGAACAAGCAATGTAGCACTTACGACTTCGCTCGTTGGAGCCATGCATGCCATTCACTACACTGATTTGCACTGAGTCGCACTTCATCGGAGTTATTTCGATGAGCTATTTATCAGTAGCACTTGTATGGTTCACTTCACTAGTTTATAAATTAGTACTGTCGCGAAGCGACGCGTGACTCCCCGCTACTCCTTTAACTGGAGTGGCGAACTGCGAAGAAACGGTTTTATCGCAACAGATCTGACAGGATCGCAGAGCAGAGCTCAGATTACCTCACGCTACCACTATCGGACGAAGAATGATGGTGATCTATCCGGACAATTTTGATAATCCAATAAGATAATGTTTTCGGAGTACAGCTTTCAATTTTACTTCATCAGTAAATTTTGTATCACATTTCCGCAGATAAGGTGTTCCGATCTACTTTATCTACGCATTGGTAGTAACGAAGATTTTGCGCCCTTTTTCTAGTTCATTAACGATGTAGGATAGCATAGTGATGTCAGGATATTTTGCACGAAATTTATGAAATAGCGTGGAGCAAATTTATTGCAATTTACTGCCGTCTATGCATATAAAGTATCTGTTTTATCAAAAATGTCGTCTTCAGTTCTCACCTACTGTTCTTATGAAATGTCATTCATTAATTCTAGGAATTCGTCTTCGCCACTGTTTCCGTTGCATTTCGAAAAATCAATGCATTCTTCTTCTTCCAATCTCGGACATATTGTATTTCCTTTGTACTGATTGCTCACTACAAAACTCTCGCGAATTCGAATACCACCTCCTTGCACAGAAACCCTTACAACGCACGAAATCCACAGAGTCACGGTTCACTTCCTGGGTCAGAAATTCTAGCGCGAGAGATTATGCAGATTCATATTTAATCCACCCTACATCTGGAGTAGAGCTTATTGCAAGATCAGCAATCTTTTGAGTAATATATTACAAGTCGAGAGATGGGGCCATCTGGGACAAGTACTAAAAACTCCTTACCAAAATATTATCAACTCTTGCAGTAAACAGTGAATAAATAAGGCTGAATTACAATAGTCATTCATGCGACCACCGGAGGGTTAATGTGAAATGAACACGTCGAAAAAAATTAATTGTGTTTGTCGCTTACAAACAACAGCATCGTACACCACGTCCCATGATTCCTGGAGCAAGTAGTCTAGAAATAATTGTATACTATTTTTAGTAACAATCTACTCGTACGCGTATTTTTTAATGTAAATGTATTTGCGGATATGGTAATTGCAAGAATTTGTGCATCGTGATCACTGTAGCCTAATTATTTCATTGCAATTACATATGTAATAGTGGTCTTGTTAACTATGATTTTATTGATTGCCTTCTTTGAATTCATTGTGCTCCGTGAAGGTTCTCTAATATCAAAACTGAAGGCATAATTAAGTTGAGAAACTACCTTTTCTAGAGAGATTCAAGCAGAAAATCAATTTTAAAACCTGTGCATACAACGGTGAGTTCAAAACAGCGATTACTGACTTTGTTTCAGTAGTTTCTAGATTTTCTAAGAACCTGGAGTAATCTATAGTTCGCTTTGTTTGAGGTCTGTAGATGCTTAGTAACATATTTCTGAGCTTAGGACGATGTACGATAGATATTTCAAAAACATGTTCAGCCCAATGAACTTTTAATTCCACCAAGGAGATCGACCATTTGCGACATTGCTGGCTAAAATATCTATACCTTGTATTGATTAAGAAAGAAGTACTTATTATTTTTGTGAAGACAATACATTTTTCTTGTGAACATTGCATTAGCGTTCAAATTCTAAAATAGTAGCTAAACATGTTCTCCTAAATGATTTTCAGATATTAACTTTGTGTCCATAATGATTGCAACGGCCACAATATAAAATTGATACGATATTTTTTAACAGATTTCTATAAATTAAATAATAATCGTAGAAAATAATGTAGACTGTATATAATGAAAATAATGTACAACACTGTAGTTGCCAATGTTTCCGTGATTTATTTCTCCACCTTCGGTGCTTTTTAGTAAATGACTTCATGAACATAAATGGCACCACCCCACAGCAACTCCTTTTTCTGTAAATACTATGATAAGGGAAGAAACGATGGGCATCTGTATGTACTATGTTGTAATTCTAATTTGTACGTATGCTTTCCAAATAAAATTATTCTCTATCTTGTAATAAAAACTAACGATCATAAACACTACGTACAGAAGAACTTCTCTGTACAAATATGTCAAAAATTAGCATGATTACTCAACGTGTGTGTGTTTGGATTAGTGCTAGTACTAGTATTAGTTAAGTGGTGCCTCGCTCTTACTGGATGTATGTGATGGCTTCTCGAGCACGCGTGCTGCAGGCGTTCTCTCGTTTCCAAGACGCGCCACTCGGTGTGTGGAAGGTAAAATTACCGCCGCAACGGCCGCTCGTTTGCATACGGGAAAAGCGGCAGCCCGGGAGGCTGTAGCGTAATGGGGCACAGGCGTACGGAGAGTCACTGCTCATCTGCGCAGTTATGTTTGCGTATACTCGCACATGACGCGGAGTAATTGACTCGCCGTTCCATAAAATTATATTTTGGGCATGTGATTGAATTTTGCGGTGGTAATATGCACTATCGTAGTAGTGAATTTGTGGTTTCGTGCTCCCTGGGAGTATATGGATAGAGGCGATGTAAATTCAATCCCTGTGTCGGATATATAGTTAGATACCAGCATCAATGTAATATTGTAATTTTAAATTATATAATATGCGAGAATTTGTATGTACAAGTCGCTAAACATCTGTATGTGTCGCTGTCTCAGCATGATTAAAATATGAGCTCTTTGGTATACTATCTCCCAACAAATTTATTAAATTATTTAGAATGCTCAAACACTTTTTTTCGTTTATTCGAGCATTGCAAGTCTCAGCTTTCTAATGCGGAATTCCTTGCAATTAAATAACTTCTATGATAACGGTCACAATACTTACCAAATACGAGGAATTTGTTGTTCAGCACACATACATGCATACCTACACATACATTAAAATTGCAGCACTTCGTTTCCTACCTGAAATGATGTATACTCCCTTGGACATGGAAGACAGTGTGTTATTCGGATAACTACGTTATGTGTTGCTTATCTATTTAAGAACGTATAATTCTAAAAGTTTGTTGTTGCGCTTTTTAATCAATTGTATATAGAAGACTAGTTTTGGCATATTTCTCAAAGAGAGGAATAGTGCTGAGGAGTGACTAGTGTTCAGGATCTGAGTTACTCGTAGTTCTAGGAGAGGTTGCAGGGTCTTGTAAGACAGCCATGTAACGTAGATTCTCTTGGTACATTCTTAAACATCCATAAACATATCTGTAACTTATTTCGTTAGGGGGAAAATTAACTTGATAATGAATTTAATTTTAATTGTCATGCATGTAAAAAATTGGATCTTCAGAAATATAATTGGCATGTACTTAAAGTTCATGTCAGGCACATGTTGCAATTTTAATTTTGATAAATTCATGACGTTTGGGAACTTAGGTAAAATGTACAGAGAGCTGGGAAGGAAAAATTTGTTACTGAATAATTGACTTGGAATTGATTGGAATATTAACGTGTTTAGGAGTAATTTTCATGTCTCTGGACGGGGTTTATAGAATAAGCATGGTGCGCTTGAATATATTTCAAAGTATATTTCATAAAGGAACATACAGTTTTTCACATAAAGTGACACAAATATATGAATGAATCTGAGACACTCCGAGGCTGTTCTCTTCTTTCCTTTTCCTTCGTTTTGCTTTGGTATCAAAGCACAATCATTACAACGAGAAGAGGAAGAAATAGACACTTAAAACATGAACATAGGCGCCAATTGGACATGGGAACCCTCTATTGCCAATTCCTAATTCTGCTATAGTAAGTTTTGATGGGTCACATTAACAACAAAAATTACCATCACGGCCATAATCCCGGTCCCACAACTCTACAGGAGAAGGAAAGTAAACCCCAAAACTCAGAATCAAGGTCCAGCCGCAATTTTTTAAAGTATTATTGTCTATGTGGGAGCTACCTACCTCTTTCATTACAGTTCCACTACAGAATTTACCGAGAAAATGCTACACAAAAGAATGTACGAGTAAAAACTACTCTAAGAGTAAGGTGTTGACCAATTTACCCGCGATGAATTTGGACAAGAAACTAACAGATTGAAAGAGCTCGTTAGAAGATATGGATAAGAGGACATCTTAAATGCCGACATTTTGCCTACTACAGAGGCGTATCTTCCAATTTGGCGCTCATGAACAAGTGGATTTGTGACACCGGTCGACAGTTGACGAACACCGAAAAGAGACGCAGATGGTTATGCAGTTACCCTGATGACGGCCGCGCGGGCCGCGTCCGCCCACCGCGCGGCCGAAGGAGGCGCGGCGGGGGTGGGGCGGGGCGCGGCGAGCGCGGCGGGGCGCGGCGAGACGTGGCGGGGCGGCGCGGGGGCGGGGCGGCCGGCCGCGACGCCTGCCGCCGCCACCGCCGCCCGTTTACTTCCGGTCTTCATCGGCGAGCATCACGCGGCCGGGCATCTGGCGCTGCTTGAAGACGAAGCCGGCGCGGTCGGCGGGCCGAAGAGGTCGGCGGGCACGTTCGCGTTGTTGTACTTGTCCACCTCGTTCTCCAGCAACTGCGGACAAGCGGAAGGCAGGATGAGACGTTAAGCATTTGGTTCTCGCAAGTTATCATGTAGTTTAGAAAAAGCAAATATATATGTGTTCAAGCTTTTTAGCAGGTACTACATAATTCCAAGTAGGATATGCAATTTATTTATTTATAGAGCAAAATTAATATAGAACATAGTATATACATTAATGAGTTCAAGATATGTCTAAGAAGTCATTTGTCTCTCTGCTCTTGAAATTGAAATTATTAATGCATTATACAAATTATACCTCTAGTAAAAACATTTATTAACACACGTAACTATTTATCATTCTCACAGATTTCTCATACAATAATATACATCGTATGTTACATGGTTTCATACGTTATTATTCATTGAAACTATATGACACAATTAAAAAAGCTCATCAGAATACTGTACTTCAAGAATAATACTGACAAAATGTAATAATCGATTTTTTATACATTGTTCTTTCCGTTTCCTCATGAAACGGTAATATACAATGAAACGACTGTATATTATCGTTCATATGAAACGGTAATATACAATGAAAGCACTCAGATACTTGTACTTAAATATTATTAGCAATACGAGTTTAAAGAGACTTGCAGCTCCGTAATCCTGTCGTATGACAAGCTTTGTGGAACAAGACAAGCGAGAATCAAGCTATCGACCCAACTATCAAGAAGGAAATAGCACATTTGCGACGTGCCGTTGCGGCGAGCGATAAAGTGAAGCGTAGCGGGCAAGAATATCACCCTGCCACAATTTCGCTTTATCCACAGAAACGGTTACAACCCCATTTTGTCTAAGGCTGGAAATTGAATTCCAGAACAGTGTGACGTGCACGACGAGCGCTGTAAAGAGCAAGCCACTAACTGCTCGGCCTGCCACACATGTGGCGGGACGATTTTAATTAGAAATATCCATATTTCACAGGACAGATCTTTATTACTTTCCTCCTCTGTGCCAGCTAAAAATTGTCGTGAGTGCTTGGCGACGAGGAAGGGCTGTCGGGCCTCCCCTCCCCACCCCCGCCCCCGCGCCAGGGCGCGCTCGCAGCGCTTCCGGCCGCGGCGACGAGGAGGGGCGGCGGAAAAGGAAGCACGCTCGCCGCGCGGCCGCGAGGGCGGCGGCGCGACGGTAAGTGCAGGCAGCTCAGCGAACAATTTGCATTTACTACACTGCAACGGACATGACGTCACAAATTCGACGTTTTTCTGTATGAAATTGCATTGACGCGACGTCCATTATTTCCAGGGAGTGGCAGTGTTGCGAGGAACCGCCGCTGCCCCCGGCAAAAGCTCGTCACTAGATGGCGGCCTTTCTCTTCGTCCGCGGTGGATACTGAGAAAGGTACTCATCTAACCAGGCGATGTGTGAGAGGGTATTTCATGTTCAGCCCTTCCATTTAGTTCAGTATTTCTCTCTCAATGATTCGTGTTAGTGACGAAAATTAACAATGCATTGCCAAGTGGCAATAAAATATTTGAAAAGTATTCCAATGCCACATGAATGAAGAATGAAAGGAAAGAATATATAAGAATGAAAGAATATAAGATTGAAAGTGATCATGTAAAGATAGTGGCAGTACCAGTGTTATGTCATTGACGCGAAAGAGTTCTAATTTCATCTTTTAACTCCCGAGCATTCTCAAGACTTATAAACTTATTGTAAAGATTCCCCTGTAAAGGTGGTAGACGAGTCAATTTCTTCAAATCTGTAGCTGTAAAGTTTTTACCATTCTTTGCTGATTTATTTTATTTTCTTCGTCTGCATATGTCACAATAAACTACTGTACATTCAGAAACATTGTTATTCTTGGATCTACAGTTACATTTTTTCTTCTAATGGTAATATATAATTACTCATATAAGTTATATTTAAGTCACTTGTTTCTGTCGTCAATCGATTGCAGAGTGAACATCGATCGCTTTGATCTGAAGAATCTCAGTCACGGTTCCCCTTCCTCGTGTCTTCTTCGCGGTGAGAATTAACTTGGATTACATTTCTTCTTTCCTTGGAATATAAATTATCAAACATATATTAAGCATACCTTCATTTCCTTTTGTATTAATTTTACTTTCTCCTACTAGGTTCTTGCGCAGTAAACAGAAAGAATTGTACTGCTACAGCAGAAAGTGTCTATTTTTCATCGGAAAAATTCGTATTCTGGGGCCCGGATATAGAAAAAGTGGATTAATATTGTTGCTACAGGTCGCACAAGAATTTGGCAGTAAAATGTAGTAGATTACTTCATTTAACACGTTGCATAGTCAGAATCCTCGTTTCGTGATTCCTTGATGCCGAAAAACTGGTCAACGGCAAAACATTTGTCCGTCTGTGGTCAACGCTCGCGCGCAAATCGGACACAATTTTCTTCAAAATTGAAATTTCTCATTGATCTGGCCGAACTCGTGGCCTTGCGAACGCGAAATAGTTATTTCAATTTTCAAGTTACTTTACATAGGTCCTTAACAACATTTTCAAATTTTCTGAAAAATGGCTCCAAATTTTGTGACTTTTTTTCTCGGATACAACAAATTACATTTAAAAGAACGAGTAGGTCTCATTTACTTTGAAATTTCGTAATATCGTATAATTAGTATATTGTTTTACTTCACAAGAATCGAACTTCAAATTTGGCAGCCAAATGTAGAAATCGGTATTTTAATTGAGAAATCATTATACAATGAATATGCGGGTAAATATTATCATAACATTCATAATTTACTTAAAGTGTGAATATTTACAGAACTGATGTTTACGTACTTATGAAAGAACTTCTTTTGTAAGAAACACCTCTTTTGTTTACATTTTTGTGCAAATAAAGAATAAACACAGAGACAAATTATGAACGTTAGAGAGCTGGCGCCTCATAAAAAAACTCTTTTTTGCCCCCGTCAGCAATGACGAAGAGCACATAATACACAAATTTGTCATGAATGAAATGTCCTGCATTTTCCGACATTTTTATTTCCTATCTAGTACCCGGAACGCGACGCAGTGAAAGGTCTTCGCCGCTCAACAATACGCATCGTGGGAAGACAAAACTGGCTCTAATCCCTTACAATAACAAGAAGCCAGCGCGAGTAGAGCGGCGCGTCAGAGCGGCAGGCAGCGGGCGGTGGGCGGCGGGGGAGGCGGGCAGCTGCCCATTGTGCGCCGGGGGGAGGGCGAGGCAGGCGCGGGTTGAGCGCGGACGTGAACGCGGGGGCGGGGGCGGGCGCGGGCGCGGGCGCGGGCGCCGGGCCGTGGCTGCGCGCCGCTGTGGACGCACCAGCGGCGAAAGCGGAGGCTGCGTTCGGAAGGACGCGCGCACCAGCGCGTGCCACTTCCTTCCGCCCCCGCCCGCTTCCTCCACAACTCACTGACGACGGTGCAGAGCAAGGCTCCTTCGCCTTGGGATTGCGTAAGAAGATGGCACGAGGAACTGTTAAGTAATTAGCTATTTTGACTTAGGAGATGATGGTTTGACCAACGTCCTCATCGGTGCATGCGTTATCACCAGCAACAACCTGTCCGACGAACTTCTATTACATCAAGCTTGCAGAGTCGAAAGTACTTTCGAACAATTACTTATTTCATAGTATGCATTCTTCCTCATTTTTCCTGCTTACGATCAAATTAGCATTAAATTAGCCGTCTTAATTTTCACTTTAATAGATTGTCGTCTTTCTAGGACATTCATTATCACTTCGCTTAATTTTACTTCCATTCCTGTACGCTGTTTTTAATTATTAACATTTTATTTACTTGAACAAAATTGTACATTCTGGTAAAGTGTGTTTAATTCTTGACCAATAAATACCATCCATTGCTTTGTGATTCCGTTTCTCACATCAACTTTCTCGATTCCCTCTGTATCAATTCTCTTAAAAACTACACTTTTTGTCACTATTATATGATACAATTACATGCCCTCATTAACTCACGAAGAAGGTACATCATCTTGGGAGAAAAATAGCATTAATAAAGTGATCAGCAAACTTATTTTATCATCATTAAAGAAGTCGCTTTGACGAGTTAAAAGAGTTAATGAATTATACTACAGGGTTCGCGTTGAAAGAATCAGAATGTCGGCGTCAGTACCAGAGTAACAGCAAGAAATTGAGGGTTGTCTAAATTTCCTTATATCACTTCCTATGTTTCATCTTTTCGCCATTGTACTCAAAACTGCAAAGTAGAGTTTCATATAACTTTATATTTTGCAACTCATGGACACAATGCGAAATTTCTTTAGGCCAAGAATGGTCACTGCAAGAAGAATTCATGTTTCAGAAAGAAGTGCCCCGTCTACTACTTAGAATTACCGTGAGTAAGAGATTTCAAGCTCTTCTGAAACACGAGAACGCCCAATTTGGTGTGTTTAAATTTCTGTAGGACAGTTACGTAGTGCATAAGATGTACGACACCAGACTTCTGGAAACGCATTAGAAAGCAGTACCATTGTGCTCTGTCTTTGTAAATAATCTACTATCTCGTGCTAGTTTCAACATGCGTCAATACATCACGACATAATTTAGTGACATGATGTCTTAAAGTGCTGCTTTCAAAGACATCTTATTGTTATCTAGATCAGCTCATATTTCATGCGCGGTGAAACTCATACGGAGCATCTTGTCTTGGAAAATGATTAATTGAGCCTTGGTCGGTTGAACGTCATTTGAAATGGCGCGTTGCTCCCGTCGTACCCGACTTGGTTTGGCCCCCTTCCTCTTCCGGCCAACTTAAGAAGCGGAGAAGCAATTCAACTGCTCAACGCACGGCTCACCTCCCACGTCGTTTCACGCCTAAAAGTACTCTCATCGTTAATCTGACCCATCTACTGTTTCCAGACGAGTGTTCCGTATGATAAAACATCAAGAAGGCGTAACACTGCCGAGGAATAGTCTTGTCACAGGCAGTGCCCCCCCCACCCTGAAAATATTTAAAGGGGGCCGTGGCAGTAGGCAGCAAAACATTTTCCCCTTTTAATATATTCCCTGATTTTAGACTTTTTTAATAGGCAATTTGAACTGATTACATTTGAGGAAGAGGCTCTTTAAACAATCAAATGACTCTGAAAATGGTTCAACAAAAAATGAATTGTAACTGGAAGATTTCTTACTAGAGCCAAACTAGTCCAAATTCGAGATTTTTCAGGTGGCATCAAGAACATCCGAGAGTAGACGTGCAGAGTAATGAATTTATGTATTTCCCGCCGTATGTCTTTCAATGTGTTTTGCACTTGGCAAAATAGAATGTCCCAGCAGAAATCACTGGATGTAGGGAATATCTTGGAGAAATATCTCAAAATGTGGGATTTTGTACTTGTTTGATTCTTGTAAGTAACCCCTCAATTTTATTATTAAATTTATAATTCATTCTCCTTGAAGTATTTTTATTCAACAATGGTGAACATTATGGGGGTTTTATTAAAAAAAGTTGACAATTATTAAATCATTTATGGTTTTGATAACAAACAAATAAGGCCATAGGCAAGCTAGAACTGATTTTTGTTTTTTAAATGAGTATTTTAAGGTTTTTATAAGTGGCCTTTTACTCCAGAATTAATTAATACTATATACTCGCACACAATATGATTACAAACTAGCATAATATCATTAAGTGGTTTTACATGATGTCCCTAAGATATAAACAACTATTCAGAAATTACTTACGCGAAATTACTTTCTTTTATATCAATATTGCCTAATGAACGTAATATTGTGTACATTGAAATCACATGGTTAGAGTATTTTTCCGTTGTTTTTTTATTGTGCCGTGAAGAGAAAGCGTTTCCGATATTCGACGGAGGCATACTGTTTGAGATGGAGCTTATATGGTTCAGAGAGTCCCGCAGACTGTTCTGTAGAAACACGACGTAAAGAGGTTAGGATGAAAGCTCTTGTAGTCCTCGACAGGCGGGCCGCTCTTCCCACTTTTAACCCTGCCTCGGCAAACGTTCTGTCTGAAAGATGAGATCCGGCGCAGGATGGTGAGAGGTTGGCAATATCTTTTTCCCTTTTCGCTCTCTCGCCCGCTGCACTCGGGCAGGACGCGTTCATTGTGACCGGTGGACTTGAATTGTGGATTTAAAAAAATCTGTCAATAGAATTTACTTCAATCTGATTAGTCGTCACTTCTTCATTGCCAGAAACAGGAATGTAAGCAATTGTTTATCTATAGCTTTCGCAGACTTTCATTAGAGTTGTCTAGGTGAAAGTGTTTCTAGATGCCCATCATTACAGCACTTTCTTTGCGACATATTGAACTGAATCCGTTATACATGCCAATGGTCAAAGCTTGAGTTCCATACAGAGTTTTCATCGAATATATTTTGTTCGTATTATTCGATCAAAAGAAACGTAGATGAAACCAGGTCCACCAGTGCAGCACCCTTTCACAGAAGCCCGACACAAAGAGGTTATGATGAAAGCTCTTACAGTAGCCCTCGAGTTTGTGGGCGTCCTTATTCTTCCCACTTTTAGCCCTGTAGGTCGGAGATGCACAGAGGGGCTCTAAAAGATGAAGTGAGCGAGTCATCGAAGCAGGAGGAAGGGGAGAAGGGGAGGGGAAGGAGCTGCAGGGGGCGGGTGCATCTCACGCCGCACCGGCCGGGCCTCTCTCTTCGGCAGCCGCTCACGCCCGCCTCGCCCCGCTCCCCCCCCGCCGCCCGCCGACGCGTCACCCCGCACAACGTCGCCTCGCGTCGCCCGCGAAAAGGTTCGTGCGACCGCGGACGCCGCTGCCTTTCCTGGCTTTTTGCGCGGCGCAGGGCGAGGGGCGCGGGGCGTGGGGCGTGGGGCGTGGGGCGCGGGGCGTGGGGCACGGGGCGGCGCGGCTGGGACCGGGAAGCTGCGCCGGAATGAAAGGAAGCGAGTGTTCTTCGCGTTGCGAAACGCAGTCACCGAGGAGACACGCTCCCACGCGCAACGGGTGCGGCCCCCTGGCCTTCCCCTCCCCTCCCCTCCCTCCTGCCCCACCCCGCCCGCCGAAAGAGGGCGCTCGCCCGCCGCGTTGCGCCGCGACGCCTCTCGATGCGCTGGGACGCCCCCTGGCCCGCCGCTGTTGCGACGCCCCGCCGACGACGACGACATCGTTGGCGTATCAAGCGGATCTCGCGGCGCATTCCCAAGGCCTTTCTCTGAAGCAGCCCGCGCCGCCGAACTTCCGTCACAGCCGACTTTCTGCGCTCTTTTGTCACCAAACGACTTTCGGAAGTTCGCGGGCGGTGCTCCTGCGATATGCTACAGGAACATCCGGCGAGTCATTAAGAGACGTTTTCATCGTATGAGGCAATCAGGTCATACGTAGAATGGAAAGAATTACCGTCGCTCTCCAACAAGAAACGTTTGCCTCTCGTCACTAGCAGGGAAAACCAGCTACTGTTCGGCAATAAGTCCGATCCTGAATTTAATTTTTGTTAAAATGCCAAGGAACCTACTTAAACATTATAGTTTTATTATAAGTATCGTTTGTCCTTTTTATTAGTTTTTAAATTTCGAGAATTTTGTTGTTTTATTTGAAGAAACTAGGTTAAAACTAAATAAAATCACACTTAAAAGAAATAAAATCGTCTGACCATTTTAAACAAAAATATTAATTATTTACTGGACATAAATGGTGATCTCTTAAGAATTCAGCCTCCAGGGAATCGCGATTCATCCTTTCGGAAACCCTGTCTGATATACAAACTGCAAATTTTATCACCCACTAGTAAAGGTATGTCGTGTGAAAAAATCCCGAGACCGACCCCAGTAGCCTGTGATTTGTAAACGGCGATTGTTCTTGTGTAACATTGAATTTCACACTTTGTGTTTCTACAAATTGCTGGTGCACATCAGTACATTTAAACGAATTGCACTCCTAGGTTATTTTAAAGTTTTAAATTCAGATGACTTCAGATTCTAAAATAGTATGTAAAATATAAGCAGTTCTCGACAGAACAATAATAAAGAACTATCCAGATATCTACGATTAAAATTTTGCCAGCTAATTCTGGTAATCATTTCAGTTCTGCGCAAGTTTCGATAGATTTAAAACTAATTTTGATGGTCTTAGTGTAGCTAGTTGACCGAGTAGCAGCAGTGATCCTGCAGCTGTAAGAACTGAAACCGCTGATGAAAAAGGATGTTTTGCTTTTGAATTCGGCAGGGATTGATTTCTGAGGGAACGCGACGGAACGGCATTCCAGTACCTCAAAAATAATTATTAAATTATATTATAAATATGCAACTATTTCTCTTAAATTAATAATTAATTTTGGGGTGCGTTCCCGGACCTAAAATTTTACAAATCAAGCACTGGAATTTGAACACAAATTGTAACGAGTTACGTAAACACTATTTTCAAAATAATTATTGTGATGTTCGCTTAAATAAAATTCTCATCATTTTGATAATTTTATATCAAAGGTATTAGCATGTGCTCCGAAAATTACTGTTAACTCAGTGAGTCAAGCATAGCGAGTTCAGTCTTCTTAGAATTTCAAAAACCCGAGAAATATTTGTTAAGGCGAATTTACGAGTAGTTTTCAAATAAAAATAATATTTATTTGAAAACTATTACAAATATCGAGTACATTTTCTTATTTCAGAATCTAATTTATATAATATCAACGTAAATTAATTGTTAGTGCGAATTTATGTGATAAATCTCCTGGTAAACAAATGTTCAAACTTCAACTTCCCTGATCTGGGAAGTAAAGAGACAATAGTGAGTTAAGTTGTTTATTTACAAGTTCCAAAGTAATATGTGATGCGTTCAGGCGACTACTTTTACCTTAACCAACTAGATTACGTGCCAGCGCTAGAAACATAACTTCATTATTTCAACTTCAAATGTAACTTCATTATTTGTGCACGTCTTCTGAATTTCAGTGGGAAATATAGTTATTCAAACTATCGTTTTTCATATTATCGCGGCAAAAAGTATTATTCTTTCATGAAGAACATGAGGGTTCAGGGCAGGAATTTATAGCTAATTTACCTTTGAAAATATATTTTATTATATAGGAGCGAATATTTTGTCAACAAAACTCGAAAAAAAACTCTCTTTTCTGTATTCAAAATTCGACTAGAATATGGTTTAGGATAGAGACCACAGAATTATGAAAACGTGCACAAAATTCACTTCTCCCCATAGCTCGTCATACGCAGTTTTTAACTGTTTTTGACGTAAATAAATAAATAAATAAAAACAGTACCCGACGTTTCTCTCTATAACGGAATATCGTAAGAAAGCATGAATATACCTATTGAGGGGGAGACTAGTGGAACATTAGAACGGCGACAATGCCCTCAAGAGCCTTCATTGGCTTACTACATTCTGATACAAACATATTACGAGTACATACGATATTCTTGACATTTTAATTTTTACGCTTGTCAAACGAACTATGTTTTCTACATCGTGGAATATTGAAATTGAATTTGTACATTTCCTCGTTCAGGTTAGTCTACCATCTTCACACACTCATGACTATGGATTTCCCTACGATCGTTCACGAGCTTCATTTTTGTGGGTACTGCCGAAGTGGGAATCCAGTTTGCCTCTTCGGCGGAGAGTATCAGTTTGATGGCTAAAAGATTCCCAAGGGCGCCACTTGGCGAAGTAAACTCCCCCTGAACGCAGAGAATGAGGGCGAGCGGTCGTTGTGAGGCAGAGTGAGGGCGCACGGTCGTCGAAGCGGCGAGATGGAGCGGGGCGGAGCGGAGCAGGGCAGAGCGGAATGAGGGTGGAGCGGGCGGGATAGGGCGAGACGAGTGTGTTTAGCGGCGTACAGAGGGCTATCAATCTTTCGCCATGTTGAAGAGTTCACTCTCTCTATGCAAATGTTTGGAAAGTCCTATCTCAATTAAAAGAAACCCTCCCTCCCCTCCTCGTTTCCGACGGGCCTCGGCTCGTCTCCGGGCAGGGTCTGCCCGCCCCCGCTACGCGCCGCCCCACCCCCGGCCGAGCACTCTGAAAGCACGCCCCGTGTTGCTGGCAGCGGAACCGCCCGCCCGCCGGAAGAAACAAGTGGCCCGCGCTGCACAAAGCAGAAAGGAGCACCTATGGAATACAGCTCCCGAAGCCAAAGCAGACGCGTTCCCATTCAACTCAATATTAATGGGATCATGGGAGCACTTCGAAGGACGAGATCAGGTTAATATCCATAAATGCCTTACTCAATGACTTTAAAATCCATAATCACATAAGGGGTTCTAATACAGAATGATTCATACCAAAGTAGACGTTTAACCTATGTAACTATGTAAGCTATGTAAACTATGAAAGTCGTAACTGTTTTTTTCTTCCCTACTGCACAGTTACTTATTGTGGGTTGTAAAATATCTAAAATTTCATTTATGTCATGGATGTACATGAAAAGTAGATATTTAAATGTGTATCTACAGATTTCTTGTTTTTTATGAATTGACCCCTTAACTGTGTTTTCATAATTATTCTGTATTTTCGTTATCTATTATCTAAATATTCAATTTTAGTCTGTTTAGATATGTTATGTTTACTTTCCTGTTTTTCAATTAAATCGAATCACTTAGTATAATTGAAACAACCAAATTCAGCGTAAATTTATCTCAGTAGTAAAAAGTTGGTCATTATAGCCCATAAAAAGCAAGGCAGGAATGATTTTCCTTTTGAAAAATAGGGAAATCAACTCGAAATTTTAATACCGTTTTACCATCTGTTGTATAAGATGTAAGCACGTGCTACGTGTGCAACGTTTGTGAATTGTCTTGCGGATAATTACGACAATTACTTCATTGGATTGAATCACCTCATTTGTCAGTTAACCGTTACTTTTTCAAAGCTGTCTGGTTACCTGTGACTTGGATATACGATGACTTGTTGAATTCTGTTTTTTTTCTACATCAATGCTTATTTAGGTACATAAGACACTTATTGTGAACGATCAATGTTATTAGAGTCATATAATCAATTGTTGAACAAAAAATAGTCCGTAAATCTATCATTGCTAATATATCACTAAATATATCATGTTGTGTCCTAAAAGAAACAGTCAGTCCATTATAAATTACTTACTTTTAAATGTTGCAGCTGGAAATTAATATGAATGAAATATTCATTCGAGATTAAATACATTGAAATAATGAGTAAAGCGCTTTCGATTCAATTGTTTTATGGCCAAACGGCCATAAAATGGGATGCCTTTTATCATAGGATAATCAGATTTACTTTGTTCTTTTCCTTTAGAAACTATTTCCGAGTGTCAGCTTGAGCAGTTCAGGAACGTCAACAACTCTGTTGAAACCGCAAACAAGAGCGAATCAGTTTGAGGCAAAGAGAAGAGCGCGAGTGCGCAGAGGAAGCAAGCACCGAAGCGGAAGTTGGAGGAAGTCGCGGTTACGTCTTCCTGCCCGTTGCCCGTAGTTAGCGCTCCCGATCTCAGGTCGTCTCGCCTTCATTAATGCACGGCGGCGTTGTCAACATCCGTCGTGCCGTTCCCCAACTTCCACTTGCCCCGGCCGCTACTCCTCGCTCTCGAACATCGCACCACCTGCGCACTACTTCAGCGATCGGCCGTCCTCCTCCAGCGCCGTGCTGCCTGGAGAATTCTAGCGGCCGGCTGCTCTGATCGGTAGTTTTCCGTGGTACCTCCGATCAATACCAAGCAAATATATATATATATATATATATATATATATATATATATATATATCCTAATAAATAGGCCATCTTTCTTCTTCTTCCTTTTCCTATCCTCACTCATTACTTACACACACTTACAACTACTGCTCTACACTATCACACTTATTGGGAGACCAGTCGGGAGCTTAGAGCTCGGACGGTGCCCCGCTGCAGCGCGCTGGTGGGAGATATCTAGTTGGCGAAACTCCGCAACCTGACGTGTAGGTCGATGCAGGATCTCACCATCCAGCGAAGAAAGATCATCGCCCCCTCCCGTGGGAAAAAAACATGTACTACACTTACGGCGCTAACGACAAAAGCCGTGGACGCGCCCGGAAACACGAAACAATCAATCAATTAATCAATCCATGTATCTATATTGCATAGACCTTCCGTCGGTTCGGTCTTCTAACCCATAATCGCCGAGTTTATAATGAATCATTCTGACTTACACGTTTCCTATCATCGCATGAGGAACCCTTGCTAAAATAGAGCGCGTGCCAATGCAGTTCATCGTCACTCTATCCTATTACCGTTTATTATTCTGGCCGCCTTCCGTAGGTACGTTCCGCCCTCCACGCCCAGCGCACGGCTCGCACCTGCCCAGCGGGCGGCTTTCTCGCGGCGGACGGGCAGGTGAGCGCAGCGCCTCTGCCAGCGGGAAGGCGGGACCCTTCGGGGGAGCACGGGGCCTCGCGTCGTTTCCGATAAACAGGCAAGGCGATTAATCCGCGGCGAAAAAAGCAGCGCAGCGCACGTGGGGCGGGGCTTGGCGGCGCATGGCGGGTGGGCAGGGTCTTTCTTTCGCGAGCGCTAATGGGCGGGCACTTTCTCCGTTGCGGTCGCGGTGCAGGGCCCTCTGCCCACGCCGCCACCGCTGCCACCAGCGTCGACGTGGTTTCTCCCGTGCCTCATTTGTGTGGCGGCCGTCTTCGGTGCGTGCCCTGCCCCCTGCCCCGTCCCTCCCCGCCCTGCCCCGCTTCCAGCGCTGCTCTGTGGGCATCGTGCGCCATGGCCCGCGCCTCGCGTGCTGCGTGCTCGCGCCCGCTGCCCCGGGATTTCTTTGCCCTCCGGCCCCCGGCGGAGCTCACTACCACTTGACAAGTTGATCAACGCACTTCCGATGACGGCGATGAGATGTTCGAGAACTCGCTGTGGAGTTCAGGCTCAGAAAACTTGGGAGAAATCCGTTGATCTTGTGTGAGACCTTCTATGAAAAAAATTTAATAAAGAAATAACTTAGGCAAGGTATCCCTAAGTTATTTCTTTATTTTTCAGATCATGTCTTTTCTCAGGACCTGAAGGGTTTTTTGTTAATTTTTGTTTGCCATTATTTGTTTTGCTCAGTGCTACAAATACTGTACGACGACAATTATCGAAGTTTATTTAATAATGGTAAATGTTTTGCATTTCAATCAACGTTAATTAAGAGTGTTCTGGGATAATGCTCTTTCTCTTATATCATGCAGTAAAAATGGAAATTGATAAAAATACCATGAAATAAAAGACATTTAATTTTGAAAATAAGGAATAATTATTATAATTGAAGTACCTAAACAAATCACTTTGAATTTTTAAAACTCAGATTTAATAATGTTCAGTATAATTGGTTGGTAAGAAAGTACGACTGTTTACAATATGGTATACTAAAATACCATATTGAACGACGTTATCGTGTCCAACAGATATTTTTAGAACATGTAAGATAAAAGAAGTATTTTGATTCTCTTCGCCCGAAATGAGTTTCAAATATATCGAGGCAGATATTTTGGATTACTCATCTCAAGATAATTCAGTAAATTTATTTGAATAAAAACTGTTTTCTCGCCTTGCTCAAGAACAAAAGTTGTAGAAAATACAGAGCTTCATAGTGGAAATTCACAAACAATTTTGGATGAATAAAGAAACTTCTCCCCTAAACACCTTAAGGGAATAAGGGAGACGAGACCCTGCAGCATCACGGTATCCTTGTGAAGCTGCGCGAAGTCTGTCAATGGGAGCGGCACCTCGCGCCGGGCGAGGGGGCGTGTCAATCACACCTTCGCGCGCCGGCAACTTCGGCATCCTGGCTGTAACTTCACTCGCGGTATCGGGACGAAGTTGGCAAGTAATATCCTGTTGGTGCGGTCGCAGCCCGCGCCGCGTCGCTCCGCCGCCGCCGCCCGTCCGGCCCGCGCCGGCATGTAATTAGGGAGTCGTGGTCGCCACCAAGGTTACTCCACGCTGTATCGTAGTCGGGGCGGCGGAGCCCCGGCCCGCGGACCTTTCACCATTGGGCAGTCCGCGATCCTCGGCGGGCTTTCCGCCCCGCCTGGTCCCTCCACGCCCCCCTCGGCGCAGTTCCCCACCCACCCCCACCCCCGGCCACGCCCCGCTTTCCCGGCGCGCGCGCCTCCGGGCGCCGCCAGCAGCGCCCCACGCTTCCACAACGCCCGCTTCCGATGCCCATCACCGTCGCGCCGGTGACCCGTGAAGCGGCCCCGCCGCAAAACGACCACACGCAGCTGCACGTGTGAAATTCTCCGCTGGCGAAAGACGTGTGGAAGTGCAGGCAGTGCGAGTTCTACACTTTCCGTTTCCGGTTTTTTGTACGGGTGTGTGGCGCCGCGCGCTAATGTTGATTATCTTTGATTCCGGTCATCAGGCAACGAATGAAAGCCCCTCTCAAGAAAATGAAGGTGAACCACGCAACTAATTGCTTGAACATTTAGGAAGACTCGATTGAAGAAATTGGCCGACGAAGAAAATCATTTATACTTTCCTTTGATCGTAAATAAGGTGTCTGCAAAACATCACCGGAAATAAAAGTACGTAATTCAGACTGCATTTCGGAGATACACATAACATAAAAGCGTTTATGAGTTGTCGTTAAATAACGTTGAAATATGTCCTACTGAAAAACATTGAGAATGTTATTTTATTTTCAGTGACATATATAACGATTTGGATCTGATGACTCTTTGTCAGAGGATAAAGGTCATCTATTAATCGTGCGAATTCGGTTCATTTGAAGTGCCGTGGGTTATAGAAGTTGACCAGGTTGATAAAAATATAGCACGACAGAAATTCCTGTTTGTGTTCGTTGATGTAGATAACAAGGCTGCAGTTTCGGCAACAATTTATATTGCTTTCTGCTCCCCATATTTCCTTTGTGCCTGATTACTTATCATTACCTCTGGTGGCCAATTACTGAAAGAAATTTTGGACATAGGTTTCCGTAAAATTGCTTGGAGGTGTAATTGCTTTGAGATTACTGAGTGTTGAATTGTTATATGGCACTCATGGATAGGTAGTGCGTTATAAGCAAGGCCCGTATTTTTGATGAACTAAAAATCCTTTGACAATTACCTATAAAATGACTTAAAAAGAATAGAAAATGACCTACTTAAAAAATACTCAAAAAATTCAATGAACATGATTCTTTATTCAATAAATTTTACGATATAAAATAAAATGTATTTATATAAAATTGTATTTAATATAAAATCTTTAATTTTAGGAGGAAAAGTAATGCTTAGCTCCGATCTTCCAACCATCGGTTTTGAAAGGTCCAGGAAGTTACCGAAGATTCGTGTAATTTTGAGAGTTACAAAAACAGAATCCACTGCAGTTGTGAATTTCGTCAAGAACTGATGATACAACAAAAATTTTGTTTTAATTTGTCATTGTAAATTCATGAAGCATTCACTAACAAAAAAATACGAAAAGAAAACAAAATAAGTAAAAATGAAAAAATGCCTTAAAAGTCCAGAAAAATGACCTAAAACTTGAAAAATGGCAAAAATAACCCATTAACTATGCATTTCTATCACCTATAGGTCGTGATAGTCATACATGTATAAGTTAGTTACGTCTGGAATGCACCAATGAAAAGATGACATATCATCAGAATCCGAGCCCTGCTTATAAGTTAAAATAATTCCCATGTACGAAACAGTTCTCAAGCTTGCCAATTGCATTCTTAGAGACAGAGTAAGCATGCAATCGCAGCAATAGGAATCGCCATTGTCCTATTTTGCTTTACGAAATATTTTTTTGCTTGATAATAGCTCAACACAATACATATATATATCTCATCGACTCTTGATCTATTTTAGAAACGAATCAACATTTATCAACTTCCTGTCGCAGTTATTCTCTTTCATTTCCTGTATTAGTCGTTAATCTGCTTCCTATCTACAGAATTCGCAATTTTTCTGTTATGTGACCATGATTAACATTTTCTTTTTCCTTGCTGTGTTCGAAACTCCGTGATCGGCAGCGAATTTTTCATCACCGATTTCCCCATCGCGTTCGCCTCACGTGCCCGTCGAAGCCATCTATCTTCTCCCGCGCTTCCGCGTTCAGGATCCGGTTGCTTCCCATCCTTTCCTATGCTCACGTCCCTTTTCGCCGTGTGCTCATCTTGCCCCCTCCCTTCGTCGGCCGCCGCGGGGCGAGGACGTGCAGATGGGCGGCGGGGCGGCGCGGCGCGGCGCAGCGGTGGCTGGATAATGGCATTCTACGCACACGCACCGCTCGAAAGCCGCGCGCGATCGCGGCCGATGCTGCTCGCCGGTAGCGAACTTTCGTTGACCTAGTGCGCCCCGCCCCCCGTGCGACGCACGGCGCCGCGCCGGGCGAGCCTCGCCTTGTAGGGATGCCCGCGCCGCGCCGCTTCTGGGGGTTACCAAGAGATAGTATTGATGATGCCTTGCGAGGAATGCAAAATAAAATATAACGGTGGCACAGTAAATGAGCAGAACCTGGTTGCTCGGCTAGTTAAGATGCTGGATAACAGGTTGTAGTTAATGTGTCAATCAAACTGTGCAGGTTAGTCCCACAGGAAAGGATGGATCTTTCGTCATGTAATCGTGATGTGAAAGTGAATGTAGTAGAGTAGATAATGCAAATAAATTGGAATTCTTTAAAAATTTTCATTCCTCTAGTTTTGAAGGTATTTTGCCCCTTTTTATTTTTGTCAGTGACGCAGCAGCATTTACAGAACATTTCAATCTCTAATGTATGTTATCAATTTACGTACGCGATCGTAACCATAGAGAAAGTCTCGCTCGTCTTCTCTAATGCGAAATCTGTAAACAACATGATAGGCTTCGCTGGCAGAGCATGCCACTGGTAAGAGGAGAAAGGAATCCCGTAATCACATGCACTCCGGAAAATGATTATCGTGTTACAGCTTCCGTCTTACGCACTGTACTCCCGTACTAGTGGGGATACAACGCTTGCGCTATCTAGCCTTTCACTACTTTTGCTTCCGGATTGGGTAACTTCTGTTTTTGTCATCATTCGTTTCGTAGTGAGGACGAAATATGTTATGAAATTCCTTAAATTGAAAGTAAGGAAACTTAATGATTCCTCTAAATGACGGAAACGAATTTTCAATATCTGCAAAAGCATGAAACTAAGTAATGAATCATTGTTTAACGATTATTTTTATATTGCTTCGTGTGTATTCAGCGTACATAGATAAAGATGTAAGACATATTTGGTTGATGACCCATTGATTATTTCGTGTTTCCGGGCGCGTCTACTGCCATGGTCTTTATTCCCATAAGTGCAGTGTTTGATTTTTATGAAGGGAGTTACCGCGATTCTTTCACCGTTGAATGCAGAGATCCGGTGCCGGCATACACGTCGGCTTGCGGAGTGTTCTCCAACCAGGCATCTCCCACCACCGGGGCACTCCCCCAGCCGTAACACGCTCTAGCCTCCGACGGGTCCACCGATATGTATGGTAGTGTAGTGCCAGTGTGTGTGTGTGTGTAAGTAGAGGGTGAATATAAGACAAGGACGAGGAAGGAAAGATCGCGCGCTCTCTGTGGTTCGTTTGTTGGAGTACTGCTCCCGCATTCACTACTGTTAATCGGAGAAATCACGGAAAACTCTAGTATTTCAGAGCTGCCACCCATTATAATTCCTCTCCAGACAGCGGCTAAATTCGATCTCGCTATCTAGCTGGCGTCGAATACCCTGCCATCGTCGGGACACGAACCCTAGGATCTCCCGGACAGAGATCCTGCAATGACATTCGCTGATGCCCTGAGCCACTTCAAGCGGTAAGGCATGTATGATGTAATAATAATAATAATAATAATAATAATAATAATAATAATAATCATATAGTGTATATTTCAGAATTTTAACATCACTTACAGAGAAATTAAGGGAATACAATGAATAAATTGGGCCTAATTAATCAAATGTCATCCTACGAATAAATAATAGCAACAATAAACAACATACTTTAATGTCCTTAAGTGTGACATGTTTAAAACGCGTCAAGCATTGGCGAATAATACCCAGATTCTTTGGGCATTTGTTTCTCCCTGCGGAAGTATCACAATAAACCACGTAACCGTAGATAGACGCAGGAGCGCGGCAATCTGCCTTTAAGATCCAGTGGTCCCCAAAAGCGCCTGTTAGGAAGCGCTTGCCTCAAGTGTAGAGAGAAACTGTTTTGGGCCATTAGAAATTTTTATGACTGGCGGCTCTTGAGACCTCTGCATTCTCTGTCTGATGAGCGCTGTGTACGTCAAACGGACGCGCGTTCGTACCAATTACGTGCATAAAGGCATTTGTTTCGGCGCGCCTAAAGCAGCAATTCATGTGCGCGAGGAGTGAAATCGTGGAGAAGAGAATTTTGATGAGGGACTCGTTTCCCGTGCAGACAGCGCCTTTATTTTGACTCTGTAACATCTTCTCAATCGGCTTCTGACAAGTTTCCATGCGGATGTTGAAATATGTCAGAAAAGTTCTTTCAAAAGTGCGTGAATGTATCTTTTGTAAAAGATTTGTAATTGGTCGGACAAATTGAAATACGTCACGTCAGAATATTCAAAAGGTTTGCTGATGAAATCTCATTTTTGTGATGAAAATTTTGATAAGAGGTACGAAAATGTGATCCTTCTGACAGAATGCTATCATACTGACAAAAAGTCTCACAGATGTAATCATTTCGAATACTTACACTGTGGTTAACAAATTAAAAATTGTACCATCTCATTATGTTAGTGATGATTGAATTTTAAATATTGTCTACATTTATTGTCGTCATTCTTCTAAAAATCCTCGTAAATCGTCCATTTCAACTTTTAAAATAAGAGATTTCTACGGAGCCAATTCGCAAGTTTTAGAAACAGCGTGTGGCGATTAAAGTATGGTAACACAATGTAATGAATATCGTAGTACTGAAAAAATATGAATTATAGTAGACCACTTGCTGGTTAATTTTACATATTCTTTATATTATATTCCACTTTATTATACTGTATTTTTTTTTCGGAACATTGTCCTTCAAGAACATTTGTTTATGGCTGATAATATCAGATATGATGACAAACCACTTTGCATGATGCAGGTAAACTGAGGAATCGAAAGAAGACAACCCAATTTCGGCTTATCACACGAGTCTTGGGAACGATCATTTAATCAGAGAGGTACTCTCAACCACTCAGAGGTCGCTCGTAACAACCGCGCTCCCCGCACCGCTGTTTAGGCGATGCGATTGCAAATAAAGTGCATCCGACTGTAAGTCGGCGTCGTAATGCGAGTCATGTATAAAAGATCCAGGCCAGCGCGCGGGCCAGCGAGCGGAAGGCTCCGTTGGGGGTTGTTAAATCCCATTAAGCGGCCGCGACGGCCGAGCGAGGACGCGAGCCGCCGCCGCCGCCGCCGCCGCCGCCACCGCCCCCCCGCCGCCGCCGCCGCCGCCGCCGCCGCCGCCGCCGCCGCCGCCGCCGCCGCCGTCACCGCCACCGCCACCGCCGCGTCCGCCGCCGCCGTCGCCACTGCCGCCGCCGTGTGCCGGTGGGAGGGGAAGGCAGCCGCCGCCGCAGTGGGAACTAGGGCGGGAGCGGCGCCGCCTCCGCTCTCCCAACCCTCGCGGGAGCGTCCTCGCGCTTCCTCGCGGCGTCCTTGCCCCGCCCACTCAACGCGCCTGGGAGCCTCCGCGCGGCTTCATCTCGCGCAATCATATTGATTATTTGCTAATGTAGTGCATTGGAAAGGCTTTTTGCTTTCTTGAATGAATGAAAAGAGTAAGAGACGCTTAATTGTGCTGTTACTTATTAATGATATTGCTTAAAAGTTGGGAAACAGATTGCCGACGATTCGATTCGAATCTGAATACAATACTACTTTTCAAAATCTTGACGGGATAAAACATTGTACTGTTATACTTGCAGGTCATGCCCGTGTCCGCTGTATCTTGCTTCTCTCTGCAAAAAAGTCGGAGACTTTCTGACCCTCCGTTCGGTCCGGGGTTTTCTTTTTTAATTTGACGAGCAGTTTGGCTCCGGTTCGAGTCTCGCCCCCCCCTTCTTGCGCCGAGGTCCCCCTTTCCCGGCCACCTCCTTTGGCGAAGTGCCTCTTCTTGCGCTACCTAGTCTTGCCTCTCGCCGCGGAGAGCGTGTTGGCCGTCGTCGACACAATCGTAAACCGTTACGGAGCAATGGAGCGAGGCAGCGTCCGCAGGACGCGAGCGTTATCGCCCGGCGGGGTGTGAGGGGGAGGTGGTGCGGCGGGGGACCCTCGTCCAGTGCATCGGGCCATCACGCTGCGGTGCGCCGCTCTGTTCTCGGAGACGTCATCCTCGCCTCGCCCGCCTGCAGCCCCTCCCCCCCAGCGGCGAGAGCCTCCCCGCCACAAACTATCACGGACTGTCGCTGCAATTGGGAGGAAATGATCGAACGCAAACCACTTTCAGTTGAGAACAAATAACCCCCGACGACGTTCTCGTTTGGATTGCGCCCAGGACGCTGCGTTCTCTCCCCTTGAGAAAGAATCACATTCTGAGTGAACGCGGAGACGCCGCAGAACTAAAAGGAACAATAACCCCGTCCATTTCGAAGGAATTCCGTCATATTTCCCTACAATATATGTTCGCGCTCCCCGTTTCCTTGAGTTGCTGCTCGTCGAGAGGGAAGTGACCTGTAAACGTTCAATCCTTTTAACGCCCCACGCATACGCCTGCTGCCGAAGACGCATTGGCGAGGGCACCGGCCCTTCCGCAGCTCGCGCCGCGGCACGCCGCCCATTTGGGTGGCGTTTTCCGCGCTGGATGCTCCTCCAATACAGAAAGGAATGTGCGAGGCGCGGGCGCGACACGCGAGCGGATGCCCGGCCCAGCCCCCGGGTGTTTGGGCGGGGATATTGGATAACGGCGCCAGTGCTTGACAATCTCCGCTCCGGCGATGGGGATTTTCTACCAAAAAATGCGCAGGCAAAACATAACATTCTCGCTGTGTAGTTGAATGTGATGGCTCTCTTCGCGTAGATTATGCGATTGAGGACGTCTCGTTTTCAAATACGAAAATAACGATAGGAATGTTGATAAGAGAATTACTCTAAGATACGGTATAGCATACGAAAGAACCAAAATAAATTCAAAAAATGTGCTTCAGCATTTCACTCTTTAATCATATCTTCTGGATGATATCAGAATCAACAGACATGATAATCATAAAGTTGTAATTCAGAGATGTGTTTTTTAGATTTTTCTAATGAAAGTAGAATACTTCATTACTAGAATAAACCCATAAACTATTATAATGAATGTAATTCTATTTTGGGGGAATCATTTGAGTAATGTAAAAAAAAAGTACGATGTAATTAAATCAGACCAAAAAACCGTCACAAATTTTGTGAAACAAAAGAAAAATCATTAAGCACGTTGTTTATTATTAGGATTTTCAGACCCAACCCCCAATCCCAAAATTTATCACGTTGCCATTTTACATGTCGCCATTTGATTCGGTTCCGTGAACGTGAAAATTGGATAATAAATCTATCCCAGCCTAAAATAATTACTATCGCAATGTAATTTTAAAATACCTCTCGCTTATGTAACTTTTTTCAGCGTGCTACTTTCGTCAACAAAACGTCGTCAGTTCGGGTATGGTCATGAGCAGTTTTCACTTTTGTGATGCATCTCACAAGAGAATCTTTCGTATTTTTTAGTCGTGGCAGGGCTATGTGCTTACGTCATATATTAATGGCCCAGGAGCAAAACGCAGAGCTACGTTCAGCATCAGAAAAAAGATTGCATTATAAAGAGAGACTAATGTAAATTTCAGGTGTCGAAACACATGTCGCATCCTACAACCATCTCAGTTGTACATTCATGTACTTGAATCTATTTTGATTTTGAACATGAATAACATTTATGTTATTAAATTTTTCATTGTTAACATAATATAGAAATACTGAATAACCATGTCTGCACTCTTACTCTGCAAGTTAAATTAATAGTCATAATTTAAGACCTCAAGAACACGTACGCCTTTTTCCCAGCACGGCAATTTCAACACGCCAATTGGCTAATCCAAATCGCATTACAGTCACTCATTAGGAAAAAATTTCACCACCCGGAAAACCGCTGTTTGGTGGGTCGAACGCCTCCGTCTCACGCGCAGCAGGAGGTCGGGGCAGCAAAGGCAACCCGGAAACGTGTAAGGAAGCCGCAGCCACAGCCGCCGCGGGTTACCGTCTTAGGAAAACGCCCGCGGCGCAGCTCTTCAACGGGCTTTCAGTCATCCGCAGCGCGCGCCAGGCGAAATTTCGTGTCGGAGGCGGCGGGTGGCGGGTGGCGGGTGGCGGGGCAGCGAGCGGCGGGGCTGCCCTGAACAAACCGTCTCAGCGCCTGAAGTAGCCGCGGAGAAAACGAACTCGCCGCTCTCGACCCGACGGCAGCAGCAGCTTCCTGGAGAGGAGCACGGGGGCCGCCGCACCGGAGTCGACGGAGTCGCGAAGTCTGCCTCCGCTCCTCACCTCCTCCTCCTCCTCCTTCTCCTCCCCTCCCCATCCTATTCCTTCTCCTCTCTTTATTCTCCTCCTCCCTTTCTTCTCCTCCTCTGCCTCCCTTTCTCTTCCTCCCCGTCCTCCTCTTTTTCTTTCTCCTCCTCTTCTTTCTCCTGTTCCTCCCGGTCCTCTTCTTCTTCTTCCTCTTCCTCCTCATTCTCCTCCTCCTGTCCTCTTCCTCCCCTCCTCTACTCTTTTTCTCCTCTTCCTCCTTTTTTCCTCACCATCCTCATTTTCTTCTTCCCCTTCTCACTCCTCTTCAACCCTCCTTCTCCCCTTCTTCTCCTCCATTTCTTCCTCCCTCCTCCTCCTTGTCTTCTTTTCCCTTTATCTCCCCTCCTCCTCCTCCTCTCCTCAACTCTCCCCCTCTCCTCCTCCTCCTCCTCCTCCTCCTCTCCTCAACTCTCCCCCTCTCCTCCTCCTCCTCTCCTCAACTCTCCCCCTCTCCTCCTCCTTTTCTCCTCTTCCCTTTTCTTCGTCCTTCCTCCCCTCTTCCACTTCTCCTTTCCCGTCTTCTTTTCCACGTTTATCTTCCAATGCCGTAACATATCCGGAGAAAAAGCACGTTTGTTTTCTTTTTCGAGGTAGAAAGGCTTAAGAATTTTGTATGAAGTGTATTCTCGTAGAAGGGTTATTTCTGCCGACTGAACTTGTTATTCTCGTCCCACGAGATGCTGAGTATTGCAATATCGTCATGAGAACAATGAAAGAGTAAAGATCTCAATTACGTGGAAATAGGGTCTACAGATCACGCCAGATCACGATGCGCAAGGTCGTGGCACAAAATTTCACATATTGACATTAGAAACTCTTATTACTTGTTGATAGTTTTCCACATTTATTCATACACACATGAATAATTTTTAACATTTGATTTCTATTTGCAATTTGTTTTTTCAGCTACCTTTCCCACTCCAATAAACAGTGCTACTTGCCAGAAATATACATTCTGTACAGAAATTAATATTTGCATCCTCCAGCAAAATGTTTTTCAACAAATGTGGGAAACAAATAATCCATTGTTTGAAACTTAACGAATTGAAGAAAGGTTTCAAAATCAAATATTGGAAAAAATTCTATCTATATTATTACTTTCATGCAAAATCAATATTAATATGTTAAATAACGTGTACTACATCAAACACCTCATGAATGATTGGAAATCACTGTAAATTTAAGACAAATTAGTGACTAATTAAAATTTGTTAAAATGTAGGTAATTGGCCTAGGAAATGAAACGGCTGGACCTGTTTCAAGATTAATTATGTTAATGAATAGTTATAGTAATGCAGGAATTGCCAGATTTATTTGTAAAAGAAATAAATAAAGAAGTAATAACATATATTCTCCGTTCATACTCCTCCTATGCAATAAAGGAACACCGTTACTGAAACCTACCAATGGATTATTATTAAGAATCCAATTCTCCTGAAGGAGCCTCTAAACGCCGGCCATCCCCTTCAGCCAATGGAGGTCACGCGGCGCCACCGCCCCTTGCGTCGGCGACTCCGCTTTCGGCGTGCTTCAGGTGGTGCGATACATCACCGCTCGGACAGAACACGACCCGAAATTTCGCTGCGCTGTCAAAGGTGGTGACCCACGGGAATCGGCTACGCGGCCCGCGAGCCCGCCTCCGTTTCGACACCGCCCATTCCGTCCCCGCTCGCCTCCCCGCTGCGCCGGATCCATCGCTTTCTCCCCGCGCCGCGGGCGCTACCGCGGGGGCATCGGGCACCAATGGGGCCAAATCTCGCTTTCGGCAGGGCAAAACATTTTACTGGCTCAACTAACAGGAAAATACTAACTTATCTTCCAATATCATTATTAATAATCCTGATTATAATAATAATAATTATTGTTGTTGTTATTATTCTACGATCGTCTTTATAAATTTGCTAATTTTCTGATTAGTTGTTTCCTTTTTTTAAGTCAATTTAATTTTCGAGTTCCTCTCCTATCTTGCAGAAGTTCTGTAATTTCTTTCAATGCACTTATTCTTCACCATATACTACTAATAATCCAGTAGCGAGAAAGTGCAAATTCTAGAATAATACATTGTATGGTTATTATAATTGAATTTTAGAAACGATTCATTTGAAATTTGTAAATGAATTGAATTAAAAATTATTAGAATATGAAAAAAAATTAACGAGCTTCGGCAAAGTATTCACATTATATGCCTTTTTTAATTTGTTATCCTTTTAGGAGATATTGTTTCACTCATTGAATGTATATTGGACGTAAATTTGTAACATTATACGTAAAATTAAGATATTTAACTCCTGAGGCAAATATTAACTGAGATATATACTTCGGAGTAGACATAAAAGTATTGTAAATACAGACCGGTTTGTGATTATTTATGTAATGCAGTTATTTTATTTCAAAGAATTTTAAATTGTAAAATCACAAACTCTTTAAATAAATATTTTTAATAGCGAGGTTCTAATAATAAACCCTACTCTCCCTCTCTGCCTTCTGTCCACTTACACCATTTATGCAGAAAACTATTGTCTTTTGTTTTTGGTTCTTCTCCTATTATATTTTCCTTCGAAAAGAGAATAATTGAAAAGAAATGAAACCGATATTTCGATTATTAGAAAATAAATAACTAAATTATTTCATAATTCAAGACGTTCGCTTTATTAACAAAGTAAGTCAATGTCATTCCTTGAAGAAACCTGACGCCTCGTGGAAAATGCAAGCGTCGTGAAGTGCGTATGAACGTGAGCCCGTTTCCCAGGCCTTGGCCCATATCGGGAGCTGCGTCTAACCCCAGTCCTACAGCCGCCGAAGCCACCTGTCAAGTGCCACCGGGAGGCCAAACCGGCCGGCCAGCCCAGCCGCGGCCGCCCGCCGGCGCTGCAGCAGCCACCGGTTGCGCAACGTCTCGTCCCCGCCCCCCACCCACCGCCCATTGCCCATCGCCCTCCGCCCCGCACTCCGCGCCCGCGCCACACGCCCACAGGCTGTAAATCCTGAGATGGGCGCCGCGTGATGTAACAGTGCATCCTCCGAACCAGATCACACTCTCGGAGCAGAAGCTATCCCCCTTAAACGGATTAGGGAGGACATATTTCTTTTCTGTGAAACTACACGATAGAAATTTTATTATCAATTTTAAACAAAAGCACTGTTTAGAAAATACCGAAAACCAAGAGTACCAAAATTTACAAATAATAAAGATACTTGTACAATTGTCTAGTTAAAATTGATTTAAAAAGGCACATTAATGTTTTATAGAACTTTGTATAAATGCTTATATAGAGATATTTAATTACGAAAAAATGTAGTAAACTAATTTATGTTAAAATCAATGAAACGAGAGTACTCTAAAGAAATTTTATTATAAAAGTGAGTTTTAACGACATCGCCGGGTTCTTCATAACTCTAATTTTATGAACCCCATTATTCTCTTTCCCTATGAACTAATCATTGAGAGAAAATAGCACAGTATACTGCCACCAAAGCAAAGATGACTCAGAATAAATGTTACAAACGTCTAGGGCATGTGGAGATGCAGGAAATTATTGCTTTCAACCAATAGATATTTACTGGTAAATTTCATACAACGGTACCACTCATTTGGTATTTTTCTTCATTTTTAGGCAACTCTTTATGCACATATGTTCGGCAGGTCACGTTCTGTCGCCGTCAAGGAGATTTCATCTACGTGTCGAACATATGTGCATACAAGGCTGCCTAGGATTCCGGCGTAAATGATGTGTGTGTGTATATATATATATATATATATATATATATATATATATATATATATACGTGTTATATACATAACACAGTTTTATGCATTTTCCCGCTATTTCACATTTTATCAATGGCAAAAATTGATTATATTCGACGCCTGTACAAGTCCTAGAAGTTTGTAGTATTTATTCCACGACATTTGAATGTTGGAGTATATCGTGCCAGGTATCAATTATTTTCGAT
The DNA here is from genome assembly GCA_031308135.1 of Acheta domesticus. NCBI lineage: Eukaryota > Metazoa > Arthropoda > Insecta > Orthoptera > Gryllidae > Acheta > Acheta domesticus. Next base: position 104,361,785 of record JAHLJT010008446.1, read on the forward strand.
AACCCTTTAAGCCCAAGAAGTTTATAACATTTATTCGGAGACACCTATATATAATTTGAAGGAAAAGAAGAATATAACAGGATCCCTCCTGAAACTCTCTGGATATCTTACGAACGTGGCCCCGACAAAACATCACTTGCGTTACGCACGTTACAAATGACCCCAATTATGTTGGCTGAGCTGTCACATACGAAAATTTGCTGCACGAATAGCCTGTCCTCCTTTCTGTCCCGGTACTATCATTTTATCTTTACATAGGACAAAAATCTTACCAGTATTCCCATCAGGCTAGACGGAGTAAATTGAAAAGGAGGACAAATGTTAGCTTGCGAAATGATTTCACTTGGAGGAATCCCTCTCACTTACGATTCTCAGAATGGCATCCAGGCATAACCAAATGAAGCTCAGAGAATTCGTGCCATCGTCCCGCTGTTTTCTTCCAACAGCTCGACTGCCACATTAATTCTTAGTTTTGTTTCCTAGTGTACTACAATGCTCTTGAAACGGGATAAAAGAGACCGCGATTAAAGTGAAACAACATTGATCTGCTCAATTTTCCGACTTCTGGCAGTTTCAACAATTACATAATGTTTATACAAACGTCTGTGAATTAACCCATCGGGAGTAACTAACCTTGGCCGGGCACACCTCAGAGTGTGACATTTTCACAACGCACGTGGATTTTTCTTTTATTCCCGCAGGTAAGTTACTGTATATACACTGCATAAGTGTTGGTTTGTTGCGATATTAAATTAGCAATTTTATTATTGAATACCAATTCAAAATATTCCATTGGTGTAGAATTTGTATTAATATTAATAATTTGTAAACTTTTTGAATTTTCGAAATTTCGTAAATATCATTCCACTGATACAAGTATCTCTTTTACTTTCCTTATCCTTTTAACAATAACTTCACTTTAGTTACAGAATCAACGACACATCAGTTTCTTATCTGTAGAGAAAAAATGCTATACCTCAAATAAAAACTCTTATAAGATATATATAATCACGCTTACAAAATGAAAGAAACAAAATCAGATAATTAAAAGAGAAAAACGACCTGCTGAACGGAGAATCCCTCTTCCGAAATCCAACATATATAACTGTTCCAATAGCTGACGTTCTTAAAGCCGACACTCCGCACTTTTTCCAAATGACATATTTTCAGAATACTAAACGTTTGATATATAATTTTTTTGTTGTAATTTTGTTAAGTAATAAAGATCGACACAGCTTTAAAAATGTTCAAAAGTGCAAACAAAATATCGAAATTTGAGGATATTGAGCCAGTTTTAGTATAGTAACTTCTTCAAAAATTATTCTTGTAAAAGAATATATTTTGACTATTTTGCCAATCACCCTACTTTATTTTGGTCATACCTAAGTGGTTCAAATGAATCATTACGTCTTTTAGATTATTCTAAAGTTTATTTTGTTTCTCATTTGCAGCCTAATTGTGCCCATTTTATTGTCTGAGTGTTAGCCTTTAAATCACTCTTCCCTATTGGTGCCCTTAACATCAAAAATTCCTTATTTATATTATTTCTACTTTATTTTCATGTTATCTGTTGTCATCATGAAATTATTAGATTTTATTAACGTCATAAAATATTTTCAGACACTATGTCACTGCAAAGAGAAAGTTTCTCCAGTTCACATGCAAGCCAGGATCTATCCTCTGATTACGAAACGAAAAACTGTTTGTAAACACGGCAGGTCTGAAGATGCGTTCCAATCATCGTTCTCTCGAAACGCTTAATGAGACTAACTCCTTTCTCAAGTACATGTGAACGTTTCAGATTCAACCCACATTAAGCTTCTGATCCACACAGTAAAATAGGAGATTGCAGCCTATTTAATGAAAATGTCCAAAAGCAATGAAATTGAAGATGTAATTGTCTCACGAACGACGTACCAATAAGCAATTTTACTAGAAGTTTGAGCGCGTCAGGTCCAGGAAAGTTACATACTTCCATCGAGTAACATACATCAACAGGTTAATCCCGTTGCTCTGTAACGATTAGACTTGTCATTGACAGTGAACTCATAGGGCCAAGTGATGTGAAGTGATCCATCGCTTTTTCGTTGTAAATGACAGCGAATATCAAAATATTAATATACTCTCTTTGCTAATTCACAAAGATCTAAATGGATTAGTTGTTATGATTGCAAAATTCAAGTACTGAAGCTACTTTCTTTTTCTTTCCCTCTTCAAGTACTGAAACTAATGAAAAATTTTAATTCATAAAATATTCAATGTTTAAAGAAATTTAAGAAATGTTTGTCGCGTAAGATGACGCATTTAACGAGATTTCGGTACCTTGCATTTAACTAACAAGGTTTCGCTACCTTGGTTCCCTAACATGACAGTGGAAGAAAGTGCTATCTCTCTCTGATCGCAGACCCGGGTAGTCGAGATCATTAAGGAGGGGGCACCTTAACATTCTCGGCACTAAGGATCGCGGGTTGGAATACCATCTCTGGCATGGGTAGTTATGTTGAGGCGTGGCGGGATTTTCCCATCCACCATAACCTTTCAGCCTTACCTTCATTTCTCTCTCCCTCCAATACTGGAAAAATGAGAACTTCGTTCATAATGGCCCTAGGGGCTACAAAGGGACGCTGCAATGAGTGAGCTTTTCCTCTCCCTCAAGAAGAGATGCCGAGACCAGCTCAAGAGCTACTTCGGAAAATATGGTTAATTGACAGTTCGAGAAAAACTAAGAAATACTTTGGAAATTGGAATTGGGAGGAGGCGGACTGTAGTGTACAGTGATGTACTCCAGAGGGTGTAATCTGGAAAAATGTCCCAAAATTCTTTCACACTTGTCTCATTTACATGTATTGCTTTCTTTGTATGAGCTAGAACAGTAAGTTTTAAGGAAACCAACCCAACTCAACGACATGTATTTTATTCCTTTTTCTGTTTTTATCGATCAGTCCCATCAAAAATAAATTCTGCTTCGAGAAAATTAAACCTATGTTTTGCGAAATTTTCCATGTTAGAATCACATGAAGTCTCGTTTTAGAGTGCCAAATTTCACCACGATAAATAAAATTTAAATATTAAGGTAATATTCCAAGGCTTTGAATACACATTTTTATTCCTCACGCGCATACAAACAAATAAGGTAGAGACTGACAGGCGTATTTTTTTCTTAAGGCGAGGTTTCCTGGAAAGTGGCTTGAAGGCGATTGCGCAATAGCCCCTTCAAATCATTGCGTGAGCTGACTGGATTCTTCAAGCACTGAACCGGGAAAGATGGCTCAGGGCATCAACGGATGTCACTGCGGGGCCTCTGACCGGGAGGTCCTAGGTTCAAATTCTGCCAGTGGCAAGATTTTCGACACTAGCTAGCTAAATAGCTAGGTCGAATTCAGCCGCTATCTGGAGGAGAATTCCAGAGGACGGCTGCTCTGTTCGGTAGTTTTCCATGTTTTCTCCGATACATACCAGGCGAATGCCGGAGCAGTACCCTAAGAAACAAGTCATGGACAACGTGTGATATTTCCTTCTTCTTCCTTGTCCTATTCTCACCCTTTATTTACACACACGCACGTGCACTACATTACCACAAATGTCGGGAGACCAGTCGGGAGCTTAGAGCTTGTCCCGGCTGAAGCTGTGTCATCTGGTGAGAGATACCTAGTTGGGAAAACTCCGCTAGCCGACTGGTAGGTCGGCGCCGGATCTCACCATATATCGCGGGAAAATTACCGCCACTTGCCGAGGAAAAACGTACACTACACTTACGGAACTAATGACCTTAGCAGTTGACGCCCCGTGGATCAGCAATCAATTAATTCAAGCGCTGAAGACGCAGGGGTGCTAGTAGACGGACTTGGAGACGGAGCGAAATCATTTTCCCACCGTTAGTTCCGCCCAATTCCGGAGAATGCAAGCCTGCCCTCCGGTACGTGCCGTTTTGAGGGGACGGCTTGGGGCGTGCCCCACCCTGGCGCCCCACTCCGGATTGGGATAGATGAAGGGATGATAATGATCGCGCGTGATCCGGGCCCGTCGTATAAGGTGCTCCTCTGGCATTCGCCTGCAAATGATGAGGGAAATCAAGGAAACCAAGGATGAGACAAACCATCTACGAATTCGATTCCGACATGCGCCATAAACTGAGCAATATCAAACTCATCAAATAAATCACAGACACCTTGTTAGAATCGAACCCCCTTCCTCCCAAACACTGGTACATAGAGTCGTAAGGTGTTGCCTTTGCGCTGGCCACTGTCGGGTGTATTAAGAACGGAGCGAAGGCAAGCACGAAATGCGGAAGGGATAAGAGTGACTCGGCAAAATTTGTGCAAACTCGTTTTGATCAACACACATTTCACGTTGATCGACGAGACTCTTAGCACGGTTCTCAGGACGAACGCTACTGCCGCGGTCCAGTCACGCGGCCACATCACGCGTTGCGCTATGAAGGAAATCTTATGAAAAGAATAATTTGTTTCTGAAAGAACTTCAGTTTTTTAAGCATCTAGCCCGCTGTTATCTTATAATTAACTCTTCTTTCCTACGTATGAGTGAATGGTTTTGTCCAAACTTTACTTTTATGATGCTGCATTATGATGAATTTTATTCAGCCGTCACAATTTATTTTCATCCTCAAGTTTGTCAAGGTAAGACATGTTTGAATGCACATTTTCTCTTCTAATTATTTTCTGTTTTAAAGTTTTATATTTATTTTTTACTTTTTTGAGAATGAATTTCTTTAAAATTTCTAATTTGTAAATAAAATTAAACTTGAATTACATCATTGTATTGACATTTTCTTAAACTCACAATTATTTGAAAACACTAATTGGAAAAATGAACATACAGTATATTGTAAAAAAATATTACACACAAGGTAGTGTTACACATTGCCTTGGAATGTTAGCTTGTAAAGAATAAGCTCATTTTCGTGCGGAATCCGTCCGAAAAAAACACTGCTCTGTTTCTTTCACTGGACGATCTCCACCCGGCGAGAGCTGTGCGCGCCGCAGGGTCCTACGCCGTCCGTCAACGCCCACGCCTCCTCCCCGCCGCCAGCGCCGCGTCTCATCGCGTCTCATCCGCTATGCGACGCGGCGCCCATGGAAATAATCACGACGCGAGGGAGAGAAACCCGCTCAACTGTCACTCGTCACGACTCTGGCGTCTAATCCTCCCCATCGTTTTAGGCGCAGGCCGCCGCCGCCGCCCCTCAACCCCGCCTCCCCCGCGCGTGGCCTCGCTCGGAGAGCAGAGGACTTTTGTAAGGAACCGCTCGTAATCGCGGAGAAAGCGTGCGGGGTAATTGCCCCACCCACTCGCCCACGGCGCGTCCGTCCGCCGCGGGTTCCCATTGAATTGGCTTCTTGCGCGGTCGCCCGCGACGCAGACGAGACGTCGAGAGCTCCGTGGGGCTGGGAACCGACTCCGCCGCCCCGCACCTCGCCGCCGGGACGAGTCGCCACCGGTCGGAACCCGGATCCCAGTGGCCGCGGAAGTTGTAGCTGCCGATAATCGGGGTAGAGTGCCCTTCTAATGAATGAAATGGCGCGTGGACACAAGGTTGACAAGATCGGAAATCCAGGGCTCCAGAAATGGGAGAATATTTGCCGTGTATACTCGCCTGTGTATCATACACGGAGTCATCATATGAGCTGAAGATTTCATATGCATATTCTTGATTGTCGTCTTAACGCATGTGTATAGATTAATTTTATCAATGTCTTATAATGGCATTTGGGGCAAGAGTGAACATAATTTTCAATTAAGGGTTTAAGTCTCATTTCATGTTTGTCAAAACAAACAAGTTATTTTACAGTGTTCAGAAGAAGTTCCGGAGGTGTGATAGTTTATATTTCCTCATTTTAATACTTTGTATTGTGTAGTGTACTCGAAACAAAATTATATTAATAAATAATTGAAAAAATGAATCAATCACGAATAATTACAAAATTACACTGCATAAAATGAAAAGTTACTGGTACTACTTTATGTACATTCTAAAACCACTCTTTTATTTTGAGTAACTTCGCAACGTCGAAACCATTATTGGTTATGTATACATTACTCGTATTTTCTTCAATAATGTTAACGCTACACGACCGCAACGTAATGCATTCATAACTTATCTTACGACTTTTCAAGGAATAAAGATATTTATATATCCACTGTTGTCGACTTGAAATTTTCTACAAGGTTTTTTTAAATTTCGGTATCATTAAACTTGTATGAATCAGTTTAGATTTTTAACTTAAGCAATGAAGTTGAAATATAGAAGGATTTAATTTTGCGTTCAAAATTTATCGAAGGAGTTATCACCGTTCCGAAATGTCTCACATCACATCTTCGGGTAAAGCGCAATTGAATTTCAAAATATTCGTCAAATATACAAGTATTAAATAGTTACGTAATTCGAGACCCTGTTCTTATATTGTTAAGAGGGAGAGCAAAATAGAAAGAGAAGGAGGGAGATTTGCAAGATTCTCATTGACTTCATGAAAGTAGTCAGTTTTCAAATGCCTCGTTCATTCATTGCAATAATACAAGTGCTACAGAGGCGCCTGCAAAGCGAATGGGCATCCTCGAGCAGAGTGTGATCTCAACTTTCCCTCCGTTCCCCTGATTCGAGTACACTCTTGGGGAAGGGTTGCGAACATCAGAGCAGAGTGTTATGAATGTGGAATGGAACAGAAACAAAAGAGCTGCGGCGAATGCAAAGTAATGAAATGCTTGCGGTTTCATCTAATCAGAAAACTCTTCCGTTGAAATAAGAGGCTCTCTGAGCATGACCTCCAGAGACATCCATCACCTAATTCCCCATTTTTCATTTCGACCTCCCCGCCATTTGTCCTAGTGACACTTTGGGATATGAAATATTTGTGACGTCTCACATTCGTTTTCGTCGTCTTTTAGGTCGTTCTTCATGGAAGTTACGTGGGCTCTTCACACCAGTCATTATTTCAAAAGGTTGCGACAAAGAGGAGGGAAAGGTTGTTCTTTTCTGAGGGTTTCTTCAATTGTCGCTCGGCTCGTTCCCGCAGTGCGTGGGTGTGAGTCCCGGGAAGATCCCATTGCAGGCAAAAGAGAATCACCGGGACTATATCTTCCGTCGGCCATGGGGGATAGAACGAAGCAAAACAAGACTGAATAGAGTGGGCAGGATCATCATGATAGAGTGTGAAGTGAAGACGAAGGTCAGGGTGCATAAGCAATAAAAAGCACGACGTACAAGAATTGGTGTGGATGAAGATGTAGGAGGGAGAACAGTAACGAGACCAACAATGACGTCGGCACGTAGGAAAGTGTAAGGTTGGAAGAGGCAGTGCCTGAAACGGGAGGGACGAGAACGGATCGAAGGCAGATGAGAAACAGACGCGAAGGACGATGAGTTAATGGGCGGCAGTATCTTCCGATGTGTGCGAATATGGGTGATAGAACGAAGCAAAACAAGATAGGATGGGCATGATATAGAGTTCGAAGTGGAGACGAAGTACACAGTACATGAGAGATCAGAAGAACGACATAGAAGAGCTGGTGTGAACGAGGAAGTAGGAGCAGGAACAGCAGCGAGACCAACAACGACGTTGGCACGTTGGAAAGTATAAGGTTAAAAGTGTCAGTGCATGAAAGCGAAGGGACTGACCAGATCGAAGGCAGATAAGAGAGAGAGACGCGAAGGACGATGTGTTAATGGGAGGGTGGATGAAAAGGCAGGAGGAAGCGGACGGGGGAGAATGGGTGAGCAACCCCCGAGGAGGCTCCTCCCCTCGCGTGGGGTCGCCGGCGCAGTGCTATTTCCCCTCCCCAATGCGGTGATAGAACGGGAAATGCTTCCTCCCTCTGGAGAGTACACAGTCATGCATACGGTATTTGCACAGAACTGGGAAGTTCCCATGAGCTCGACTCGGCGAGGCGGTCCTACCCACTGTTTGATATTCGGGAGACCCCTGGTTTCATTTTGTGACGTGTTAGTGCCGTGGCATCTTCATTGACACGTCAGCTGTAAGTAGGTCTCGCATGAAACTCAGAATAACGCCGAGTTGCGCATGGCTTGTCTGGAGATGTGTTTTGACATTGCGAGAAAAGACTCCACATAAAGGCCTTGCAAAACCGAAGATGGTACTCACAAATGACAGGAAATGAGAAATGAAAAGAAAATAAGTTGATCGAATAAGGTGTCTTTTTCAATATCAATTTTTATTTGGTTCATTTACGAAACAATCTTATTCTCAACCCCAAGCTATTACAGTAAAACGTGCTCAATGCGAAACGTGTATAATGCAGAAATCTGTGTAATGTGAACTTAATTCATGGTCCTGCCAATCACAAATTCTACAGTATTACATTGCAAAAAGCGGAATCTTATCTAAAAAAATCTGGTCTTGAGAAAAATCTGGTTCCTTGAGGTTCTCCTTGGACCAGTTTTACTGTACTTTCATTTGTCTTTATTTATCACAAAATACACCTTAGCATTGTAGCAAGAGACTTGCTGTGGAACTACTTATATTCTTATAATTTAACCAACTGTTGGGGAATCAGAAACGTAGTATTTCTAATGTTTACATCTAGTCGTTTGTTGTAATTATTAATTTTTTCTGCATTCAGAAAAAATATAACAACTTTGTAGAAACAAGTAAATAATAAACTTAGAAAACCAGACACTTCATGTGCAATGAACATCTTTGAAGTAATTAATTATTAAATATTTGTTTTTTGAGATGTAATTTTACATATATAAGTTATTCAAACAATTTCTCAGTATTATTTTCGAGGAGATATTTAAGAAATACATAGGGCTGATGTATTCAGAAAAAATATTTAGTACAAAGGCGAAAAACAAGAGAGCTGAAATCTTGCAAACACAGACACTTCATGTGTGATATCTGTCATTGAAATAATTACCGTTTAAAAAATATATTTTCTATTTTTCAAAGATTTTGTACAATTGAAATAATAAAATACCTTTGACATTCCAAGCGGTTTAAAACCACATCATTTTAGAAAACTGTCACAGTTTGTTTACTAAAATATCACAAACGCTTAATTTCGCGCGTTTATTTAAATTAATGGGTAGTATCGATTATTAACATACAAATTTCTCTAGAAATTAATCACTGACATCATTTACAGGTTTCATAACTTTCTGATGTGATAATTTGACTGAATAAGGGAAATAAAATAGATGTTATTTTGCCCTACACATAAATATAAAATCTTGAGATTCATATTACTAAACTACTAGAATTCTTAATATTAGATCATAAAAGTTTAGAACACCCTTTTGAGGGTCCAAATCCTAAGAAAATCACGAAATTGTGAAGTAAAGTCGTAACAAAATATAATTTTAACAAAAGATTTATAAGCGCAGTATTTGAAGAGATTAATGCATTAAACGAAATATGGATATCATATGTACTCAAATTAATTATTATTTGTTAGAGATAAGATGATATGAAACACTAATCATATACCTAGTATTAATATAGTATTAATACCTAGTATCATATACCTAGTATTAATTTTAGATTTAACGAGCTCTGGTATAATGTAACCTTTGTCCTTTTAAAGTCAAATTCACGGTGAAAAGTGTTTGGACTGTCCAAAAATATTTCTAGTATGGCTTCATGAAAATGGCAGGTTTCATTCTTCCGTGGCTTTAGGAATGACAGTACTACGACTAGGAATATTATTACGACGAATAAAGAAGAAACGGTTTTAAATTCCCATTTTTTCTGCTTAGACGCGTCATTAGCACGAGGCAAAAAATATTATCGTTCTCAACGGTCTGCTGGGTAAACGAAATATACGATATAGAGTACATTTTCCCGATTGACCAATGAAACAATATTCCCAAACATGTTTTCCGGCAAATAAGGCAATTAGTTCATCTGGTCTGTTGCCTCAAAAGTATAACGTGTTTCGTTTATTCTGCAGAACTTATTCGAACGATTTATTTGTAATAAATTTGTATTAATAATTTAAAGTGGAATAATTTCTGTTGGAGGGTAGGTTCTCACGAGGGAATGGCTTCACTATGAAGTATTCTTCAGCATGTATGGGGCCACTGGGCCCAAAATTAAGCAGGGGCCCTTTACAAAATTTTAGAACCGTATGTAAAGTATATGTTCAATATATTTTTGAAATATTTTTCGAAATACTACACTGTCATTATCAACGTAACGCAACCGAACAGAGGGAACGAACGCTTAATAGCCGGTAAATGAGTTTTAGTTAAAGGTGATGTTTGAGTACACTTATTCTAAGAAATGACATTTCTTGTTTATATGATTTTGTACTTGTAAGATAGTGTTACGAAAAGTGCTAATCGACATACAGCCGATAACACACATAACAGCCTGGGTTGTTTATAAGCCTCGGCTACCTCTTTGGTTTGCAAATGTCCACTTGTCTGTTATAATAATAGACAAATAACAATAATAACAGGTGTCGTTGTTTATAAACCTCGGCTATCGCCTTTGTTTACAAATTTCAACCGCATCTGTTGTTTTCTATCACCCTGGTGTCGTTAATAACTGAATTGCTGAGAGATAGAGTGCATAGAGAGGAGAGAGAATAAATCATTTACCCTTAATTTTATGGGACAGCATTTTTTTATCTGTTGCATCGTTTGATTCTGTTTCGGATCTCCGGGCAGTGCTGCTGTTAAACGGCCGGTAAGAAAGTTAGATGTACGTTACTTTACCTGTCATCCAGTACTAACCAAAAATGGAATAAATCAAAATATGGATTTTAGTGACTTGTACACTTATACCTTTCAGCAGCTCAATTATTGCCGCATTTATTGAATAAAAATATTAATAGTAGATATTACGTTTAAATAGACATTTAACATGAATATTTTCAATATTGTCTACTTCAAAAGGCGCCAGTCATCCACTATCTCCTTTCTTACAGATTAGCAAATGCATGGAACAAACTGTCAAGATCCAGAATTTAAAAAAAACTGTTTAACATTAGATCAAGAAAATTAAAGATAAGTACTATAATTCTTTAAAATATTTTTAATTTTTTTTCATTTGCATACACACTTTGCTGTACCAATCGAGATCCAATTCAAAAAAGAATATCATGTCAGAGCCCAATTAGCCAATGCTGAAAGATAACATTATCTTGAAACGAAAGTTACCGCAAACGTTTTGTTTTTATCTGTTATCTAGTAAATGATAATGAGTAAAAAAATTTAATTGCATCAACTTCAACTTGATTTATCTCTAAATATATATCTATGTACTTAATGTGATTGACTTGTATTCCGATTATGTGATTTAAGTGATATTAAGCGACAAATAGATTTCAAACAAAAGATTGGTGTTTCTCACATGCTTGTTATCACATGCATCCTCTTTGTTGATGAAACTAGATTGAATTAACTTTAGCTAATATATTAACTTTCCAACTTATACATGTACAGCAGTGCTCACAAAAATCGCATCACCTCGCCCACAGTTGTAATCTGCAATACAATTCTGAAAATACTCCACCTGACTCCACCTCCATTGCAAAATTCGACTGAGATATGAAGATAATGGAATCGGAAACATCGTATAATCCACATGAAATGTATGATTACCAATTTCTACTAATTGTTGCTTACAATTTGAAAGATGTATAAAGCACAGAAAATACACAATGCCCATTTTCTTTAGGTGATGCAGTTTCATTGAGCAGTACTGTAAATGCCGGTCCCGCGTTATCGTGAAAACAAACACGACCAAGACTTTTGCGGCAACTCTGGTCTTCGGAGGCAATTAGGCCCGGCGGTGGGAGGCGTGGACGGGAAACGGCATGTGCGACGGCAGGGCAGCGAGGGCAGGGCAGAGCGGTGTTTGGTGTGCAAGCAGCGCAAGCGGGCAAACGGCGTTTGTTGTTGGTTACTCACGTCGCGGATGAGCTCGCGCAGGCGGTCCAGGCGGTCGTCCTGCGCTCGCGTGGGCAGGTAGCGCGCGTCCACGCCCACCTGCGCGTGCAGCGCCAGCAGCACCACCAGCAGCAGGGCGAGGCGGCGGGGGCAGCCCATCTGCGACAGAGGCGCGCGGGCGCGCACGGGCTCATTCGCGGGCGCTCCCCGCCTTCCTTGGCGCAGACGATTCTGTTTTTTTTTATTTTGTTATTTTAAGTCGTATTAACTTCTAGGTCACTAGCGCCCACTATTGGGTTTAACGTTATGGTACCTGAGAAGATAACATAATGTGGTGATGATAGGGGGTGAAAGAACGTACACAAATACAACCATGCCCGAGGCGGGACTCGAACCCGCAATTCTTGGGTCCGAGATCGCTACGACACTACTGCTTTGGCGATCTGATTCAACCGCTGTCTGGAGGAGAATTCTAGATGTCGGCTGCTCTGATTAGAAGGTTTTCGTGGTTTCTCCGATCAACTCCGGACGAATGCCGCAGCAGTACGCTAACAAACGGGCCATGGACCGCGTGACTCTCCTTCATCTTGTTCTATTCTCTCTCCTTACTCACAGTCTTAAACTTACGTGCACTACATTATCACACGTGTCGGGAGACCAGTCGAGAGTTTAAAGGTTGCTCCGCGTGGAAGGGATCTCCAATGGAGAGAGATACCTGGATTGATTGATTAGTGATTTCTATCATGTGAACTGTCAAGTTTATTGTTCCTTAAGTGTAGTGCGTGTTTTAATATTTTAATCGCGGGAGGGAGCAGTGATTTTTCTCTGCTGGGTTGTGAGATCTGACGTCGAGATATCTTTTTTCTGAACAAAGTAAATTTACAATCTTTTTTTCATTAAACAAATTAGTAAATATGTTAACATTGATAGTTGAAAATGACAATGACAATTTATGGGTGAAAGTATTCCAGTGGTACATTTCACCTTCTTCTTGCGTTTAGAACAAATACCTGGGGAGATACCTGGGGGATAGGGGAACCACCACAAGGCGACGTGTATGTCGATACCTGATTTCAAGCGCCAGCAGATGAGAAACACCGCCACCTCCCTGGGGAAATGCATAGGGACTAATTGGAATAGTAGTCGACGCACTGGAAAACATTAAATTCCCACGGGAAATATTGGGAATGATTAATTCATTTATAGTGAACATCGTTATCGTCGTGGGATTTATTTAAATGTTCGTGATATAGTCAGCTCATCTAAAGAAAGTTGTATTAACATTGTTCATTGTTGAAAATAATTAATCAGTTGTAGATAAATTACATACAATAACTTTCTTTAAACCATGTAATCAATCTGGAGATATTTCCTAATCAATGATTTGAATCTTTTTGTAGCAATATTAAAAGTTATTTTTGCGTTATTTTATGTTTCAGCTGGAGTGTAATATACCAACTTCACGTAGCAAACATTCCCCTCGCAGGAAACAAGTTTCCGAAGTTTCATCAACTATCATACTCCTATACAATATCGGGGACAGCAGCAAGGCCGGTCCCAATTTCAAACGCCAGGGCGAGAAAATAAGATCTGACATGTAAAAGGAAAACTCTTGCCTAAGACATCTGTGTTAGTGAAACTTTTGCACACAGAACTTACGAGAAATATCTGAAAGTGTGCGAATTTACGATGATATATGTACGAGTAAATTGTCTTAAAGAATAAACTCGACAAATTTCGTATGTTGTCGTAACTTCTTTGGAGGGAGAACAGAGTCTCGTTTGTTGACTTTCTTAGCGGCAACGTCTTAGGGAAGTCAGAGACTCTCTCCCAGGCCGTAATCCTAGGGCTCATTATTATGTGATAAGAGCTCGTAAAATATATTCGAAAACGCGACAAGCATTCTTCGAGAGGTCAAGCAGACGCACATTTTAAGCATTATGCACCGGTGAGAGCAGTTGTTGATGTAAAAATTGGCATATTTCATTTAGATTATTTATCATATAAGATGATAATTTCAGTGCCCGATAGCCACACAAAAATAGATCCCATTACATGCTTTGTTGAGAGTGAAACGTTCTATGTCGAAGTGTCTAAATAGTCCAGCAGTACCAGAAAAAATGTCCCCGGCTATTTACAACGTCACTTAATGTTGCAAGATGAACGGTCGTTTCCTACGATTGTTGTTGAAAACTTCAACGGCCATTCAGAGTCGTTCGATCTTACCCTTCATATTTCTTTTTCTCCCGACGAAGTCTTACTCTGGCATCGCGCAAGTCTGAAACTTTCGGTGTAACAGACCGACCAAAGTCGCTGGAGAGAGGTAGCGGCGAAAGAAGCAGGGCGTGGAGGAGAGGGGCGGGTTGTCGGTAACATGGCGGCGCGCACCGGTGCCGCCGCATCGCCGCCATCGCCGTCGCGACGGAGAGCCGCATGGCGTCGGCCCTCGCCCACGCGACGTTATTCCGTCGCGTAGGAAATGGGTCAAACGCTCGTCGGATTTGGCGAGGGGGCGCGCGGGGGAGTGAGAAAGGACTCCGCTGAATCTTAGGTTTCTTGGCGCCGAGCGCGCCGAACGCGGGCGGTTGGCTCGGTGCCAGCGGCAGGCGCCGCCGACGCCCGCCGCGGCCGCGGCGTCGACGCGGGGGCAGGCGCCGCGGCGCCGGTGGCCCCTCTTCGCCCCGGCCGTCCTCGCGCTCGCCGCGCGGTCCCCGCGCGTCCGGCGCCAGCCAGCCCTCCCGCCAACGTCCCCGCCCCCCGGACCTCGCACGCCGCCCACGCAGTTCGCCAGGAGCCATCTCCCGTAATGACTGCTCCGGCCCCTCCCGCGGACCCCGCGCCGCCCTGACGCTTCTTCATTCACCGCAGTGAAAGCCCTTTTAAGCTGGACAGTCTATCGCAGGCTCCCGGGGATTGCCTAATTTATGTACTCGAGTTTCGGTACTGGGACTTAGAAAAATGAATGAATGGACGTGTTTTGGTAACGTGTAAACGTATACAACAAGAATCGTGAAGATAATGACTTGCATTTTCTAATGAGCGCACACGTGCTGATTAACCAGAGCACTAGAGTACATGGCCTGAGTATTCAAAGGGAGGATTGAGAAAAGGAATCACATATTAAAGTTTGAGCAGCAATTAGTGTATTGTTTGGAATTCAAAAATTATTTTGTAATTACAAAGATTTTATGCACCTAAAAGGAAAGCTACAAAGATTTTTTTGACGTGTTGCTGACACTGTTGTGAGATTGTTTATCGCCTGTACGGAATTTCTTTGAGATCAGTGCACTTTCACGTATAAAGATTAAATAACTTTTCATAGTTAAAATACGTTGCCATTTGAAATTACAAAAATTCCTTTTTGATGACTTCAAAGAAAGTTCTCCTGAAAGAAGAACCAGAATATAATTGTCAATTCCAGAGGAAATTATAATGGAAATACGAGAATTTTTTATCAAACGTCAATAAAAATAAGGTTTTATAATAAATTACTATAGTATACGAAAAAGTAGAAATGAAGGATCAAGTTTTCAGAGCAGAGTAACCCTTGCCACCGAGCTTTTGAATCTTTTTAGAAGTAGTTTTGAATTACATTTTATCATAAACGAAATACTCGATAAGTGATATTGTATATATGTATTAGAAACTGTTTCTTTGAAACTAGGTTTCACAAGGGTTTTCGTGCATAAGTAATGATTTTTAATTTAAAAAATGTCAAAACTAGGGCTGTTCGGACACTCCAATAGTTAAGCGGAATGCTCGAGATATTATCAAGGATCCTAAATACGAGATATTTGTGTTTCCTGCTATCAGAATAAAATAAGAAATTTGAAAACTGCGAGCATTATTTCATTAAAAATATTAATCAATATACTAGCGTCATTGTGTCACATCCTTGGAATGACTTTATTAATACGTTTTATGAAATATGAAACTGGTAATATCTGGATACTTTTAGGACGTGCTTCCCCGCAATCACGCCGATTGATTACAGTATCGACGCAAATATGATTGACATTTTTAATGAACCGAATTATAATTTTCTTTCTTTTTCTGCATTATTAAAATTGTATTTGCCTGAATCATAATTTGACTGGCAATCTGCATATGAATAACAGTGAATGCTGGAATGTAAACGATATTAAATTAATATTTTAACTTACATTGTAAAACCATTCATATCTAAATGATCAGATCTTGTTTCAGAAATGTTGACGGGCATGTTAACATGGCTAATTCCTGTATTATTTTTACAGACTTACCACATATTGTTCACACATGTAGTTCTTATTCTAAGTGTAAATTGAACTCCAGTTTATTACTTCAAAATTATAGTCTGAATGACAAATATGCGCAATACTTTATAAAAATATTTGGAAGTATCTCTGAATTAGCGACAGTACTTTCTCGTACATCGATTGGCCAGACTCTTTGGCAGAAATTCTCAACGCGACAGGTTTACAGAAATCCTTTTGAACCAAAGAATCAGAGGAGAAACTTTTGTAGCTCATACGCTTCGAAATTCTTAGAGTAACAAAGAACAAGGTGTAAATAAAAATTAATTACATTATTTGAAGGTTATAAATTTGAAAGTTTTAAATATAAAAATTACTCGAATTGCACATTTTCTGTATCATATTGATTTAATTAGATGATTTCTCATCCTGAAAAATTTCCTGGGCTCAGTGACTGTGTAATTGAGAAATTTTGTTTATACGAGGTTACAAAAAACTTGTTAGGAAAAGCTATTGTTCAAAAAATGAAAAATCAGTGCGGTAAAATATGGAATTATGATACTTATATGCTCTTTCCAAAAAAATAGCGAGATAGTTTTGAATAAATTAACTCGTAATTCATTCTTTATGAATAATATTTACAAATTATGTTTACGTAAAATATAAATCACAGATATTATTTTTTGCACCAAAAACTAAACAAACGCAATCGCAAAATATTGTAAACATTATTTAATTTTTTACAAATAGTTAAGTAAAGATAAAGATATTTTAATAAATTAATCAAACAGGTGTTTTAGATACTCTGTTGGAATGTCACGAATTAGTTAAATTTGAAATGTTATTAAAAGAAATAAGAAAGTGGCAAAAAACTTGTTTAAATAATGGTCATTAATTATAATTTTATTTTTGAGAGATAATATAGAATGAACGTTGTCATAGAATATAAAAAATGTAATATCTTAATCTTAAACCGGAAATAGAAAAGGCTCTGCAGTGTACAGTCAGTCACGCTCCGACCCACCATTCACCCTTTTCGAGAAAGTAGAATTTGTTTGCAACCTCTGACCTGGCTCCAGAAGAAATTGGAGGATTCATAATCTGAGATTTCGCGAAGAAATTATGAGATAACAACTAAATTTGCTCTGACTTTCTCTTCCATTTGTCAGTCACGAAATATACAATACAATACGAGCCAGCTCAAGTTAATTTGTCTTACAATTAACTTGAACTGTCAGGTTCCATGAAGGATTTTTCTCAACATTTTTATTTCTTCTTCTTCTTCTTCTTCTTCTTCTGTGGTCCTGTTCTTCCATAGACGGAAGTTAGGTGACCCATCTAGATGGCTCCACAGTATGATCATGATGATGGGTTTTCTTGGGAGAGTATAATTAGGGTAGTTTCCCATTGATTTCCCTGATGGTATTGAATAAAGTGATAGGGTGATGATGAGGGATGAACGGACTAGGATGATTGGACGTGGAAGGTAGGAGGTGATCGTGGCATTTTTCACATATCCCAGCATTCGCCTTAACCACGAAAAAGCCCGGCCAGGATGGTGGGCCTAGAGATCGAACCCGAACCTCCCGACTACGCAGTGAGCCACTTGCTCTGTTTTCGTATCTAGCAACTATTTGTGTTTAGGACAGTTCCAGATCATTTTAAAAGCTGCTGTTAGAAATGTAGAGTCCTACTACTTACGTTGTATAGAGAAAGTATTGTAGAAAATGCTGCAGCAAAAAAAATGCGATTTTTCGACAGAAAACTTGTTTGGTGTGTCCCTATACCAAAAAAGTGGATAATTCATGTTCCTGTATGTAGTAAATAACTTCCTTTAAAACGTGTTGTTAAAATTCACGTTTTATGTGCCCTTGATATCGAAAACTGGTTTACGACAAAACATCTCTCTGTCCGTTTGTGAACAACGCTAGCGACTAACCCGTAGGCAGGATTTTCATCAAAACTTATATTCCCCCGATTGATCTGACTGATGTCGTGGCCCATTGAATTTAATACGGACATTTTGATTTCTGGAGGTACCTTACACGAAGCCCCAACATTTTCAAAATGTTTTAAAAAATGGCTCCAAATTTTTCCTTTAATTTTTCTGAGATAGAGCTCATTGATCGCTTTCCATGACGCGACCCCCGGTTTCGATTCATGGTCGGGCTAAAGTATAGTGTGCGTTTTCCTTCCATTGTCCCAGTATATGCTGCTGTGTGACGTTGCGAAAACTCACTTCTCAGGTTGAGAAGACCAGAGTACGGTGTGGGGATGTCTATGTGCTAACCACACATAACCCCATGGTCGCGACACCGGAAAAAAAATTTTCGGTGTCTTCCTACAACTACAATATTGATTATTGATTTTTTTTGTTAATAAAATAAGTTCTTCAAAATTATATCTTTAAATGAGTAATTTCAAAATATAAGTAAATTTTGCGTGGTTTTGCGAAAAATGGAATTTTAAAAATAAGATTTTTTCAAAAACAGCAAAATAGTGCAACGTATGTTTATAAAAATGGCGTAAGTCTGAGTTCCGTTGAACTCTCTGAATTTTCCAATAATGCAAAAGTTACAAATAATGCGAGAAAAATGTATCATGACTAGTTTTACATTTTAAATACAATGAGAGAGGGAAATCGAACTTATTCCAATTGTGCAATGGCACAAATAATGAACGAAAGTAAGTTGTGTATACTTGTTCTCTAGTAATTGTATTAAATATATTTTTATTTCATTCTACTGACACACAAAATGCCGCAAAACAGACAATTTATAATAAGATAATTTTCTTAATAAAAAGTAAAAATATGTGGAGCTATATAAATGGGATCCTCCTCAAAATATTGAGGAAACATTTCTTTTAATTTGTTTTGGGAGAAAAGAATGGAACTACACGAACATGTTTGATATTTTTTGTAATTTCTTAAGCAAAATGTTTGGCAAAAGAAGAATGGGCGGGATTAAAATGAAACTTATACAATAATTTCAAACGGAATGTGGGTACCAGTGCTTACTGTCAAAAATTTTACAAGAATAGCCGTGGACAAGTGCTTGAATAGATAATAACCACTAAATAATAACGACGAAGAAGACAAATACCTACACTAATTGGAAATGGCAGACCAAACAAACTACATTTAATTTCATGAATATGTGTCACTCAAGAGACACAGCCTTGTAATAGGCTATTAGTATGAGTGGCAAAGTGAGTAGGGGCAGCTAGAATTATGGTAACGTGAGCATCGTAAGTGCGAGATCTATTATATGACTTTGAGGTGTCTGTTGAAAGTATGTCGTTTTAAGAACTCAGCAATAGACTCAACATTAAAGACGCTAAATATTAAATAAATTGAGTCACTCCCGTTTGGACAGTAAATTAAGTAATGTGTGTAATTTGAAAATTATTTTTGAAGCCTAAAGATTCAAAAATAACTTCCTTTACGTTAACTTATAACGGGTATAACTGTTGCCGCAACATGCAACTCTTTATTCGTGTCGAATTTCTCTAGAATGAAGTTAGGGAGGAATATGTGGATGTAGCATACAGTATTGGAGTGGAGATTCACTTCGGCCCCAAATGTAGCAGGAGGGACAAGGTGTGGAAGGACGGATCGCAAACGATCCGTGACCCGTAGTTTAAAATTCTCCAGCCCGTTGCTTAAAATGTCCCAGAATTTGTCAGAACTCGGTTCGGGAAAATCAAGGAAACTACCAATCAGAGCAGCTCGCTTCTAGAATTTTCAGCTTTTTCGCATATGTCGAAAATCCGCCCCTCTCGACACGTACCTCGAACCGCCGGCTAAGATGTTCCACTTTCTTTTGTATTGTTGATCAATATTTGTATTGTCAATTTTCAAGTAATGTTTGTCTAAACGGTAATGGGTAACGGAAACAGTAAGCGTTGTCGAAAAAAAATATCAAATATTTTCATTTGTTATATATGTGTTCTAGCATTTTTTTACATTTCTCGAAATGTACTTTATTGTATACAATAAATAAATGTTTGATGCGAGTTTATATCTAATGTGTTTATCAGAAAGTGCTTCATTTTTCTCGTCTTAAACTCTTCATTAGCGTGTATACTATTGCGTAACTATTCTTTCCGCCGACTCGACATTCCTGCATCTTTCAGTTACAAATGGACTTAGATTGGAATAAAGATCTGGACTTGGAAAGTGAGTTTTCAGCTTTCACTCGACTTGAAAGAAGGAGTGGTAATTTTGGAGAGGAAATGTTTGCGTTTTAATTTAACTCTGTTGCTTGGACTTAATCCGGCAATGGGATCCAATGAAATCTTAAATACCTTGCGCAGAGAAACCAGTTTGTAGAAATTTCTCAAACTATTAATTTGATTTGACTGTTCTGTTAATTCTAACATCCAGCCCGTTGAGACTAACTAATGAGTTCCTTACCTAAAACATACAATAAAGTCACGCGTTTACTAATAATAATTTTAGAGAGAAATATCTCGCTTTGTAAACTGTGCCGAGAGTTGTGAACGCAGTTGTGCAGCGAGGCACATTTTCTCTCGCGCGCGCCGTCGGATCGGTCCTGGACGCAGAAGCCCTTTTAGAACGAAGGCTGTACAAAATGTGATTTTTGCATGACGATATTCCTTCACTCAACGGCCAATTGAATTTCGAATTTGATTTTTGTTACTTTTTATTGTAGGTAGTGCTGAGGTTACCGACCCGAAGTTCTCGCAACCGCTAAAATCGAACCCATCTCTGAGAATCGCAAGCAACACGAAGAGAAATACGTGTGCTATTAAAGGAGTGCAACATTTAAGGAATATTATCTTTCACGAAACATTTGATTGCATGATTGAAAATTGTTTTTTTAATAAAGTAATTATCAAGTAAGCATTAATTAGGTACCGCTATTTGACTTACAATCATATGGACCCGTCTCTTAACGCTTTTCATATTTATCATTCATTTATAGTCACCGGGTTTCGAATGAAATAAGATCCCTCAACAATTTAAACTTTGCAAATTAAATATTTGAATACCACCAGCGGAGGTGAAGCACACATTAAATTTGTCTCCAGTTAGGGTTAGTTTCAATTGGCCTCGAAGCGGAAAGTATACAATCGGTGATTAATTTTTTATGTTCTTTCGCATAATATTCATTCTTTCATATATGTTGCAAATGAAGCTCGATTTCAATTATTTTCCATTGCTTAAAGAATATAATCTGACCAGTGCAACCATGATATTGTAATGCTATTCTGATCCTTACATTCAAACACATTATTAAAAAATAATGAAATGTTGCAACACTTTAAAAAAACAACACTAGCGCCTAAAGAATATACAAGGACATTTTTTTAAAAAAGACATTCTTCAATTGAACTGACATAATTTGAGACTCTGCAAATTTGAAATAAATAAATAAATATTTTTATTTTTGGAGGTAATTTAAATGAAGCCCATACTACATTTTCAACATTTTCTCAAAAAATGCTTGTTTTATTTAAATTTTCTTGTTTCTAATTATTGATTTAAGTGCACTTACAAATACTACAATTTCAATTTTTAACACCTTTAAATTTTTAAAAATTCCAAAAGATCAACTTTTGTTGAACCTCCTATATTATATCCATTTTTTCCAAATCCATTTGCCAGCACTAGCAATTTAAATGGTTTGACGTAGTCCTTTCAAAAATTATTGTTTTGTGTAATTTTGAATCAAATCATTTCAATTTTCCAAAAATACGTAAACAAGATATTCTAAAAAACACCATTTTCCTTTAAATGTTTTGTACGGATAGTGAACAAGAGCTTGTATCATACGACAAGAGTGTTATTTTCATTTAAATTTTGAACTTTCAAAAATTACCCCCCAGTGAATATGACCATTCAACGCGTAGATAAAGAGAGATAATGCAAGAAATCATTTATAGTATTTATAGTATTATACAAACCAATATATTATTTCTTTTCCACCAACGACAACAACTAGTTATAAATAAAAAGGCCATGAAAAAAATGTTAAACCGACTTTGAATTCTAAAGAGCACTAAAAATTTTAAAAAAATAATTCGAACATACATTGGACATTCCTATTCGTAAATGACTTTATTTGACAAAAATTACCACGTAATATTATCACCTATTCCAGATTCTAAATGTGCATTCAAATTATTTCTTTTGTATTTGATTTTGATTTGTTTATCGTCAAAAACAGTAAAACATGTATCTGAGGTTTAAGGAAGAATTATAATCAGTGCACGTTTTCTGGAGCTACAGAAACCATACCTTCATCCTTTCATTATACTAGTAGAATGATGAATCAAGATACAAACAAGCATGGTTAGAAATATTTAAAAACCAGAAATTATCGCTCCCGATTAATAGAAAATGTATCTATTTCAGCCAACAAACTACACGAGGCGGCACAAAGATCACTAGGAAGTCGGCTTATGTTTAAACTGAATTTTTAGTACAACAATGACGAGTCCCTTCGTTCAGACCGCCACCGGCACAGCGCCCCTCCAGCCCTCTTGCCGCTCAGGTGGCGGTAAAGCGGTGGTGCTGCGCGAAACGTCCATTGGCCCAGTCGCCCGTGGAACAGCACCCCTCTCATCGCCGCGTGATTCACTGTCTTTACATGTTGCGTAGAATAGTTTCACAACCTTCGAATTATTAACCACATCTTCAGTTAAAAAATGATCTGATTCTGCAGTTCTACAGACCACGATTGAAAGGTGCGTATTCATTATAGTACGTAGCTTATTTATGCTTTTTATGGATAATAAATTTTATGCATATATAATTTTGTGCATTTGACGGATAAAGTACGCGCAATTGTACTAAATAAATTTGATATTTTAAATAATTGATACATAATATGTAATGCGAATTTTACAAAAAAATATTTCACATATTTA
Organism: Acheta domesticus; assembly: GCA_031308135.1. Taxonomy (NCBI): domain Eukaryota; kingdom Metazoa; phylum Arthropoda; class Insecta; order Orthoptera; family Gryllidae; genus Acheta; species Acheta domesticus. Next base: position 104,384,786 of record JAHLJT010008446.1, read on the forward strand.
ATTATTTTAATTCGGTAAATTTTAACGTTGGTTAAATTTTGTTCCGCACTATCATGATGTTTTCTGTAACAACTCTCAAAGTAATATTGAATTATCATCAATTTACTTTTGAAATTTGTTTAAGTCTTGAAATTGAATTGCAGTCAAAATCTACGCATATTAATATTTTCATCTTCACTCGTTTGTTTCACATTGATTACTGAGAGGCGACCTATTGTTACAAGAGTGCGCAACGTGCAAATTACAGCAAACGCCCGCCGCTGCCCCGTGACGGTCGGCACCGGGCCTCTGCTGTTCTTCACAGCGACCATTTTCCAGGTGCCGCCCCGCCCTCGGCGACGCACCACACTCGCACCGGAGAGCGGCGCCTCGAGGCCCACGTGACCGCAGCCACCTGCGGTTGGCGCTCCGCTTGACGACGGGGCGTGCGGTCAAGTGGGCTCGCCAAAGCGAGCACTCACAAATCAATTCAAAATACGAGCAGCAAATTTCAACACGACAAAAGAAAAGCGTTTCGATTAGCGTCCCTTCCGCAAGAAAGGCGTTCGAAAAGCGCTTTGAAAGTCCACTGCAACACGATTACGCAAAGGAGCAAGGGCACACCGCTGGAGACTGTAACGCAGAAGAGACAGCAAGCGCAGGGGCCGTACCTCGAATGCAGGAAGAGTCGGGGCGGTGAGTGGCCGGAGCGGCGAGCGTGCGGCGGCGGCGGTGGCGGCGGCGGCGGCGGGGCGGCGGTACCTTCGTCGGGAGCGGAGGGCGCGAGGAGGTCGGGGCCGCTGTGGACCGCGAGGACTGCCGCGCCGCCCTATATACTCGACGCGCGCCCACCGGGGGTGGCGCCGCGGCGCGTGGGCCGCGCGGGCGCGGTACGGCCGCGGAGGCGCTCCGGTGGCGGGGTTTGCTTGAAGGGGTGGCCCGCGCCGCGCGGGCGGCGCCGGCGATACGGGTGGGGGTGGTGCGGCCGTGGCGACGGCCGCGGCAACGGCGCGGCGGCGGCCTCTACGCGGGCAGCGGGTTGGCGGAGCGAGGGTGAAGGGGTTGAAAGCGGGGTGGAGACGACATGCACGGGGTCTTTGCCTAGCGGAGGCGACGGTGTGACGGGGCGGACGTTGGCGTTGGTGGCGAGCTGTGCTGCGGGGGGCGGTCGCGGGGTGCGATGGCTCGCGGCCAAGGCGGGTGACGCGGGCGCTGCTGGGCGGGCGAGGCGGGGCGGGGCCGGGGCTGGAGCCGGGGACCACCGCCCCCGTTGTGCCGGGCCACGTGCTGCTCCCGGGCTGCGTCCCGCCGCCGCCTCGAAGGCGCGGGCGCCCGCCACGGCGCCAGCCAATGGCGCGGCGGCCCACGCGACGCCGCCCCTCTGCGCCCTGGACCCGCGCCTTCTCGCGGCCCCGCGCCCGCCGCACTCCGCCGGCTCCTCTGCAGGGAAGTGCCCCCGCCCCCGCCCCCACCCCCAAGACATCTCTGCGATTAAAATGAAATTTGCAAGCGCGGAATAATTGTTCAGTGTGGCTAAGTCTCAAGTCTTTAAACTGATTTCGTAACAGGAGGCTTCTTCTTGTTCTAGAAGGCTGTACTTAGATTTCACTCACCCTTGGTAACATTTCTTGAAGTGAATCTCTCAGCTGAAATCTCTAAGAAGCAATGAATGCTTAAAATTGAAAGTGACACTCCCCAAGGAAAGTCTAAAAGATTCCAAACACATTCTGTAATTTGTATGTTGAAAATTACGTATCCACAGGTCTATGGAACATGTTTTATTAAGAAGCTGGTGTTTTTCCACAGCCTATTCATTAACAATATACATTCGTGTATATTTTTATTTGTGTAAGTTTTTATTTCCGTGATGCAATCCCGCGGCCGAATCCCGGTCGGGGTAAAACTAGAACTGTAACTTTCCATGGCAATCGTCTTAGATTCTTTAGCTGTATGAAGAAAGGAAAAGCTCAGGCAGGCCAAGTATGCAAGATATGGAGAAAGGAATACGTCATGTTCGCCATATGTCTCCCTTACACATATGTGAATAATAAATAAAAAGAGAGCCCACGGCTGCGAACAACGCTAGGTGGCAAAAGTCGGATTAATACGACTCTAAACTGCAACTGCCAAATATAAATTATTATTATTATTATTTCATTATTTATATTATTATTATTACGGTGTTCAAAATATATTGCTTTTTTACAAAATGCGCAATACGTAACATTTAATCGCTTGACTATTATTGACTTTGTATGTCTAGAAGAACTCTACATACTACATAAGGGACATTCTTTTTCAATAATAATTTTACGAACACAATGTCCGATTGGGCTAATAATACTGTTTGTGGTATATTCGATGTAAAAACTCCAAGAAGTATAACCATCAAGTTGAAAAAAGATTGTGGGAAGTTAAAAGAAAACAGTTTCTTCACCAGATTTAAGGATTTTAGATGACGTGTAAATTAGTTACGTTACATCACGTTACGTTAGAAAATGACGTGTAAATTAGTTACGTTACATCAAGAACTTTAACTTCCTATTTTGTACTTTCCGCTTGTATTCCAGTGAACGAAGAAAATTATTATTTTAACTAATTAAAATAATTTTTGTGGTTAAAATGTCAGGAAATGGACAAAATCTCGAAAATTGAATTCCCAAAATACGTCGTCGTCGATTTTAATTTTTCATAGCTAAAAATATTCAAAATTTACACTTTTTAACCCCTAAACTATTTTCCAAGGTTCTCTTATTAAGAGTATTTTTCAAAATTTTTAATTTCAAATATTTAAAATTTCGTGATAAGAATGTCAATGAAATATTATTTTCAAGATGAAATTTCAGTTTCAAAAATAAATAGTTATAATAGTAATAATAATAATAATAATAATAATAATAATAATAATAAAGTGATAAAAATAGGATGTATAATGTAAAATCTTGTAAATTATAAAAGATATATTATCCTGATTTCACCCAAATTAGCGTTTTCTTTAACATGATAATGGTACAGTTTTATGATGAATTTTATGAAATAATTATAGATATTTAAAAATCGGAATTTACTGAAAAATAGTGTTAACATGATGCAAATCCAAAAGCGAAGAAAATATTTTAGAGAATGAAAAAGAAGTAAAGTTTGAGTATTTTCAGCTATGAAAAATTAAAAAAGGCGATTACGTATTTTTGGTATTGAAGTTTAAAGATTTTATTTAGTTTTTACTTCTTAGCCGTAAAAATTACATTAATTGATAAAGGCAATAATTTCTTTGCCTATTGGAACACAGGAGGCAAGGATAAAAGGACCCAGGCTGAGGTGCTAATGGACATCAGTAAGGAACAATACGACAGTTAATTTTTTAAAATAATATATTTTCTCAGAATATTTGTTTATTTCAGTTGTATATCAGACTCTAAAACCTATTACCAATATTCTATGCAATTTTTGAAGCGGCATTGCAGCAACTACAAAATGACAAGCGATAATAATGGTAGAGCGGGAGGAATATGTCACGTCAGTTGAACGCGTCAAAATACGATACTCTCTTCGAGATTGTACAATTATTGCTAATGAGTAGACTTCGGATCTTTAGGTCCTAAAAAATGTGGTTTTAGGCGCCTAATAAGGTCCTAAAAAGTAGGGAAATAGGTCTTTGATAGGCCATAATAGGTCATAAATAAACAAATTTTATGCATCACGCCATGCAAACAATGGTAATTTTTTTAAACAATGTTTTATTTCAAAACTCAGTTAAATACAGTGTGATAGATAAGATAATATTGTAATTGAACAATCATTCTAAAGGGGAAATATTTGCTTTTATTCTATAAAAAATCTGTCTCCCGGTCAGTTAATTAAAATATAAAGGATAAAATTATAACTTACATGAATTTTAAGAATTAATGCAACATTCTTATTTTTTTAAAAAACAAGTTCTTCAATTTCACTTTTTACCATAATTTTGTCCACCATAAAAAATAAGAAGCATTTTAAGATGATGTGGAGTAAGTTTACGTCTTTTGCCGGTGAGAATTTTCTTAAATGTTGAAAAAGAACTCTCAACGTCTGCGGTGGTGATTGGAACATATTTAAAAAGAGGAACGATATGCGGATTAAATCCTTTTAAGAGAACTGTCTCATGTCCGCTAAAAATGCCTGATACTTCTTTCAGAACCGTGTATCCAGGAGTTTTGGTGAGCACCATATGTAGGTGTTTTTTTTTTTGTTTTTTTTTTGAAATAATTTTCCCAACCTCAACAATAGCTTTCTTTAACTGACTTTATGCTTTGATGATTGTAATTGCTCTATGGTACCTGCTAAAATTTAGCGCGAATTTATGACAGAACCAGAATCAATCTCGCAGGACATTCTGGGCAAGCTTAACACACTGCGATTCTTCTCGTGAAATGCTATACACACCCTTTTCAACACTGTCAACGTTCTCACGGCAATACTTCACAGCCTGCGGTCACGTACTCCATCTTGTCAAAATCTCTGCTACTGTGTCAAGTGCATGAGCCAGACAAGTAACATGAGTTAAATTGTAGAAAAATACTTTCAACCAGACGTTGGCCAATTGTTGTTTGTAATTGTAATTTCTTGAAATTGTATTCCTTTGCTGAGGTTCCGATTTCGCATGCGGCATCTTAAGATTTCACTAATTGATTTATTTATTGTTGCGCTAAGCTTAAACGACACCACGCTGCATTTTATCAAACAGAAATAAAATATGTATCCAGTAAATGAAGGGTTTGTTGTTGAATAAATAATTATTTATTGAATACAACAATGTAGTGAACAAATTGATTGGAATTTTGTTTAAACAAGGCATAGGCATCAAAAGCCAGAAATAGAGATTAATGTTGAAATAGGTGCCTGTAGGCACTATCAAAGTTGGTTAATACCATTGTAGGCCAATTATATGTGTAATTATCTATGTTAGGCTCAATAGGATGTAAAGGAAAACAATAGGTAAAATCTAAGGATCTGAAGTCTACTAACGAGTAAGAAATACTATGAAAGAATAATGTAAGAGAAGCAGAAGAGAGGTCGACGCAAGTGGACTGGACATAATGTTCGTGGAAATTGACACGGTCTGTCGCGAGAAAGAAACCAGCACCAGTGACATAGGATTTCGTATACCGTTGATTGCCAAGGCTACAGCCAGTAGCCATAGAAAACTCATAAAAAATATGTTTCAATTGAACTATATTAAAAATAATTATAGCTCACAATCTTTTTCAGTGGCAGATACTTGTCCGGCATTTTGAAATGAGTTCGTCAAAGATACTTTCGCACGAGATGTACACATTAGTTTAATGCGAATTCAAAGAAACTTACAAATTTACCCTTGGGATCATTCTCAATATACGAAGTGGCAATAACTTTTTCAGTTGCCAATGACCACAAAAATGTATTCTGACAACACGACGTATTAGAGAAAGTAATCTGGGATTTTCTTACTATGTAAATGGGGTTTCTTACTAATAGTAATGTAGTCAAGATGAAGAAGTGAGATCTTATACCTCACCTTTGCAAAGGTGGACCCCTTATGGCTCCCATCGACTGCACTAGTTGTTGTGGCAGGAAATATTATTCATTCACGAAGGACATAACAAGGAATAAAAGCCCAAATCTAGAGCTGATTTTCCTTGCAAATATATTTTATGACATGACTTTACATGATGCCGTAGGAACATTTTCTCCAAAATTTTTGTAGGGATAGTGCTAAATGCACTGTATAAGATATCATAAAAGTCATTTTACTATATTCTTTTGTTGTTGTTGTTTTCAAAATTACGCAAATGAATTTTTTAAATATCTCTTACTCTGTTAAAATGCATATTTCTAGCATTTTTGTACACTACTGCATTTGTGAGTGGAAGTGCTTCAAATGACTTCCAATGAAGTTTATCGAAAACACAAAAGTTTTCTGTAAAAAGAGCTTCGAGTTTCGCATTTACACTAACGCTCAACCGACATCTTCTTAAAAAGATTCCAAATTTTTTGACAGAAATTTCCATGTAGTACAAGGTTTTACTCTTCTATTGTATTCTTAAAGTAATATTTTGGTTCTACCATTGGCAAATCAAAAAACTGAGACATTTTCAAAAAATGTACTTCGGGCGGCGATAGATGGCATCTAGCAATGGGATGGGACAAGACCAAAAAGCTAGCGCAGACCGAAGGAATTAAAAAACTAACTAGTACGAGGAAGTCTGTGCCATTCTTTAGCACCAGTACTTTTCTGTGCTCACTTACTTCACGGTATGACGCAGTATCTCGAATGCAGAGACGATCAGTTTCTGGCATTATATAAAAAGCCGTTGCGCAATCATTTTTCTATTCATACGAATGTAGTGGAGAAGAAGCTGTATTGGTTGCATATACGATTGTTCTGCATGGAAAAGCGGAACGGAGCAGTGGCGCGGAGGAATGTGAGCATAGCAAAGCGGAGCGTCTATGTATTCCGTGTCAACTGGTCTAGGATTCCCCGCGCGATCATTTCGGAATTTGTTGCAATTGTGTATGCCGAATCCCACACGTCTCGAAGAAACTTTGTGAAGTTTAGTTATGAAATAGTTGTTTTTTTTAATACAGCGGTTTGTTTGACTCCGTGCGACTACAAGATTTTTGCAAATTAGAGATGTGATATTTTATCACTCTTTATTACTAAATAAAGGAAACTGATCTTAATTTTACAAATGTTCCCCTTCTATTCAACGAATTTAATAGCAATTTTGACTTTATTAACACACATGGGAAAGATAAAATTTCTTCTAATACTAAAAATATAAAATATTGTATTAACCCTGATGAAATTTATTTGTAGCCTGGTGAGGGTCAAATGTATTACCGAATGGTCAGCATAATGACATTATTCTTTCATTTTTTCCAAAGAATAAATTAATTGTACGCTTCAAATAGAAGTAAATATTAAATGTGAATAACATTTTTTCACGGTACAATATTTCTTCACGAATCGACATTATTTAAATCTCCTGTATCTTTCGTCCAACCGCGCCGCAGCCCAGGTCGGGCTCCGTCCTTATAATAGTGTTCTCTCAGTAACTGCCGGCGTTTTTCTACATCAGGCTGGAGCAACCTTTTCCAGCTTTTGGATCAAATTACCCTTGTGATTCGTAAGTCAAAGGCCAGACCAAATTATTAAGCACCAATAAATTAGTGTGTGCATGTATTTGGCATTTAGGATCGAATTAATCCGACTTTTGCCAGCTAGCGGTTTCCCAGGTCTGGACCCTTCTTTTATTATCCACGTGGGGGGGGGGGAGGGAAACATGTGGCGAGCATGACGTGCTCCTTTCACCGCATCTAGCATAATTGGCCTCCCTGGTGTTTTTCTTTCGTTTCACAGCTGTAGAAACTGAGACGATTGTAATAGGTTATAGCTCTTTTTTTGCCCCGACCTCGAGTCGAACCCGGGATTGCAATACGGAAAGCTAGCATCCTGTCCTTAAGTCACACGAAGGGCTAGAAAATAAATTTACTATTAAGTGAATTAAGCAATGATAGACTTAATCATTTATTTATAATAAATGCTTGGTAATTTGGTATATAATGCTTTGGTCAGCGTTCACGCACGCCGCTAGCAAAAGACAAAGACAGAAGGCGAACGCCAGATCAAAAGGGGTGGAGGTCCGCAACCGGCCCGCGAGCCGAGAGTTGCCCACATGCGTGGATTCCACATCGTGGGAGATTGATAATGTAACGAATATTGCATCATCTACCGGAATCCGCTGCGCGGATTGCATCATCCACTGCCGCCCCAACTAGACGATTCCGGGGTTTTCGCGGGTCGCCAAGAAGTGTGATGCGAATTCCCGAAGGGTCCAGGCGGGCGCCAGCCAGGTATAAATTCGCCACTGCAGGCGACTACTAGTCAGTCTGGTCTAGTCAGTCTTGTCTGAAGTGGAAGCCGAATTGTGAAAAGTGTGTGCGCCGCGGTGAACAGCGGTGCAGTTGGTGATCAGCAGTGCAGTGGATTGTGGCCAGCGCCGTGAACTGTGGTCAGCGCAGTGGACTGTGATCAGTGCATCGGACGGCGGTGAGTGCATCGGACTGTGCGACAGTGAAAAATGAAGTGAACAGTGAAAATAAATAATCAAGAGAACTGTGCCGTGAATAAAGCAATAACCTAGTGAAGAACACAAGGACTGTGAAGACAATCTGTACATAAATCAAGTATTTTTAGTGGATTATTAGTAAACATAAATAAACATCTTTGTTAAAATAAATATGTGTTTTAATTCACCACCACAACGTTACAATAATATTGACATGAAGGAACAACCCATCGTCCGGACCTAAGAATGGAACTGTATGTGGATGAAAGGTGTGGGAAAAAAGAGCTGCGTATAGTCATCCATATCATACCATTTATCATTATAACTGAAAATTGAGACGAAAATATCATTATAAAGGAAGGACCTACATGAATTAAATGGTATGGAAATAAAGATAAACTACACGTTTTCACGTCCTCGGACGAAATATTTAAAGTTTGTTTCATACTGTGTGGAATGAAAAGCCCTTAAAAATGCCATGGAAAGGTGCTCGCTTTTGCCCTTGCTTAAAGATCGCCGACTTCATACAGAAAACAGCACGAAGGAGAGATGTCCAGTTGGGTTTCCACAGACCTTTGTTCTTGTCGAGCGCCCGCGGACATGATTCCGCTGCGAGCGGTTAAAGAGAACACGATAAGGGAAAGATATCGTTCGCCCGTTGCCCGGCTTTTCTACCTGCTCTGCAACTACGAGTACGGATCCGTATCTATCGTACTTTATAAAGTTAAGTAAATACCGAGCATTGACACTCTCTCTGGTGAATAATTTTTAAATCAATATTATTTCCAGGCAACGAATTTATATGGGCTAAAAATATATGAAATATCTAAATATATTTGTAGTTATTTTTATCAAAATATGAAGTTGTACAGGTGTCCCACCAACTATGGACCACCCCATAACTTCTAAACGGTTCAGGATATCGAAATGCAGTTTTCGATTAACAATGCGGAATCATGGGGCAAGTAACATGCCATAGAGAAATTGTCTATAACATTTTTAGTTTTCGAGAAATTTAATCATCTTTGATTTTTTAAATGGAAACTATATATTTTTTTCAGCAGCAATGTATAGATCATGAAAGAGGAATAAAATAATGTATCATATGCTAGTATCTCGGGGAACTCAGACCTCTCAGACAGAGCCTCAGGGCCGGAGAGTGGATCTATTCTTCACATAAATTAAAACTAACAGTTTCTTAACTTACTTTCTTATAGTTAATTCTCCCTAATTTTCAAAAAACAACTCATGTTCAAGAAATTACTGGAAAATTTTAAGCTCTTTTTGTTGAGATGCATTTTTCATATTTAATTAAATTTATATGCTACATGGACTACAGTTATAAAGCTTAATATGCTACATGAACTGATTTTATAAGAAATATGGAAAAGATATGGACCCTTATTCAAATATGTACCAAAACCCAAAATATGGGGGGGGGTGGAAAAACAACGAAAATTAAAGTAGCATTTTTCAACTCTCCACATTGTGAAACATGAAGGTAATGCAAATTAGTATTGATATTAGCTTATTTACTAAATATGTATTTAAAAAGAAATCCGTTCCCTGGTAATGAGCTACTTCTGTGAATTAGTGATTTTAACTGCAGTAATTTTACATTGGCTTGCGTTAATTTACTACCTGTGTTTCCAGTTTAATTTGGTTCCTAGGTGAAGTCCTAGGAACCTAAGAGATTTCTTAAGGAGGAAAAATCCTATTATATTGTATTTTCCGGCCACTGGGGTGGGCGAAGTGTAAGGTGTTAATATTAATATTTTGGTGAAAGTTTTACTTGAATTGGATCTTAAATTTGGAATCTCAGCTATCTAACCTATTAAGGTATAATTCAATTATATTTCAGATTACATTGATCAAGACGCCTAAAGATATAATGGCAGTGTCATCTGCAAGTTCAGCAGTTTGGACATTCTCTGGTGTAGGGAGGTCGGTGACATACAAGTTGAATAACGTGGGAGAAATGGAAGAGGTTGAGGGAGAGAGAGTGCAGCATCCATTGCTCTGGCTTTGAAATGGCATTTTTCGAGAAAGTTATATTTTTGTGAAAACTATTTATTATCGAGAAATATGTATGGTGTAAATAATTCGATTATTTTGAATTTTAGTGCTTCCTACCTTGTGCGATTAAATGCTTTCTCTCTCATGAAAAATTTCTATTGTATGCTTTTTACTTTCTCACCTTAAGTAGTGAAGAAAAAGTGCTATTTTACTGAGAAGCAAATCGCTCTATATTTTGACAGAAAAAACTCGTATTGTCGAGCCCTGGTAACGTTTAATTGGATATATCTTTTTCCTATATGTACTAAATTACATCCTCTAGCATGTGTAGTCAGAATCGAACATTTGGGGAACTTTGATACCGAAAACTCTATAGACGACAAAACGTCGGTCTGTCCGTCCATCTGTCCAACCTTTTTTGTTTATTTTTATTTATTTATTTGTTTATTTAATTATTTTTGTCGGTGGTCAACGAATTGCCAACTGTGGTTCATATCCCTTTATCTAAGCTAGTGCGATTTCCTCTGCTGCAATTCCCCATCCTCAGGGTTTCAGCACGCACTCTCCCATGCTCGTTGCCGAGTCCCGGCCGACGCCCGTCCCGCTCCGCATCGCTGCCCTCCACCACGTTTCGTGCTGCTTCCCCCTCTCCGTACCGCGCCGCGTCGCCACGCGGACGTCGCCTCGTTCGTCTTGCGTGCGGGCTGTTAAAACGATGAATGCTTTGTAGATTCGATTACCCTGACAAATGGACCTCCACGGCTGTCTCTCGCCCCGACGCGTCGCATGTGGATCATCACCTCGGTCGCTGAACGCGATGGCTTCCAGGGCGCAAGCTGAACAGACGCGCAGCTGAAGGCCTTGCTGCTAATGACCCGTCGCAGGCCGTCCGGTTTGAGGTGTTGTTCTTATGAGGAACATCCGCCGCAGTCAAACACACCGAATTGCTTCAAAGTGTTACTACGTAGTGTTGGAAACAATAAAAGAGTTGTGAAAATTTTAAGCTGCGAAATCCTACAGGAACAGCTTGAAAAAAATATTTTTAACTTTTTAGTTCCCTTTTATGAAGAAAATAATCCATTTGGAAGTAGAAGCCACGCGATAACCTTGTATGCCTAAACAAAAATATTAAAGGTAAAAACACCTAAATATTGTCCAAATTCTTATACCGTAGTCTATCTCTTAACGAAATGCTTCCAGGCGTCCAATGATTTTTTAGAAATACGTCAGCATTTTCCAAGGTAGTTCACTGTGAAGGTTCCAGGACTTAACATCGTCCCGTTGTTTTGTGATATTTTTATTTCTCCAGTCAGGTGGGTTATCAAAGTACTCATACACATTGTAGTATGGTACAAAATATTTATTTCACATATATTAAACACCGGTTACATCAGTTACGGCGATATGGAAATCGTTCGTTTCCATCGTCAGGTAGAAAAGCCAAGGACTTTCAAGGTCGTAATAATACTACTGGTCGTAATCTATATATAATATCTATCTATATGTAAATAAAAGAGAATGTGCGTATGTGTGTCGCACATCGGCGCAAAAACTACTCGACCGTATTTCGCTGAAATGTCCACGTTTTATTTCTATTAGTATTGGGAGTGTTGAAATAGTGGTTTGAATAAAATGGTGGGGGCGTGGTTGGTGAAGATTTAATCGTTTATGACGACACAATCGCCCCAAAACTCTACGCAACCCGCCGCACAGTCAAGGATTAAGCGCGTCTTCACTGCATACAAGTATTCTACTTCTGCGAGTGTGAAATATCGGCCTGAAATGTTACTTGAATCACGGGCAAGTAGATGTAATTTCTCCAAGACAGTGTCACAGCAAACGCATGCCCAAATTTGAGGGAGCACGTTTTAACATTAGGGCACTTGACAACCATGTCCAAACCAGGTCATAGAACAAACCCATACTTGCGAGAAAGTCTTCCATCTATTAGAAATTTTGCACAGCACAGAGTAAAACGTGACAATCACGTGACCAGTAGTGCACGATATGTAGTACACTGCGATAGCGAAGTAGTGCCAGGTACACTAATAGTAAATACTCCAGTAGTAGTACATAATACTCCAGTCAAATGTAGAAAATAAGAAAATGTTTTAAATATAGTTTTGATATATTTTTTACAAGCTTTCGGTACGCTGAACACGAATATGAGGCTTGACAACAAGAACTTGGTCTTGAACCACTTTTTCGGCAAAAAAATTGTCAAAACTACTTTTTTGTTAGCTTTTTAAATAACTCGAATGTCATCCACTATCGTAAATAATGACCCTATCTCAAATAGGAGATAAACATGACCTACATTTGGTGTCTTAAAGTTTCTTTTACAAATCAACTGTTAAGCTGCGGGAGCACCGCACAATTTTGTACTGTAAGCAAAAAAGATGAAAAATCGGAGATAATCCCAATGTACGTCAATATAACTTCAGAACTACCCATTTTTCGTAGATGTTTACATGAAATGAAAGAAGATAACATTGCGTAGATGCTTATGAGCTTAATGTTCTTTCTGAGGTCAATGGATTAATTGGTAGTATGAAAAATATGTCTGGAGAGAATAGCACTCCACTAATCCTCCCTCACTCACTAACCGCTATAGTAATTTACATGCAACAAAGCTGTGTGCAAATAAAGTCCGCGCCTGATGAATCATTTCACATTTTAATTGAAAAATCAAAGTAGCTAATTAACAACGTAAATGAAAAAAAATAATACTCTTAGACAAAAAGTTGTACTCAGAAGAAAGCGACCGAATTGTTTAAAACTTGGCGGGTCGGTTCCACATCGGAAGACAATTCACTGATTCCGTTTCCACGCCCGACCGCGCATCGTGAGCGCACAAAGCGCGCAGACGTCGACCCAACCCCCGGCTATAAAGGGCGTTTCGTGACGCCGAACAATCACTGTTGCCCGTGGATCTGCTGTGGTAGCATTATAAATGTTCAATATGCCGCGGAGGCGGATGCGGAAGCAATATCAGAAGCTGGATGCGTTCGATAAGGGCCGCATCGTGGGACTCCATGAAGCTGGTTGGTCATTTCGACGCATTTCGCAGCGTTTAGATTGTGCATTGCACGATGTTGGCAGCAGTGGCAACAATAACGCGCGCCATCGAGAGGAAGGGTCTGGAAGGCCCCGGCGGACCACACGAAAGGAGGACTGGAGGATTGTCCGAAAGAGTATGACTGAGCCAACGTCGTTGCTTGCGGAACTTCAGTGCACAGTACAACTCACAATGAAACATCCCGTGTCCCGCCGCACCATTGCCAGACGTCTCCATGGCGTGGGATCACGCCGGCCATGCAGACAACTCCCCTTAACGGTTCGCAAAGGACAGAAAAGGCTGGCATGGTGTCACATCCACGTGGACGGACAGAAACTGGCAGCACGTGGTGTTCAGTGAGGAATCTCGCTTCTATCTGGGTGGCGATGACCATAGAATCCTTGAATGGAGGCACCCTGACGAACGTGAAATCCCACGGTTTATTGTCGAATGCCAAACAGCTTGAAGAACTGGTTTCATGGCTTGGGGTGCGATTTCGTATAACTCTAAGTCACCTGTGGTGTTTATTGAAGACACCTTAACAGCAGGCCGCTATGTGGAGGAGATCCTGAAGCCAGTTGCTCTACCGTTCTTGAACTGATTCCCTGGGACTATATTCCAGCAGCACAACGCGCGACCGCACAGAGCAGCCATCGATAGGGAGTGCCTGCAAACCACTTGCACCATTCCATTGTCCCCAGCATCCCCAGATCTGTCCCCTATCGAGCACGTGTGGGATGCAATTGGACGCCCTCTACAGAACACTCCCCGCCCACGCAGTATTCGGAAACTGTGTGCGTCCATTCAGAGGCCTGGGATGGGATATCGCAGGATGCCATCCAACATCTCTACGAGTCACTGCCGCAACATCTGGCTTACAGTTTGCGGGAGGTGATCTCACGCCCTATTGAGAATCGCATTTTTCAATGCATTGTGCAATAAATATTGTGGACTGTGAGCTGAAAGTGTAATAATTTCACATCCTCGATTTCCTCTGCCTCTAACTCACATTGCACTCCATTTGCACACGTCCCTTCAGAGTGCAACTCTTTTTTGTCTAACACACAATACTCACCGTGCTAAATACTCAGATGACATGAAATTTTACCAGCTTGTTCAGCTCCTTTTATAACCCATATGTCCAAATTTTTAAGTACTATCAAGCATTGCAAGCAGTCATTTTGCGACAATTAATATTCATACCTTTCATGACCTTACCGCCTGTGGAAGAGCGGAAGTCGCTGCTCGCCGCTGGCCCTAAGGCCGTCACTCACACCCCGCGCCGCTGCTATTAGCTTATCTGTCTTGCCTCGGAGGGCATGTTGAGTGATCAGGATGGTTGTTCACATTGCAGGTTCAGAAGGCCGAGGAGGACGGAATGCTAATTCAAATGCAACCATTGAATGCATACTGACATTATTATTTATATTCACAAATTATTTATATACACACATTTATAAATGCACAAAATATCGTAAACAGTAAATAAATAAAAAATAAACAGATGCAATAACGCGAGCGCGTTAACCAATTAGCCAAGCCGCCAGGGCACGCAAGGTGTTAGAGGAATTTACTATTTAGGAACGAGATTTATCTTCTTTTTTACGCCAACGCCCCCACAATATGAGTTTTTTGGAGAAAATTGCCAATTTTTGTCGGAGAATTACAATAATTTCTTTGTACAATATTAGCACTTTATGAGAAGGTAAAAAGGATATTTTCTATGTCTCTTGACATTTTCTTAACTCGTTGTTTGAAGAAGACGATATGTGAGACATGATGTGGCGGGAAATACTTGGAACAGCTTCTGTACATTTGAAAACGTATACTTAAATAATAAAGTTTTGAAATGCAGTGTGCTAGATGAACGTTTGTTAGAAAACTTATGCTAATTTCATAATACTCTAATACACTTTTAATTAAGTACCTGCTTTAATTGACCCTAAACTATTTAATTATTTCATATTTTCTCCAATTTTTTTACTCTACAGGCATCTATCAATCTATATAATCGGTTGTACTTAATTTCATTTCAATCATTTTCACAATCTAGACATGTAGGGAATTAAAATTCCACATTCACAAATTGTTTTTTTTTTCTGTGACTTTTTTGGTTGGCGAATGTCCGACATTGTGTGGCGTTGACATTTTGCGGATTTGATCAATAAATTCCCGAAAAAATATTTTCGCGCGTATGTTACTCTGTGGTATGGACAACATATCCGCAAAGCATCCGTTCAGGCCTGTGTGTCATGAGAGCTGCATTGTTCAATAGCGATAATGCAATGTCCGGATTTACCAGGCGTACAAAGATACCAAGGTTTCTCTCCATATCAAATGTCGGTATGTCTAGGCTCAAATGCCTGCCTTTCGTTCACCGCACTGCGTCTCTTAGAACTAAACGCCAGGGCTGAGGAATCCCTTCATTTCCCAAGTTGGATGCCACAAACTCGCCAACACATTCACTCAGTTCAACGTAACGTAATGTTGTTTCATTACGTACTACATAGTATCGGCTCTACCTAATAGCACTACTTTGAGCTTTATTGGGGTAGTGAGAACAGCGTTAATTGAAATGGAAATCCAAGATATTAATGATCCTAATTCAGAAACCGTTTACAATAAGTATCTTAGGAGGTTCATTTTTTAAACACCCATCTTGTTGTGTGTTTTATCAACCTCTTCAATTTGAAATGGCCCTTCTTAATAAATATTTAATACAATATAATATTTATACACAATCATTCTAATTCTTGCATTTCTTCTCTCATGTACTTGCTCCTTCTTCTCTACCCATATGTCATTGCACATGTTAGTGTTTCTTCTGTGTGTTTTAAGCTAGTGGACGTAAGTACTGTAGTAATAAATTAATTTTAACAATCAAAACTCTTTACGGTGAAAACTGTAAGAAGGAAACACGCAATGCCAGACAAAAAATCTCACAAGGGAATGCCGCGATGTGACATGTCGAAACATACCCTCATATTTTTTTTCATTGAATGTACATGCTCTTTTGATCTCATGCTGTAAATTTTGGGTGCCGATACACATTGGAAGTCAATTAAAAAACATCCTGAATTTGCGAATTAGCCCTGTGCTTTCGCCGGTGTAAAAATGGCCAACCCTACAAAGCAGGTGTTACCCAAGCGCGCTCGCTTGTGACTCAACACCACCACTCGCCGCAAGCGGCGGACTCTGCTTCCATGGTCGTTTCCAGCGAGGGGAAGGCGGGGAGACAGCTGCCCCACCTAGCAGCTGAAATAATAAAACTAATAACACTAATAACAACTATATATTTAGTCTAAAGTACTAATACAAGATTTTCCGAATTTTAGGTTTATCTGTTATTAATTTTTGTAACAAGTACGTCGTGATAAACCTTGCTGCAACCGCTCATCTTCCATCAAACATTAGCTACTTCCCCTAGAGCCCCTTCCCACGAATTTGATATCTCTTGTCCGCGTCTACAGCGAAACTGCTCAGTTGTAAGTTGTTTCTGAATTTCTGAAAGAGATAACTGATTTATTGACACAGACAGGTATGTTGCTATAAACATTGTTAGTAGTCATGAGAAAAGATTTTTAACCCGTTTTTTTTCGGTGTTCCCAAATGGTAACAGACTGTAATCAAATGCCCTTTCTATTAGCTTTTGCTTCTGGGTGATTGTTGGCCTATCCGACCTTCATCTAACGGTTGTTGAAACTTATCGGTATCCGCTGGAATGTCAGTTGCAACTGAATGTTCATTTGAGCGAGAAGTATTGGTCCATTTAGTTCGCGGTATTTACAGGCATAAAGAATATATTAAAGCACAGAATTGAATGTTTTTCATTTCAAAATATGAATTAATTTAATCTATATAAATTAACATAGAAATTTAAATAATTCTGTAAACAGTAAATAAATTGTAGCTTCTTGTATAAGTTCTTTTATTACAAATAACTCATTATTTATAGTACATGCAAAATAGCTTGTTCCATTTTTTATTTTTCTCGAAGATAGGATATAACATTTCTTGATGCCCATCAGCAATCAAATGAATGTTCAATTTTCGTGATATAATTTAAATTAAAACCAGTTGTGATTATTTATTGCGCTTTAGATATCTACAAGTCACTGATATCTTAAAAAATGCCAATAATTATGATTTACGTACAACAATACTCGTGAACAATATTCCCGTGAGAGATGTTCTTAAAACATTGCAAGAAAGAAATTAAAGAATGGTAATTTTCGCTAGCAAAAAACCAAAAATGAGGCCATGAGATGTGAATTTGATTCACAAAACAACTCTTAAATATCTTCTTTACATAATTACAATTAAATGTGAAGTGCTGTAATAGTTATATAATATACATTATCAATATTTAATAATTATACATGTTGACGATATTCATGGTAATGAAAAAAATAACAAACTCTCATTGAGAAATGGTCAAGGAAATAAAATATCTCAAATAAAATGGACTTACACGATAAGAAAAGTGTCCTGGGAATGGCCTGCTCCCACCGAATGTAATTTGACATTGAGGAAACAACCCTCTGCAACGCCAGCCTCGGCGGTCGCGCGCTCGTTGCTTGGCTTGCGAGGGTTGTCCAAGTTCTCTGTAGAAACAAAAATAGAGGGAAAATGTTGGCAAGTTTGGAAATTTTTTAAGTAATTGGCAGTATATATTGGCAGCCAAAATTTTCATCATGAAATCAAAATGGCATGTACATTTAATGAAAAAAATATTAGGGCATGTTTCGACATGTCACATCACGGCATTCCCTTGTCAGAATAAAATTATTTCACAGGAGAAAATGGCGTCTTTTTGCCGTAAACTGCTTAACTAGGAAACAAAATTCTTTATAATCTGTTATTGTAATAGGTTTGTAGAAGGTAAAGTGTAGTTACAGTTTTGTTAGCTAGCTCTGTTTCAGGTGCTGAACGTGATTTGAAGCTTGGAAATAGAAACTTGGAAAAGAGAACACTCGTCACACTTGCAAGCCCTTTCTAATTAGTTTAGCCAATGTTTCAATTAGAGTGTATTCGTCTCTTCTTGGCAAGTTTTTCTCTCTCCAAGGCTCTTCGCTCGGAGTACCGTACGGTCCCTTTTGCCGGCTTTGATACAATGAAAAGATTCTCTGCAGTGAATGCCAGGGGTCGATCGCTCAGAAATCTAGTGTGGGCTTTGAATAAGCTTGAAGATATTCAACCTAGCCACGTATAATCATGCAAGGTGCACAGTATGGTATTTCTAAAAAGTGGCTCAGTTCTACATACACTTTAAAATTACATTGGGGACACTCAATAAGTCATTGCATTCTGCATGAATAATTCTATGTCATCTCACATTATGGCCAGACGGCTTTGCGAAGAACGTATTCACGACGACCTGTTAAAACGACTCCTTTCAACAACATATCGACGTCGCCAGAGATCGAGCTGGTTTCGAGCCAGGGGTCTTAAAAATCATCATAATGGCCACGTGTGGTTTTCAGTGACGGGTTCCATTTGTGTCTCGGAGAGGAAGAGCAATGAATTCGTATGTAGTTTTGATTGTTTATTTTTTCCAGCCGAGTCAACTGGGGTGGTCATTAGCCTCAAAAATGTATTGCGTGTTATATCTCTGGAAGTGGAGGTGTTCCTGTGAATACAACGTGTGTTCCGGCGCCGACCTATACAGGTAAAACAGTCTGCGAAGTATTTCCCTAAAGATACCTCCCGCAGTGGGCTGCCGCCCCAATTCGGACAAGCTCTGAACTCCCAACTGGTCTTCTGGCATGTCTGGTCTGCCTGCAAGTATTTGTATGTGTGTAAAAGGAGAAGAGGGTTCAAGGATGAGGAAGGAAGGAACGGGCGCGGGCCCTGGTCCGTTTTTAGGAGTACTGATCCGGCTTTTGTCTGGTATTGATTGGAGAAAACTCAGAAAACTACCTATCAGAGCAGCCCGACGCTAGAATTCTCCTCCGAAGTAGCTTAATTCGACCTACATATTAATCTAGTGTCGAAAAGACACCACCGTCGGAACTAGAACATTAAAATATCCCATTCAGAGATGCCGCAGCGACATCGTGTATGGAGGTGCAGTAGTCAGCATAGACTAAGGGTTTGCTGTTGAGTCACACCTCTACAATACATGGTTTCATGATGTGGAGCGCGAACTTACGAAGTCAAATTACCTCTTATATTCATGACGGTCGATTTAGCAGCCTTGCGATTTGTTGAGGAGGCCTTACAGTTGTGCTACCTTTCTTGAACAGTGTAATCGGTGCCACGTTGCAACATGATTCCCTGACCACTTATTGTTGCGATGTTGCAAGTCTGCCTTCAAAATGTCGACACATTCGCTTGTTCAGCCGTATGTATCTCTTTTGATCTCTCTTCGACTGAGAATACATGTGATGATATGAGATGCGCATATCAACACTACTATTTTATTTTTCTCCGCTGTTATAGTTTTAACATAGAATGCCGAGAACTGCGGCGCATCACTCTTTCAATTTATTAAATAAATGCATAAATGTAAAACATATTGACAATTCTTTTTAAAAATAATCACTTTTGAAAGGCAATTTTTTATCAAAATTTTGTCATTTGGCTTCAAATTATTAACACACTCACAAAATAGCGATTGTAGTACTTATTACGAGATGTTGTTTTTAGAGTTTAACTTTTAACATTCTCGTGTACGTGGTACAGAGAAAATTATGTAGTGTTCCAAACAATGAATCGCGAGATCTCGAAGAAAGTTCAAACGTTCCTTTCAAAACACAATTTTTTAGTTCAAATTTTTCCAACTGCCGGGCTATAGTTAAATATAAAAATATGTTTTCCGCTTTTTGGTCACCTTGAATTTAAATACATTTCGAAAATCCAACAGTCCTGTTCATTTATTTTAGTGTTTATTATACATTTGTATACTTTGTTGTAACACCCAGTAATATTTTCACCTTATGATATAGTTACATATTATGGATTTATTACTAATTCTGCAAATAAGTTTGAGAACTTGGTGGTAGAATAATTATTATGTTTATTGAACTATCATGTTTTTAAAGCTTTGTAGTCCTTTGCATAGTATATCACACGCTAAGGAAAGATAATAGTATTTGGAACTTTATGAGAAACCAATTCGGTCACAAGTTAAGGACAAATGGGAACACGTAGGTAAATAAAGTGGAACAGATTGGACCCGGTTTTACAAGAACTGTATTACTGTGAGAATACCGGGCCAGGCACGAAAAAACTCAAAACTTCCTGTCATAACATCTGTTGTGAATTTTTTTCAGATTTTCTCAATTCCTGAACCATGGGTTAAAACTAAGACATCTGTAGTTAACTACTTGGCACTCCCGTCCTACGCACTTGCGACCTTTCTCTATGGCACATCTGTAGTTACTTCAGAATAGAGAAAACGTCTTTACTTAAATGTCTATTCTTGTATAGGTAAATAAATTTATACAATCCGAACCCTTTGCGAAAACTCCACTTGTAAATAATAATTGTAAGAAAATTGAAAATTGATTTAAAGAAGCATCCGACTGCAAACGCCCAACCCCCGAACTGTGAGTAACAGCATTATAGGCCCGGAACAGTTCGAGACAAACCATTCCAATATTACTGAGCATTGATATTAAAATGCACAGAAAATAAAATAGTCCCCTTAATTTTATCGTGAAAGGGAATTTCGGTATTTTCCTTCAATTTAATTTTTCATATATTTCTGCTATTGCATCTTTCTGATCACGCATGCTGTTGAAAACAAGAGAACTAAAAATGCAAAATTGAAAAAGAACGTTCAAAAAGATCTTTTTTGGGAGGAAACTGCCTAAGACCACAATCCAGGTCCCACTTGTCCTCTTTCATTTCCCCACTGGACCCATCTACACTTCATCTGCAACCGAACTGTCGCTCATCTTTTCCCCATCTTTCACCTAACCGTCCCCAAAACACGTCATGTATCAGAATTTACCTGTCCGCAAAAACGTGTCACTACGGGACTCGCAAACCTGGTTTGAAAGGCTTAGGACGCATCGTTTCATAGTTATGTGTGTATTGTATATGATTATAATGTATGTTGCAATAATATCTTTTGTATGTGATAATTTGCAAAATTCTATATTTTATTCTGAAATCTCTTTGTTGTAGGACTGGGGTGTAATTCTCTATTTACCAGTAGGACATTTACAGGGTTTAGTGTCGATAGTTTTTCATAAACTACAAAAACTATATTTTTCTCACCAGCAATGGATAGATCATGAAAAGAGGAATAAAATGATGTATCATATGCTAGTATTTTGATAGTAATTTGCGTATAAAAGTAGACTTTCTGATACGTGATTTTGAATGAAACGGACAATATTTCGTGTAGCAGCCCTTGCAACGGTCGCCTTCGGGGAAAATGGCCTTCGCGGCGTCAAGACTGTTGCGTGGAGAGAGAAGGTTGAGAGTGGTGGCAATGAGGGATAAGAGGCCTAACTACAGCAATCCAGGGTCTTGACACAAAAGTCACATTAAAAAACACCAATTTTAAAGATCAGAATGAGAGGTTTTTTCCATTGATTTATCTGAATGTAACTTTTCTTCTTTAGCAATAAATATCATTTTCAAACTTGACAAGAATGCAACTTCTTCGTCTCGTCGTTGGTAAATTTCATTTTTAATTAAGATGATCATTCGTCCACGCAACCATACCTCTACTGCTCTTCATAAATGGAAAAGAAAACAAATCCGTCTTCTGCCGTGGATTTCTTCAAAACAAATTCGTCATCTGCCGTGGATTTTCAAGTTTGAGTCAGCACGTGTCGTCATGAAGTGAGAAACTCTGCAATCAATATTAGCAGTCGAGACTGCAGATGTACATTGTCTTAAAGTTTAGTAGATTGACACTGATAGTCTGTTAAGAGTGTTTCAAAATTTTTATTGCTTTGTTCTTTTGGCACGTGTTTAATAAGACGTTTGTGAAAAGTAAATGCAAAGAGAAAACTTCTACCTCTCTATTGTTTGATGAATTAATCAAGATATTATAATAAAAGTCTTTATGCATTCATTCCCTTCCCTTGTTTTAAAATGATAGCTGGTTTCTGCCATAACACACTCAAATCGATTTTTGTAACTTTGAAAAGGCCCTTTATTATTATCGTCTTTTCGCTCAAACTATTTTAATTTTGTTCTTTGCGATGAACGTGGCTTTGGAATTTCATTATAAGAAAAGTTCGATTCAGATGAACAAATGGGGAAAAAAAACACTTTCTGATCGGTAATATTGATGTTTGTTCATATGATCTTCGTATCAAGACCATGAATTGCTGTAGTTACACCTCTCTCCCCCACGGCCACCCCTCTCACACTCTCCCTGACTCCACGAAACAGTCACGACGCCGCGAAGGTCTTTCACCAACCATTCACCAACGGCGACCGTTGCAAGGGCTGCTACACGAAATATTGTCCGATTCATTCAAAATCACGTATCAGAAAGACTAATTTTAAACGCAAATTACTATCAAAATACTAGCATATGATACCTCATTTTATTCCTCTTTTCATTGCTGGTGAGAAAAATATACAGTTCCATTTAAAAATCAAAGATGATTAAATTTCTCAAAAACTAAAAATATTATAGACAATTTCTCTACGGCAAGTTACTTGCCCCATGATTCTGCATTATTCAGCGAAAACTGCATTTCGATATCCTGAACCGTTTAAAAGTTATGAGGGTGGTCCATAGTTGGTGGGACACCTGTATATTCTCCTAAAATCATAACAAGGACAAACATCCTTCTTTGGATTCTGAGACATCGATTCCCGTCGATTTTCTCTTCAATCCGCACAAGGTCTACAAGTAGAAAACAAAAGCATTTAAAAAACTCTCAAATGTGTTGTTGCTGTCCAAACCAATTTTTTCGATATACATTTTTTAACTAAAAAACGTTTGACTTAAATCTATTTCTTGTTAAAATAATATAATTTTGCATTGACAAAGTTTTGCGTAAAAACTGTTTTTTTTCTATCTCCTAGTAAAGAACTGCAAAAAATTCGATGTCGAAACTTTGATGGATATGCACGTGTCCCTGAAACTTTAAAAAAATTCCAACACGTCATCTCTCTATCTGTCCATCTATGAAAAACATAGGGTACAAATATTTCATAAGCTGTTCTCCAAACTAGATTTTCTCCAATCGATCTGGCTGTACTCTAAGCATTGCAAATTTTAAAGTCATCTTTTAATTTTTAAGGATACTTTGCTTTGAATCCCCTAGGACATTTTCCATTTTTTTCAATAATGGTATCCATTTTACTTTTCGCCTTACTGTGTATGTAGTGAAGATTAAGTACTGTAATTGTGAGGCGGAAATCGGCAAGTTTTAGACAGAAAAACTCGTATTGTCGAGCCCTGGTATAGAAAAAGTGAATAAATAGTGTTCCTTTATGCAGTAAATTTCATCCTCTAACACGTTGTATAGTCAGAATCCATGTTTGGTGGATCCTTGATACCGACAAATCGATTGACGGCAAAACGTCTGCCTGTCCGAATTTCTGTGGTCAACACTACCACATAAATTATTCAGAAAAGTTTTTCAAAAATTGATATTTCTCGATTGATCTGAAGGATCTCAAGGATTTGCGAGTTTATATGAAACCTCAACATTTTCAAAATTTTGTCAAAATTGTTTAACTCAGTAAAAACAAATTATTATACTCTAGAAACCGACCAAACTATTCAATGTAGCACTCAACAGAGCCCATTCTATATTTTTATTGAATAGCGATTTCCTCAAAAAATTTTGTTTTTCTCGCTAACCTGATTTTTGTTCTCAGCTTCTATACTTATTGCTGGTTTCCTTCAACTATTCTGATCATTAGCTTCAGTTCAGTGATAGAGTCTCTTGTTGAAATATCAGAACCATCTGGAGATATGAGTACATATTTTCCTGTAACAGGTTCCTATAGTACGAATTACTCAAAGTTCCCGATATGTAGTGTAACGGCGGCAAATGGCCACCAGTACTCCAAGGAAATGGGACACAGTCTGCCATTCCCCAGTAATACACAAAACAATCAGAGCAAACGGCCTCTTCCTGTTTTGGACACGGAGTTATGGACACGGTCGTCAGCGTGGTACAACAGAAAAAATTAGTCCAAATCATTGCAGATTATCCCCCTTCCATGAGTTCATTCGAAAGGAGTTATGTTTGGTCATCGCGACACTAACTCTTTGACCTTTCCGACTGGGAGGGTCCAATAGATTGATTGTTTCCGGGTACGTCAACTGCTCTGGTCATTAGTCCCGTCAGTGTAATATGTTAATTTATGTCTAAAGTTGGCGATGTTCCTCCCTCGCTGGATGGTGAGATCCGGCGCCAACCTACATTTTGGCTTGCTGGTAATTTCTCCATGATATATGTCCCCATAGGAACACCGCTTCAGACGGGTCAAGGTCAAACTTCCTAACTGGTCTCCCGACGTGTAACAGTGTATTGCATTTAAGTTTGTCTATAACAAGGGGAGAGGATAGAACAAAGAAGAAGAAGGAATGATCGCGCGTGGACCTTGACCCATTTGTTAGGGTATTGTTCCGGCTTTCGCAAGGTATTTACTGAAGAATCTACGGATAGCTACCGATCAGAGCAGCCTGCCACTAGATTTCTCCACCAGACAACGGCTGAATTCGACCATGCTATCTAACTAGTATCTATTCTCCACCGTCAGGGCTCGAACCCTAGAACCTGGCCGTGAGAATCTCTGCAGAGAAAGCTACAATGCTGGCCCTGGGCTAAACTCAGACGGTGTGTGTACGGTAGACTCCCCCATGTTTGTCTACGGCTATCGATCCCAAGACGACACAAGGTATGCCACATGGGCCATGCAGCACGGCCATTGTGGAAATCTGGCGTAACTACATGCTGTTGCACCACTGTCTCAAATGCTTGTACCGTTTTCCAATAACAGTCTTGACATACGACACTCATCTCTCTGATCAAGGACTCTTGGCACAGGGAAGATATATTTTCTGCCCAACGTTTACATTTTTAATAGTAGTCTCTAGATAGTGTTGAACAGACAAGATCAGCTACTGCCATGATACTGATATCACCCCTCCAAGCCCGAATGCTCTGAAAAAAGTCGCTTACTTTGAACCATATGTATTCATAATTTCAGAGTGTTACCGTTTACACTGTACATGAAATTTCCTCTTCTTGGACATGAAATGTTACACTCCACATGATATAGACGTCATTTAATGTAAATTAAAGCATTCGACCTCGAGAAATGTTCCTACATTAAACCCAAGAAGTGCAATAAAATCCAAAATCTAGAGTGTATTAATTTTGACAACTAGAAGGAAAGAAAGGTTTGAGAGTTCTGAAATCCACATTTAAGTGGACTGATTGATGATTCCACGTGCGTCAACTGCTAAGGTTATTAGTCCTGTAAGAGTTTTCCACGTGAGAGATGGCGAAGATCTTCCCTCACTAGTCAGTGCGATCAGTCGCCGACATTCCCATCGGCTAGCGGGGATTTCTCCAACCAGATATCTCCAATCACCGGGGTAACGTCCCAGCCGGGGCAAGATCTGAGATGGATTTGAGAGTTCCTTCACGACAGCAAACAGATAATTCGAGTAGGACAACAGTTTTCGAATATCGGCGATATTTCATCGGGGCTTCCACAAGGAAGTGTAACAGGGCCTCTCCTTTTCATAGCATTTGTAAATGATTTCACAAATAACATACATTTGAAAGTACAATTGTTTGCAGACGACTCTGTGAACACTTGCGATATTGGGTTGAAATAAATAATATAGAAATTAACGGATAGAAAAGTAAAGCAATTACACTTGCTCGGTATGGTAATTACGCTGCAACTGATTACTATTTGGTTAACAACTTCATTTTCCGAGTATCGTATAAGAATCTTTGTATTCAGTTAGTAAATTAGGGTGGGACAATGAAAAACACCAAGTAACGAGCAAAACGTGGAAGTCGTAATGAATGTATTTGAATCGCATGTTGCATGTTTTGTTTTTTTTACTTTCTCGCACTTACTTCGTAAGAATAGAAAGTATTGTAGTCGTGCTGCGGAAAACGGCGAATTTGCGACAGAAAACTTATCGTCGGGTCCTGGTAACGAAAAAGTAGATAAATCCTGTTCCTATATGTAATAAATTACTTCCTCTAATATATGGTGTAGCCAGAATCCACGATTTGTGGGTACTTGATACCGAAAAATTGATTGACGGCAAGACGTCTGTCTGTCCGTTTGTCCGTCTGTTTGTTTGTCCGTCTGTCCGTTTGTGGTTCAACGCTAGCACCTAAACCGTTCTGCTGATTTTCTCCAAAATCGATATTCTGCAATCGATCTCAAAGATCTCGAGGCTTTGGGAGTTTCAAACGGATATTTTGTTTTTTAAGATGGACCTACGGGAAAGTGTTGAGGAATTCATAGGATAAATCACTCCGAGTGCATCCTCGCCTCTCCTCAAAAATATGTGCTCTTTACAGTGCCTGCAGTTTCATTAAATACTTGCCGAATAAAATGCCGAGAAAAATGGAGTACGTAACACAAGTAACATTAATCCGGTAAAAATAACAAAACGTAAGCAACGTGACATTGCAAAATTCTCAGGAACAGGGTGAAAGCTGGTGAACCCTTGTGAATGCAGTATTTCTCTCACAATAATAAAACTGTCATGGAATATTTACTCTCTCAAAAATAGTATTGTATAGTGTCGTCTATGTGGTGACAAAATCGGAGAAGAAGATCCGGGAAGACTATTGTGTTGAAAACGAGCCATACTCTCCGACTTGACCGACCAAACTCAAAAATACTGCTCATTACATGTCCACACATACATTAACAACTAATATATCGTCCATTGCAGAGTGATAATAAATTGAAAATGCAACTTAATATTGTTGATAATGTTCATCAAAATTCCTCAACTATGCTTTTAAGCTTTTGTTGCAACTTCAGTGAAGGTCAAGTTCTTCCAAGAACTTTAATTTTTATTTTTCTTCCGTTCTGAGATTTGCAAAATGATTTATCCAAAAACTGTACTTCTCATCTACTTGTTCATATAATCCACGACACTACTACAAAAACATTAAAACATTTTTAAAATATTTGCCAACACACATTAGTACACACACCACTTCAAGTACCGTGGAAGCAATTGGCTTGCGACTGGCAGTGGCGGGCGAGGCGGGCACAAAGAACAAAGATTGCAGAGAGCGAAACATTGAAAAACCTTCCAAGAGAAAATAGACTTGAGTGCTATTAAGATAAAGTGCTTGCACTTAAAAAAAATCGCTGTGCTTTAATTGGTTCGTTCTGTTTCAACTCATTTTTATTTATATTTTCTGTTTGTAAACATGCCTTCCGAGTGGCGCTAAACTCCATGCCTTATGTAAAATGTCTATCAATAATTTTCTTTGTAGCTTTCAACTATTCCCCTTTCACGGTCTAAAGTGGAATAAAAGTAAAGCTTAGGCTTCCGCGGCCAGAATTAATAGATACGTACCCCACCAGGAGAGTGCTTTCTAGGCAAAGTTGGCCATGTCGCGGTCGTCATAATCTGACCTTCCTCAGAGCGAAATGCGCCGAGATGGACTGTGAACGGGTTTACGAAGAATGAGGTTTCCCTGCATTCTGCTGGGGGTTGGTCGCATAAATGACCATCGGTCAATCAGGAATCGTGCCCAACGTTGGGGTGGGAGAAGGGGACTGCCAGTGACATTCTTCTGACATAATGGGCGTGTGAGATCCCATCTGTAGTCACAATTACAAAGGAGAGACGGGGAGAACCATTGAGGATCGCCAAAGGGAACAAATTCACCATTACAAGTATAATGCTATAAATAAAACGGACGTATCCCTTCATGCATGGAAAACTGGTCACGCCATTTTTCCACCATCAGCCTCCTTGCCAGGAAAGACCGCTGGGGATCGAGGAGGGTAAAAGAGTCTGTGGTTATAATCAAGTATCGCCAAAATTTCAATGCTGAGCAAAGTCTACGTCTTCATGAGACCTGGAAGCATCTATTTTTCAGCGACGCTCAGTCGCGTCAGGGCGTCAGCGACGCTCGATCGCCTCAGTTCCTCAACGTCCGACCTCGGGCAGTCCCTTCTCCCACCCCGACCAGGAGAGCCGTTGCCTGATCTGTCGTTGCTTTCTCCGCATTGGCCGATCATCCGTTCAACCGGCAGCCGAGTGGCGGGGAATCAAATTCTTTATAAAACTCTGCGCAGTCCACTTCCGAGCATATCGCCCTGAGGAAGGTCGCAATACGACGGCGAAAATGTTGGCAAGCATGCCAAGGAGGCGGTGTCGCCAGCCGAGTCGTATCTTCTGTGGAAGGAAAAGTTTGCTGAAATTATTGGAGTGGGATAGATAACAATGAAGATCTGCGAAAGATTATGATTCGACGTACATAGCCGATTGCATGCTTCGCCCTATTGTTTCAAGCATATGGGTTTCTCTGGACCTTCTACACTCCGCGCGTCCTTCGTCCACAAAGATTCACTCACAGCTGGTTCAAATTCCAGAAGGAAACCAGGAGCGATGTAAGAGTACTACGCCGCGAAACCCTGCATTGCGCTCTCAGCAAAAGAAATCTCTCTTGCTCTTTAGTATAGTGTACAAAAGAAAACAAAATTACAAATATTATTTGCTTCCACTGTAAAATAAATTAAAACTGTAATTCTCGGAAGGTACTCTGAACCAATGAACTGCTAGCGAGCGCCGACCCTGGACTAACTTGACCGATGTAGGCCAGCTTCAGTCCCCTTGCGTCAAATATAAAGGGTCGACCTGTCACTACAACATGAAGTGGAGTGATCTTGACGTATCGGCCAGGGGCGAATTCGCTTTGGTACAACTTTTCTAATCTTCGAAACCGTTGAGCCGTTGAATCAGATTCCGGTGCCCGCGTGGACGAGTCTTTCTCTTTCCGAGACCAGTGTTGATCGATCCTTACACCTGCTTTATAAAACTAGGAACTTGTATCTTCAATGCCTCAATTACACTTTTCCCCGTGTTCACACATTATATAAATTATTTATTTCTGCTTCGTAGAGGTAACATTTTAATCTTGTTGAAAGGCTCTAATTCAGTACGTAGGTTTAACGGCCTTAACTCAACTATCAAGTCTCTACTTTGATTTTCGTAAAGACTAAATAAATTATTCAATTCAATATAAATACTTTCTGCCAATTTTATTACTTTCGCTCATTTTCATTCATTTGCTATAATCTGTATCAATTTTTTTTTAATTGTCTTAATTCGTACCTCAAAACTTGCCTCAAACTCAAATTTCAATTGAGTATTCTACTAAACAGTCAAATTTCAATTCAACTAAAAAGATATTAAAATGTTTAAAAAATATCATTTTTAAAAACAACAGACTTATTTTATGATTCAAATTTTGGCGTCATTCACTAAATAAAAGCAATTTCACGTTTCTTTGGATCGACTTTGATTCGAAATTACCGATGGTTTTGACAATTTGCCCAGAAAAATCTGTCAGTTATATTTAATGACAAATTATGTCAGGAAGAGTGCACATATATCATCTATCATCGAATTTTAAATCAATTAACTTAATGTCCATCACAGCATTCTGAAATTAGCATCAATTTTCCATGACATATTGGTCTAGTAGACTGCACTATACTAGACACCGTATTATTTACAGTTTCATCTTAGTTGTTTGCGATGTGACATCTGTGACAATGAAAACACCCATCTCAAAACATTGTTTAAATATCGCATAGTAGGCGATTTCAAGAAATACTTAGGGGGCGATATTAAGAACCCTCTGAACCTACAATATGGCGAATTCTACGAACGGAATCCCCAATACCAACTCGGAAACTTTCATAACAGAAGACTACTTTTTCTTAAACAATTAACCTTATCATTTCCATCGCGATCTAACATATACTTCCCCGTAATTTATAATTATTGTTGTTATTATTATTATTGTTATTATTATTATTATCATCCCTATATAGTATTCGAGTATCTGCGAGTCCAATCGTCCGTGCGTCCGCCACTCATGGTTAAACCACTTCCCGTCCACCATGGCATATGAAGAGTCATTCGACGCATCTCGGTCTCCTGGTTGGGAACTGATAATTTTCTTTTCGTATCCGGCCACAAAATTCTAAGAAATTTCTAAAAAAGACTTTTTGCGTGTTTTAGTGCTGCGATCGTAATGCATAAATCCGGAATTAAACCAATGCCACTTAAATAGATCTATAGAGTTGGCGTTGATTAAACCTCAGTACCTAGAGGCAATTTTCGCTCCACGATGTAATAATTTTCTTCCACGAGGATGGCAACACTATTTTTTGCCATCTCTAAGTGCAACAAGTGAATCGCGCAAAGCTGTCAATTAGTGATGAAGCTTTAAAGTTATTTATGAGAAGTGAAGTATTTCTTCCGAATTACGATATTTTAATAATAAATTTGCAAACACCTACGTAGACTATTACTTTGGAACTTATTAAATTTGAGGAATTTCAAGTAAATACGGAGAAAACCAGTACTGTGAGTAATGCTAGAGAATGAAAGCACATTTACGTTATCTTCAACTCTTACGTGTAAGTTCTTAAGCATGCAAATCCCGATTTTCAAATGAATGTAACTAACAACTTATTCTAATAAAGTGAACTAAAACATTATTCACATAAACATGTAAAACAATTCCCTTTTAATGTTTATTAGATTCACCTACAAAACGACTGAAAGAACAATTGCAGACGTACAAGGTTGCGGCAGCCGTCGCCTGCGCCGAGGAGGCTACAGGTTCGAGTCCTATGTAGGCATGGACGTATTTGTGATTGTTCTTTCAACCTTCGTCATCATCCTATCACCTCATAATTTATAATTCAAGGTGTAACAATCTTGTCTTATTTGATATAATTTTGATTTATTTGGTCAAAAACAGTAAAAACTGTATGTGACGTATGGGGAGGGGATTATCTGCGCACATTTTCTTGAGGTCCAGAATGAAAAAAAGAAAAAGAAAAAAGCGCGAGATTAACATTTGAAAAATTACACATTTTCGTTCCCTAGTTTTAGAAAACATAATTGCAACGAACTTTTTTACCTTATCAAGGAATACAGCCGAAAAGCTGATCTTCATAATTACATACGTTAATCTCTCTCCAGGATAGAATACCACCAGGCCCCGAAAGAGAACGTGTAGAGTAGTCAGTAATGGGAAATACGTAAATAATAATAATAATAATAATTTACAAAAATCTAATACAAACGTTAAAAGATTCTTCAAATATTTCATCAAAAACGGCTTACTATTCCGAGAATTCTGAATGAATAGTTTCATCCAGAAAAACAAAGTGATAAAACAACGAGACGATGTAACCACACGAAACCTTCAGAGTTAACTACCGTGGTATTTAGGATATATCATTATGCGATATGTAATGCATCATCTGGACAATCGTAGGCTTCCCTTTTCACAGCTGGACTACGGTATGCAATATTAGGGAAATGGGCGATATTTGGGCGCAAGTTCTGTGTTTCCCCTGCCAAACATTGTTTAATATCGTAGAATCGTAATACGACCTAATTGTAAATGCCATCAATTCTAATGAAGTAAGAGAGATCTTCAGTGACGTATCACAGGAAAGACCAGGAACCAACATCCATGCGCAAAGTTCCCAGTCGATCCAACCAGGCCAAGGCGAATGTACTCAAAACCCCCTATGTAATCTGGCTTCAACAAAAGTAGGGGAAAGTTGCCGAATTAGGACCGTCGCCTAAATTGGACAGCCCACGTATTTCAATGCAAGAGAGCATTTGGATCATTCAATACAGCTCTAAAGTCTATGGATCCTCTGATGGGATCGCTAGTCAATTTCCAATTAACAGTAGTCATTTTAATGAGCAAGATTTTTGTTACACTGTTTTTATAGTGTATCATACTATTTTCGTGCTATTTATTGCAATCCATATTGTGCAAAGGGAATAATTTACTCCAACTTTTTTGATACATGTCTCAAAAATACTTTATGAATAGTGAAACTAATGTTGCCCTTGAGGTAGTTGTGCAGCGTTGTCTATTTCCAATATTCAATTGTATTTCCCAAGAAAACCTTTATTTCTTTCAATGAATTGATATTAATGATTTTTTCTTTACCTTATGGATATACTTTATTAATGTTATTTTTAATAAACACACTTATTCCTCCAATTATTGTTTGTAATTCGTGTATTTTAGGTCCAAATTCAGAGGTTATGAGTCCAAATTAGGCAGCCCATATCCCAATTTGGTCCGATTGCACAATTTCAGATTGTTCCATTCCTCTTTACCAGAAACAATAATTAAAATATTTAATTTTACAATGAAAGAACATAGTTTGTAAATTGTTTTGATAAATATTTTGTTTTTATTGAATATTTAGTGCATGGAAATGAAAAATGAAACCGGTCTAAATTAGGCAACTTTTACCTATTCGATATTATTCAATATATCTTCAAATGAAGATGTTTGTGGAATGATGAAGAGAGTAGTCCCGGGCGTCCGCAAGCAGCGCGTCCCAGCGAGGGGTCAGCAGCGGATCGGGCGCGCGGCGCGTGGGCGCTTGGGCACCGTCCAAGCGCAAGCCCACGAGCAACCGGTTGTCTAGCGGCCCCCCGCGTTCGTCCATTTCAATCAATACCCCAAGGTTGTTGCGAGTTGGCAGTGGGAGTTGTGAATGGACCCGGCAGCAGAATGGAAGCGCCGGTGGCGGCGGCGGCGAGAGCGGGCTCGCCGACGCGAGGGGATGACATCAGCGATGGCCGCGGGCTGCCCGGGCAGAGCTTGCTGGCCGGGGGCGGAGAGCGGCGCGGCGGCGAGGGCGGCCTGGCGCCACATCCATCAACGCTGCGGGCGCGCCTGCGCACCGCTGAAACGCCCACCGCCCACCGCCCCACCCCCACCCCCATCCGCCGTCCTGCCGCCCCCGCCGGTACCCGCCGCCCGCGCCCACGCATGCTGCACCGAACCGCGTGGGCGAAGAAGAACGGCCCGCCCGGAGCGCGTGGGGGGGTCTCCCTCTGGGGCACGGGGCGGCGAGGGGTGCTAGCACCCTGGATCCATGGGGAAGGGGGAGGGGCGGCGTAACACTGACACGAGTGCTCTTAGATACGTAGTGTGGGTGAAACACAATGTATACTCAATAGAGCCTACACGAGAGACTCAATCTCTTGAGAAATTCGAAATCACATAATGCTGAAGTAGACTTGGCCTGGTGTTGATTAAGATTGCTCTCGAGTTCCATGACAATAACAGGCAAAATCATCTTAGGAGCTCTCACTAAACATAATGCGTCTTAATATCCATGTACTACGTTTCAGGTGTCCTGTTGAATATGCCCACAAAGAACAAAGTATACAAATTTATTGAAAGCAATTTTATTATATATTTTTATCATCTCTCACTTTCATTGAACCTTCAATATCGGTCCTAGAGAATCGTCCACTCAAAACCGAAAGATTTCTTGGTTTGTCAACGTTTGCAAGAGTACTTCATTTACACCTCGCCGGGGTCGCCAGGATCTCCAAAATGATATCATCAGACATTTTGAATGAAAGAGTGTTTCTTTGGGTCACAGTGCAGACTTCATACGCACTTCACCACTTATTATATTACTCACAATTCCAAAGTAAAGGGAGAGGCAGTTTGCTAAATGAATAAAGGGAAATTGGACAAAAACTTCGAACAAAATGACCATCAACGACCCAGAGAATCATAACAATAGAATTTGTACTAATTTTAATTGGAGTCGCACAACAAGAATGGCCCTGAGTGACCGCAATAAATGAACGCCGATTCTGAACGCTGATTTTTATGTTCAAACATTTTTACTTTTCAAACAGGTACCAAATATATTAGTTTTACAACAACCGATTACGTCTTTGTAAACTAATATATTTCCTGGAAATGAATGTACAACGCACATTTAATACATTTTTAACATTTCTTCTTTTTACATTGTAATTTTTAAAGTAATTTGTATGTCATAAGAAACGTTGAATCACAGTATCATATAAAATAAAAATGTAACGCCATCTGGAATACACAGATCAGATTTTTAAATTAATAATAAGTTAAGTTTACAAATAACGTAAACAGGAATATTCGAGGAACAATTCTGAACGAGGATATTCTAAAGGTTTCTCCATTTCAAATTATATTTTATACTAGTGTTTCTTTTTTTCAAAAGTAAGGTCCATTCATTGCTTTGAAAAGTAATTCAATGGTGTTTGGCCAGTACATGATTTCTCCAAAACGTCTTTTCAGCTGAAAGCATCACTCTATACTAAAAACATTCCTCTTCGTTTGGTATAGCTATATGGCTCGCAAAACATCACAGCTTTTCTATAGCGTTGGTCCTAAACCTGCTATCCTGTTCAACTTTTTGTTCTAGATTGTGTCAGAATTTGACATGTGCACTTGTTTACGTACTCACCAAACAATTTCTATGATGTAGTATGATTTTGAGAAAACAATGATATGGAGTTGTCATGTCTGAATTTTAGATATTTTATATCAGTTTCAACGTTTCCGTGAATTTTCTTCTTTTTGAAGTGAAATATTGTTTGATTACTTCCAACAATATTTCCTGGTTACAACTTAAGAATAAGGGACGAGGCTCAATTTATATGCTCACTACAGGATGAGAAACTTTCAGAGCAAGCAATATAAATAGATTCAAACTGCGCTATAAACTCTTCATTGAGCTTGAAATCTTACCGTGCTTTGTCTATTGATCTATGAATCTTATCTTCCACCTTACGATGGGAACATATTTCATGCAATACTGATATTTATAATTACAACACGCGTCATAGAAATCACCATCAGGTGACGGAATCAACAGCTCACTACAAGAAGTCCTCATATAATGTATGTATGTTACTTTTCCAGATTACATGTACTATGCTACTTCACAACACATTCCAAACGACATTAAACAATTAAAATCGATTTACTAGTTTAATATAAAGTAAAATCTTTTTTACTGCATAACTGTTTCTACACATTAGAAATCATACTGACATCAAAAAGAAAAATAATATTTATTTTAACAATGATGTAATTATAGTGCATTAGTCTACAGTTTGTATTGCATGATTTAAAAAAAGACTGATATGCCTGTAACAAATTATCCACTTCAGCTTCTGGACTTCGTGACCCACATCTCGATCAGATTTTGTCCAGTTTAACTGATCGATTGAACAGATGCTGAGATGGCACCTTGTTTTGCTTCTGGACATGAATGTATCTCCATTATGCTCTCCTTTTGTTGAGCTCTCCTTTCCTCTCCTCTCCTCCTGAGCTCTTTGTGGGAGCAGTACAGCCGTGAGTATGGGTTATTAGTTTGTTAGCTATACTAAAAAAATCAACTTTTAATAGTTCGGCTACCGATGCAAACAAGTTTTCTAAAACTCGGGAGAGAAAAATTTCTAGTTTTTCAAATGATGATAAC
Source organism: Acheta domesticus (assembly GCA_031308135.1). NCBI lineage: Eukaryota > Metazoa > Arthropoda > Insecta > Orthoptera > Gryllidae > Acheta > Acheta domesticus. The sequence goes on from JAHLJT010008446.1 coordinate 104,420,414, forward strand.
CTTGCTTTGTTGATACTTTTATTCATCATTCGACTATTTAAGATTAGAGAAGAGGTGTGGAAGAGATTCCGGAGGTCAAGAAAACATGCGCAGATTGTACTTCTCCCCCATACGTCAGTACTATTCTTTGAACGAAATAAATCAAACAGAAGAGGAACATAAATAAATAATGTTTTATTATTTCTTATACAATGCCATATGAGAGATATCAATGTTTTCGTTAGATATCCAGGAACCCGAGGAAATTCGTAAAAAATGAAGCAGTTTCTATTTTCACTGGAGAAAGGAAACATTTGATTATGTTATTCCTCTTATTCTCATACTCCGCGTACCGACTGAATTATCGTTCTTGGTGCGTAACTGTTAGTAACAACTGAGCCACATGTCGTCTTGCAGTCATGCGGCAGCAAGTTTCTAAGAAAGAGGCCACTCCCATTAAATATTTGCTGTTAACTTGTTGCGTTTTGGTATTCCAACTTTTTTATATTCATGATATGTAACGAATTGTTGAACTGAATATACAAAATATACAATATTGCAATATTCGCGAAGACTTGTTTTCGTTAAAATATTTAATTTATTGCTATGTTATACGAAATTATTTAATTTGTTGTTCTTGTGAGTGTACGTGCTCCTTTTTGGAAAACCATTTTGCGTAATTTTGTTCAGCGGCATTTTTGCTGCTGCAGGTCACTAGTTGTTGTTGTTGTTGTTGTTGTTATTATTATTATTATTATTAATGTTGAACATATATATTGTGACGGCTTCGTTAAGCGACCTATCAAAACGTATGGCTGGCACATTATTATTTAATGTAAATCAAGTCATACGTCGTAATCTGTGAAAATACCTGGACGTGTGATAAATCGTTCGTCTTGACGTTGTTCATATAACTGAAGTGACTCATATTACACCAAGACAAAAGAAAAATATTATTAAAAGTTACCCATTTCCATTCTGCAAGTCTCCATAACAGTCAGTCACTTTAGTGTGGCGATGTTAATGTTTCAACGTTGATAGATCGTCATAATGTTCTGCGTGCATGTCGTCTTGCGCAGTGCAGCTGTCTGCGAATGAAACTGGCACTCACAGGATGCCGCAGGAAGACATTACTGCTTGTTGAATGTTCGCAGTCGAGTAAGTTGTGCTACCGCGAGCATGTGGGGCAAATGGTTAATCCTCTTATGTGTCATGACTGTATCCGCGATCCGAGACGTCTGTATGCGTACGTGCGCGCCCGTGATGTGTGACCACGTGTAGATGCGATATTCACCTGGTTCCCACCTCTCACACGGCACCACGCACGATGATGAGCCAACAGCATCGGACTCGACACACACATACCACACATATTGACCTCTCGCAGCTCAACGATGTAACCAGAGGGCTACTAGAAGAAAGACTGGGAGGACCACATCGTAAGAGGAAATGACAGGGATGGGCCGAAATATAAAATAAAGAAGCAAACAGGCTTAAACATTAATTTATTTATCGAAAGTTAAATAAAAGAGTGATAACACCTCTTGGAATTAATGAAACAAACTTATGATCTAAGCTAGACAATATTAATAAACAATTATAAATCTTATTTTACTATTTATAATTTGATTGCCGGGCCCATGCGGTGAATTACTAATACAAATTCTAATTATAAGTCTTAAAATTAGAAGGGTACAAAATAACTGAGTAAAAAGTTTATAAAATTGATTAACCAGAAACAAAAGAAACTAAAACAAATGTTTATATCTTAATGAGTGAAACAAAGTTAAATACAATTAATTAATGTACAATGCCTGTGACAGATGCTCTTCAATTTGATTGTCTTTCATCGCTTGGCGCCCTCGGAGACAGAAAACAATTACCTGGAATATGGAGGTGTTGTACGTTGCACCCGTCCGGTTGTATCCATATCGACGACACCGGAGCTAGAGTCTTGTCGTGATGTGGATGTGATGCACACAACTCTGCGCAAGCTGAGTCCCCGGGCAGGATGACCACATATGTATGCCGCCGTGGTCTAATTTTCACTGTTGTGCCGCAAATGTGCGAATGAAAACGTTAAAACGTGCCAGTATGGCATACGCTGATGGGCAGCCTTCAGTCCTATTTAGTTACGAGATGGGCAGCCTGTAGCCCTAATCAGTGCCGTTGTGGCGTGACGAAACCTTACGGCATGGCAAGACCGACAAGTGCCGACTGCCAGCGTAGAGTATGGGGAGCTCACATGACCGTCGCGGAAAGGCATACGCTGATGGGCAGCCAGTAGCTCTGATTGAACCTGAATGTATTTCTGTCGGGGCGCGGGAGTTCTCAAAAATATATAGAAAACCGTTTCTCCGACGCCGCGGTGGTGGCTACCGCGAGGCGCTTGCGGAGGGGGTGGCCTAAGATGGAGGGGGACCCTTTGGGTGGCTGTGGGTCCTCGCTCCCGAGACAAGGGACTGGGGCGCGCGAGGCGCGGGAAGGCGCGAGTGGCAGGCGCTTTGGGTGACAGTGTGACCGCGCTACCAAACCTGTGACAGGAATGCGTCGCAGGAATGCACGGCCGCACCTTCCCTTTGATCTTTTGGATCTTCCCAATGAACGCAAAATGCAGATCATAAACCGCCCACGCCAAACAGGGATTTTGAAGTGCACCGGGCCACGCCTAGAGGGTAGTAGGTCTGCAGCGCTGGGTGAGCAAGGCGAAGGTACCCGCGGTGGCGGCAACACGTAAAGCCGCTTCACGTAGCCCGTGAACGGGAACAGCAACGCGAACGGGAACGTAAGGAAAGTTGAAAAGCGGACATCTCAGGCAGGCGTTCACAACACGACGGGAACGCGAAGCATGACAGGAACGGGAACGGGAAGGATGGTCAACATTTATCTCGGCCCGGGAACGGGAAGCCTCTCGACCAATGAGAGTACAGCAAATGGCGGCGAAGCTTTCCAGCTGATCGAGCGTGGTCTGCGCGCGAAACTGGTCTGCAGCGGAGGTGAGAGAGTAGTGCGATATTGAGGTTACAGCGTGGATTTGCGAGGTTAGGGATTTGAGGAAGATTTAGTTAGTCGTTTTGTTAAAATTTCCAACAAATTAATTTTTATGTTTCTTTAAGTACATTGAAGTTGTTTCTTTATTGCTAAAATTTTCGTTATTTGTATTTTCCATAAGTTCGTACTACTTCCTGCATTTATCATTCTGATGAAATCTTTTTCTAATTAAAAATCTTTCATTACAGCATTCATTATTCATACCAGCACACGCAAAAATCAGATAGAAGGCAAAGCAAAGAGTGAATAGAGTAGCGCAGCTAGAAGTGCTTTGGTTTCGGCAACTGTTTCCTGAAGTTCTCTTTTTTGCCGCTACAGGTTCATAGCGCTAATCCTCTTCCCGTTGGCGTTTATTGTGAAGGGCACGTACCTCGCGTTCCCATTCCCGTTCTCCCCTTCGCGTTGCCGTTCCCGTTCGCGGGCTATTGTAGATCGGCCTTTAAGGTCAAAAGCGGCTCTTGAAAAAGGGCCCAAAGACCCCGCGGGGGAGGGCGCGACCGGGCGGACGCGGTGGTATCGCGGGCGGTTGTAATGACCATAGCGTACGTAAAAAAGGGTATGCGCGTTGTCTCCAACAACTGGCTATTATAATATCCCAATAACCAGTTTGGACCATTATGAGAGGAAATGATCGTTCTTTTTCCAGCTCCCTTACCTCGTGACCATACGAAGGCATTCAACTGCTCGAATTGCTTGTCAAATACATCTCTGAGAGAGGCTTCCTTAAGAAGTAATGTTTTTGACATAATATCGAGTCAGTGATCTTGTATTGAATCACTTGAATGAAGAAGATAGTAAACGATTTACAATTTTTTTAATTCCAAAAGTATAGTAATTGCTGAAGAATAAGTGAATAAAATGATTGAACTGGCAAATGCTTATTAGCAAAAGGAAACTTCCTGAAGCAAATTCCTGGCCGAAGAAATAAAAGGCCATGGCTGAGTGCAAACGTTTCGAGACAAACGACAATTTTTACGGAGGGTTACTCCAAATATTAATGCTCAATACCCAAAAGATTGCTAAGAGACGTGGTTTGCGAAAAACACTACTAGATTTTCCAGCAGTTTCTTAAAAGAAGCGGATAACTCACCAACGACTGTATCTTACAAGAGATGCACGTGACTTCCAAAGTTCAGAACCGCACGAAAATGCGATTAAAATATAAATCATTTATCCAAGACAATGGTTTGTGTGACTCCCACGCAAATTTTACGTCTTTACACGAGAGACATAATGATCACCTGTACAAAAAACCAAGGAGGACAATTTTTGGAACTAAATATAGATATAAAAAAACCGAAAAACATATGTCAGTGTGGACTATATTGCTATATTTGCATTTGCTTCTAAACCCCTCAATTACAAATGTCAATATTGAACTCAAGAGCTATATGCTCTTGCTCGATGTGACATTGCATACTCCTAAAATGTTTAATTATGACTTCCTGTTCCCTTGAAGTGAACTCAATCGCGCCTTTTTCATAGTGACATAATCTAAAATTAATTTGCAATTTGGTTTACTTTGAATTAACTTATGGCACTTCATACCTTTGCTATAGGATTTGAGGCTGATTGCAAGTATTCATAAATGATCTCCAGTGTCTCATCAATGTCTTGTAATATACTGGAAACTCGACATTCAGGGTGGAGATCGTTCAAACTCACTTGCACTTGGAGGTTTCCTGTGGTTCAGGGTATGCCTCGTAGTGTTGGAAGAGCCAACTCCAGGAATGGGCTCTTCCTGTCCTTCAAAATTATTACACCTATGCGGCGTATATTCATACATTTCTGTGTCACTCCCATGTGGATTTGTGAATATTATGTAATATTCAACATGTCGCAAATTTGTGCCTCATATTTTGACGTCATTTATGGGATTAATTCACCTCATGACGCCGATATACACTTTTTACACTCTAACTCATATCAAACACACCAAAAAACTACCTCTTTCTACATCTGTAGTCATAACAACTAAAACTAAGTACTTATTAGAACAGAGCATTAGAAGAATGCGACCGCCGAGAGATGGTAGCAGACAACACATAATTTTTTCGTGGAATGACTCATACCATTGTTGTTGGGCGAGCATTTGGCCACAGGGAAAAACTTGATAAATAGAAATTTTGTGGAAAATCGGGTAAATATATTTTATGGAAGAGAATCATAATTATGGAATATATCTTCCTTAATTATGTATATATCTTCCATAATAAAAACATGTATGAAAAATAATCATAATTAAGGAAGATATCTTCAATTATTATGATTCTCTCCTATAAAATATATTAACCCGATTTCCATAAAATTTCGACTTATTAAGTTTTCCCAGTAACCATCCTGCGATCCTGCAAAAATTCTCTTCAAAAATTAACCACTTTGTCCTCTCATTAAGCGTAGTCGGTATCCGATAACATGAGTTGATGTTACTACAGTTCCTCTGAGCAGGAGGTCCTAGGGGTTCCAATCCCGACGGTGGCGGGATTTTCGACATTAACTCGGTAGCTGGAACGAATTCAACCTCTGCCTGGAGGATTCACTAGTAATTTCAGACGGGTCAACTGCTAAGGTCATTACTCACGTCAGCGAGGTGTATGTTTTATCGTGGGAGGTGGCGGTGAACTTCCCCTGTTGGATGATGAGATCCGGCGCAGACCTACCTGTCTGCTAGATGCATTTTCTCTAACCAGGTATCTCTCACCAGCGGGGCACCGCCCTAGCCGGGACGAGCTCTTAGCTCTCGACTGATCTACCGTCATGTGCGGTAGAGTGAGGTAATGTGCGGTAGAGTAGTGTAAGTGTGTGTGTGTAAATAAGGGGTGAGGATAGAACAAGGAAGTGGAAGAAAAGATCGCACGTGGTTCATGGCCCGTGTGTAAGGATACTGCTCGGAGAAAAATATGGAACTATGGCTGGTCTTGATCGGAGAAACTTACCGATCAGAGGAGCCGGCCGCTAGAATTCTTCTTGAGACACAAAAATGAACTCGAGGGTATCTAGCTAATGTCGAAAATCCTGCCACCGTCAGGATTCGAACCTAGGACCTTCCAGTCAGAGGCACTGCAGTAACATCAATTGATGCCCTGAAACACCTTCCGGCTTCTCCTTGGTGGAGAATTCTAGCGGCTGGTTGTTCTGATCAGTAGTTTCTCGCGGTTTCTTCGAAAGCCCGCTAGGCGAATGCCGGAGCAATACCCTAACAAACGTGCGCGGTCATTCCTTGCTCTTCTTTGTCCTATCTTCACCTCTTACACACACACATACACTACACTAGTACACATTTCGGGAGACCAGTCGCGAGCATAGAGCTTGTCCCGCAACCACGCAAGCCGACAAAAGGCGTCGGCTTTACGAAATCCTTAGATGACTGCTGAAGGCAGACACCTTCGCACGCTAATAAAGTTTCGGGCCTTCCCTTTTGTCACCGGCTTGGTTTTCCATCCCATTTTCTCACCTCCGTACTCCAATGGGCCGATAAGAGGAAGTTCATCTCCCTTCCCTCTTTACTTTTCACTACAGGTACAGACACCCCTAAAATAGAAACACGAGGTTTGCAGCCGCCCGTTGCGAGGAAGACTCTGCGGTTAGGTCCATAAAGATGTTCAAGATGCCTCTGCCGCCGTCTTTACCATGTGAATGATATTCTTCTTTTTCTCTTCGTTTTGGAATTAAACTCCTTCACTGGAGTATGTCTTCGTCTGACCCATTACAATCGACCTGATCGGTCAGGGAGACCCAAGACGAGGCCTGTCCAACTGGCTTCATTCGAGCGCCAGCGCCCGAGCTGTCTCCTAGTGGGACTCCGAGCTGAGATAGGAGCTATCGTAGGGAGAGTGTTGCTTGTGGTGAGGAGGGAATGGTGTAGAGTGAGTACTGGGTTGGCAGCGTAACTATCGTAGTGTGTATTCGAATACATTACACGATGTTACTCGTGTTTACTATATATATATATATATATATATATATATATATATATATATACAGACACATGTGTGTGTGTCTTTGTCCTTCGGCGCAACAACTTCTGACGACGTCTGGACCTACCAGCGGCATCACAGGCCTTGTGGCCATGAGTAGCGGGGTACGTGTGGTTAAACACGAAGACATCCTACGCCATAATATAATTAATAATATAATTATTATTATTATTATTATTATTGGAATGTTAACTTGAGAGTGTGTCTCTGCACAAAAGGACTAATGAAACCTGTGACCCAGATTATTTTCATTCCACTAACTGCATGCGGGACTTGACCATTACGAGATGTTTGCCACAAACAATTTTAAATCCCACATACCTTCTCAGCAATTGTAGACCAAAACCCGCCTGGGCGTGTGCAGGCTGCGCCCTGCGTTCAGCTTGCAAGAGGGAAGTCTCCGCGGCCGGGGCTGCGCGGGCCCCGGCGGGTGCGTGGGAGGGCGGGCGGGTGAAATGCCCGCTGTTCGCGTGTCCAGCCAGCCACATCCCAATCCGTGGCGCCGTCGCCCCGCCGCCCCGTATCCGCTGCCCGCCCCCGGGCCAGCGATGGCGCGCTCTTGTTCAGGAAGTGCTCCCCTGCGCGACGCTTCGTTTCACGCAAATTTGCCGACGGTGCAAACACCGGGCGGAGACGGCCACTTCTTCCGACGACGTCAGCATCATCTGAGCTGCCGACTCGAAACGTAACATGAGAACCCCACAGTTAGCCCATTACCCATACGCTGAATATATCCCTCCTATACTCCCCAGCAACTTTGAGGAAAGTTGTGGTTTATAAGGAACAAGTTGCAAACATTACTTTCATCAAGTTTACCGTACGATAATACTATGGCTTTACTTTAACAACAGAAAAATTACTTGTAGGGACGTAGACAGTTACAAAAGCTTAACGAATATATCCGATCAGGGTGTACTTTATTGTATATACGCTGTCAGAATCTATTAATATTGGGGGCCATGATAAAAAAATTGTTAATGGTCAGAATACTGTGTCATATGACCAGCAAAACAGGGGGTGCCAACTGACTGTGAGATGATTGGAATGACGCAACCGGTCACTGACAGAACAAGTTCAAAACCATGAAAAGGCTGA